>OZ022581.1:8337802-8553426 GCA_963669155.1 Arbacia lixula | reverse complement strand
AAGATAAATCAAATACTGTACATCAGATTGTTGAAAGTAAAGAAAAAAATATGGTAGATAGCCTCGTGTCTTTCAGAAATTGTTAATTAACTAAGTCAGCTTCTCTTCAAATTTGATAAGTCAGGTTAAAGATTATTTGAGGAAGAAATGTTATCAACAAAAATGACGGTTCAATTCAAACGAATGGTTCAATTTGATATATACAAAAACACTTTATGTGGTCAAAAAGAAATATATAGGCCTTATACATGTATCGCCGTTTGATGTTGAATAAAACAAATATGGGCCCTGTTGCATGAAACTTACCATTGATAGTAACTTTGCTTTCAATGACAACTTCTATGGAAACCTTTAATTTGATTGGCTGTTGAGCAGTGTTGCCATGGTAGTTACCATCGACGGTAGAGTCTTATGCAACAGGGCCCTGGTGTTGAAACGATTATGAATTGCGATTCCTCTTCCATCTCTGCACAAAGAGTTAAACAAATCAAATAGAATCACATGTTTTATCATTGAGGATCTGTAACCAAGCCAACGGTGATCATCACCTCATAATTTGATAAATATAAACTAACCAAAACAGAATGGAGATGTGTGGGCCAGTGTCACAAACTATATCATGCTACAATTACAATGCTCTAAACTATTTTGTTAAAATCGGTTAAACAAACGTCACTATTACCATGGCCTAAATTATGATAAGGAAAATATTAGTGTATGAATACAGCAGATCAGGACATTTCTTCTGAGTTGGTGAGGTTTAACCTAGATAAAAGTCGTTTTGGGTAGAGATAATACAATAGCAAGTAATGGTATTGATTTTGAATTAAAACAAAGAAGAGGACAAATATTAAGTCAAATATCAAAAATGATTTAACGTTCAGAAACATATATATGTCATAATCGTTGTAAAGATCATGAAGAAAGTCTCCTACAAGGTGTGTATTTGTTCACATTACACACATTTAACAATGGCTCTAACCCTAATAGATCCGGGTTGTGGGGGTGGGGTCAAGTCTATAGCCTACTAGTGCGCACCCCTCGACAAATGTGCGCTATGCACTTGCAAAAAAAAAAGCGATCGCTTAACCGAGCTTTCAAAACTTCTGTGAGATGGCAGAATAAAAGCCCCAGAAGGGGTTGGTATGAAGAAAAAAAATGATTTCATGTTCATATATGTCATAATGAGAAATATCATAACAAGTCGATTGGCGATGATTTGAGGAAAATCTGAGAAATGACACCAAATTTTGGAAAGTGAGAAATGAGCTGTAGCTCCCTAAAGAGGGGGTACTTCCACCAAACATGATGTCTTCCACTTCACTCCGTAACTGCACTGGTAGGACGTGTAGGATCTGTGTACGGCATGCGATGCGGAAAAATCGGATGATTTGTTTGGTCTGTGTACAGTGTGCATTACAATGCGATCGACTCGCGTCGCGTCGATCATGCAAAATAGTTGTTTCACGTAGTAAATGTGGTTGTTATCGTGGAGTACGGAGTCTCGCTCGTCACTGGACTCGACAACATTTTTCAGGACGGTATACGGCCTTTAGAGTAGTCTAGGCCATCTGTTCATTTACTCCCGAGTTGTATGGAGTTTCATGCAGATTCCATCTCGATTCATGCCGAAAAACAGGTGAGTTTTTAATATCTACGTACGGACTTTCCCTCATCTCTTTCCGACTCTGGCCCTATCGCGAGTTTTGTACAGCAGCAGTACGAGAATAATCCTCGGTACAGATGCGGGCAAGACTGGTGGTTGTGAACAAGTGGTTGGTCAGAATGACTGCATCGATAAATCAAGTGTGTAGTAGGGATGCTGAGCTGATGAAATAAGTCTGTAACTAATTGTTTTTCTATGTCTTTCAAACACATGTTCACATATTAGTAGTCACTTTGTATATGGTCTTGTGTTATGCAGAAAAAATTTCAAAGGGTTGTTTTTAAATGTTGTCCTTGTAACAAAAGACCATCTTCAATAGTGAGTGCCCAGTGCAAGTTCTATGGTGCATCATCTCATTATCATTATCTATGTACCTGGACATTATGTGGACTACTGTAAAAGTAGAAATTCCTGTGCAATTCATATTTCGCGCTCAGCGGAGTAAAATGAATTTCGTGGGTTGTCCAGCCCTGACGACGATGAGTTCACTCAGCTCGCCACTGCCACGCCAGTGCTGGCTGGGTAGCGGCAATAGCATGATGATGTTGTTGAAGCACTGACATTACTGACTAAGGCTAAACGTAGGCATAAACCTAGACCTACGTGACAAGTGATGCATCAAAGCAAGCACGCATACAAAGTGCGCCGATATGAACTTCGTTTAGGCGCAAATATATTCACACGTTTTTATTTTCGTGCCAAATACATGCCGCGCAAAATGTGCGAAAATTTCCACTTTTACAGTAGTAGATGCAGTGACAAAAAGGTGAACACAATTCTTTCAAAATCAAATTTTGAGTTGCCTCTCAGTGTCGCTGCAATTGATGCAAATCACACTTTCAGATTACATGATCCACATTATTGAGCCTTGTGATATTTGTATCAGAAATATTACATGATTTTATGATTGTCATTTGCTTGCAATTATTGGAATAGTGAAAGTTTGACCTGGCAATTTTTATCAACATACTATCACAAAATCCTGATGATTGTAATATTCAAAGATTGGCTAGCTATTATAACTTTCTGTCATGTCAAATTAAACAAGCAAGAGAAATAACATGTTATTGCAGTGTGAATGTCATTGTACATTGAGAAGAGTGCCAAACCATATGTTGTTTGTGGTTCAGAAATTTGTTTACAAGTTCATGTTAATGCTATTTGGAACATGCAATAAAAAAAGCAGGAATTTTGCCAACTTGTGTACAAAATATTGCCAAGTTTTGGTTTTGCATGCAGCACTTGGCAATCTTTTACCCATTTAGGTTTGTTGGTACTGGTAATTTATGTATTCTATAGTTTACTGTAATCACACTTTCATGTAAAGCTGAAAATTTCATGGGGAGAGATTGTATCAGTTCGAGGAAAACGTTTACCGGTAAATAATAAGGGAATTATGGGGAAAAATTTGAAATGTAGACAGTCCATAGATTGGCAATGGAGGGATGTCAGTGACGAGGTGACTCACAACATGTACAAAACACTATGGAGATTTCATATTTTATAAGGCAGCAAAACGGGAACATTTTGATGAAGTTTGAGGATACAAGTCTGTATTGTGAGTATAGAAGTAATGAGGAAGTTATGTAATAAAAATATGAACTTTAGGCATTCTCCAGATTGAAAATATGTGTGCCTTGTCATTTGTGAGCTGACTTCTAACATGTATAATGCATTATGAAGGTTTTTAACATACATTACAAGGTACACTAAAGCAACATTTTCTACACATGAATTGGTATGAGCGTTATCAAGCAATGTATCATGAACAAATAATGCAATGACGAAGTACGGAAACACCCCTTCAATGGTGACATCCCAAACATTTCCTGCTCAAGTAAAATATTAAAAGATGAGATGTAATCAATGTTATCATTATCCAAATAATGCAGCTGGGAAGGACGGAAACACCCCCTTTTACATTTTGATGCGATGACCTCACGACTCAAATGTTTTCTATTTGACAGTGCACACACTAGCGCATACCTGTAAAGCGTCATAGATAGAGAAGGGCTATTGTGTTGGAATATTCTTTTGTTATTTTATTTGATATGAGTCACTGACCTTGGGGGGCCCAAGTGCACAGCAAGTAATCAACCTACATATGCATGTGTGGAACGAACGTCAGAATGGTCTTTGGACTTCATGTGTCAACATATATAGCGTGGCCTCCAGTTGCAGACTTATTCAATCAAGGTGTCTGGGCATCTGGCTGCAGTAGACTAGAAGCATTCTCACTTTAGAACATCTCTGGCTTGACAGACTGAGAAAAAAGGAATATGATCATGTACTGTACATGTAAGTGACTTGTAAGTCGTATCAGTATTAGACTCTATTTTTCAGGCTGGTTTCTAAAAGAAATGTCCAATAGTATGGAAGCCAGGCAAGCACCAACCCCGAACACGGCTCAGTGATCATCGCTCGACTCTCAAACTGTCATGATCATCGTCAGGGAAACACTGTATGTGATTGTTGTGATTGAGCATCATGATATTGAAGTGTGTGGCAGAGGGGGTTATCAATTGTGTTTGCATTGTAGGGAGTAGAAATATGACGTGCTGCTGATCGTTAATGTGGACCATTGATGCCACTGGGATTGCTGGATATCGATGATCAGTGAAGGCCTACTGTGAGTGGGTTATGCTTACTTCTTTACAGGAGGGCTCCGCACTAATTTTAGTTGGATCCGGACATCCTTTTATGGGTTTTAGTGTATAGGGCCTCAGTTTAATTTTCTAGATTTTAGGGGCCAGAGTTCTTATTTGTGTCCAGCCCTGTATAGGGTACTGTACAAATTGGATAGTAGGCAAGGTAGTACTTGAAGAGTGTGCACTTACAGACTAACAATAATAATAATAATACATAGAATTTATATAGCGCACTTTCCATCTTAATCAGATGCTCAAGACGCTTCAGAGTAAATTTAAGAGAGAGAGAGAAAAAAAACAATGCAGGTATGAACTTGTATGTCAAAAACCACCATTATACAGGTATGTCTTTAGGTTGCCCTTGAAGGTGGTCACTGACGTCAGGGTTTTCAAACTGTGGAAGAGAATTCCACAGGGTTTGCTAAAGCCTTAATGTACATTTTACATGTACAGTATGTGTGTACAAACATTGTTTGAAAGTCTCACACTGTAAATGGTCTTGTTCTAGGAGATTTATTGATATTATTTAATATAGTTTTGTTGAGTGAGGATATGAACAAATAGGGAGGGACAAGATTTTTTTTTTTCACAAGGTGTACAGGAAATGACCACATGTTAACCCAATTTGAGAAATGTGGTAAGTTTGAATGTCAAGGTAACTTGAGTATGAATAGGGTGTAAAAAACAGTCCACAAAGGTCTGGTTGGAAGAATAAATATTTGGTGTCATGGCTCTCAGGTTCAAGGTTGCAGCGTTTCTCACCCAGTGGGCTTGGCACAATGCCAAGATTCCAAACAACAAGTTGCTGGTAGTCGCAACTGATTTTGGAATTCCATGCATGAATAAGAGTCATATATTTAAATGCCTGGTCAGGTCATAATTTGTTTAGACTTTAGAGAGGATTGGTATGTGGTTGTTTACATTTTATGGCTATTGTGTGATTAATTTACACAAAATATTGTGTGCCTCTATTAAAAGAGAGTGGATACTTTTATAGATGCCTGTGCATATTCTACATAATGCACTAAACATGTGCGTGTACATGAGTCAGTGTTTTATTTCATTTTATTTACATATCCATCAGAAGCTGATTTAGAATTGTTCTTGCCAACTTTGATTGAAATAAATGGACCCAAAAAAAAATTCAAAGAAAATCAATGAACATCATCATTATGTTTGAATTGAGGACATGCAAAACACTAACAACAGATAATTACTATGATGTCAAAATGGTACTGTATGCCATAGGGAGTGATTATGGCTGGCTACATTAGTAAGATTTGTGTTTTTGTTTTATTTTAATCCAGTTTAAAAGTATATTCTTTTTTCTGCCAATATAATTTCCTTCATAAAATATTTGAAGTATTTCTCATAATACCTACTTAGCTACATGTGCCATGTGTTTTTGTATCCTGAGACAAAGAGGAGAAGTGCCTACCACTGTGCTATGTTCACTCCTTACAACGCTTTCCTCTGTCTCCCTATTATCTCCCATCAGGTGATCATTGATGCCAGGATGCCGGAGTTGTTATCAAGGGTGAGGTGAAGGTATTTGTGACCAGAGAGTATTTCCTCGCACAACGGGAGACCACCAAGCCAAGGAGGATCCTCGGTGATACAAAGCGAGCTGGAATTTTAACCGGTGGATACCAGGCATAACAGAGAGATAGGGAGAGATTGCGAGGACAAGCTAAGGAGATCTACGTATTGTGAATCTGTGATTATAACAGACTGTCATTGAGATGTGCACTGGAAGCGTAATTTATGTGTCGTAGAAATACCATGGCATGCAAACAATTGTCCATCAGGACTGAACAAGACGTATAAAATCTGCCTCTGTTTTTTGCGGGGATTATTTGAGGAGTTGCGGGATTTTTTTGTGCAGCGGCCCCCAGTGAAGATGCCGTTTGGGCTGCGGCTGAAGAAGACACGCCGGTACAATGTGTCCGGCAAGAACTCTTTTGTTGCTAGGATACAGCTGCTGGACAGTGCCACTTTGGAAATTACTCTGACGCCTGAAAGTCTGGGACAAGACTGTTTGGATACTATTGCCCAAAAACTTCACTTGGAGGAGGTAAAGTAATATTTTATTGTTCAAGAGATTGATTTGATAATGATATTATTTGTTGATTTGTTCCTTTTAGCAAGTTTTCGAGGCAATTGTTGCCCCACAAAACAATACTTTCCATGAGAAGAATTAAGCTTATTTAATTTAAACTTCACAGCAACATTTTTGTTCAGCATCTACTGTACATTGTTACAGAGGATGACTTCTTTACAAAAGCATTAATTTGATTGTTCACTTTCAAATTTAGGTAAAGTTGTACAAGAATAATGGGTCATTCTGTACAAATGAGGGTGCCAATTTGCTACATTTGTTGTGTCCCCTTATGTCAGGAATTCAGAGCTATTCAAACTTTTTAACACGTAGGCTAGTTTTGGATATTAGCATTGCATTTTATCTTTCATGCAATTGTTGAGGTTATGCAGAAGACAGTACAATGTAAAACTACATGTAGTGCCTTAACTTGCCTAAACACCTACATTAATCATCATCCCTTGTGGAAAGAGGACACCAAAAGTGTCTCAAAATGGCTCCACCAATTACACAGAATCACCAACTGTAATATATTAAGTACATAGATGAACGTTGGTATGCCATGAATTTGCGAAGGCCTTCAATGTACATGTTCATCACGCCCACTGGAGTGACTCAATATAGGTGTGGTAAGCTGATGATTATTTTTCGTATACCCTGTGGTTTGTTTTCACATGGTATCATCACATTACTGAATACATGTAAATGACCTCAGTAGATGTACCATAGAGTAGAAACACATACATGTTTAAAAGTTTATACTGTAAACACTGTACATGTACTTCATAAATCATAATGATGTGTTAATTCTACAGAAATATGTGCTGAAATGGACATTATTTATACCTGTACATGTACATTAACACATCATACATACATTTCTTCAGGATATTTGGACCAGTTAAGATCTTCCATCTTATACATACATGTATTGTAATGTAATTGTAATGAGGACCACCTGTCTTTCATGAGTTTGAATTCTATACAGGTGTCTATAAGATATTTTTCAAATACTTGTGTTTACATGTACATGTATGTACACTACAGCTCAAAGGAATTGGCACAGGTAAAGGGAAAGGGAAGAAAGGGAAGGAGCCGCCGTTTTAAACCATAATATATTTTGTCCAGTTCAGCATGAAACATGATGCTTTAGCCTAAAAAGCATCATGTTTCATGCTGAACTGGACAAAATATACCACGGTTCAAAACCATGGTTCCTTTCCTTTCTTCCCTTTCCTTTTACCTGATGCCAATTCCTTTGAGCTGTAGTGTACATTGTAATGAGGATTACTGTATCTGTCTTTCATGAGTTTGAATTCTATACAGGTGTCTATTTTTACATGTCTGTAGTATGTAGAAAACAAAATACAGATGAGCACTCATGAGGATTGCAAGTCAATGTTACCAGTGCACACAATACATGTATGCATGTATACTTAACAGGCTTTTTGCGTAGTTGAGAGTGATTCAGCAAATATGTGCATGTATGAGCAAACGAGTACATTCAGTATACGTAATGTGTGATGCGGCATGAATCTGTACTGTATGTACAAACTGTAGACTATGGAGGAGATTTGTACTGCTTGTCTGCCTCCAGTTAGCCTGGGTTCCAGGCTGTTCCACATGGAAATAGAGTCTAGTAAGCACAAGACTGGTCACTTTCTCACTCTACGCTTTGATAAGTCTAGGCTAGATAGAGAAGTAATCGAGAATGGCTGGTCTGCTGTAGTCAGACCTCTTCATTGAATACTGTGGTTTAGAAATTATGCTAGAAGAGTCTGGAATTGAGAATAAGTTTGGATCAGATTCGTACTGCCTGTCTGCCTTGCAGCCTGTTTCTGGCCATGCATTGTTTGCGGCCCATTCCTGGGCTGACCCCAAGGGCATGCTCAACATTCCAGCAGGTATTTCCTCTGATTGATAGGTAGCCTTTCTTCCAGGCTCTGTGGCATTTCTTATCCAACATTTCAAACTACGGTCATCACTAAAGAGGTCTGGTGGTCTGTTTCTAGGCTGGTAAGGGCATGAACACAACTGAGCCTGGCAACAAGTAAGTCTGGAAATAAAACTACATGTAAGCCCTCTTCCCTGTGTGGAGAGAGCTGATGGTGAAGAGGGCTTAGTCTTTATTTCTAGATGCAGTTGTGTCCCATGCACTCCACAGCCCTGGGCCTGCATTGTAGGCTAGGGGGCTTGCTGCATCATTCTCGATTTCTAGTGGGCTCGCTCCAACATGTGGGATGGATTTTTTGCGAAAAGAAGAGAATGATAAAGTGTCTAATCTTATGAGAAGAAGACAAATTTTCGAAGGGATTTTTTAAGTTGGTCTATTTTCAAGTTGTTTAAATGGCGCCAGCCATTGTACATGAATAAAATGGGAAAAGAAAAATTGTAAATTAATTCAAAGGTATTTTTTCACATCTTTTTCATGATACAACTACTGTCAGCCTCGAAGCCTTATTTATAAAAAAAGAAATGAAAAAATTACTTCTATGTCTTTTATAGGCATTTTGATCATTATGTCTTGTTTATAGATAATCAATAGGAAATTTGTTTTTCCATCCTGTCATAGTGTCTGTAATGCGTAAGATTAATGAAGCTGCTTCTCACAGTAATATGAAAAAAGTACTCAAGTACACTGTAGACACATTCAGAAAATATACAATGATTCTTAATTTATCTACTATTGTTGCAAATTACATCTTTCTTCAAAGATTGAAAGAAAAAGGACATAACAATAGAATCAAACCCATGTTTCATGAACATGTTTATACAAAGAAAAATCACTTGTTCCTAAAATTTAGACTGCAAACCTTTACATTAAGACTGCTCGTAACAACATAAAATGAAATGCTGAACCTAGGAACTATCCAGGGTTGGATTGTGGAATGGGATGTCTTACTCAGAATATATCCATTATGAAGATGAGTTTAAAGTTTTTGAAATATCTTGGGTTCAAATTCTGGCAGAATTTTCCATGTGTCAATCTAATTAAGTGAAATATATCTTATTTACCACTTTTTTTCTGTATGTATTATAGAGCATCTACTTTGGCCTGCAGTATAGCAACAAGAACTACAAATTAAGATGGGTGGACCTGGAGAAACCACTCAAGAAACAACTGGACAAGAATGCCCATGACTCGGTGCTGAGGCTTGGTGTCATGCTGTACACCATCAACATTCAGACACTCCGCCATGAAATAACAAGGTAGGCATGAGGAGAGAGAAGGGAAGAAAATAAATAGGGGGAAGGGGGAGTGAGACAAAACCGTTGTTCCTTTACATCACCTAGTCACAAAATAAGCACAATAAATGTGGCAATTTTACTGATGCATTACTGATATCGGTGTGATTGGGAATCACTCAAATAATGCGGTATTTGCTTCCTCCTTTTTTCCGCTTATTTTGCGGATCGAGACCACTCAAATGGCTTATCGGAACATGTCAGGGGCGTAGACAACGGGGGGGATGAGGGGGATGCATCCCCCCCAACTCACAAGGTGGGGGGGATGGCATGTACAATCATCCCCCCCAGGTTTGGGGGAATGATATTTGCTTACTTAGTCATAATAATAATAACAATAGTACAAATGATAATGATAACAATTATGATATTAATAATAATAATTATGATGATGATAATAATCCTCATCGTTATTGTAATTGTGTTTATTGGTATTAGCCGCATTCACACGGTGCAAGCCAATTCAGACGGTAAAGAAGAGAAAATCGTACAAGTGCTTTGTGGTTATCTTGTGGTTTATCCTCACTAAGCAATATAGCATAACTTTTTATCAAAGAGGTTTTGGGCAAAATAATTTGGCAGGATTCTTTCTCACCTTATCAACTAACTTCTGTGTGAAAATCACATTAATCCAATAAGTCATGCGTGAGTGGGCAAATTTAAAAGGCAAAAGTGTAACTTTTCAAAAGTCACAAGGGTAATTTTGGGTTTCTGTCATATGAATTTTGGATGAATTCCATTACTGATGCATAACTTATGTCCTTTCATTGTTTATCATCCATCTCTCGATGCACGTACACATATCCCCACATTTAACCCATTGTTCTGGTTGAGTGAGCACCGTTTAAAAAATACTCATCCTTCTTGGGTTTGAAACTTTTAAAACCCCTTTATTTTTGTGAAAAAATACAACTGGATATTTTGACAAAAATGTAACATGACTTGTTATGTACACATTAGAAGTCATTTCCGTGTCATGGTTGAGTGAATACACTTTAAAAATCGCACAAGAGATGCCAAAATGTACTGTTAAAACGGCATAAATAATTACCCTTGTGAGTTTTGAAAAGTTACATTTTTGCCTTTAAAATTTGCCCACTCATGCATGAATAATTGGATTAATATCATTTTCACACAGAGGTTAGTCATTAAGTTAAGGAGCAATCCTGCAAATTGTTTTGCCCAAAACCGCTTCGATAAAAAGTTATGCTAATTTTCTTAGGGGGGTGGGCTTACTTTTCTGTTGTGTTTAGAAAACAAAAACACGTGGTGAGTTCGCTAAGCAGGAGGCCTTGTCTTCCTTGACTTTTTAAGGGGGAAATATATGTGAGTGTATTCCTTACATAATTCACAGCGTAAATTGATTTTCGGATTCTAGGATGGCTCATAATATGAAGTTGAAAACATCAAGGATCACTTCTTTTTCAAGCATAATGAGAAAGAAGAACATGATGACGAACAGCCGTCTACGTCAAAATCGGATGATGTCGGAGTTAGACTTGTTCTTCCGGAAGTTCAACCAGAAGAAAGTGCCGTTGAGGGTGATGGAGCATCCGAGGCGAAAAATGATGATGAAACTGACGCCGGTTTTGACGACTGGGTTAGCCCCAATCCCCCCCCCCCCCCCCCCCACCAAAAAAAAAAAAATAATAATAATAACTTTTTCCATTCCAGTACTAGAAATTAAACCGCAGAAAATTCTGTTTCAAGCCAAATGGTACCCAAACTACCCCGGGATCCATTACGAACCCTCCCTGCAATATGTGTCAGTTCATTCTGTACTCGTATGCCACGGTGTGTAGATCTTGTCGAAACTATGACTGTCCATTTAAGTAAGGCGTAGTATGTGTGTGTGTGTGTGTGTGTGTGTGTGTGTGTGTGTGTGTGTGTGTGTGTGTGTGTGTGTGTGTGTGTGTGAGAGAGAGAGAGTATGTGTGTGTGTGCGTGAACGCTTGTGTGTGTTATTTTAACTCATTAAGTATGCATCAGATTGCACGATTTCAAGTTCAAAATTGCAAAAGCTCCCTACCGTGGGAGGGGGGAAACCCCCCTCCCACACCCTCCCCCCGGCTCGGTCGCTTCGCTCCCTCGCTCGGGCGCTTTCGCGCCCTCTCGAGCGTTGGCAGCCCAGTCATCCCCCCCCCCCCCAGGTGTACAAACCTGCCTACGCCACTGATATATATATATATATATATATATATATATATATATATATATAAAGAGTTGCCAAAGCTGTTGTATATTTATAATTTGTTACATTTATATACTTTCTACCATACGTGTACTGCATCAAAGTAATAGCTTTGATCCAGCTGAGGCATGGCGGCTTGTCATTGTTCAAAATCCACCTGCACCCAACAAAGGAAATTATAATTGGTATAGTGTCGAGAATTTGTCAATCGGATCGGGGTCGCCTTAGCCGCTAACCCGTCTCTGTGGTCTAGTGGTTAAGGCATCGGCGTTCAAAGCTGGGGGCCCGGGTTCGATTCCCGGCAGAGACATTTTTTCGGCATCACTAATATTTCCAAAGGGTAGATAGCTCTGGGGAACCTTCTCTTCATCCATTTCTTTCACAAAATATTTAAATAAAAGAGTTGCCAAAGCTGCTGTATATGTATAATTTATCACATTTATATATTTTCTCCCATACGTGTACTGCATCAAAGGAATAGCTTTGATCCAGCTGAGGCATGGCGGCTTGTCATTGTTCAAAACCCACCTGCACCCAACAAAGGAAATTATAATTGGTATAGTGTCGAGAATTTGTCAATCTGACGGTCAATCGGATCGGGGGCGCCACAGCCACTAACCCGTCTCTGTGGTCTAGTGGTTAAGGCACCGGCGTTCAAAGCTGGGGGCCCGGGTTCGATTCCCGGCAGAGACATTTTTTCGGCATCACCAATTTTTCCAAAGGGTAGATAGCTCTGGGGAACCTTGATTTAATCTACGCCTACCATTGTTCTATATATATATATATATATAATATCCAGTCACAATACATAATATCCAAATTAAATAATAAATCTAGTGCACAGTACGCTTCTCAGTGCATAGGTTTGGACTAAGAAATTTTACTGAAAGCAAGATAAGATAACTATGTACTGAATAGTTAGTGTCTGCTTCGATTACTTAGGCGTTGGGAGGGGGTAGCTTAGTCAACCTTACCCTCCGTCCGTATTTGTGCGTATAAACTTTCGGTCGGGGAATAGCGGATATTATGTCAGTACTTTTAAAAGATAACTTAAAAAAGGAATAACGCACATTTGCCTTTATCTATGCCTATAATGAGGTTAAAACCGCATAGGTACATTATACGATGTCCATTTGATGTGCTAACACAGAAGTTTAAAATTTTATGTTCGTATATTTTTCCCCGTTCTCCCCTACAGTTGAATAGGTTTCTAAACATGAGGCTACACAGGGATGTGTTATGGAAGGATAGGAAGAAACTTTCTTTCTTTGAACCCATGTGCCAAGCCGCTGAAAAGTTATGGTGTTCTCAACAGGTGCTGTTCAGGTGTTTGAACAATTATGAACATGATTGTGTGGCAATCCAATGTCCTGGTTTCTCAGAGAGAACAAAAAAAATGTACAATCTCATTTCGCTTGTCCCGTTCTGTTAATGACATTAATACTTCCATGAGCACAACATGTATCAGCAAACACAAATAATCAAGTTTTTCAAGTAAAATATCTCTGCTTCATGCAAACACACACAAACGCCGTTAATGATAACATACAGCTTAATATATCATTTAGAGGGTGGTTGAATCTCCCAAATGCACAAGTTGTCGGAAAGTGAAGAAATTGGTCAATTTTGTAATTAATACAAATAGCTTATATGTCCGGTTTTTAATGATTCCTCAATACTTTTCGAAACAAAAACAGAGTATTAGGATCTGTCATTATCTGCCGTTAACTTCCTTGTAGTTTGCAAACGAATTTGTCAAAAACAAAACGTCTACAGACAAATGGAAAATTAAAAAAATTTCTTTTCAAGTTGACATCAGCTACATGTCGGCTCGGCACATGGAACATCAAAGCATTGTCATGATTATGGAATTCTTTTGACATTCATGAGCACGCTTTAGAACCCATACAGATGTTTGAATGTATTAGTTTCTACTCCTTCCTATAACACTTCCCTGAGGCTACACGAATGTTAATCCATGTCTGATTATAATGATGTCACAAAAAACTCCCCCAAACTGACATCCTTTCACTTTACTTTGAGCAAGTTTGAGAATTATCTTTAGGCCTATAGTTATTATCTTTCACAGTGTCAATTTTTTTTTCAACACCTCAATGAACGTGCAAATAGCTGGCTTTCCATAGACAGCATTTTGGGGGGTACGGACACTGATCAGTGGGTACGGAACGGCAATGTTGCGCTTCGCTTCTTGTCACGTGATATATTTGGAATGACGACATACCCGTAGAATGTCACGTGACTCAACCCAAAGTACACATACTCGAAATTTCGTGCGAAGATGGACGGTGGAGCTGGAGAGAGTTATCATTAGTGATTGTCAAAGAATACCACGCCTTGAACTGCTGAAATGTACCTCTCAGTATGAATCCCGTGCACTTTGAATTGGTGAGTCATCCATTGTAGTATGAAAGAGGAAAGACCGCAATTCGTGACATGAAAACCTTTTTTAAAAAATTTGACCATCCCGGCATCCAGAATCGTGGCCACAGACAGGTTCGCACAGTCAAGATTCAGTTCAACTTGAACTTAAGTCAATGTCTGACAATGTCAATGTTGATGATGCATGGCCATGATGAAGGTGAGATTGTCGGCGAAAACGACAACAGTCGAAAATGTTTCGGTTAAATCTTGTTTATAATTATATGTTTTCACAGATGATAAATCTCACTGAGGGTTAAGAAACAACTTCAAAACTGCTTATTCAAATATTTCATGTTTAAAAAAATAAAATAAAAAAATAGTCTTAAATAAATTGTTGAACCATCCCTGAACCACCTACAGATTCCAACGAACATGATACCATATTGATGCTAATTCAGAAGTAATCAAAATTTGCTTACATGTGCGGTATCGGTGAGAAAATAGATTCTCCGAGAATACCTTTCAATTTCATATAGGAAAGTGAAATTCTAGGTTGATTTTGGTGATAGAGAATAGAGATAGAGGTGATAGAGAATTGCACACTTGTTTTGGTGAAATACTGTGTGGGGAAAGGGAAGGCTTGCACTGCGCATGCTTACTATATTTTCATTCATAAATTGGCTCTTGGCAGTGGCTGGATGACGTCATGTAATAAGCAAAATGTACACGACCGCTAGCGTTAGCGCTCTGCTATCCGTTGTACACAATTTGTCAATGTGCCGCCGATGCATCGATGTTCGATCGGCGCAAAGCCATCGAACACCTATTTCTGAAAAAATCGATATGACTCTGGCTTAGTTTGAAGTCCCCCCCCCCCCTTCCCTCAAGAATTATTGTATGAAATTGTAAATCGATCTCACAGTGTTAAATGAAAACTACTTATGTGCATTTCGACAACCCCCAACCCCCCGGTGTAGTCCTAGTTTCCAAGGAAAGTTTGTCATTTGTGACTTACATCCAAGTTTGTTACATAGGCTACTGTAAATCTACAGTAAATAAACTGTTTAAAAGGAGAATAATGTACCGATTCCATTGTGTAGCGAGAGTCCCCCCATTATATCAAATTTGATGGGGAAGACGTCCACAATATATTTGTGGTGGCTAAATCAAATTACGTGGAGTTTCACATGAGAACATGTGATGCACGTAAGTAATTATCTTCAAGCATATACCGCATGTAGTATAAGCACAAGCTGTAATGAATGCTAAAACACTTTGTGGTGGATAACCTGTATAACTAGACTTCAAACATGAAAAGCACTCATACGTTATGTCCATTCACGTAATATGTGGTTTGGGGATTTCAGTGTAATTATATATAGAAACACTAACGTGACGACAGGCATAATCACATGTTCGACCTTTGAGAAGATGCATGTTGTGTTTTCTTGTTAGCTAGTGAAAGTTAGGTGGCGTTAGTAGTTGACTTAAAGACAGTGAACATGTGTTGTACGTAGGACGTTTGCTGAGAAGTCATGTTAAATATTCTCTTAGATATTACGTCCCGTTCAGGAGCATTGATGTGGCACAGCACATGATCTCTCGCAATCCAAAGCAGATCTTTTCATGCCGGCCTCTTGTTTTCGGCAGAGTGTTGACCAGCACAATGGGTCATGAAGTCAATATGGACATCTTCTTCGTCCGCTTCGACCACCTTCCCAGTGAACCAATCATTCTCGTACACTGCCGCGACCCAGTCGTCTATCTAGTATGGTATTATTTCTGGCATTTCGTCATCAGGCACTGTAGATGGCGCTTGCGCTTTTGGTGCATTTTTCTTCATAAGGCGTTTGCGCGTCCATCCCTGACACATTTGACCACCAGCTCTGTTTGATTTGATTTAACAGTTCTCACAGTAGCAAGACATCTCTCTAAGAAGCAGTCCTGTAAGAGTCCCTACAACAGCATGGACTTTTAGAGTTCCGGGGAAAGGTTTGACATTTGACCATTTCTCTGTTATGAGGACACTGCTTGCGGCACATTGTTCATGTGATACGAAGAAGTGTTCCACTTTAGAGCCTCCTTGTTCCTGCCTCTCCTGGCATATCCAGGCATAGAAGTCGTGCGCATCTTGGATAACCGCAGCACCCCTCTTGACGACATTGTCTGCAAGACGTTTGATTAACCTCCGAAACCGTCGCACGGCCCCTTGCCGTGTCCTGCCTCGAAGTAGTTCCACTGAGCGTATATGCCATCAAAGATTTCGGCATGTTCTGACACCAGCAAAAACATTGTCTTGTTACGATACTGCGCCATGGGGCTGTCGGTCCAGTAGTGCACCTGCCGTAGTTGAGGAAGAAGAACTTTCAGACGGGGAATGAGCTTTGTAATGATAGCCAATATCGTTGACGAGTTGTGTCCTTTTTCATCGGACACAGTGATATAGCTTTGGTGAGACAACTCTCCGTCATTGTTCGTGTAGTTTACTTACTTTACTTTACTTTACTTTACTTTAATCCAACGATGATTGTAGGACTTCGCCTGTTCATCGATCGTAGATTGAAACAGTTTCCTTGACTTATCACATTAACATGTATGTGGGTCAGGACATTGTGTAAAATACATACAGCCTATACAGGCTCATAAAGAAGATCATGATTATTAATCCAATATTTGTCAAGCCTATTTTTGAAGGAGTTCATAGAAGTTGCTGAGACAACACAATCAGGAAGACTATTCCACAAATCAACAACTCTGTTACTGAAGAAATACTTCCTCATGTCAAGACGAGAGTACTGCTTGTCTAGTTTCAATTTGTGACCTCTAGATGTTCTGTGTGCCAGGTGAAACAGATTGTGTTCAGTGTTGTACACTCTGGTCAAGTACTTAAAACATATCATATCACCCTCCTGTGCCTATGAGCAAGAGTTGGCAGTTTGAGCTTCATGAGGCGCTCACGATAAGTCAAATGACTAAACCCCGGAATAATTTTAGTTGCACGCCACTGTACACTCTCCAACTTCCTCTGCTCTCCTGTTCTATAGGGTGACCATGCTGCCTGACCATACTCTAAGATAGGTGTGACACAACATCTGGCTAGATTTTAGTGAAAGGGCTTTCTGGGGTAATTTCAATTTACAAAGAAATTTTAGGCATACACCCAGTAGTAAGGATAGCGTGCTCCATCCTGTAAATGAACGAAAAACAAGTCGGACAAAAATCTTGGAACCAGACGGGATTTGAACCTGCAATCTACTGCTTACCGGGCAGCGACTTAACTTCGCAAGCTATTTCTAGTTCACGGGTCAAGACACGACAACATGAAAACAAATACCCGAAAGAGTCTCATTTCACCTGACTCATTAATATTCATGAGTAGTCCGCCGTAGGGACAATTCGGCTAGATTTTAGTGAAAGGGCTTTCTGGTGTAATTTCAATTTACAAAGAAATTTTAGGCATACACCGAGTAGTAAGGATAGCGTGCTCCATCCTGTAAATGAATTTACAGGATGGAGCACGCTATCCTTACTACATCGTTGCAGCATCAAGATTCACAAACGTCCTTCTTACGATACCTAAATCTCTGTTAGCTTTCAAGCTTGCTTGGGAGACTTGATGTTTGAAAGACAGTTTTGAGTCCACTGAAACTCCTAGATCTTTTTCAACATGAACTTCTCTTAGAGCTACTTCACCTGATTCACTCATCATACGATATTCTGTTTGCATATTTGGATTTTGATTCCCAAGCTTTAAAACAGTGCACTTCTCAGGATGGAATTGAAGTAGCCACTTTGCAGCCCATTCTTCCAGTTTCAACAAGTCACATTGAAGTTGGACAACAGAATCTCTCTTGTCAGAACGAACATACAACTTTGTATCGTCAGCAAACATAGTGACCTTTGAATGAACTGTGTCAGGGAGGACGTTAACAAAGATCAAAAAGAGGGTCGGACCCAACACACTACCTTGAGGCACGCCACTCACTACTTCTCCCCAAGAGGAATCCTTTCCACTGACTACAACCCTCTGTCTCCTACCAATCAAAAAAGATTTCAACCAGGAAAGAAGTTTACCACCAACACCGAGAGATTCCAACTTAACAAGAAGACGTTGGTGAGGGACGGTGTCAAAAGCTTTCATTAGATCCATATATATAGCATCAATTGTGCCGCCCTCATCCAACGCTTGTGTCCAATCATCAAGTACCTCTTAGAGGTTTGTGATGCAAGATCGGCCGGCAACAAAGCCGTGTTGATGCCTGGAAATCAGGTCATTACTTGTCAGGTGATCACTACTATGGGGTAGGGTCACCCCTTCTTTCCCCCAATATGCACTCTGAACCTCATCGGGTGTGACGCAGTTGTAGATTTCCGCAAAATCCATTTGCACAACACATTCGTCCTGTTGAAGCGACTCTTTGCATGTTTTCATGGCCAGAAACTGTTGTTTTACACGCACAACATGATCCCGAAATTGAGCAATCTCTGTTTTGAGTCGTTTTGTGAAGTCGGCCTTACTCAACGTAATGTTCATGAAAGTTTTTTGTTTTCTTTCGGGTTTCTGTATCAGCAGCTACTCTCCCCCATTCTTCAAACTCAACTTGATCTTCTTCCAATCCAGAAAGAATGCCATCGATTTGCTGGTTGTCGTAGTGAATTCATTAGGACTGTCGCTGATTAACGATTTACTCAAATGCTTCAGAGCTTTCAACTTCAGAGCTATGTTACGGTGCTTTTGACAGAGGCATGTATGCGCGATGAGAAATGTACTGGTTTGATGTGTTTGCACCAGTTTTTTCGTACTCTCTTGAATGCAGACAATGAGAGTCGTCATTTATCAGGATTCTCTTCCGGGTATTTGGCAAGAAGATTTGCTATGTAGTCGCTGAGGTAGCGTTTCTGTCTCTGAGCGCCTATTGTATCTCTGACTGAGTCTTTCTTGCCAGGGCACACCCTCAAATTTTCATCTCGTTCAAAGAAATTAACAACGTCACTGTGGAGCTCCTTCCAGATCATTTGATGTTGAGGCTTCTGGGACCAGTCACTGTCAACATTGGCCCATGATAGTGCTTTTCTTTACCATGTTCAGTAATCTGTACTTCTTCAAGAACTTGGAGCCTGAAATGTTATTATGCAATAATTTTCACCGAGACTTCACTTTCTGTTTCTTTGATACATTCTTCACCTCAGATCACCTGAGATAATTTTCTTCACCCATCTTGGCACGTTTTTGGGCCCTTTGAGCTGCTTGAATCTATGCCCTTGACTTACCTATTGTAAGTCTGTATGTTATTGGTAGGGTGAAAGTGAGGAGAAAAGATTTTACTAAGAAAGGGAAAAAATCATATTTTTTTCACAGATACAAAATCCTTGAAATAAGTCAACACTACATAAGTTTGGTCAACTCGTATTTTGAAGACGCATGTATACAGGAAAAGTTTGAGAAAGGGTGGACAATGGTGAACATACGTTACTGGAAATGAAACCTACACTACATCTCAAACGAATTGGCATAGGTAAAGGGAAGAAAGGGAAGGAGCTGCAGATTTAAACCGCGGTATATTTTGTCCAGTTCAGCATGAAACACGATGCTTTAGCCTAAAAAGCATCATGTTTCATGCTGAACTGGACAAAATATACTGCGATTTAAAACTGCCACTCCTTCCCCTTCTTCCCTTTCCCTTTCCCTATGCCAATTCCTTTGAGCCGAAGTGTACATGAAACATGTATTGTACATCTGAAGTAATTCAATACTGGTGTGTGCAGGAAAATCTACTAGGTAAGGGCATATTTTTGTAGGTCACTGTTTGGACATTAGCCAAAAAGTTTGAGAAATGAGCAGCATAAATATACCTCCGCCTCTTTTCTAGCTCTACTTTGATTTGGTGGGCAGTGTACCATTGAATCCCGATGTGAAATAAAAATATCATATTTTTTTTTCCATGTTTAGCCAGGTTTGGCAATGTTCATTAACCTTTGACCTCTTATTTCTTTGACTTCCAATCTAACCAGTCTGTCTCAGTCCATCCTGGTATCAAGTTTAAAATTTTGGCAATGTTCATTGACCTTTGAGCTCTGAACGTCCAGGGATTTTATCAAATGTGCCATCAGACTATCTCCATGAAGTGATTCATCTCTATACCATGTTTGGTTGGAATGCATTTAATTGTATTTAAACTGGCTGGCAATTTGGTGGCAATTGCTAGCCAGTTTTGGCAAAGTTCATAAACCTTTGATATCTGACCTCAGGAATTTTACCCAAACTGTCACCATTCTTCATCCATGAAGTGATACAGTATCTCTGTACTATGTTTGGTTTGACTATATTGCCTATATTGACTATATGAGACCCGCCAGGCCAAAATGAGTGACAAGTCGCTCTTGCTCGAACCGAGAAAATTGACAATGAACTCATCAATCGAAAAAAAATCGACTTTTTGGATTTTTACCTTATAAGATTCTCCATAGTTTAACCTATCATGTGTCAAAATTTCAGACCAAAATAATAAATGTAAATATGAAATTTTATTGTTTTTCTGAAGTCATGTTTATGCAAGTTTTGCGTTTTGCGTTCGCCTCCCGAGCGAGCGATGCGAAGACCTGCGTGGATAGTGGTCTAAGCTCCGCCCCCTTAGTTACCGCTCGTCGTTCATTGGCTTATTTTTCGCGGCATGTACGAGTGATTTACATGTGTGTGAGGCACCGATTTCTAAAGAGATCGGCGCGGTGGTGCGGCGTAGAATGTGCGTTGTGGTCGGTTAATCAATGAACGAGTGACCCGGATCCATTTGAAACTGGAGCTCTTTCTACGTACATCAGAGCTCAACAGAGATTTATTTTTCTCTATTAAAAACTTTGGCAGCAAAATATTGCTTATTCGAACACTTAATTGGTTACGTTTAATAACAATCGCGACCATTATTATTGCTATAGGGTGAGGCAAGTGATCAGTACCATGTTAAGCAAATCACCTCCCACGTCTCTCATTGGTTTTCAAATCCGCCCACAATTATGTTTTTATTATTATTATTATCATCATCTTCATTATCACCGTGACCATGTTCATGCATAACTATGATAATAATCATCATCACCGTGATCATCGTAATGATCGATCGTCGATGGTCGTAACTATAGTGATGAGCATCATAATCATCATCATCATCATGACCATCCGCTGAATGCCGCTGAATACCTGTGTGCAGCGCCCCCGCCCCACATTGCACATCACTCAAGCCGCCTTCAAATCCGCCAACTGTTATTTTTAATTGCCTGCTAATCGACGGTGCGCGATTTAGCGTTCGTTCTTTATTTAACAAATCCACTCCTGAATTGAGATGATCTGGCATCCTGCTCGTTTATCAGCTCTTTGAAAAGACTCGTAATTCTCAAAAGTGTGTGCCCCGATGAGAAAGTTTTTTTTTTTTTTTTTTTAATTCAGATTATGATACTCCAAATAGTTGTTGCATTTTGTCAGTTGGCCGATAGAATAACCTTCGATCAATGATCATCGATCCAAGCCAACGCCGCTCGCAGTGCCTATTATAATTGATGATCATCACCGGTGACCATCGTAATGATCGTTATGAACATCACCGTAGTAATCATCACCGTGACCAACATATTCATCGCCATGATCATAACTATGATGACAATCATCATCTTGACCATTGTAACAATTAATCGCAATAAACAGAAACCTGACAACGTGCTAACGTGACGTCATCCTGTGTACAATTCCGGGTTGATATTATCATAACGTCTCGTTCTCTACGATATTCAACTGAAATTGGCGTTCCACTAAGAAAGATAAACATTAAATTGTAATAAACATCAGACAGAACCTAATTTGACGATATTTCCCGCTCAATGTAACGGTTATACCAACTACAGTATCACATCCATGTTGTGACATTAGTCACAATTAGAAGCAAACGCATGTTAATTTAGATATCCCCCATTTGCCTGATTGCAATTGTTTTTCTCTTTGCTTTCTACATTCTATGATGTAAAACGGTTTCTTGATGCTTATATCAATTCTACTACAAGTAATACACCACGACATAACAATTAACAACAACGTCTACTAAAATCAACCCGACTTGTCCATGATGGGCACTTCAATGGAAACGTTCTGAGTATGATAACAAATCATATATAAATATACAGAGAGAGAAAGGTGAAACATTTTCATTAAGTATTTAAAGTGTATGCTTAATTGTCGTTCAAATATTGCGTTACTAATGGTTTCACAATCGTATCAATATAAATGAACACGAGTGGTGTCGGGATAAATTACTACTGGTGCTTCGATGAGTATTCATGCTAGGCAGATCCCGTAATATTGTTCACAACTGTTATATTGTGTCATAGCTGTATGGGTAATTTTTCAGTTTTTGGTGTTGATATCACTAGTATCAATTTATGGACTGAAAAGATTTGCTAAATATATGATGAAACCGAAAGGTCAAGGCATGAATAACATGTTTTTCTTATTTTTTTTTCATGAATGAAAATAAGACTTTCATGAATTCACGTCAGACTTCTTTATTATCTACTAGTTTTCCTCCATTCTTGCTAGTACTAATCGCGAACGTGGTGCTCTTGAAGGTTGCCGTTGTCGGTGCATTCCATGTTGTATTTTAAATCACTCCCTAAACTCAGTTGGCCCATTGCATAATTGCCGCATTTTATTCCCAATTTTGTTATTCATGGTGAGTATAATAAACGGCAAATCCGGCTCAAAGCGCTGCACATTCATTGGCGATATCTCCAAAGAAATAAGTATCGCCCTATTTTCAACGTGCACAAAAGAGTTACCGCATACTCCGGATTACTCCCCAGTTCGACATCGTGGCCATTGTCTATCGGTTAAGATGCAGGATGCCATAGCGTTAATGACCTCTCTTACAAACAAAAGAGTCCCCTTCCTACCACGCCTACTGAAGAGAATGCGCATTGTAAGTGGTACTTATCTAAGAGCCCCGAAGGTGACGTCACGCAGATTGTTGAGCAGCTTTCTTTTTCTTTCATATTTCAGACACATGTAATGGGCCAACTCCAAGTTGCATTTCAGCTCACTATTTTTGCCATCCTTTTTTTATTAAATTCAAGTGGGGGAGAGAAAAAAAAAGCATAATCTATATGTTTTGGTACTCTGCACAATGAAAATGTGCAGTACATGCTGTTACTTTTGCTCGACTAGTTTTGTGTGAAGGGCAGAAATACAATGGATCGGCTTTGGAAATATAACTGGTACATGTAGTTGCTTTCAAGGGAGGGTCGGAGATTATAACTAGTTACGATGCATCGACAGTAAATTAGATATAAGGCGGATTTGCTAGTAGTTTCGATAAATCGATAGTTTATTTAAGGACAGACCTGGCTTTTCAAGCTATGAATATTTCCGATTGCTTGCGGTTTCAAAACATGAACCTGCATGCTCTATCAATGATTGTGATACAGTGACACAGTTCTTTAAAGAGCGTGTTTGTTATTTAAAGGTATGACAGTATTTAAAGAGATGGGTCGACTGGCTTTATTAATGTTACGATAAACCCGGAGTTTTCTTTCAAGGGCGGGTCTGGATTAATTTACAGCCACGACCATGCAATCAGAAGTAATTTGTTATCAAAAACGGCGCATGCTTTCTGATAGCCTAGTTGTTAAGTACAGGCATAACCGTTTCTGAAAGGGTGGTTCGGGATTATTAATACACCACGATGTAGTCAGGATAGATCGGCAGTTTATTATACAAAAACTAGTGCGAATGGATCGGCTTTGCCAATAGTGACGATAAACTGGTAGTTGCTTTCAAGGGAGTGTCTGTGATCCACATACAATATAATGGGCAGTTAATTAAGTGTATAAGGTGGGCTTCGATAATAGTTACGATAAACCGATAGTTTATTTAAATGACGGGCTTGGCTTTATAAGCTATGATTGGCTATCGGTTTCAAAAGACGAACCTGGCCTTTTAGTTAGATAAACTGGTTGTTTCTTTCACAGACGAGTCAGGAATTATTAGTAGTTACGATAAATTGACAGTTTGTTAAACCCCGTCAGTATCAAGCACTGAAATTCCCATGTCAATTACAACACACTTCATTGCCAATGGTACTAAAAGGGTAATAGGACGTATCGAGCCTTATTATAATGATTAAGATAAATCCATATTTTAGTAAAAACTAGCTGATCCGGGTTTTGCCAATACAATAGTTACGATAAATCAAATGTTTCAATGTCGGGCCTTGTTGGGTTTTATCATGTAGCTATACGATTGATTGCCGTTTTCAAAAGACGGGCCTGGCTTTATCGATAATTACGATGGACTGGTATATAGTTTATTTCAAGGCCGGTCTCGACTTAGTAATAGTTACGATAAAATAATCAGCAGTTTATTAACAATAACGCGGTTCTCTAGTTCGAAAAACCGGTAGATTATTCAAAAGGTGGGCCTGCGCAATATGAAGATCTACGATTGCTTACGGATTTAAAACACGAACCTGGCTTTATCAATAGTTATGATAACATGGTATAGTTTCTTTAAAGAGAGTGTCTGGGGTTATTTAAAGGTATGAGAGTTTCTTAAAGGGACGGGTTGATTGGATTTATTAATCATTACGATAAACCGGTAGTTTTATTTCAAGGGCGGGTGTGGCTTTATTTTACAGTCGCGATCATGTAATCAGCAGTATAATTAATTATCAAAGATGGTAAGTGCTTTCTAATAGCCAAGTTCCGATGAAGTAGGCATGTTCATTAAAAATAACGCGGTTCTCTAGTTCCGAAAAACCGGCAGATTATTCAAAAGGTGGGCCTGCGCAATAAGAAGATCTTACGATTGCTTACGGCTTTAAAACACGAACCTGGCTTTATCAATAGTTATGATAACATGGTATAGTTTCTTTAAAGAGTGTGTCTGGGGTTATTTAAAGGTATGAGAGTTTCTTAAAGGGACGGATTGATTGGATTTATTAATCATTACGATAAACCGGTAGTTTTATTTCAAGGGCGGGTGTGGTTTTATTTTACAATCGCGATCATGCAATCAGCAGTAATTAATTATCAAAGATGGTAAGGGCTTTCTAATAGCCAAGTTCCGATGAAGTAGGCATGACCGTCTCTTACATGGTGGCTCGGGATTATTGATACACAACAGTGTACATGTAGTTAGGATAGATCGTCAATTTATTATAAATAGCGCGGGCTTTAAGAATTACGGTAAACCAAAAGTTAATCGAAAGTTACTGTAAAATGAACTGTAGTTTCTTCAAAGGGTTTGGCCCTGCCTTACTATAGCTCAGGGGCTGGTTTAATTAGGCCTGTCAATACGATGAACTGGTTAGTTTCTTTGAAGGGCGGGCCTAAAAGTTAAAATAAAACAGGAATTTATTGAAAAGGTTTGGCCTTGCTTTTTTACGATTGTGTGCTATTTCCATAATCATTTCGATAAATTGGTATTTTCTTTAAAAGGTGGGCCTTACTTTATGAATACCTCCTATTGACTGCCGTTTTAACGACAGGCCGGGTTTTAATGATACATATTATGGGAAAACGGTACATTTTATGTCAAGGACAGGTTAGGAAATAAGTAAAAAAAAAAATTAATCACCAGTTCGTTTAAAATGGCGTGGATTTTAACAATAAAAACGACAGTTTCTATGTGATATACCGCTACGTGTACATGTATTTACGACAAATTAGCAGTTGCTTAAAGATGTCGAGTTTTTTTCATAAGTAACGAAAAACCGGTAACTTATTCAAAGGTTGATGGGTCTGCCTTTTATGAAAAGCTCCGATTGATAGCCGGTTTCGAAAGACGAGCCCGGCATTATCAATAATTACGATAGACTTGTAGTCCCCGTGGAGAGCGTGTCGGTGTTTATTAGTTATAGCAGTTTCTCAATCAAAAGGACGGGTATTTGACTGTTAACCATCACGATAAACCGCGAGTTCATATCAAGGGCGGGTCGGAAATAATTAATAGTCATGAAAAATCGGTAGTTTAGTAGCGATAGAGCGGGCTTACGGTAAACTGCCGGTTTCGAAGATACGACGAATGAATAGTTTCTTAAAATGATATGGGCGGTCACTATCAATAGTTACGATTAACCGGGAGTTCCTGTCAAGGACGGGCGGGTCGGAAATTATTAATAGTCATGATGAATCGGCAGGTTATTAATCGAGCTTAGCCAAGTTACGGAAAATTGCCGGTTTCTTTACATGAAATTACGATGAGTTGATATTTTCTTAGATATGGGGAGGGCTCTATCAATACTTGTAATTAACCGGTAGTTTATTCAAAGGGCGACTCGAGATTTATCAATAGCTTCAATGAAATCGGCAGGTTCCTTAAATCGCTTTAAAGTTGAACTTTCAGTATAGCAATCTAACCACAGACCAAGCATGGACTTAATCGATGCTTGCTTGCACCTTCCAAATCCAAAACGACAATGGGAGCTGCTTACTTGAGTAAATCTATTGTCTACACCATGTCTTCGCAAATCATGCATTATGCATCAGTCTTGCTGCCGGAGGTGTCCAGAGTGACCAATCACATGACTGCACCTATTGTCGGCTGACCTTTCGCAATACGCTGATCTCGCCAGCTTGATGAGTCCCCGAAGATTTAATTTCTACCCATCATTTCTAATACAAGAATGGACGGATCTATACTTTATTTCAAGAGATAAAACTCACACATTTTGCAAGAAGAAATATTGAAGATTCATATTCTTCAATTGAACAAAATCGAGCCGAAACAAACTCATGTACTTTCTTCGGTCTCTCACACAAAATATCTCCCCCGCGACCAGGTCTGGGCGTCTATCAATAGCCATGCAAAATCACGGAAAGCGGATATCGATCGGTGACGGTTCTATTATACGAACTACATTGTGATTGGTCAACTGTTTTCACGCACTTGGAAACGGTGAATTTAGCTGACATAGCACGATTGAGCGAGGGACATGAGTTCGGAAGCAAATCGTATCGTATTCTTTAACAGCGAATTTCTCCGTTTCTTTTTTTCACTGCCGTTTATATTTTCTACTTTATAATAGTTGTATCTCGGCGCCCAAGCCACCAAAATCTATGATTTAAGTATCAAAATAAAGCTTAGGGCACGGAGAATAAGGTGGTATACATAACTCAAACATGATAAATCCCGACTTGTCACTCATTTTGGCCTGCTCGGTCACATATTGGTTATTGACTTTCCTGTTCATGAAGAAGGCTGCTTCATCCCCTACAATGAGGTCTTGGACCACGGTCCAGCAGCCACTGAGAAAACCGGAGTCGCCTGGGTCTGTCAGCTTCTAGGAGTTGCTGCTGCATGCGCGTCTTGTACGTCCATTGTACGTCCAGTCTGATGATCCTGTGAAATGACGAATTCGTCAGTCTTAGTCCGTTTCTCCTCGCCGACACAAGGGGGTTGGCTTCCACTTCCTGCTGTACGGCTGCGATGTTCTCCGGGTTATGGATTGATCTGGGTCTTCCAGAATGACCCTTGTTCAGGTTCAGGCTTGTGCCTTCATTTTGGTGTTTTTGAACATTTGTCCAGATTGTTGATTTGAAGGTACATTTCTCTCGGGAAACCGATGATGGAAAGCCTGAGTAACTTGCTGCAGGCTTCCAGTGCTTCCAGGCTTCCATTCTTTTACAAGTAAAACTCTTTGCTCTCTTGTCAGCTGCATCGTCAGGCAAGCAGTGAAAAATCCATGCTTCTAACGGATTCACTCTCAATGAGAGAATTTGTAAAGGAAGCATAATGAGGAACACAAAAGAAATGCTAATGAACCATCCCTTTTATGCACTACGTTGATGCTTCCTTACAAATCTACAAATCTTGACCAGTTGTCCTGCGCAACTTGATTTTGACAATTATTTCTTAAACACCTGTTGCTTCTCAACGCGTGACTCTTATCTATCATGTTAGGTGTCAAATGAAAGAAGAAATACCATACTTTCTAATGATGTGTATAATATTCAATGATTTTTTGTCAGTCAACTAGAGAAATAGCACAGAATAGCCCAGTTTCCTTTTTTCTGGGACACACTGTGTAAGCATTACTTATTATTATTATTATTATTATTATTATTACACTGAACACTGCTTGCCTCGCTGGTTTGGCGCAGTCTGGACATCATTAAAAATGTATTGCTGAATTTCTCTGAAGTGCTTCAGATAGTGTCACTCAGAAGAGTATCTGTATCTAAAATATCCTTTGTTGGATTTCTCCAGGAAGAATAGGATCTGAAAATATGTCTTTTGCAAGCTTGTAGCTTTCTAGAATATATTTTTTTATTTCCAATGAACGTCTACTTTGAATTGATTGATTTTTTTGCTCATGTTAGCATGCACTTTTATCTACAGAACTTGTAATGTCAATATCATTTATAAGCAATGTGCAGTGTACAGGTGCATGTAGTAGTTCTCTGCAATGAAAAGAAGTGTCAGATACAATGCATATTACACTCTTACCTGTAATTTAAAATAGTTGGGTAAAGTTACATCTAGGTAATACTTTCCAACTGGATGATAGTTTGCCCAATAATTGCGCACACTGGGCAAAATAGTCCACATTTATTAGGCAAAATATTCACAGTGTATGAAGCAACATTTTCAACTTTGACAACTATTAGAGCAAAATTACCCATAATTATTTAGTGTTGTAATATGTTTGAAATAAAGTGAAAATAAATTGATCCAATGAGCTCTAATGCCCATTGTGCACTCACAGACAGGTGAGGTCATGACTCCCCTCAAACTAGTAGGCTGGGGTATTCCTATGGGACAGGAGTTTCTTGTCCTAATTATAGCTCGTTCCTGTCACCATCCCTTTCATCAGCCTTTCCTGCCTCCCGCTTTCTAGCTAGTCTGCTGCATCAGACCCGATTGTGTCACTGTCTGGAAGGATCAGACCAATATCTGTCTTGCCAGTCATGCCTTTGTACTGGCCTGTAGGCCTGTCTAGAGGGCACTGGTTATTTGCATTGTCCCTCTCTGCTGTATGTCATTGAGCACCTGACTTCTGAAGGGTCTGTGCCTTCCCCCTCCATGCTTATACTTTAGGAGCAGATCCTATGCTCTGAACCACAATGCACATGTAGGGGACTCGCTGCGTTTACTAGCGACTAATTTCCTCTCCCATTAATAGCAACCTCATGAAGAGTCGTCGGTCACATGACGTGCTGGGGGTAACGTGCCGGAGCATGTGATCGCCGCCTGCCGATGAATAAGACACCGTCCTCTTCTTCCCACAAACTCTCGCCGTCCGATTTCTACAGTGTATGTGTACCAGTATTCAAGTGTTGTTTTCCATACAGTACAGTTGCTCATTGTGTTTCTTGTCTCTATATTTTGTCTCAACTTGCAGTTTTGCTGGAGCCAATGTGCAAGGCTTGTCCTTTGTGGATAGTCTGAAGCTGCTGTTTTACCAAACTGAGAGAATTTCTCCGACACTGCATCAGGAAAGCAATCTGAGGTAAAGTATACCTACAGTCCAGCTCAAAGGAATTGGCATAGGGAAAGGGAAAGGGAAGGAGCCGCAGTAATAAAGTGCAGTATACTAGTATTTTGTCCAGTGCAGCATGAAACATGATGACTTTTAGGCTAAAGCATCGTGTTTCATGCTGAACTGGACAAAATATACTGTGGCTCCTTCCCTTATGCCAATTCCTTTGAGCTGTAGTGTACTTTCATTGTGTACTGAACTGCTCCTTTACCAGACAAGATCCTTCCCTGTGGGAGTTGTGTACATGTTTAGTGCCAATGGTGCATTAAGGAGACAGGCCAATAACATACGTCAGAAGTATCTTCCAAAACAAAACAGATTCAAACTAAGAAAGAGATCAATTAAAGTATGAGTATATAGTGAGGGCGATTTTACACAGTTACAAATGTTAAATGAAATAGAAAAGAAGTTAAATAAGACAGAGTTTTGAAATGTTGCCATTCCTGAAATCAAAGTTATGTTATATGCAGACAGAATCCTTGATATACTTAGTGTTTTTGGAAGAAACACTACTGATGAGACAAGTTTGTGATTTTTTTTACATTACAAGATTAAAAAGATTATCATTGCCATATTGGGGTGTAATCTTCAGACAGATTGTGCACATACTTCATACCACAAACTGCTGATTGCAGTCTCAGTCTCTAGGCTAGGAACTTATATGAAATCTTAAAAGATCAATATAATTTCGCTCAAAGTCAGCTTCCAGTTCTAATATTGTGATGGAAATTGTCAAACGGCAGTTTCTTCCATTTTCCATGTTTTTTTGTTTTCTTTTTTTTAAATAAAAGTTACATTTTTGATCTTCAAAATGGATCCCCTGTCTTAGAACTATTCATGACTTTGTTATTGATTTTCCTCAAAATTGTTTTGCTCTTCTTAAATTTTTCTGCTTCTATTGAAAGCAACTGATTTTTGACTAATTTGACATTTTTTTTACAAAGAAATTTTAGGCATACACCCAGTAGGAAGGATAGCGTGCTCCATCCTGTAAATGAACGAAAAACAAGTCAGACAAAAATGTCTGAAGCAGTAAATTGCTGGCTCAAATCCTGTCTGGTTCCAAGATTTTTGTCTGAAGCAGCAAATTGCAGGTTCAAATCCCGTCTGATTCCAAGATTTTTGTCTGACTCGTATTTCGTGACCAGTAAAAGTTTGAAAACAGAATTGTTATTGCCTTTTGGCAAATTTATATTAATGGTACACAAATTATTGCACAATATATTTTGAAGTTACAAATCTATTTCTTCTTGTTTCCAATTTCTTTATCTTTAGGTTATGATTGACTAAAAGAATAACAACTCACAATGGAGATAGAGGAGGATTTGGCCATCTCTGGAAGGGTGCTTGTCGAGCCAGTGGAATTTGTGGACCTGAGAGAAATCGCCAAGGGCAAGCATGGAAGTCATCGGGCGAGCCCAGAAAGAGACCTTCCTATCAAGCTGAAGAAAACAGGGAAAGACCTTCCATCGCACCAGGACCACTCCTACAATTGTGTGCAGATCGCTCGGCAAGATGGTGCGCCACATGGACAGGACTCAAATGATGTTTTTGAGGAACCGTGTCCAGAACAAGGAGTGGTCATCGCCAGGACCCCCAGCAAAGACGAGGTGCTCTCGGTGGTCATCCAGAAGCTAACAGAGTTGGTGAAGAACAGCGAGAAGCAGCGAAAAGGTGCTCGTGATCAGCATGCCTTGGAAGATAATGACGGCAAGGGACAGGGTTTGCCTCCAGACAAGAGAGGAGGAAAGACACGGCTCTATCAGTGTCCTAACTGTCCCTGCCTCTTTACTGGCAAGAAGGGCCAACTCTGCTCATGCTGTGCCCAAGACAGCAGGAGCACCAGTCCCACTGATGCCAGTGATGCAGATGAGTTGGCTGCGAGCTGCTTTCGGGATGGACAGGACCACAAAGGTATTGCGTGCGATCTCTGCAGCATGAAGGTGCAGAGCTACACGGATCTGCTCTATCATCTGGCAACACATGATGCCAACATCTACCGCTGCAAGGTCTGCAATTTTGTCACAACGCGACAAACTACCATTGAGAACCATCAAGAACTACATATGACTGAGGTCTCAAAGAAGTGTGTTTGTAACATCTGTGGTTATCAGGCCCAGGAGTTCAGCAAGCTGCAGGTGCACATCCGGAAAGAACACCACACCGTTAAGGAGATTCTCTTGAAGTGTTCAGAGTGTGGTTACAGCACCAAAACTGAAGCTGCCCTCAGAAATCATATGTGGAACCATATTGAGGCAGATGATCATCTACAATCATCTGATACCACTGCTGTGATAGAGAAATCAAAAAGCAATGCAAATAGTGACACAGGGAAAACTGCCAAAAGTGTACAGAATGGAGGGGAACAGCCCAAAAGGTTACAATCGCCGGAAGTTTTGGAAACAAACACTAAGATGTTCAAGTGTCTGCTGTGTGGATACCTATGTGAGAAGCTCTCAACTCTGAAGGCACATGCGTGGAGGCATGCTGGACAGGAGGGTTGTTCTTATCCTGTCATGCACAGATTAGAGGATATCAGTAAGGTGGCTTCTCTTGAACACTCAGCAAGAAGAGGAAGCGGCAGTGAAAAGGAAAATGAATTTTCTTCTGTTGCTGTTGCAAATGAAAAAGAAACTGTAGTCGGTGCTGAATACACTGTGACAAAAAGTTCTGCTACTAAGACCTCAAAAGAGACAAAAGGATGCCACTGCTCTCCCATTGTGCTGCCAAAAGAAGAACATGACATTGTACAAAAAGTCTTTGATGAGGCTACAACAAAAGAACCAGATGAAGAGAGCACAGTGTCCTCAACAACTGCTACTTCAGAGTTAAAAGCATCACAACTGTCATCCTCAGAAAGTTCCATCCAGAAGATTGCAACACAGATAGATGCTGTAGCAGAAGTAGTGAAGGAGGTGATTCTTACCAGTAGCAGCCCCGACCTAAAGAACGTAGACACTTCGGATTGCGGTGAAAGTATGGCGACCCCTCCTGCTGCTTATGATGTGTCTGTTGTTATCCATTGCTCAGAGCTTGCTGCAGAAGAAGTAGTAACTTCAACCGATGAAAGCACAGACACAAGTGCAAATGTGTTAAGTGTTGCTGAGCAGGAGCATTTGCAGTGCGAAGAATTGGACCAACATCAATTGAAGGAATCTACAGATATGGAACATGACAATCAACCTGTGAAAAAGAAATGCTGCAGAAATCCAAAGAGAAAGCTTTCATCCTGCTCCAGTAATCAGGAGAAAAAGAAACTGTGTGGCCAGCCCGGTATAAGTAAGATGCTGCTGAATGCTGTTGATAGTGCTTTACAAATAAGGGCTGAAAATGAGAAAAAATCACCTAGGAGCCCACAACCTGAACAAACAATGCACAATTCTGATACTCAAGACAAATATGTGAAAGTAATTACTGCTTCATCTAGCCAAAATTCAGAAGACAGCTACCAGTGTCCCATTTGCAAGAAGATGTTTGCTTCTACTGTTGAGACCCATGTATGCTCTCAGGGAGCCACACCCATTTTCAAGTGTCACAGGTGCCCTGCAACTTTCTGGCACCCAGGTCGGCTGCAGTACCACATGGCGACACATGAGGCCATCCTCAAGTGCAGCAAGTGCCCCTTCAGGTGCAGCAGTGAAGTGGGTCTCAGGGATCACGTTAAAAAAGCCCACCTTCCTGCCAAGTCCAGTATGTGCCCCACTTGCCACAGTGAGATTGTTGATCAGTCTCCTAAAGCCCATGAACAGTCCTGCATCCTGAAATGCTTCTTTGGGTGCCGTGAATGCGACTTCGCTGCAGGATCTGTGGAGGAACTGAAGTCCCATGTCCAGGCCTCCCACCAGAAACCTTACAAGTGTGGGATGTGTGACTACTCCTCAGCCACTGCCAATGGTATCAAGAATCACATGAAGTTCCACAATGCAGACAAGCCCTACAAGTGTCCTCTGTGTGACTTCAGCGGAGCCTACCCGCAGAGCCTGCGCTCCCATATGAAGAAGCACTCGGCGAGCAGCCCCGGCCAATCCAACGACCAGTACAAGTGCGAGTTCTGCTCCTACACCAGCAGCCACCTGCCCTCCATGAAGTCACACATGTGGCGCCACACCAGCCATCCCGGATATGACTACGACCGTCAGCAGGACATCATCAAGACGGTTGCTTCCATTCCAAAGGAGAAGGAGAGCGGCGGGAAGGCAACAGACACACCTCTCGAGGCAACACCGGAAACCCAATCTTGTGAATTGAGTCATATTGAGGAAGACTCTCCAAGAGAAGGTTTGGTGAGGAGCAAAGGCTCTCCTAAAAGGGACTCCACAGTGAGTCTGGGCGCACCCAAGGAGCCACCAAAGTCTAAGAAAATTCAGTACGGCTCTGTGATCTTCCAGTGCTCACAATGTGGCTTCAAGAGCAATGATCATGGCTGTCTTGTGGACCATCTCAGGGGTCACCTGGAGAATGGTGGTGGAGAAAAAGCCATTTGAAGGTTAATCAAAGACATTCATCTTTTGGGGCAGTTAAAATGAAGCAATAGGAAAAAAATGGGGTTAATTTATCAAACGATCTCTCTTCTAGGTAATGTAATGGTTCTCATATTGGACATTCAGTGTAAATGAAAGTCAATACAGACTTGTATATATACATGTACATAATGTATTGAGTGTACAGGAGGTACTGATTAAATAAATGTGCAGCAATTGTTTGATGACTAGTTGACTACTGTTGCTAGTTCAGATGTTGGTAAACTACACTTTGTGTATTTCATTTCTTGTTGAATTTATTTATTGCTTTTCACGGCTAGTTCAAACTGCCAGTGAGGTGACAGGAAGCACCTCTGAGATGCGTGACAAGGTGATAATTTTAACCCATTGTTTGCCAGAAAACCTGCTGCTTCATAGGATGTGAGTGTATTACCTGTGCCAAAATGTGACAGTGGCGCGTATATGTACAGAACCATTGGCTAGGGATAATGGAAAACACAGTGACATGCTCTTCACATGTACATTGTTCATTAAAATCGTCCTCTGTGATTCCATATCATGTACAGTTGAAGCCAAAAGTTTACATACACCCATGGAATTCAGTGAAATTTGCTCGCTTGCCAAACATAGTTAAATTTACTATATCTTCAGAAATATAAATACTATCATGACAAATTTTGTATCAAATGAAAGAGCGTATTAAGCTCTTTCACATGATTGGGATGCAGTTGGTATTAAGTTAGATTTCAGGTGGAATTTTCTTTGAAGAAAAAAAGTCGGCCAAATGTATTTTATTATTATATTTTCAAACACCATTTTATAGAAATATGTAAATGTAAAATCTATGATTCATATTACATTTAACATCATGATATGTCACCACTGGAAAAAATTGTAATCTGAAATGTTGTTTTTGTCAAGGTTTATTTTTAATCTGTCTAAAATATTAAGATATTGGGGGGGGGGGGGGGGGGGGGAGAGAGAAGATGACACCTAAATGTTTTCCAGCTCCTGATGACAAAGCAATGTGATGAAGGGGCATGGCATATTCATTTGTTTGATATCAAATTCGTCATGATAGCACAAATATTTTATAAGATACAGTATTATAATTTTTGACAAGTGTCAACTTTTCTTCAAATTTCCTGGGTGTATGTAAACTTCTGGCCTCAACTGTATGCTTCGCATAGGAAAATGGTTAAGAAAGGAGATTGGAACTTTTCCCAATATTTATTCACACGGTGAACAGTATTAGAAGTACATGTATGTGCCCATACCTCCTTAAAGTGAGCGTCCAGCTTGTGTGTAAAGTGTGCTACTTCCTTTGTGCAAATGTATGTGGTCTTATTCCCAATGTATCTAAAGTTGTCACTTCTAAAAGTGCATTGTAGTTTAATGTTGTGTTCCCATAATTCAGATGGTAATTGTTTTGGCTGAAATTGAAGAAAGAGTGATGCTGTGATATTAATCAAAAGCTGACTACTTTGAAAGTGAAGATAATATTTATCTCGCCTTTAAGTCAGGATTTCTTTTTGACTTGGCACTAATGGCCCTTTTTACAGAGAAGTTTTGAGAAGTTCTGAGAAGTTCTGAGAAGTTTTACTGAAGTGGTGGGGATGGGGTTGTCTGTAGGCCTTGGGATCATACTCAATCAAAGATCATATTCAATCTACAAAATTACTGTCACCCACCAATATTGTGCAATGTTGCTTCTAAAATGCACAAAGGGCAGACTTTACAAGATATCTTACAAGTTTCTACTCCGTTTTGAAGTCTTTTTACCTCCCAAATGTTCAAAATGAAATTCAAGTTCACTGCTCATTCTTCTTTTAACACTTGGTTATCCTGTTGAATATGTGTGTAAGTAATTGAAGGCACCTTGTATATGAAAGGCAGGGTAATTTGTAGTAGTAATGTTTTTCTGAAATGTACCGGTACCCTTCTCATTGTACATATGATAGTAGTGTTACTAAATTAGTACCAAATAAAGAAAATTACTACAATTTGTTGCATAAATTTGCAAATTAAACATGGAAATATTGGACCCCATTGATTGAACCACTCTATACCAAATTTTACTTTACAAGATACTGCTTTGCATGATACTTTTTTAAAGAAGTTTTCTTTTCTTGCGCGATACTTCTCTCTATGCGACACCCTTAAAACTTCATCATAGATGAGAGTAGAGCATACTTGTATCTCTTTTTATTGTAATAGGAGAATGTTGTTCTTATTATTTAATGTGATTTTTCAAAAGTGAAACCTTTTATTTGAATATATATTGGATCACTTTTCCTTTTTGTTGATGTATGTGGACTTATTTTGACCACTGGAAGATTTCAACTACAGTAGAATTTCTTCTCAAGCATGATTAAGTATTATGCAATGGTTCACCTACATTTGCCTCATATTATTCACGAATTTAGAGCCACTTTTGCACCAATATTTACCACCATTGTCAATTATTTTGGTACAGGAGCACATAAAATAACACATTTCAACGGTACATTTGAGGATGCATGGAATACTTTTTATTTTAATCATTCAAAAATTGTTTGTTTTCATTGTCTTTGCTGAATTTGTTTGCATCTCTTTTCTGCTAAATGGAGTTACATGTATAAAATGTATTTGTTTTCCCATTTGCATTTTAATTCTAGTTTTTATCTATAGTAGCTGTAGCTATTAGAAATACTATCAAAATACATTCCCAAAAGCAAAAAGGCTAGAAGACATATACACAGCATCATATAAATTGCAGACTGATGTAAATTTGCATGCATCATAGTTTTATGCATTGTAGTAAACTTTATTGGGTAATTGTACACTACATGTATTGGCATAGCATTACTGTGGTCACTAAGACAATTGGCGTATAGAGAAGAAGAAATTTGCCATGTTTTACTTATTACTGAACAGAGATGAAAAGTCACAACCCTGTTCTTTTTATTTTATTGCGCACATACCTTGAACTGTTCAAGATCGACAAGTGTTATTTTGCTGAACACATTGCTTTTTAACTCGTGTTAAAGACCAAAGGCTGCAATATGCAACTAATGTACACTATTGGTGCGAACATGGAACGGCGGTTAAAAGAGAGATAAAATACAGTAAGGTGTGATGCAGTGCACCCTTGTGTGACTGACTGCGATTTGCAACACTTTGCCATTGTTATTTTAAAGGTAAGGGGTAGAGGTAATGATTGTAGGCTATAATCATGACCAAAACACTCTGCCATCAAACTTGGGTCAAAATTTTGTTTTATTTTCAACAATTTGAATAATTTTAGACAATTCATTTCTGATATCTTGAATATATATATATATATATATATATATATATATATATATATATATATATATATACAGTATATATATATATATATATACATATATATATAATATATATATATATATATATATATATATATATATATATATATATATATATATATATATATGTATAATAACGCATGTTATTGCATAACTGAATGGGCTCAAACTCAATGCAGAACCAGTAGGGAAGCTGACATTTTTGCCTAATATATAAATTCAATGTATATCCAATCATCCATTGCATGAAAGTAGAAATATGCTTTACTACATAAAATATGTCCCTCTACTTCAGTCTGATATTATTCTCACTCTCTCCAAGGAAAAGATTGGTGTTGCATCAAATAACTGATGATATATTGGTAAATGTCAATGAACGTTTGAACTATCATCAGATCCCTGTAAAATATATAACTCTTCATAAATTTTGCCTAGGTTAGTAGAATATCTTCAATGCAAAACTTGGAGTTGGGCAGTAATACTGGTATCCAATTCTAAGACTGCCTGCCTTCAACTGATTCATATCTCTGCCGAAGAAGCGCACCTTTTCTTTTCGTCAGCAGTATGTGAGCGTGCTATGTTTAAGCATTGTATTTATGTATGAATTTATTAGCATGATTGTGTGAACAGTATTCAAAACCAGCAGTGTAGAACGCTGCATGTTATTTATTATTGAGTGTGATAGTACTTCCAGCATGTAATAGTGACAAAAAAAAATCTATATTTATTTCATTCATTGTACATTGTACATGCAGTATTCATCTGGCGTGTAGTGTGCTCTAGTTTGCCAGAATTAGATGCGAGTAGAAAGTTAGAAATGAGTTGATGTGTTTACATTTAGTTTGTCATTACAGGGTGCGTATGTTTCAGCAAATCGATCATTAGGTACATGTACATGCAAATGTGTAAAGTCCTCTCATTTGAACCAAGTTATGATTAGTTTGAGAATTTAAGGATTTGAAGGGCAAAATTAAAAAAACACAGTAAAATTGGTGTTCACTTTGTCTTTACGGGGTGTGCACAAGATGAGTTTGCAGGATACACCTTACGAAAATGTATAGTACATGTACGTGAAAAGTCCTCAAATCCACTAATGATTTTGTGTTTGAACAGTAGAAACCATAATGTGGCATCTCCAATGGTATGTGACCAGGAGTGTGATGGGAGAAGAGAATAACTGTGCATTATCTTTCTTAATTAGCAGGTACCACACATGTATGTCATTCTATCCATATGTTGACAATCTTCTTTTTTACGATGATGGTGCATCTTTTTATTTTTGGTCAGTCTTGGGCATTTGCATTATGGTACAGTATCTGGCTTTTATGATTAAAAAAAAATGCATTGAATTTGTATTGATTACCAAATATTACCAAAAATCATACATATGAGTATTTTCTGCAAAAGTATACAACTTGAATGTGCTGCATTATTTTGTTTTGTTGTTTAGTAGGGACACCTTAATCATCAGGTGGAGTGCAGGTTTACAGGTGTATGTCATGTCATGTCACTATCAATTCTATCACATCTATGTGAGAATGTGGTATAAGAGCTACATATATAAACATGTATGTACATGCTTTCTGTGAGATTATATATTTAGAATTGAGCTCCAATGGCTAGAAACTTGTTCATAAAATGAGGTGATGTACAGTGTGAAAGTGGTCATTTGAAAACACAAAATCCTGCTTGTCACTGGTATCCTACATGTATCAGTAGACTGAATCTATGTTAACATTTTTGTTTCATTTTTAAAAATGTGTATTTTCCAGAGTGAGTGAGGGGTGGGGAGTGCTGAAAGGGTTTTGATGTTGTTTGGTTAGTATGACCACACATCTTGTCGACGTGCAAATTGGAAGTGAATATGCTTTGGATATGTGAAAGCAGTTCATCATATTTTATCAGTTTCATGCAAAAAGGCCTTTACAGCAATCATTTTATGGGTTTAATTATGTTTAATTATGAATATATGCCCGACACTTCCATCATATGAAAAATCACACTTTTGTTTTTAAATATATCAATTTAAAGGGTTACTACATTAGAAAATTAAGTTCCCACTAATCTATGTAAAATTATCCACTAAAAACGAATTTCACATTTGTTTGCCGCAATAAAGTCTCATTTTGACGAAAATTTGAAAAAACGCACGCCTCCAGTGAAATGCCAACGGCGTGAAAAAAAAGTTTATTCACGCCGTTCAAACAATACGTTACCAATGGGAACCCAAAGCTTGTCTGAGGTTTGTCCGAGTAGCAACAACTAATAGATTTAAAGTGCATTCCATCCATTGAATCTGAATGACAAGATACAAGTGAATGCAATAACGTGCTACTACGCAGTCAAGGGGAAAGTTGTGAATACATTAAGAAAATTGTCTATTGTTGACTTTCGTACAATCTATGGCATTTTGACTTCTCATACGTCACTGGAGGCGTGCGTTTTTTCAAATTTTTGTCAAAATGAGACTTTATTGCGGCAAACAAATGTGAAATTTGTTTTTAGTGGATAATTTAATATAGATTAGTGGGAACTTATTTTTCTTATTTAGTAACCCTTTAAAGTTCCTTTTGTAATCCCAAGCTTCATTTCCTCTCCATGTTTGGACGCGATTGAATGTCATTAATTGGATTAACAGTCTAGATATTTTACAATGTACACTTTGGCATAGCAATATACAATTTTCTTTTGGGGGTTCATTTTTATTCAAGTTGGTAGAGTACAGATTGATTTTGATCAAATTAATCTTTTTAAAACTCCATTTTTCTGATTTATGCTGTGAAATGATCCTCAGTACCATGGGCTTAAGTAAAGTTTCTGTATTGCTTTAGTGTTTTGCTGCAATAAAACATGTAATCAAATTTTGTTTAAAACTAATCAGAGTGAATGCCTTGAACATTCTCCATCGTGTCTCCAGTGTGAGAAGCAATGAGAGTGATGGGGGTACAGAGTAATGTTACATAATCTGTACATCTTGACCAGTCCAAAATAGCCCCTATGAAAACAACATTTAATTTCCCCAATGTTTTTAACACAGACAAAATATGACTTATATATCTGCAATGGTTGAATCATGGTGCGAGACACTGAAAGTGCTTTTAAGATCAATTCAAACATGCCAACATTTGAGCATTATGCTCGAAGATGTATTAAACATGGTTGGCAAACAATGTTCACGGCAAAGAAAAATATCAACTCATTTTAACTTGAAGTTCGGTGCAATCTCACTACTAAAATAATGTTAGAAAAAAGTTTTTTAGTAACTTACGGGTGTTCACATACCGGTAATCAGGGCCTTGTAAAAGAGTGAGTTGCTATCTACTGCAACCCATTGTATTGGACTATTGCACAATCATTACTGTTTATCTATATGCAAGTCAGTGCCAATGTAAAATTATATTTACTATCTTCTACATGTAGTTCAAACAGATCCACATAAGTTACGAACAAAGAGCCATTGCTAATTATGATCAATTTGTGTTTAACCTTCTTTTGTGCTATGGATTTTCAATCGTTTTGCAACTCTGTGATACAGGGCTCTAACTACATGTTGGACTAGTAATACTAGTTACATGTAAATACACGGTTAAAGAAAAAAAAGCTTCCTGGCTGAATTCCCATGAGGATTCACACCACATGAAATCAATACTGACAAGAGGTCTGCATATACATACAACTACACATGCATACAGACATGGATTGACATTCATAAGTTTCCTTTTTATTTTCAGCTTCCCTTTTCTTCCACACAATTGACATACTCATGCTGATATATACAAACACATTCCTGAGGATAATTATGTCCCATTTCGTGAAATATTTCAATACAAAGTACATACATGTATAATCTTTAAACTTGTAGGCTATTGAACAAAAATATTTTTTTTTTGCAAGGGCTTATTGACATTGAAAACCATTCGTGATTAAGTGACATCAACCAAAAGAAATCAATTTGATTTCAATCACTATTAATTTTTTAGTCAAATCATTACAATTAAAGCAATTAAAAAATAATACTCCAGCCAACCCTACATTACAGGGGGGTTCCTTGACAATGCATTTTCTCTGAAAAGATAACATACATGCATGCCTACACCTTTGTCAACTCCAATCACAATGTTCAAATCAAGTACTGTATTGTTCATTTTGCAATTCATTTTTACACTACAACCAAGGATACACTCTGGGACATTTCCTCAACACATTTTAAGTAAGCAACTGTAAATGCTATCACGAACACACACAGCTTCAATTAAGACTTTTAAACAAATACATACAGTACATGTACCTCCTCAGTATTGAACTAAATACTCGACAGTATATGTTATTAGAATTTGAAGCACAAACTGAACAAGTGTTTTTGTTCTTTTTTTATACTGGGAGGCGTAGGCTGGAGAAACACTAGTTCTGCCCCACTCCCAGATTATGAGCTATAACAGGGAGCGATAGGGACTCGCCCCCATGAGATTTTCATGGTACAATTTATGTTTGTACATAACAGACACTATGAAAGAGGTCTTTCACATTCCTATCCTATTTCAAGAAGGCCACATCTTGCAGAATACATAATCATGTACTAAAACACCATTTCCAAAACAGATTTCTTTAAATGAAACAAGCCAATATCATCCATTAATCCTAGTACAATATGTTAGTATTCTCTCGCACTGAGTAAAAAAAACCCCACAAATAATGATGGACAGGTGAAAGAAACAACCCAGAGTTGAATGTGCAAACTCTGAAGAGTTCAGTGTACATCTTGTGGAAACATTGCAATATCAAAGTAGATCTACAATCAACTCATTACACAAGAACTGTCTTTGTTCACATAATAAACAATATATGTATGAGTTATTTCCATTGCAAGGTGGTGAAAAAAATGATTAATTCCATTAATCATAGGATCATTGTAGTGCATGTAGTATTGTGTTTTTGTTTATTCAACACTGCCTTCTTAGTTGATAACTGGTTATGGAAAAGTAATTGACCGAGCTACACATAAGCAAGATATTTCCATGAGGATATACAGGGTGTGTTTATAGCATTCTTTTCAGTATAACCTGCATTTTCAGAAGTAATGCAAGCATATCTATGGAGTTAATAAACACAAATGCACGCAAAAAAACATGGATTTTGCGATGTTTTGGAACAAGAATCACGCTTTTGAGAAATTGTAAAGGTTAATAACATATTTTCTGACACAACTTTGAGAGGACTGGTACACTCCTTAGTGCATTGCAGCCATGCTCAGACACCTCCTTCATCTTTACCGCAAGAGATTCCGAACACAGCATCCCAAGATTAATCACCTAGAAAAGTTTCTTCCTAAACCAAATTTTTAAAGTTTGAGTAGCTTATAAACATTGCTATTCATGCATCTTTCATACAGGTATAAATAAAACAAAAAAATATTTTGAAATCATGGTTTTAAAAGGCTGTTGCTAAGACTGAAAATCAATTTGAAGGAACCATGTGAGTTGCTGAAGTTTGTAAATTATGCTAATATTTTGATCGAGGTAAATATTTGAAACATTTCTTGTCATTGTGGCATAGCCATGAAGACTAACATTTACAGACTAGCACAATATGATTTCAAATGAAATACAACAAACATGTTAGTATCTTAATTCATCCAAACACATGTAAAATGGTTGGCCAAATAGGATTGTTTCAAATACACTGTACTATAATAATCAAATAAATACAAACCTTTGACCTGAAAGGACACAAGAAGTAACATTTACATGATCTTTTAATACATACAGTTGGACCATGACTGAAATGTTATACTAAAAATGTATAACTTGACCACAATAAACTTGAAATTCACATCAATAGATCAAAATCCATTACACAGCAAGCCAAGAAAATATCTAAGGACTGGTATGTAGGCCTACTGGTAACTGTTGGGTTATCACATTGCACTTAACCATTGGTAGCAATACTAAATACGAATAACTCAGAAACAAACTTGGAATTTGCAACAAATGATTAAAGAAACCATTGAGTACAGTGAATTATAAAATGTAAATCATACTTCTAGAAGACAAGAAAGCGTAGTACGTGTTTAGTATATAGCAGACTTACAATCACTCTTTACTCTAAACACACACAAAAAAGTAAGTCCCCCCCCCCCCCCCCCCCCCAGCAAACTAGCATAACTTTTAATCGAAAAAGGTTTTGATCAACATAACTTGGCAGGATTGTACCTTCACTTATTGACTAACTTCCGTCTGAAAAATCACATTCATCCACTGAGTCATGCATGAGTGAGCACACATTAAAGGCAAATTTGTCACTTTTCAAAAGTCACAAGGGTAATTTTGGGATTCTGTCATGAATTTTTAATGAATTCCATTTCTAGTGCATAATTTATGTATTTTCATTGTTCATCATCCATCTCTCGATGCACTTACACCTATCCCGGCACTTAACCCACTGTTCTGGTTGAGTGAGCACAGTTCAAAAAATATTCATCCCTCTTGAGTTTGAAACTTTAAAAAAACCTTTATTTTTGTGAAAAAATTAAACTCTGGATATTTTGACAAAGATGTAACATGACCTGTTATGTGAACATAAGAAGTCATTTTCATGTCATAGTTGAGAGAATACACTTAAAAAACGCATAAGAAATGCCAAAATGCACTGTAAAAATGGCATAGAAAATTACCCTTGTGACGTTTGAAAAGTGACAATTTTGCCTTTAATGTGTGCTCACTCATGCATGACTGAGTGGATTAACGTGATTTTCACACGGAAGTTAGTCAATAAGTGAAGGTACAATCCTGCTAATTTATGTTGCTCAAAACCTCTCAGGAAAAAAGTTATGTTATTTTGCTTAGGGGGGGGGGGGGGGAGCTTACTGTTTTTGTTGTGTTTATAATCAACAGATCAGTCGTACAATTGATTTATTGATGAACGATCAATTGTAGTCCTTTTTGATATGGGCCTCTGGATTGACAGGGACACGTGTGAGCAAACCACCTTGTCCCTCCCAACAGCTTTAGCCAAGACGATGTATTCAGTGCTAAAAGATACTTAATCTAAACAGATCAGGAACAACAGTTCCTGCTAGGCAACCATTAACAGAACTTGTATTTATTGTGTGACAGATACATTCTTTGTTCATTATCTACAAAAAAAACCCCACACCAATGAATCTTACCTCATCTACATAATTATACAGTGTTTTCTTGTACAATGCAACCTTTCTGTTTAAATTTGCTCCAAAGATTACTGTGCTTCATGCAATTATACAAAAAGATGAAGACGTCAAAACAGATTTGCCATAAATGTGCATTATTGGTATTGTTATTTGCGATGTTCAAAGATTTAATTCTAAGCGATATTATGTAAAATGAAAATATACCCTGACAAGCGATTTATCAAACTTAAACAAACTTTATCAAGCTAGGCAACCACATAACCATTGCATCTACAATACACTTCAGTACATGTATTAACATTCTATGTACTCCCCTGTCCTCTCTCTTTCTCTCACTCTTTCCCTTTGTTTTTACTACATATTGTCAGTTCAATACAAATTCTTCATCCAATTCAAATTTCCAATATTGATCTGTACACACACACACACAAATACAACAGCGTAACCCCTTAGGTGCCAGTAATATTTGTACACACAAGTCCTATTGACCAGCATTGCGTCCAACATAGAACGAGATCAAAAACCTCTTATTAATTTATCAAAATGCTTTGCCTAGAGTCACTTCTTTTGAGTTGGCGAGGCTATCCGTCCATCGCAGGGGTCATCGTGAGGTCACCTGACATGCTTTCCACAGACCCACTTCAGGTCGGGATCCTTGCTGACCTCTGTCTGACCTTTGACCGACCTCCAGCAGCACTGACAGGCATATGCCCGGCAACCTACGAGGGCAGTGTGTGAAGAAATTCATTCAATTAAGGTCCATTTTAAGAACACTGTAAGAACACTTATTTCCAAATGTCACCAAAATGTGGTGCTTCAAAAGCAACATGAACATTGATGTCTTTTCCCTTGGTTAATACATACTGATCTCTTTCAAAGTTATGATTCAAATTAGACGAATCATTTCTGAAGTACAGTACAGGGAGTTTCACCAAGCCGTTTGTAAGCTATGCACAACATTACACACAACTGTTCACCTGTTCTTGTGCTAACAAAGATATCCCAATTTGTTCCAGTTTAACATGCCGGTAGTGGGAGTTGATTTCCAAAAAACTGTATCAAATTTGACAAATTATAAACTTTGTATTCCAACGCTATTTAACATCCAGAATTTTGATTTACAAAGGTAAAATTTCAACTCCAGCTGATGGGCAGGGGTGGTATTACAGAATGATAACTTAGGAGAAATCTTATCCTAAGTCTAGGATTCTCCTAAGTGGTATTCCAGAACGATCTTAACATTTCTCCCAACTCTGCTCCTGAGATTTCTCCTAAGTTTTCTCCTATCTTGATGCAAATTTATGCAAATCATAAAGTTAGGAGGATTGGTATTCCAGAATGCGCATAAGAGAGGATTTAGGAGAAAACTGAGGAGAAAACTTAGGAGAGCCTCCCCCCTGTCTTAGCCATTCATAATACATGCAATAAAAAAAAGCAGCATTTATTTGTGCAAGCGCGCGTGCATGATTAATGTGCGTGCACATTGTTGCGCGACCACAAAGTTAGGATCAATCCTAGGGGGACGGCCTGATGATGCTGTGATCGTGATTGGCTGTTCATAAATGAAACACTTTCCTCCATTGGCTAATAAATGCGCACTGGGTGGGGTCAAACCCTCCCTAATTTACATTAAGAGAGTCCTAAGAGGACGTTCTGGAATACCAATTTCTTGCTTTCTTAGGCACCTCCTAACTCGGGGACTTAGGACAAAACTTAGGAGAAATCTTAGGATAACTTCTGTAATACCACCCCAGGATCATCTTAAAAAAACCCAAAAAACAAATTAGAATGAAAAAAGACAAAAAAATAGCTGACTTTTTTTGTTAATGCATGAACAGGGAGGTCACAGCAATTTTTGTGCACTAAACATTGCAAATATGGTATTGAAAGGATAAAAAAATTGCTATATGCTATCATTGATATTGCTCTAAATTCAACAATATCATAATGGTTGGCAGTATCATATACTGTAGTAACATTTGTCATTTTGCAGCCATATGTGCAACCACGTTCCCTTCCCCTCTCAACACAATGGCCCAGTTATACAAAGAGTTTTGATTGATTTGAACCAATCAAAAGTCCAATCCCTTCTAATGTCCGAGTTACAATCAATATCTAAAGTCAAGTTATGATCGATCACAACTCTTTATAAGATAGGGCCATCCTCTTCTCTTCATGCTCACCTCTTCTTTTCTTCAGCTTCACACGCAGCTTCTGAAAGTCTGGCACATTGTTTCTGAAGAAGAGATAATTGCAGCTTTGATCCCACTCGTAGTCATCATAAAACACTATTTTGAAGTCACATGAGGTACATCGAAGTTGATCACATGCCCTGTACAGAAGACAAGAGAAACATTCTGACACTGTAATGTTTTGTTGAGAGTAAAATACATGTATAAGTTGAGATGGCCCATCCCTTTTACAAACATCTGAAAACTTCATTAAGGTTTGCACATATTTAGCACATATCTTTGGGATACCAACTGTAAAATTTTAAGGTCAGAGGTACTACAGAGTGAGTCAGAAAAAATGTCCCACTTTTGTAAAGTTGAATTATTTAAAATATGGATATTTAATCATTAGTTTCATGATATGTCTTGATAGAGGTATCCTCCCAGTACATTCAGGTACCTTTTTCATTTGATCCCCTGCACGCATGACTGAACAGCGGACAATCTTTAGAAGACTGTCAAATCTCACTTGCGCCAAGTTACAGGATGGGGAATAAAACACTCTTTTGAACAAAGACAGTCCGACAGACTGAAACACACACACACACACACACACACACACACACAAACACACACACGTATGCGCACACAAACACACACATACACACATGCACACACACTGGCAGACCCACTCAAACATGCACACACAATTGAGGACGAACCATGATTCCTGTACATTTGCTACTGTAAAAAGAGGCTCAAGTGACTGCTGCCAAATCAGGCAAGCCCTTTTATCTAGGCAAGTGCAACAAAAGCACAGACATCCATTGTAAATTTTCATTGTTAACCAACACAAGACATAACCAGCATATTGGATTTATGTGCACTTGATGATGATGAAGATCAAGATCAAGATCAAGATGATGACAATGATGATGATGATGATGATGATGATGGTGGTGGTGGTAGTGAATGTGTTTTAAGGGGAAAGATTGTCGGGAATTGCCACTTAAACATTCAGCGATCTTGCTAAAAATCAATGCTTAATCAGAAAAGAGAACCAATTATTACCATGTGCGTTGTGTGTGTTTGTGTGTGTGTGTGAGCATGCCAGTCTGTCTGTCTGACTGTCTTTGTCTAAAGCACTGTTTTATTCATCACCCAGTAACTTGGCGCAAGTGAGATTTGACAGTCTTCTAAAGATTGTCCGCTGTTCAGTCATGCGTGCATGGAATCAAATGAAAAAGGTACCTGAATGTACAGTGAGGATACCTCTATCAAGACATATCATGAAACTAATCATTAAATATTCAAATTTTAAACAATTCAACTTTACAAAAGTGGGACATTTTTTCTGACTCACCCTGTATAACTATAACTATAAATGAAAATCTGAATAATTTTCACTGAAATTTGATTCCAATTGATTGCCGACCTTTGACACAATTTGAAATTACGACTTTTTTCGTGGTACGAAAAAAGAAAGCTCGATCAATCATCGAAGATTATTTCCTCAACCCAAATATTACACTTTGTCGATTCCAGGGAAAGGTTATATAGCCACTCTCTCTCTAATGACGACAAAGTCAGGGAACTTTCAGAATTATGTAGGTCTGCAAAAGGGACGGGCTACCTTTAAAGCAACTAGATTCTGCCCTTCTACAGTCAAACACTATATATTACCATAATCCTTCAAGGCAAATTTTCCTCATGTGATGCCTGGGAAACATCTGTACCATTCTCCACAATGTATCAAATTAATAATAGAGATACACTGCATTTCTTGCCAATAATACATAGTGAATGGCCCGGTTCAATGCCATTACAATACATGTACATAAATAAAGTTTGATGAACTTCATAGTTATAGACATGGTGGTTACATACAATACACCCCATCCCTTCTCCAAAAAATCTTGGTATACTACACTACAGCTCAAAAGAATTGGCAGAGGGAAAGGGAAAGGGAAGAAAGGGAAGGAGCCACAGTTTTAAACCGTGGTATATTTTGTCCAGTTCAGCCTAAAAAGCATCATGTTTCATGCCGAACTGGACAAAATAAACCGCGGTTTAAAACTGTGGCCCCTTCCTTTCTTCCCTTTCCCTTCCCCTATGCCAATTCCTTTGAGCTGGAGTGTAGGTGATTTACTATAAAAATCTTTTCAGTGCTGCCATTTTCAACAAAAAATATAATTCTGTATCTCCTGGGTGTTTCTTACATCACTATCCCAATGACAATTCCATAATTATCCACCAGCAAGGGCATCTCGAAGGGCATCCCTCAGAAATAGCCACAAACTCACTGAAATAAAATGCAGAACAGAACGCTACCGAAAAAGCTCGATACCTTACCTTGTTAGAGTGTTAAATGAATCCCTGTAACTTAAGTTAGAAATTGAAAGTTTGGTACAACTGATACACTCACTATTCAGTTTACATAATTATTTTGTAGACATGTACTGTATATATTTTATCTACCACCATTAATAAGAAACCAGCCATTACAATTGTTTGTTTTTTCCCCGTGAATTTTATATAGCTCAAATGAAAATCAATTAATACCCTACTTTACAACCAAACACTTGCTTCTTACTGATGTTATCACAATACTTTCATGACTTTTAATGCTGATGTGACTTAGCTGCAATTATGATAATTTTGCCGTACATCGATTTTATTTTCGATTTTATTATTCGTCTTAGGGACGTTCATTACATTTACTATTGTTTCTAATACTTATGGGGGGTTCATATTACTGATGAAAATGTTGTTTTTACCTAAACCGCAGTACTTTGCATTAGTTTTGCAATATATCCTTAACTTATGTTTTTGACAGGTTGTAATGCTGACATAAAGTGGTTACGGTTATTATCTTATTGTCGTACAGTAAATTTACAGTGCATCTTAAAGAAACTTATAATATGTTTAATGTATAATTATCTTTTATAGTGTTCATACCATTTATAAGACTTTTTAAATATTTATACTTGCAGAGGATATTCGTCTTATTTCATATGTTGTATGTATATTTGTTTTTAAATTGTCGCAATTCAGCTGCATGGCTGCGAAGATGATTTTTAATAAACCTTGAATTGAATTGAATTGAATATTATTTGGAAGCTGACCTTGGATAATCCCACATGTGCTCATTACCAGCCACAAAAATACCCTTGGCACTCCAGAAAGGGTGGTTTGCAGCAGGGCAAGTTCCAATTTGAAAACAAAATGCTCATTAGGGACTCCCTGAGGAGGTGAGCTTTGAATTTAATGAGCAATGTATTTAAACATCATCCTCACTTGAAGATGAACGTTTGCAAGGGACTGTGTCACAGTGTCTCAGTCTTGTCCGCTATTGGCTTACACACTACAGTTGCTCTTGCTAGGTTTAGAAAGTTTTAAGACATGCTTTTCAGCAACCATGAACATCTTCTGTCTTGAAGCTATATACCGTGTGTCTAAAAAAAAAAACGTATACACTTTTGAAATGGCTATTGAATAAAAAATATTTGATTCTGGGGAGAATGACTTACATGTGTGGATAGCTTATGGTCTCAACTTTCATCTGACACCAAAATGTCCAAAAATAATTCTTGCTTGAATGAGCACTGCTCACTTTTGTGAAGGGTATGAAAATTAGGCTGCATAGACACTAGCCTTAGAATTTTGCGAGAGGTTGAATATTGAATATTCAATTGAATAGTCATTATTCATTTTGTTGAAAAAGAAAAGGAATGTCTCAGCTACTGGCTGCCTATTTTTCAGGCTATCCATTGAACTAAAGAATACATTGCTGGTATGTTTAACTTTCTTTCTTCCAGAATCAAATATTTTTTTATTCGCCAGCCATTTCATAAGTGTATAGTTTTTTTTTTTTTGAGATACATGGTCTCATTTAGAACAGAGCCAAGTTTCGGAGGGGTGCTGCTACACAGGAAGGTATTTGTATCTCACACAAGACATAGAAGTACATTTATTAGCATCATATGATTTATTTGTAACTCTTCAAGTGCCATGGGTAATAAAATGCCAGAAAACGGATTTAATGTTCTTTCATGACACTCACTGTTTTTACCATTTTAGCATCTGTAACATTTTAGTCACCATTGTATGGCTATTACTGGAATGAATGACATATGTAATTCAAAATTATAATATTTACAGCACATCTCAGTGATTCCAGTGATGTATGTCCTTGAAAATCATTTATAAATGAGTCTCTTTTTTACACACAAAATGTTGTAAAAACTGACAGCCTATATTCATATTTGCATGTAGATCCATGGGCAGTTAGAAGAAGGAAAAAAAACACCCTTTCTGAAAGAAATTTTAGAATGATAACCACAAAATATCCATCGAGAGCAGGTATCTCTGTATACTTAATACCCAAGTTGCTTAATGATTCCCCTTCCTCTCTTTACACACACAAATAGAGGCAACATTTCAGAAGGACAAAGGTGTTTTTAGAACAAAACTAATCACTATTTGGCAATGCAATTTTTTATTATTTATATTATAAATTATATTTACATGAGAAAAGGGGACATAAATTCCACCATAAATTAGCAAAATGCCAAAATCCTTCAAGTTAGAGCAATAAACACGCAAATTTGAAGAGCAAAGTGTAGGATTTCAACCTTTCCAATGTGTTGCCAATTTGAAGATTGAGTGTTCATATCTTGATTTGAAATATCATTATGAAGGTGATATACATGTACATGTATACCCCTCAATGACCGAATTTCTACACAAGATGGATACATCTTGTGCAGAAATTTATGCTCTTTCATGTGATGCTCTTTCATGTGATGATCTTGTATTATTTTCAATAACTGATAAAATCAAAATACAGCACCAAACCACATATCTGTGGTAATTGGGCCAGAAAGGGTTAAAAGATCATGTTACTTAAAGGTGATATTCATAGAAAATCCCTAAATACATGTATGAAGACATTCATCTACAGAAAGCTAAAGCCTTGAGCTTGAATGACATTCAAACAATATATCACTTCCGAAAAAGCAAAATTCGGGTGAAAACAATTACCCTATTTTCTAGGACAAATTTGGCCTACTGTCATCTGAAACAGCCTTTAGGTTTGACATAAGAAAAGGGAAGCATTATTGTGCATCACACATGCCAATCAGCAGCTTCTTTTTTGCCAGAAGCATCATGCACTATTAACGAAACTGTGATGGCAGTTGCTAGTGGATTAACAGGTGTGATAACAATGGTCATTGTGAACATTTGTGTGTAGATTGTAGTTAGTCTCTATAGCTGCGTGAAGCATATCCCGGCTGTGACGTACGGGAGAGAGAGGTCAGGAGAGAGTCAATTTAGTGAAATTTGATTTTCATAAAACACAAAAGTGAACACTTTCATTGCATGTTAGCTGCATACATTGCTTTAATAACTCATTCAATTATGAAATAAACTATATTTATTTGATTTTATTTCCCAAAAGTATCACCTTTAAGAGCACCCAGCTTATGCCACAGTACTTGCCATGTGCTTCTACATGTATTTGACAGTGAGGGAGACACACCCACATTCACTCACTTTTGAAGGACTGTTGATCCAACGCCCATGACCATGGAGCTGTCACCCAGGAAAACCGGGAAGCACTTTCTCTCTGAGGACACCCCGTTGACACCACTCGGTTTAGGGGCCCTCTGCTGTGGTGCCCCTGCCCTCTTTTTCAGCGCCTCCTACAAAATGGCAAATATTGAAATAGACATTTTTGAAACTGTGTACTAAGACGGAAGCCTTAAAAAGCTAATTTACAGTTGTTTCATTGAAGAAGGAATATAATAGGGGGTTCAGGAGAGTTTAGCCCCAGAAATCCAGAAAAGAGTCTCTTTTAAAATGTCAAATTTTACGATAGAAAAAGTTTGAATAATAAAGCTGTGTACTAAGCCTAATCATGTTAATTTACAGTTGGTTTCGGTGAAAAAGAAAGCTACATGGTGTCCATGACAGTTTAGCACTTAAATGCAGAAAAATCTTCTATAAGTTTATCATGCACAGCAGGATTCAACGTGTTACGGTGTGATGATGTCTGGCTTGAAAAATAGTCTCCGAAAATAATTCTTGGTTCCCTCCAGGTCTCGAGAGGTGCCTCACATTAGAGGTTGAATCAAAATGAATACTGTTCGTTCTAATCTCCTCAGGAAAATTACACTGAATTTTGAAGTTAAAATAGTACACTATGACTGGTTGGATCCGCACGAGTGTAACATAAGCTTTAAAAAACCTATAGCATCAACAATCACTCAGTTAGCTCAGTCGATAGAGCATTGGGCTGAGGATGCGAAGTTTGAGAGTTTGATCCTCACATTGACCATACGCTATCATTTTGGCTACTTTGCTTTTGTTGATTTGAAAATACTCTAGGCATAAATTCCCCAGATTCAGCATCGACGCTATATGACCGAGCGGTTAAGTGCCAGGACATTGTACAAGAGTCTACATGTAGCTCATTTGAAAGAGAAGGAAGGCAAATGATCATGAAGTTGTGATTATGAAGAAGACTTTCTGATCTTAGGATTTCAAGCTTTTAAAACATACCCACAGCCCCACACTGTTGATCAGTTCACCTTTATTGATAGAGGCCACAGATGTATTTATTTACATAAAATCTAATTTGATTGGTATTGAAGATAAAAGAGAGGCAGTGCATGGAGGGATACAACAATTTTCAAAATTCCAACTTATAATACTAGCGCTCTAATATCTCATAAGCACACAATAAAATATAAGGCAAAAGATGAGACTATTTTCAGTATACCAGTCCAGGTGCAATGGCATGAATATTGTAGTTGCATGATGATGCTTACAGGAGGATCAGGAACATCTATGATGTCATCGATGATAGAATCCAGCTCATCTCTCTCTCTTGATTTGGCACTGTAGGAAAGGGAGGAAGAGATTGGACTGGGTGACTACCGGAACATACTGTACAGTACATTACATGGAACACCTTAGATGTCAATGACAAAAATAAGATGTACACAACAGCTCAAAGGAATTGGCATAGGGAAAGGGAAGAAAGGGAAGGAGCCGCAGTTTTAAACCGCAGTATATTTTGTCCAGTTCAGCATGAAACATGATGCTTTAGCCTAAAAAGCATATTTCATACTGAACTGGACAAAATATACCGCATTTAAAACTGCGGCTCCTTCCCTTTCCCTTCCCCTACGCCAATTCCTTTGAGCTGTAGTGTACTGTCATGTCTTCTCACCAGAGGGGTAATACACCAAGCTGTTCATAAGCTACTATTTTGACTTTATGCATGACTGGTGACATCAGATTCTCAATGATTTTGATTCGGTCAGATGAAGTTGAAATCTGATGTTTGTAAATTAACTTTGTTGTTAACAAGCATCTGTATACAAAGTTCATGATTTGTCAAAATTTGAAAGGGATTGTAGAAAAGTCACACTATTTTAAAACATCTCATTTAACACAAGAACAGGTCACCAGTTGTGTGTAAAGTTGTGCAGAATTCATGAATACCTTGGGGAAACAAACCTCCAGGATTGGTTTTAAACACAAGGAAAATGACTCTTTTTGGCACAACATTGCGCTATACATAGTACATGTATGTATTGCATGCAGCAATTGTGACCGCCAACACAAGATTATGACATCAATTGCATCATACCACAGGAAGTATTGATATAAACTACATCTGCATTTTTTTTTTGTAGTGGCATGCCATGAAAATACAATTTTGGGTATTCGTAGGGCACAGATTTTCCTCATTTTGATGGTTTCTCTAATGAATTCACTGCTGAAGTCGATAAAAATTAGTCACAAAAGATAAAACATCTCAATCAAAGAATTGACACTGTTAAAATAAAAGAAACACGATAATCTAACCTAAATGTGAACATTTTGGCACGCAGTCATGGCAGTCACTGGTTAGACTTGCTCTTTGATCCACGGAAAGCTCAGATGATACTCAACATTGCGACATATTTGTTCAACTTTTTTGGGAATTTCGTCTTCATTTAAGTGATACTTAGCCTCCAAGCCCATTTGACAAAGAGTTCATTTGTAGCATGAAAATGCATGCAAATTATAACTCAGCTTTCCATACTACATGAACCTTATGTATATTTGTAAGTCACCATTGATTGTTCTCAAGGATTGTCCGCTGGAGAACAATTGATGTAACAGGTCAGGGTCTAAATTCCAGCATTTAGAACTGAGGTTAGAGTTGTCGATTCTTAGACCTAAAAGGCTCGGCGAGCTGCGCATGTTCTGCAGCGGTCATCCATACCACCGCCAGAACTCCCCGCGCGAAACAACGCAGCTTTACGGTGGTAGTCATGGTAGCCGGAGAAGCTCCGGCCCGGCCCGCTGTCCGGCTCTTTATACCGTACACTTTGCGCCGGAGAGTCTACAGGACGTAAATTACCTTTTTGATGTGGATATGGGCCGAGGTTTATCGCTGGAGGGTTTCGACGATGTCGATGAAACTTTGGCCGGAGATTTCGTGCAGAATTTCGTTTCTACTTCGTTTAGAAGGTCGTCAATGTCGTCCGCCATGTCTCCTCACTTTGATTGAAGTCTTTTCAATACAAAATATCTCAAGTTCTATCTTCAGCTACTAGCTAGCTCCACAAGCTAGCTAGCTAGCTAGTATAGCAGAGCACCATACAGCGCTAGCGGCGCGGCAACGTTACTTCATGCGCGCGCTCAGTAAATGAGCATCCAAGCTCGAGCTCGAGAGGCGCGCGCTGGCGCATTGGCTCGCAGGATAGGTACATTGTTTGCATGCACCTGTTCGTTCTTAGTTCACTGTGCATGAGCAGCGCAGCCTCATTAATTAATTGTAATACCGAGGGATATGATATTCCTACCTTCACTTCACTCCGCCAAATTTTTAAAGTAATGGTGGCAGGCAATTTTCCATGTGATGATTTAATGGACAATTTAAGTCATTCATTGCATCTTTTATATTTTGCAATGTGGGGTAATTTCGGATTTAATAGTCCGAGCGGGGCACAGAGTCTGCGTGAGCTTTTGAGAGTCAGCGTTTGATGAACATTCACCACATGAGAATTACTGCATATAATTCGTTAGTATGCAGTGTGTATACAATGTACAAAGATTATTTACAATTAACTTAATTGCTAATTCATGATATATTTATGTTTTTACCTTGGAACATAATTTAAATATTTACATATATATATATATATATATATATATATACACATTTTTTTTTTCTACAAGGTACATGTATATGTATACAAAAAGAGGGAGAATTAAAGTACACACTATCACTCCGGCCCTCCGACTTTCAGCGATAAAGTCTAAAATCTAGTGTTGACATGGGGTATAAAAAGCCTGCATGAGAACATTTTCCAAATAAATATCTAAAATTTCTTTTCTCAGAGTTGTGACGAATACGGCACATGTAGACTCTCTGGAACGAAATTTGGGTGTTGATGCCAGTAAATCTTAAGTTATCAATGATATTCTCTAGCAAAATTAATCAAATATGGAAAATATGAAAATATGAAAATATGAAAAACTGCATTCAAGCAAGGCAAACTTATTGCCAGGGAGATGCGAGTTTCTCCTTGGTTTAAGGCGTGTGAAAACTTAATATGTATCCCCCCATACAGTTATGTTTGTTATGTATGCTGGAGTCATGGGGATTTATTTACATACCAGGCCTTTGTAAGTCAAGTGTTCAACCAAAATGTCTAGGTTGGATAGAATTAATAAAGGAGGTAGAGGATGGATTGTCTTCTCCTAATTTGGTGTTGGTTTCGGGAAAAAGATGTGGAAGAGCAGCAATGGATAACAGGGACGTAGGCGACACAGAGAGAAATGCATGGGCTGAGCCGCTGAGAGAGCAGAAAATGGAGAAGAGAAGATCAAGGTGAAGATGAAGAAGAATAGGAAAGAGGGGGGGGGGGGGACAGGATGATTGAAGGAGAAAAGGAATGTGGAAGAAATTAAACGGAAATTTGAAGGGAAAATAGGATGGAGGGGTAGGAGGGCATGACCAACTCAGAAGACGACCACGAAGAAGTAGAAGGAAAACAAAATATTTAGTGGTACGAAGGGGAAACATGGACACTTTAGAGAAGCTTATGATTATGAAGAAGAAAGATTAACGTAAAGAAGGGAAAACAAGAAAAAAAAAGAAGATAAAGAGGAGCTCCCACCACCAACTTAATATCATCAATATGATTTATCATCACCACCATCACTTTTATCACCTCAAATTCACGGTCATCATTTTTATCACCACCATCATCATTGACACTACCAACATCATCACCATCAACTCTACCACAACAATACGTCTTTTAGTCTTTCATATTGTCAACGGAACTTCCCCCAGTTACAATAAATCTTTAATTCACAACTACCAACCATCACGAACCTTAAGATCCTCCACATCCGGTCTTTTGAAAGTTTCGGTTTCAAAGAGATCGTGGGGAGAACGGGCCTTTGCTCATGCAGGGCCAACCCTGTGGAATTCTCTTCCGCACTTTGAAAACCCTGACGCCAGTGACCACCTTCAAGGGCAACCTAAAAATACCTGTAAAATGGTGCTTTTCGACATACAAGTTCATACAGTTACCTGTATTGTATTTTTTTTTCTCTCTCTCTCTTTAATTTGCTCTGAAGTGCCTTGAGCATCTCATTAAGATGGAAAGTGTGCTACATAAAGTCTATGTATTGTTATTATTATCAACTATCATCAAAACCACCATCATCACCACCGTCATTATCATTACTATCACTACCAACACCATCAATATCATCATGCCGTTAATGATCAAGGAGATTAGACATAATGAGGAACAAAACTCTCAAAACAAGTAGAACAGACAACGAGAAAACAAAACAGAGAAGTGCAGGGCCAAAGAGAAATTAAAACAAATACAGAAGAGATTAAAGTCTGAAGCTGTAACCACATGCTGGAAACTAGACAACGCTCACATGCTACAAATTTGGCAAATCTTTTACTTTCCTTGCCCGTAACACAAGGACAAGATAATGTCCAATACATCACTGGCATGCACATTAAGTTGACAATGCCTGGTAAGAGCTAGTGATTACACTTTTTTTTGATGACTTATGACTCTCTTCAGCATTTGACATTTTGTCAATGTACTTCACTAAATTGTTCTTCTTTTTTTTTAAACAGAATTACACTGCACTGCATCTTTTATGACAATTATCTTTAATATGAAGCAGCATATTTTCCAGTCTGCATAATGGCCACTTAGTCCCGATTCAGGACGTTGTTTGTGAACACACGATAGCACGCATCATCGGCACATGCCTCGATTTGCCTCAACGCTAAGCTGCCCGCATCATTTGCTACGCCTAGACCTCTACGGTGGCTGTTTTGTGCTGTATGTAGTATGAGATTAACAGCTTATAATAGCAGGCCGTACGGGTAGCGGACTGGCCACTCTGGCCACTCTACCAAAGTACCCTTGTCACAGAATATAAGCCACGCCCCCATATTATGTACACAAGTTCCTATCTTTGCTAAAGAGGTATTTCATACCACACCCTCAAAATTTTGTGCACCATCTCCACTTTTTGCAAAGTACCCTAGACACTGGATACATGTAAAGCCACTGCCTCAAATCATGTGCATCATCTGCACTTTTTATATTTCAAGCCACACCCTCAAATAGCACACACATCTCCACACTTGGCAAAGTTCCCCAGTCACTGGGCATATTCAAGCCACACCCTGAATCTATGTGCACCATCTCCAATATCTGGTGTATAATTCACCTGTACATGTATCACATAATTATGTAATGAGCCACCACTAGGCCTCAGATCTCATGTATTCAGAGGGGCAAAATAATTGTTCATTATGCTCAGAGGCAGATTTGTTACAGTGTAGATGCATTCAGAACTTCAAAGTGGGTGGCATGGATGGTGGGGAATTGACATAAGTCTCTGGATAATCATGTGATCTCCGACTTCATCAGTGCAGGCTTCTCTTTCTCCTCACTCATAGAATGGTGACCGCTCGCATATATGTGTTCCAGGATGCCCTCCACGCAGGCGATTCATCATTTTGCTACTGCACATATCTCATATGTGTGCTAACAACACACACAGCTCCCATAGAGGTACCAGTCAACTGGATACATGTGTTTGGTGAAACACACACTGACTATGTCTTATTGTTTGTTTATTTGTCTCTATCGAATCCCAGGATGGTGGAATGCTCTCAGCTCATCTCTCGACATGGCCTTGAGGTTGAAACCTTTCTTCTCAGCTTGCCCTGCAGATCACAGTGAAAAAAAAAACACAGAGAAAAGGATGGGATGAGATTAATTGAGGCAAAAAGATAATTATTTGTGATTCATTCATGACAGTGTTGCCATCCTCAGGAGTCATAAAAGTACCAGTAGTAAAATTGGGAAAGTGTTATATCAAAAGGAGCTTCCTGCTACATCACTGAAAATAAAGAATCTCATATGAACTTACATCCATGAATAACAAACACCACTACTGATAATATTTAAAACTGTTATACTGTGTTTATATTAAGTGCATTGTGGGACCAAGTTTAAATGACATTATTCATCCAAAAGTAACAACAAGATCACACATATCAATGGGAAACAGACAGACACACTGAACAACTAACCTCCTTAAACCTAATGGTCCATATATTCTGAACAGAGGTTTAAGACAAACAGTGTACCAAACCTGGGCCCTGATGCATAAAACTTATTATATTCCACATACTAAGAATGTTGCTATATGATTGGTCAAGAGTTGATCACGTGATGAGGCGTAGTTTTTCCTATCAGATCACCTGAGAATTAAAAGTTCGTTACACTCTAGGTGATAGTACTTTTTGGTTTCGCTGATCTCTTCAATCCTCACAGTCCTAATGCGTGATTAATATTTTGAGTACGCGCGAAATAACAGTGCGTTACACTCGGAATATCAGTTTTAGCCCAAGCAGACGACGCCGCGGCGCGCGATAATTAAAAATTTGTGTTCGTGGTTGTAAATACCGCGCTACGCCTGGCGCGGGTACTGCGTATGTACATGCATACGTACGTACATAGCCTATGTACAGTTCGTGTTTGCCACAGTCGCGTTTTAATCAAAATAGCCCATGCCAATGGAATTATATTTGAACTACTCAACGACACTGAACTGGGATATTTGCTGCAAGAAAGTGAACGTGAAAATACAAAGAGACAATTGAAGTTTAGCCTTCGAATATTTCAGGAGTTTTGCGCAGCACTAGGGGACGTCGAGTTTGACCAGTTAGCGGACATCGACTTGAAATCATTGCCATGGCATTGCATGCATCAACTGCTTGGAAAATTCTAGTGGTGAGTCGTACAATAAAACAATTATGGTTTGCAGAAATATTTTTTGAATTTGCGGGACATAGACATTGTAGGATACGGTGCTTCTGTTGAGAATAGAAATGTCCAAGTTCTGAACAAGAACAGAAATGCAACGTTTCAGTTTAATAACTGCGTTGTGAACATTTACAACTAACGTTAGAGTTAGAGTAAACGTTAGACCAGGCCTAGCGATGTTAGCCTAGAATGCGAAGCCTGTGCGGAATTGTTTTTCTTGTGAACTTGAGAACTATGATTGACGTCTCTTCACGGCATTTGCATGCATGATCAGCATCATGATTCAGGTGAATTCATCCGTACCGCAATGTTGTTCGTAGCCTCCCCCTCCAATAACCAGAATATGATCTAAAAGTTACATTCAACGATAGGCCTAACGTTAGATTCTCGAACGCTTTTGTACGTCAAATTGTCATTTTCTTGTGTAGATAGTTGGTTTCAGATATTGCTCTAAGCTCTGAACGTAGGAGCCCGAGTCATTTTTTTTTTTTTTTTACATTTTCTGCGGCTTGGGCAAATCAACGGAAATTCAAGTTGCGCCTCGGCCGCATCACCGCGAGAGCTCTCCTAGGGCAATCAATTATTTTCCGCTGAACACACATAAAAGCAGCTGGAAAGAAATGTATCGCGTACTGCAACAAATTTTGTCACCAGTTAGAGAGCATGCGCAGTAGTGCCAAGGCCGAAGAAAACAAAAAGTAAGATCATGTAGCCGCACCGACCCTTTTGACGCTAAATTGTCATTTTCTGTATAGATTGTTGGTATCAGATGTGGAATATAAAGCAAATAATCAACTTTCGGTTTCAGGCAATGAGACGAAATATCACTTCCTCGGCGATCTGAATGTATACGCTATCTTTCCTCAGCTAAAAGCTTCGGAAAGATAGCTACATCCAGATCGCCTCGGAAGTGATATTTCGTCCCATTACCTTCACCGACGTTGATTATTTGCTTACTATTGATGGTAACTTTGCTATCAATGACAACTTCTATGGCAACCTTGAATTTCATTGGCTGTTGAGCAATGTTACCATGGTAGTTACCATTGATGGTTACTATCAACGGTAAGTTTTATGCAACAGGTCCCTGGACTAACTCTGTGGGACATGACTTTTGTAATAAATAATATGGAACATTAATATTGATTCATTATTGCTGAACTTCTTAGGAACCACTATGGAATATGGAGTTTGTCCATATAATAATCACATTAAATAATTTTTAACACTCACTGTTTTGATTCTGTAATGAAAATCAATAATTTTATGATAGCATCAGATGATTTATTTTGTGGCCCCATAAAGTTAGTCTACGTACGAGGTCTAATCAAACCATTATTGTGAATACAGGCCAAAGCCTTTGGTCAGTTTGTGCTTGTGGTATGAAAGGCCCTCACTCAATGTCCGTTTGCCAAATACGTTAAGAATAATATCAATTTCAATAAACTGACAAATCCCTTCTGATTCCAATTGAGGAAACGGGGTGTGGGGTTTCCTTAGCAAAGCTCTAGAGCACAGAAGGCTCATCCCCCCCCCCCCCCCCCCCCGAGTGATGGTGTGACACTGTGACATCCCCCAAGCAACCCTTTGAAAGGACAGAATAATGTATGCCATGTCTTACCTTCCATATCTCGCAATTTTGCCACTTTTGGTTTCAGTCCATCCCTCAAGCTGTTAATCTCCTCATCAAGTTTCTTCTGATCTACACACACACAAAAAAAATGCAGTCAATAAATTCACAAATTACTGACCATATTTTCGTTTCTGTTTGTTGGTTGATTTGTTTCATTATTTCTATACTCATAAATGATTTCAAGAGAAGCTGTAGCAGCACAAAGCCCAGCAATGGTGGTGTGGTGAGAGCACAGACATCAGAAGTGAATTAGAGGACAAACTTGACAAATAACAAAATAATATCTAAAATGTTGACACTGCAATTGTTCATTGCTGCAATAACATGCATGAAACATTTGGGGCAGTTATATCATTATTGTAATTGTGGGAAATAGTGTTGTGACGCAACAGATATATCCATTGGATATCCATCTGTGACTCTTAAGCTCTCATCATATCTCATATCTTGCTTATCTGGAATGATTGTGTACAAATTTTGTGATAATTGATTAGTATTTATGAAAATGCAGAATGAAATAAAACAAATTGTCTAATTATGTTTAACCATCTATTCCACCCTTAGCTTCAAAGCTTTTCCATGAGCTGATACCTTGATTTAAAAAAAAAAAAAAAAAAAAAAGAGTTTAAAAAAAAGTGGTATACCACCTCTTGGAAGCAAGGTTTTTGCATGTATGTAATTATTGACACCATTTAGCATGCACGAAATAAGCATACACATAAAGGTAACTTCTCCCTTGTCTATACATACCTTCTGTCAACATTGTCTGGATGTTCTCGGAAGAGAATTTCACAAAGGTATTTCCTAAACAAATCCATGCTTTGTTTCCTAGAAGGGAAAATAAGCAGAAAGAAACACACAAGAAATGTGAGCCAGAGGAAGATTATTAGAGAAAGAAAGAGAGAGAGAGAGATTGTGTTAATAATAAATTCAATATTTACATAATGTAGAACTTCTTTCTAGGAGGAGACAATAGCAAATCTATTACAGGAGGAGACACTCTCTTATCAAACAAATAGTACTGAGAAGGTGCAGTAAATACATGACACCGTTCACATTTTTTTTTATCATTCAGGAATTTTTATTTTCACTGTAATATTGCATCTATTCCTACATGTAACTACTATCAACAGGGTATAAAGTACAGGATATTTTCATGCATTGTAACAACCTGACCACTTGGTAAGTACACGCATAAGCTGTAGTTTATGAAGTATCGGTACCGTACCTCAATCAAGATTATGTGGCAATGTTTTTGCGTGTTGATTTGCGACCCTACCTTTATACCTTTATACACTGTGGCAATTCACACAATATTAGTTCACACTCCCGAGTCAAACTATACTGAATTGCAACAATTTTTTTGTGTAAAAGAGAATTTATAATGTCAGTACGATAAAACAACACATTACTGAGGCTAAGTTTCCTCATAAAACTTATGTGAAGAGAGGAGGATAAGTATCCGTACCCGTAAGTCTTAACACAACAAAGTCTATTCTACTCTTACCTCTCTGGCTTCTACTCGATTTGGATGAAGATTCTGCCTGTTTTTTCAGAGCCCGAACTGCCTCTCTGCTTTGATTCCTCTTGCGATCAAGGTCAACGATCTACGTGTAAGACACATCAACATATCACATAATCAGATTAGGTTGCGATTATGCTTCATTTTCTCTAGATCATCAATGAACATGATAAAAGGGGCCAGTTTGATTTGATCTGAGCCACTCGTATCAATATGAGCATCCTGCAGTGACACATGTACACAGATGCACAGTCATCTAAGCTTGTTTCAGCAGGAAATGGAATTGACACGTCTCATTCTCCATCCCTAAATCCCTAACAGGAATTCAAACTTCATCAAACATGCCTACAATTTACTTTTTTGTTTGCTTAGAATAGCCTAGCCTACTGGGAAAATGGATGGGTCAAATTCGCAAAAATGTATTTACCAAGTTACTATCATCCCTTACAGCCAATAGCGAATGCAATGTTTTGAAACCAGCAAAAGCTTGTGTGCCAAAATATACCCTGCCCATCACGGATTGTGACACAGAAAGCAACCTGGACAAGAAATTAAAAAATATCTGTCACGATTACTAACTGACTAAGGGATGGTATCATAATGGTAACTCGGGATCGTACATTCTTGTGATTTGACCCAACCGTTTCTCCCCTAGCCTTGGCTTTATAGTCTTTTATAGACTAACATAAACATTGATGCACTTTTCAATGACAATAGTTGGATGTTAGACAGGTATAACCGTCTAATTCAGGGCATTTTTTAATCAAAATTACATTTTTGGACATAGCCCCGAGGAGCCAGATGCAATCTCAGAGGATCCAACCTCCTACAGAGACTGATTTTTTGTTTTAGTTGGATGTAGGACACCAGCCTTGCCTTTATTGGACTTTTAAGTTTTGATATTTATTGCACACAACATATTAGACCGAAAAATCAGTCTCTGTAGGACGTTTGATCCGCTGAGATTGCATCAGGCTCCTCTGAACGCCCCATCTAGAGACTGAACATTGCATCTGTTGCATCATAGCTTGAAAGATGTTAACATTTTACTTTCTTAGACGAAGTAGCTATGATATTTATCTCAAAATCCATTTTCCCATAGATTTTGCACTAATCAGGTAACCTTCTACTCAAGCGTGGGAACCTTATATTTGCTTGTACGTTGTAAAAAACCTGCCATTGTGCATTCGATGTGGATGTGCCGTCTCTACTCGGGGGTATGTCCAAAATGTCATTTCCATGTCATTTCCTGGTTTATATAAACGACTTGCCCAGCAATCTCAAGTCTTGTGTTAGACTGTTTGCTGATGATTGTATTCTATACCGTGAAATATGTGGCCCGGAAGATTCAGTCCTCCTCCAAAATGACATAAACACCCTCTGCTCATGGGAATCAAGATGGCAAATGGGTTTCAACATCTCCAAATGCCATAGCATGTCTGTCACACATAAAACCAAGCCATTCCTGAACGACTATACAATGAATGGAAACATACTCGGTAGAGTGACACATCACCCATATCTAGGCGTGGAGATCGCATCGGACATGTCATGGAATACACATATACAACAGATAGTAAAAAAAGCAAACAAACAACTTGGACTCATACGTAGAAATCTGTACAGCTGTGATAAACCTACTAAAGCAATAGCTTATCAAACACTGGTTCGGCCTTTATTGGAGTACTGCCATGCGGTATGGGACCCTCACCAACAATCCAACAAAGATATGATAGAAAAAATCCAACGTCGTGCAGCACGTTTTGTTATGAATGATTACAACCGGACAGCTAGTGTCACCAGCATGTTAAAACAGCTAGGATGGGAGACCTTAGAGGACAGGCGGTGTAAAGCTCGTCTCCACATTGTTTTCAAGGAAACTCACGGCCTGATCCCTACACAACGAACTATTGTCCATAGACTGTGTACAACGGAAAGATCGTCTGCGCACAGCGATTCGGAGACCGCTGATTGGGCAATCGCGCAGATCACGTCATGACCACGTGGTTGCCTTCGGACTGCGTGTGGAAGTATCGATAGCGATAACGATATCCGGTCACATTGTGTACGCAGGAAATGGTCTTGGTTCGTGATCGGATCGCTCCAGTATCGATCGAAAATTATCGAAACTCTGCAATTTCATGCATATTGACTGACGGTCCTAAAACCCGGAAGCCAATTGACTTTGTGCACGTTGCAATAGACTCTACAAATTCCAACAAACACGATGCGGGGGTGACGCTAATTCGTACAATTTTGACGGAAAAGCAAGAAGCAATCGAAATTCGCTTACCTGTGCGGTATCGGTGAGAAAATAGATCCTCTGACAATACCTTTCAAAATTCATATAAAATATAGGAAAGTGAAATTCTAGGTTGAATTTGGTACGAGGTGATAGAGAATTTCACACTTGTTTTGGTGGAATACTGTGTGGGGACATAGAAGGCTTGCACTGCGCATGCTTACTATATTTTCATTCATAAATTGGCTCTTGGCAGTGGCTGGATGACGTCATGTAATAAGCAAAAATGGACACGACCGCTAGCGACCATGCTCCGCTATCCGTTGTACACAATTGTTCGATGTGCCCTAGTAATATATCAACTCATAGAAGTAAAAATCAAAATCACCATACGGTCCACCGGAGACCAACGGCTAGACTTTCATCTAAAAGCTTCATTTATGATCACATAAGAGCAAATAAAAGGTGCTATCAGCAATCTCTATATCCAAGAACATTACCCACATGGAACAAGCTTCCAGACAACTACCGTTGTGCCCCAACTCTACAAATATTTAAGAAATTACTGGAAAACACAAAGTTCGAGTCAATGTAAAGTTTTTGCATAATATATTAATAGGCTTTGCATCCGACTGCTGCATATGCGCAATCTGTACGTGATAGCCACATCACTGAGGCGTTTGTACAGTATCGAGCAGAAGCAGAAGAAGCAGAAGCAGAAGCATTAAAGAATACCCCAAAAGACGGTTATTCCTGTCTAACAACATATGGGAGAGCACCTCGCGCACATGACATGACATGCATGACTCCACAAATTTGACATTTCCAGAAAGACCAGAATAAAATTTCTTATCCTTGGCTAATTTGCCTTTGACTTTTGAATTTGAGCTTTGTCATTTGACGGATTTTCGTCAAACCCGCCTCAGTTCACTATTTCATGTTTCTGCTTTAATGAAACCAGGGGCAGGGTAATCCTGGGTTTTTTCTGGGGGCTAGGCCTAAATCATTTGCACACAAAATGACCGCTAACTTCACGCAACTTTTTTTGGAAGAGGTTATCATCAGGGTGAAAGCTCCCTTTAATATCGTCTGCCTCTGCTCTCAAATAAGTTAGAACTCGGGCATCTCGAGAATTTCGAATCACTAAGTTCACCATGATATGATAAAGCCACACAGCATGACTCAGCAGCAAGCGCAAGCAGAAGCCGCCGTGGTATGAAAATGAACATCACTCAGCTCGATCCCATTCATTGCAAAATGTGTTGTTACCAACAAAAATGTGGCAGAGAACGTAAAATTACACTTTGAAATAATACATACCTGCCGTTTTTCAGTCAAAATTTCTTCAGCCAAAGCTTCTAACTCACCAAGATGTTGAAGAACAAAATTTGTGTCTTTTGACATTGTGAGTCCCAAGGCTAAATTAAGGATTTTTTTACTAGTAATTTTCGGCTCGGCTTAGTTTAGCTTTTTCGCGAATACAACTTGCGCGCTTCTCAAATGCATTCTGCAAAAATCACCGGCCTGGCCTGTCCTGTATTATTTGTATTTCCGGGATTCCTAATTCGTCTACTATATTGCTGCAATCGATATTCTGGAATGCTTCCTCTGTGCTGCAGTGAATACCTTGGGTGACATAGGGTCTCCTTGTCTCACATCTCTTATTCTAATTGAGTTATAGTAGTTATGGTGTCATTCAAGTGAATTCGTGCTGTATATAGGCCCTTTGTATACATGTACAGGGGGGGGGGGGTGTATTACTTTTATAATTTTGATATTCTTTTCATCAATGTTGTGCTTTTTCAAGGCTTGTAGCCAGAAGTGACTGCATGGTGGTGTATTCTGGCAAAGGCTTTTCCTTAGTCCACAAAACCTAACACATACATTAAGTCAAACTGTATTCCTTTGACTTTTCAATTATTTGGCTTATGCCGGAGGACATGCAAGAGGTCAGTAATATACAATATAATTACAGGGGCAATAACAATGTATTATGGATCTCGATAAACATTTAACCAGGCCGGGAAATCAACGCCACAATTTAAAGCCTCCCAGCTAGGTGGGTGTCCGAAAATAACACACTTTTTTTAAAGTCCATAATTGCATGGAAATTGCAAACTCTGCTGTATAGGCCTAGGTGGCTGTGTCTGTGTTCAATTAATGTGAATGTTTGCGTGTGTGCGTGTGTTTCTGAGTAGATCAAGGTGCGTGTGTGTGTGTGTGTGTGTGTGTGTGTGTGTGTGTGAGAGAGAAGGGGGTGGGGGAGGGGCGGAGGGGAAAGTTCCTGCAGGACAAGGGCGCAGATTCAAAAGGTGCTATACGGCGCTATAGAAAGTCAGTCCTAATTGGAAAATACTGGTTTCAATAAAGAAAGAACTATGAAAGAAAGAAATAAGTCAGCAAAGGTATGATAAAAATCCATCTATAAGTCTATAGGATAACAATTTTTTATTTTGTGACGTCAGGTGCGAGGTGCACTAGCTCCCATTATGTTGTGTACAAACAAATTTAGAAATATGCATTTTCTCAAAACAAATATGCAACTCGTGCATTTGATTAACCAATTAACTTATCTTCGGTGTGATCAACAGTGATCCCTTTACTTTTTTCGATGCAAAGTGTTCGATAGTTCACCACAAGATGGCGTATACGCATTCCCTTGCTTGAGGATCTCTTGCCTGGCAATAGATCATTTTCGTTATCTATGCAAATTTTATTCACGGCCTTCAAACAATACGTTACTAATAGTAACCCCAAAGCTTGAACGAGGTTTGTCCGAGTCCGAGTAGCAACAACTAATATATTCAAAGTGCGTTCCATCTATGGAAAGTGAATGACGAAATACAGTTGAAGTAATAACACGTCACCATATGCAGGCAGTGAGCTGAAAATTGTGAATACATTTATACGAAAACGGCACAGAGTTGCGACATTCGTGTACTATACCGCATCTTAGACAGCATGCACAAAACTATTATAGCATTTATGAATGACTTTTCACGTATAGCCGTCTCTATAATTTCCCTGCTTAATTCCAATGGGTCACGAATGGGTACAATGTCAAAAGTATTGAAATCCCGGATGAAATAGGATACGCATCCCAAGACTCGATCTGTGTAACATGTTATTCGGAAGTACTGCAATAATTATTATGATCACATTGAAAATTATATACAGCCAACTTTCCCCAACGGAAAGAAGTGAAAGGAGCACATCACTATTTCCGTAGCATTCGTACTAAAAATTGTGATTGTTTTTAATAGTCCATACATATAAAAGCAATGTTCAGGCTGCAATTGCTGATAGTGCTCGACTGTATAGGAGCTAATGTGGAATATTTAATTGACTGGAGTATAGCTTAAGTAAGTTGTACAGACTATAGCCTATTTCAGTGTTGTAGTTCTCGAGACTGGTCTTGGTCTCGAGACCAGTCTCGAGATCAGGATTTTTTTTCTTGGTCTTGATCTCGGTCTCGAACCCTCTGGTCTTGGTCTTGTTCTTGGTCTTGAGCCTTTCTGGTCTCGGATTTTACGTCGAGACCAGCACGAGACCAGCTACTAAAATTACGATATTACACATAAATCATATTGATAATGCATGACGGAGGAAGGAGATACGATACATCACTCTCCTTGGTCGGAGCGCATACAATTTGGAGTTACAATCATCCCTACTATACTGTGCAAGCCTGCCGCCGAATTACTAGAGGAGCCAACACTATGTCTTAATTACGCCAAATGAAAAGACGACATGGAGCTGCAAAAATTACTAAATTATGTTGAAATAATTCCAAAATGTGTGTTTAGTTATTTCCTTGCTGTATCGTTGCATTAATTTGTAAAAGGGATGGTTGAGTATTGGTAATTCCCGAAATGTCCCTTGTCACTAAGTTGATTGGTTTTTAATTCCTATTGAAAGTTAATTAAATGAAATGTGTGGCAGAATAATTCTCTCTCAAATGCTCTTATAGTTGAAAAATATTTTTAATAAGTCACCTGGCCAGGCGACTTTTTAGATAATGCAAGAAATGCATAATAGATTACTTTTAAAAATCAAAGTAAGTTTTTGAATAGTTCTTGATAATATCCCTATTCAGTAATTATTTTAACAAAATAGGAATTGCACAATTTTGTATGAAAAATTGCTAAAACCATTAAGTCTATAGAGAATGCCCTCGAGTTGTCACAGGTCTTTTTGAATGATGACAGGGTTTTTACATTGTATTAGTGTATACATCTCTAAAATGGTGGAGTTATAATTATTCATTTATATCATAATGGTGCAGGTTTTGGTTACTAAGATAAAGTTTGACCAATACTCAATTTGCCTGACTTATATATAAGTAACGTGTATGTGTTTGTAGAGAAAAACGAATGTTTTCCGAATCTGATTCGGAAAACAATCATCATTCTTGAAATGAAGTTGTGTTTATTTTGTATGCCTTGTGTCTTTGGCATTATTAATAAAAAACTTCACAGTATTTGATACGTTTTTCAGGAGCTCAGGCAAATATGTTCATGCAGAAATAACGAAGTATATAAGAAGAATATATAAGTAACTCAAGTCATGTGTATGTGTTTATAGAGAAAAACGAATGACGAATATATTTCGGAAAACAATCATTCTTGAAATGAAGTTGTGTTTATATTGTATGCCTTGTGTCTTTGGCATTATTATAAAAAACTTCACAGTATTTGATGTTTTTCAGGAGCTCAGGCAAATATGTTCATGCAGAAATAAAGAAGTATATAAGAAGAATATATAAGTATTAAGTAACTGAAGTCATGTGTATGTGTTTATAGAGAAAAACGAATGACTTGAATATATTTCGGAAAACAATCATCATTCTTGAAAGAAGTTGTGTTCATTTTGTATGCCTTGTGCCTTTGTCATTATTAAAAAAAAATCACAGTATTTGATATGTTTTTTCAGTAACTCAGGCAAATATGTTCATGCAGAAATAAAGAAGTATTTTTCCCCATCATATATATTATCATATTATCACGATCCTGGATCCTTTGTGCAGTTTGTTGCTAAACTACTAGCTACTGACTTGTATTGTGCATTTAACTTTGAGCATGCCTGTGAAGTGATTGAAAAAGCACATTGAAAGTATAACTTTTTTAAAACAATTTTTTCATTTAATTCAGCCATACAGAAGAATATTACAGACTGCTCATGTTGTGCAAGTTGTGCAAGTATTAGACAGTTTATACTCATAACCATAGTCCACAAATAACGCGTTCTTCCTCAAAACTAGTAGAAACTTAAATACTGGTGAGTGGTCTTGGTCTTGGTCTTGATGTCGTAATTTGGTGTTCTTGGTCTCGGACCTCTGTTCTTGATCTTGAACCAATTTTTTGGTTCTTGATCTTGGTCTCGGGGTGTTTGGTCTTGGTCTTGATCTTGGTCTCGGATGGTCTGGTCTTGACTACAACACTGGCCTATTTTCACAATGTCATGCAGAGACATGGTTAAATGATCACCGGTCTGGCTAATGTAGGCCTAAATGTTTTTTTTCAGGAGCACCGCGGAAGGGGATTTTTTCTCTATATTTTGGGGTCACTACCAAAGTTCAGAAAAACAGAACTTTTTCCTAACCATGCTTCAGTAGAAATTGAGGTGTGTTATTTTTGTTTTTTATCAAGAATTTTGGGGGGATTTTGGTGCTCTTTTTTTGTGCTTATGTCGGGGGTTGGGAGTAATTGCTTTATGTTGTTAGTTGTGTGTATACTTTTAATATGTCGTAAACAAATCCCGGGAAAAAGCTCAAGTTGCAGTACAAAAGTCTCGATTTTACACTCTTTTGCATCATATTCCATAAAAAAATTGCTGGAAACGTTCCATTAAGATATTTTCCTTTCAGACAAATAACATGGACAAGGTGGTTCGCGAGCCATGAATCTCGCCTGATTTCACAATCGATAAACAGTGCTTTTTCAAATATTCAAGATGGTGCCGAGATAACCTTTGACCTCATCATCCTCATCAACACACGTGGTAGTACCCAAGGATCATTTGTACCAAGTGTGATCACAATTGATGCAGAAATAAAGAAATGAGAGCAAGTCAAACGAAAACTTAAAGAAAAATGATGCACACGACCTCGATATCATTTGACATTTTGACCCCTAAATGACCTTTAACCCTATCAGCCTCATGACGACACATATGTTATTACAGCAGGATCATTTGTTCCAAGTGTGATCACAATTGATGCAGTGATAAAGAAATGAGAGCAAGTTAAACAAAAACGTTGAGAAAAATGATGCACATGGCCTCATATCATTTGACCTTTTGACCCCTAGATAATCTTTGACCCATCATCCTCATGACGACACATGTGGCATTACCCAAGGATCATTTGTACCAAGTTTGATCACAATTGATGCAGAAATTAAGAAAGGAGAGCAAGTTAAACAAAACCTAACCTTTTTATAACAGACCAACAGACTAACAGATCAACAGGAAAAGTGATTACTAGGTCTCTGCTGAACTTCATTCAGGCGAGACAAAAACGTGTCCAACTGCGCCCAAGCTAGTATTTTTATCTAAAACAGGATCATACTTCGTGTTTGCTTGTTCTCATTAACTACATAACAATCACTTAGTGGCAAAATTAAAAGTTCGTAGCGAAAGTTAAAATGTATGCATGTATAAGATTGTGTATGACATAAAGAGTACCGAAGTTGCGTCGTCATTGTGAGCATGTTGTCAGGACAATTGGCTCGAAACAAACTCGTTCCAGTGAGAGGTTTAACGGTCCGATTTGTCTATCGGGCCAGGTGTCGGGCATTCCCAATACCGCTACTTGCTCTACCCGTATTGTTAAGAACCAGTTGTCTTGACAATATGCTCATTATAACGACACAATATTACCATGATTACTGTCAAAATAAAATGTAAGCCAAATTACAAAAGTTAACTGACTGGCAATGGAAGCCACGTTGCTCAGTATTGTGTTTCTTGTACACCACATGCCCGAGTTAATTCGACCCATCTTCTAAAAGTCCTTATATACCAGATCTTTTATAATACAGGTAACCGAGGCTCTGTAGCGCACTGGATGCATCGCATTCGTAATCCTTTTCGCAGCTAGGAGCCGTGCCTAATTTGTTACCCGCGCTTTTTCGGTTTGCCTGATTTTGCACTAAGGGTATCATGTAATAGTAAGTGACGTGAGCACATATGGGAGAACATGATTGGTGGATTTTGTTTTGGTATGGTGGAACGAGGGTCCGAGAGAACATGAGTTTAAGGGAGTGGTGTGAGAAGCTATTTTGTCGTGATTGACGGAAGACCTGTTTTGTCACCCACGGGGAGGAGTCCTGTGTGCGGGAGAGAGTCGGGAAAGTCTGGGGACTTGCTGATGAGAGTGAGGTTATCCGCCCCACCTCTAGCTGCCACTGTTTCTGCTGTCATGAGCGGGAAGTGCAGACGGCCGTCGTGTGGACACAAATTCCTCCGGGAGGCAGGCAACAGGGTCTTCAATTCTTAAAAATAATTCTAAGTCTGAAACATGCCAGTTTGCGGGTTTTTTCTAAAACTGTTAAATATCTGTAAAGGCAAGTCTTTGAGATTGAAGTTTGGCTTTCTAAAAATCAGTGCTTTCAACTGAAGTGAACATTTTAAATGCAAACATTTTCTGACACGAAAATTACTATTTCAAATTGAATGATTTCTTCTAGTTCGGAAACTGAACGCATGTATTTTTTTTTAGCAAAATCTGAAATGTGTTTGATTAGTAGTCAAATGTCATAAACGCCCTCTTTTGGCAATTAACAAAAGTCGGTAATTTTATGGCAGCCATGTTGAACTTGAAGAAGCCTATATTGTTGGGTATTTCTCATTGATTGGTAGCACCGTGTATTTACGGCATATATTTATATTGGGATGAAAATGAGAACTACTTTCGCGTGGCTATGATATATTTTGATTATATCAATGTTTTATGCAACTTATGCATTTTGTTAACAAGCGGTTATAAGTAATGGTTGCTGGTTAAATGGAAGTTTTGTACATAGCAGAGGTATGAATCATAATCTAGCACTGGACATTATTATGCTAGGAAATGGCTATTATGCTAATTGGAGATATCGAGGAGATATTCGGTTGCTGTTTTCTTTTTGCGAAGTCTCTTTGGTAAACCAAATGGCGTGATTATTGTCCTTTTAAGATATCGTGTGCTTTACAAGATATAAATTTAAGCGCACAAGTTATACTTGGGTTGAATAATTTATGCGCTGCATGTAACTATATTTCAGCCGTAATCACTGGTTCAGCCATCATGTGCTCTTGCACCCAGACCGGGCGGTGACTGGTCGGTTTCCTGGTCTCCCTCATCGACGTCGCCGAGCATCGAGGATCGCAGGGGGGGGGGGGGGGGCACTATTTTCGTTTCTCTACAGGAATGAGATATAGTGTCTCTACCCCCCCCCCCCCCCCCCCCCCCCCCCCCCGCTCAGCGCTCAGTGGATACTTCTTGAGGAGAAACATGTCCCCCTCACCTTCGGGAAACGATTTTTTAGGAAAAACATGCCCCCACCTCTTCGGGGAGCGATTTGCGTCCATGGTTCAGTGGGATGGATATCCATTTGTTTAAACATCCTCGATTTCATGTAAGAAAAGTGTGTACGAGGCGAGAAACTGCAGAGGTGTTGCCTCTTCGCATATGAATTGCATTTTATCGATTACTAGACTAGGTGGTTATTTGCATACGATTGCCGCTGTTTTTGCCCTGTTAATACTGTTTCACAGTATGAGTGTATAGTTATGAAGTAAACAACCTTCGTAGAATATGGAAACTCAGCTTTCACTTTATTGTGAAGATCAAGGTGCATAACGTTGTAGAATTTACTTTGACGTTGTTCATTGTTGGGTATGTGGGAAGTCCCTGGGGGTAGTTTATTACGTTAGGGGATTTTTTTTCTAATTTTTTTGGTCACGACCAAAGTTCAGGAAAATAAAAAAATTCCTTGTTTTTTTTATTAAGCTTTTTGGGGGATTTTGGTGCTCTCTCTTTATGCTTAATTTTTGGGGGTTGGGAGTAATTGTTTCATGTTGTTGGTTGTGTGTACACTTTCAATATGTCACAAACAAATCCAAAGATTTATTGCATGAACAAGGAATATTTCATGTAAGAAAAGTGTGTAAGTGGCAAGAATTTACTTTGACGCGCTATTCATTGTTGGGTATGTGAGAAGTCGCGGGGGATAGTTTACTTACGTAAGGGGATTTTTTTTTCTATTCTTGTTTGTCACGACCAAAGTTCAGAAAAACAGTTTTTTTCCTTTCCCATATGCTTCATATGGTTGGCTATTTTCAGAAACTGTGCTTTGTTATTGTGTTTTTTTTATTTAGCATTTTGGGGGATTTTGGTGCTCTTTTTTGTGCTTATTTGTTGGGGGTTGGGAGTAATTGTTTTCTGTTGTCGATTTTGTGTATACATGTACTTTCAATAAGTCATAAAAAACCCAGAGGTTTATTGCATGTACAAAGAAGATTTCATGTAAAAAAAAATGTGTACGTGGCGAGAAACTGCACAGGTGTTGCTTATGTGCATATGGATTGCGTTTTATCTGTTACTAGACTAGGTGGTGCTTATATGCATACAATTGCCGCTGTTTTTGCCCTGTAACTATTTCACAGTACAATGAGTGTATCGCATGACTATATAGCTATGGTATTTCTGTGTTGTATTATAGGTTGATCAGGAATTCATCATGAAATGTTTTGGTCATTTCAAGAAAGAAAACAATTATGTGAGGAACTGTTTTGTTTTCAATTGAAGCATCTTTCAAACGTACCACTAAGTACCCAGGAGGCGTTTTCCCACAACAATTACGTCTGTGGAAGTAATTCAAATCGTGTGAAACCGTGGTTTAGCCCAAAATATAAACATGGCCTTTAAATGTTCCAACGGTCAGGAACAGTAGGCAACAGCAGCCAACCTCGGGGTTCAAGTGCGTTACAATTCCGGCCTGGAAGTTCAGATTCACACATTTTTCTGCAGTAAAATGGCAGCGGTTTGATTTGATTTTGATCTTTTTTTTTTTGCTTTTCGGTAGTTTTTTTTATTTTGGTCTGACACCACAACGGAAACTGGACGCCCAATGCTCAATTTCACACGGGTTATATCTCCGACAATGTCAATGGGGAATGACATTGGTCGTTCTGCGAACGGGCAACACCCAGAATGTTCTCTTTAGGTTACGCCAATATGTAGAAGAATGTGGCTTGTTTTCATCTCAAAACCAAAGTTTTCGTACTAGTCTGGTAAAAAGCACATGTATGAATCTCTCTTGAAAGTCAAATGTTCCCGCCCCAACTGTTTGAAATCGAGTTCACAACAGAGTACAGACATTCACATTCAGTATGCCTACACCACGATGTTTGACATGGGAATGTTGTTGTTGTGTTTTGTTGTCTTTTGTTTGTGTGTTTGTGTGTTTATTATTATTGTTGTTGTCGTTGTTGTTGGGCTACCATTTAGGTGTTCCTTTTATAGACAAGCAAGTAAATTTTCCCCAGATTTCTTCTTTGCCTTGTACATGTCCTCCTTAAGTATTCGTTTTGAAGAGATTCTGTAAATTATTTCGTTGCTTGAATCTATGAGTGAATCTATGTATGAAGAGTGTAATTAATTAGATTTCAAACGAGTATGTACTCATCAGTGCATTAATTGTTTGGGAAGCATATTAAGGCATTCTCTTTGGATGCATTTCAATACCGCACATAGTATCTGCAACATTTCCATACTATTCAGGACACTCCTCGGGGACTGGCATACACTTTTATAAAAAAAATTTTTGTCAAATCTTCCCCACATCACCGGTAACTAGTAACATCCCATTGAATTTGTATTTGTATGTGTATGCATAAAATTTCTTTGTAAATTGAAATTACCCCAGAAAGCCCTATCACTAAAATCTAGCCTAGACTCTTTCGATATTTGCTTCCATGTCGTCGTGTCTTGACCCGTGAACTAGAAATAGCTTGCGTGGTTAAGTCGCCACACGGTAAGCAGTAGATTGCAGGTTCAAATCCCGTCAGATTCCAAGATTTTTTGTCTGACTTGTTTTTTCATTCATTTACATGATGGAGCACGCTATCCTTACTACTGGGTGTATGCCTAAAATTTCTTTGTAAATTGAATTTGTATTTGGTAAGGGTAATTGGTGTGGACACGCCTCTCCGAGGACATGGACCGCTATGCTGGCCTTGGGACTTGAACCGAGAAGCCCCTGGTTTAGGAGTCACACACCTAACCACAAGACATGTACACGTGGGTTTCTCCCAATCTGCGTCTGCAGTGATCTTTACATAACATGCCAAGGAATTCCCCCTGTGTGCTGAATCTAAGGAAATGTCCAATGTTCAAAAAGGCAAGTTCAATTACGTGCCTATTAATACAGGTGCATTGAGTACGTGAGATTTAGTGGAATGAAAATGTCACAAGCATGGATCCCATCTTTCAAGGACGACATTGCGCCTCTCTCTCTCTCTCTCTCTCTCTCTCTCTCTCTCTCTCTCTCTCTTCCTTGCTCTCCCTCTCTTTCTCTCTATTCCAGCTCCACCTCCCCCTCTCTCCCCTCCTTGCTCTTTCTCTCTCTCTCTCTCTCTCTCTCTCTCTCTCTCTCTCTCTCTCTCTCCCTCCCTCAGTCTCGCTGTCCCGCGCCTTTCTCTACCCCCTCCCCGATCCATCTCTCCCCTTGTCTGCAGGCATAAACTCTATTACGACGCTACACTCTGGCATGGTGATCGTATCAGAGAGAGTTTTTGCATTTTCAGATCCACTGGTTCAGACTCGCTAACTGATTACTGACAAGACTACCACTACCCCCGCACCCCCGCCCACGCCCTCTCTCCTCTAGTTGCCGTCGTCTTCTACATAATAATTGTACTCAGTCTCCAGCTCCTACTGGTTAGAATTAATAACCTCTTCATTGATTTAAGGGAGGATGATATATTTCAATCAAGGCGTTTCGAGAACAATACTGAAGAGAAATATACATTGGAAACAATGTGAGTTACACTATGATACATATATAAACGACGAAAACGTGCAATGTTGCCCAATCTTCGTTGTCAAGTTGATATCGTCCAAATCAAATCGAACTTTGAACCATCTCAAATAGCAAAAAAATAAATTGATTGACAGGGCCGAACGATGGCCTAGGAAATTGTATCACTTGATGAATGTTTCGTGTTTTTTCCAGCTGTAATATATGAAAACTGTAAATCAATATTATCTCTAACCTACTATTTCAATAAAAAAAATGTACGTGATCAGGGCCCCGTTGCATGAGACTTACCATTAATGGTAACTCTTTCATCAATGATAACTACCATGGTAACACCGCTCGACAGTCAATTAAAATTAATTCAAGGTTTCCATAGAAGTTGCCATTGATAGCAAAGTTACCGTTAATAGTAAGTTTTATGCAACAGGGCCCTGATGACTGTGATCGACTGACTGTGGCGTAATCCTTGTTGACACAATCCAGCTAAAGGAGAAGGTAAATGATTTAAATGATTTCAGAAGGAGGAGGTGGGGGGAGTTTTAACTCTTTAAAACGAACAAGCAACGTTGATACCAAACTACAACCAAGAATGCATGAAGCGAGCTCGCTTCACGCATCCTTGTTCTTACTAGCCTAATTTACCTTTCTGGTTTTCTGCATTCTCAGCTTCACCTAGCACACGATGAAAATGACCAAGCCTGCGAAACAGCGAAAGAGCATTTTGGCCTAGGCTGTCGGCTTGGTCGACATGGCCGGGGGGATACGGTTCCATGCGAAATGCCGTTTTTAACTCTATATCTGCCACATGTAAACTCATCCACAAGCAACGCACGCAAATGCAAATATTGAGCTACATTTTGCTGGCACTGAAAGGGTAAAAACCCTGTCGAATTTGAAGGGTTAGGGGTAGGGTTACAGCTTCGGGTACGACCTTAGGAATAATTGTAAAGGTTCTTAGCAAATATTACTTCTTACTCACTTACAAGCAGTAGAACATATCAATCATTATGTTCTTTCGACGAACACATTGATACAGTTGTTTGGTCTATAACCCAAACATCCTGAATTTTCTATTGATTATAGAACATTAACAGGTATCCCCAAAGCTCACGGGAAACGTGGGTAAGATGGTTATCCCTGTACATCTATACGAATGAGAGAATGTGAAAAACACCGAGATTCAAATATGTGCAGGTATGGACAGACTACAGTGATAAAACCCTCGCCAAAACAACGCAACGATTAACTAGATGAAGGTCATCGGGCATAGCGGGAGGAATTACATGTGTCTCCAAATAGCATTACACCTTAGAGCACTGAAGGAGATTTAAATCATTGTAATCCTTTCCACTGGTCCGCGTGTTTATTGTAAAAAAAAAAAAAATCCCGCGTGACGGTAAAGCGTCCTTATTGGACCGGCAGTTGGCGCCCAAAACTACCAGATGGATGCCTACATTCCAGGTGTATATAAGAATTGTATGGTGTGTTCTACTCCTTTGTTTTCATTATGGAATTAATCAATTGTTTCCTTGTCGCGTTTCCTTGGCGAGGCCGACACTTGTCAAGCCTATACAGTGCATGCTAATCGGACTTCAGACACCTGTTCGCCATCGAAAGTGCGCCGTGCATCGCTCGGGCGCCGCTGAAGTTTTAGTGTTCTAAAACCACAGTTAAACCATTGTATTAAAATGGTAAAAAAAACTATGGTTAAGAAACCATAGTTAAACAACGGTATTGCCAACGTTGAAAAAGCAGTGTTATTCAATCACGGTTATACCAGACTTTAAAATGGTTCAAAAACCATAGCCATCGTTTAAAAAAAACATGGGTAAGAAACCATGCTTAAAACAATAGTTTTACCAGGGAGGTGTTACGAAGGAGTAGAAACTCGAGCATAATATATTCAAACATCTGTATGGGTTCTAAAGCGTGCTCATGAATGCCAAAAGCATTCCATAATCATGACAATGCTTTGATGTTCCATGTGCCGTGCCGACATTTAGCTGATGTCAACTTGAAAAGAAATTTCTTTAATTTCCCATTTGTCTGTAGACGTTTTGTTTTTGACAAATTTGTTTGCAAACTTTAAGGAAGTTAACGGCAGATAATGACAGATCCTTTACTCTGCTTTTGTTTCGAAAAGTATTGAGGAATCATTAAAAATCGGACATATAAGCTATTTTTATTACTTACAAAATTGGCCAATTTCTTCACTTTCCGACAACTTGTGCATCTGGGGGATTCAACCACTCTCAAAATGATATATTAAGCTGTGTATTATCATTAACGGCGTTTGTGTGTGTTTGCGTGAAGCAGAGATATTTCACTTGAAAAACTTGTTTATTTGTGTTTGCTGATACCTGTTATGCTCATGGAAGTATTAACAGAACGGGACAAGCGAAATGAGACTGTACATTTCTTTTGTCCTCTCCGAGAAGCCGTTGCCACACAATCATATTCATAATTGTTCAAACACCTGAACAGCACCTGTTGAGAACACATAACTTTTCAGCGGCTTGGCACATGGGTTCAAAGGAAGAAAGTTGCTTCATATCCTTCCATAACACATCCCTGGTTTTACCACGGTACAAAACTTATGGTAACAAACCCATGGTTGAACCATCGGATAACCATTGCTGTTTTTTTAGAAACCAGTAGAGTATACTAGTCTGAAGAGGGACTGCGAAATAAAACCGGTAGAAACAAGTAAAGTAAATGTTATTGAAGACAGCAGAAACCAGTAGAAACCAGTGAGATCTAATGGTTTGAAAAGGAGTGTGAAAAATGCAAAGTCAAACCAGTAGAAGCCATTAGAAATCAGGGGATTCTACTAGTATTGGAGACCAGTAGGAACCAACAGAAAAACAGTGAAATCTAATGGTTTGGAAAGGAGTGTGAAAAATATAAAGTCAAACCAGTAGAAACCAATAGAAACAAGTGGGATCTAATGGTTTGAAAAGGAGTGTGAAAAGTACAAAGTCAAACCAGTAGAAACCATTGGAGACCATGAATTCTACTGGTATTGGAGACCAGTAGAAACCAATTTAAACCAATGAGATCTAAATGTTTGTCGATAGACTTTGAGACGGCTTGCGATTCCGTTTCGCATCATTTCCTTGACAACGTCATACGTAAATCTTGGTCCCTCAATACGAAAATTGATTAAACTTTTTTAAAGTCAAGATAAAGCCTCGGTATTGGTTAACGGTTTTATATCAGTATCATTTGAACTGAATAGAGGTTGTAGACAAGGCGATGGACTGAGTCCTTATTTATTCTTGTTATGCATCGATGTGTTGAATATGGTTTGATGACCTGAAACTAAATTGGATTGGTGTGAATGATACTTTAACAATACTTGGTATAAGTTTATCTACTCAGTTGGATGATATGGTTAATTCAAATTATCAGAAAGTTTTGCTGTCAACCAAGAAATTGACAAAGCAGTGGTCTTAGAAAAATCTTATTTTTTAGGAAGAGTCACTGTTGTAAAATCCCGTTTGCTCTCAAAGTTAACGTATTTGATTTTAACTCTTCCAGATCCACCAGCTGGTATGGACAGAGTTTCTAGAAATCAAATGATTCAAGATTATGATCAAGGTTGGGTAAGAATGGTTGATGTTCAAAATTATTCGTTAGAACAGAATGTTGAGAATGCATGCATATGCTACCGACAAAATAATACGTACAAGAGAAACGAACTGTATTAGGGTACTATCTATTAGTTATCTATGAAGCTATTTGTGAATGTATTTACTTTTAGTAATGGTATCAAATTGTGTATTTGATGTTTTTTAAATAAATGTACTTTCTTTTTATCCTTGTATGAAATTGTGTATTTCATGTACATGTTCAGGCCTCCCCTGCAAAGCAGTTGACGAACCGAAGGGACTACCCTATCAAGATTCACGGTTGAAATTCAGTATTAACAGTATTTACAAATAACAACAACATCAATATATTTTTAATTATTACGGTCTTGTTCTTGTACTATTTTTGAGTATATTATACAGTATTTACAAATAATAACAACACTACATTTGCAATCATCAAGGTCTGGTTCTTGAAGTATGTTTGGTTATGTAAAGCGGGATTAATACTTAATACTTATTGTACACGCAAGAAGATAGGGGTTATGGGAAGGGAAGGTTGGGGGGGGGGGGAGGGGGCGAGAAGAGGAGTTTAGTTCAGTTGTAGAGGTCGTGTTCCTGTGATAATGTATGAGCGCTATGTGAAATATTGATGTTGTTGAATTCAGATATGACTTTTTATTGATAATCTTGTTGTCCGGTATATGATTTTAAAATGTATTTTTAAGTTGTGATTTGAATATGTTTCAGCTGGGAGACTGTTTGATATTAAGGCTGGCAAAGTCCAGTATTTTGGCCCAGTAAATATAAAAGACCCGTTAGCAAGAAGAGTCCGTGTGCTGGGTAAATGGAAAAGCATTGCATGGCGAGTAGGATACGTGTGATATGTGTTGTTTATTGAAAGTTATTCATGATTGCTGATAATTCATTATGCTAACGTTGATACATAAACTGAGCTAAGCTGAAAAGATATAAGTCATGTATTTTTAGTATGTTACTTTCAAAATATAATTTCTCAGTATGCGCGTGAAAATGTGTGCCAAATAATGATCCTCATTGCTTTTTTCTGAAGTAGGTATAATTTGTCTAATTTCGTATTCCCGGAGTTCACCCACGCTAGAATACAATAATTAAGGTGTAGTAGGATAAGGGATGAGTAAAGCGTGAGAAGTGTTTGATATGAGAAATATTGTTTCATGTCATTTAGAATACCAATATTCCTTGATAGGCCTATCAGTTTTGTTATGTTATCTAGATGAGGTTTCCAAGAAAGATTTTGATCGATAGCTACTCTAAGAAATTGTGTACACGATACTTTGGGAATAGGTGTTTGTTGGATAGTGAGGTTGCCTGGGATGGATTCGACTGAATTGCTAAAAAGCACAATTTTTTTTAAGGTTTAATGAAATCATATAGTTATGTATGAATGTTCTTGGTTTATAGCTTCGAGCAGGAGATCTGGTTTGTTTGAGTCATCAGCAAATGATAGAATAGACAAGTAATTAGATGCTTTAGGGAAATCATTTAATGTAATGCTTACGAGAAGACCCTTGGGGCACGCCGCATTGGATATTCGTGAGTGAGGAACTCTGGTCCTGTAACGACCATGCTGGGTATTATTACCCGTTTTAAAATCTCGATAACAAAAAAAAATCTGGATAACATATTCAATGACAATGATACTTATTTTTAGCAACTGGGTAATAAGGTAATACACAAACAATCTTTCGCCATCAACGCTTGAGTAGGCCTGAATGATTTTCGGGAATTTTTATTTCTCCATGACATTGACGGATACATGATCATACATGCTACAGTGGAAAGATCGTCATTCTGTTGCATATGCATTTGTGCTGGAGGTACACAAAATTATCCATCATGGCGATTTATGAGAATTTTGAAAGCTCTGGTAATTTAATTGACGTACAAATTAACCGTGCCAACTCAAAGGTAGGTCAATCAAGATTGCATAAGTAGCACACTATAACAAATGATCAGCGGGAATAACACTTTTCATATTTTTGTGTTTGACAAACCTCTGCTCCATGGGATTTATGTGTGTTGTATGCAGCAAATTCATCATTGGCGCAATGACATGCTTACAAACGAAAGCATCGTGTATGCCATGTGAACTATTTGAGTTATTTCTGTGTGTGATATGAATTACGACTGATTGTGATTAATGATTTTACATTTCTGATCTCCCATGTAGGACGGTGACTACAAGCCTGGCAGGTTCAGATTATACAAACCTTCCCCGAACAAAGTGGCCATTGAGTTGTCTGAAGACAATCCCACGAGCAAATTACGGGTCACCTCTGTGTCCACAAGCGATCACTTATGTATCCTCTGTGTCAAAACCTCCAGCCTGACCGAACCGCCCGAACCTGCAGATAAAGAGGAAGACATCCTATTTTTGCTGTTTGATAACAGGTAAATATTAACTTTCTATCATCTGAAAATAATCATGTATTTAGCCGTTTTCGTAATGTATTCGTTACCTCTCACTTATATAACTGCAGAGTAATGCGTTATTTAATTTTTCCGATCCAACTCACTTCCTTCATGAACTTACACCTATATCATTACTTTTTTTTTATTAATGAGTCATTCAATAGTGCATGTTTTCCAGAAAAAAGATGAGAGTTGCACAATTCTCAAGGGTCTGAAATGTGATTCTGATAAACAAAATGACTTTTTGCAAACGTTCTTTGCAAAGACATCAGAAAGTATGGCAGAATCACAATTGCAGCAGTACTTAAATAGTCATGAACTTCACGAAAATTTTCAACCTGGGTATACCGGTAGTGTAAAAACAGCCTTATTGCGAAAAACGAATGATATAATGTGAACACTATGTCTTGATAAGGGCGATGAGGTTATACTTGTCTTCTTATTTTTTTCATTTGAGTTTGATATCATAAATCACGATGCCTTGTTGCAACGCTTGTCTCCAAAGTTTGGTATTTGCAATAGAGCTCTCGACTGGAGTGAGTCTTATTCACAGATTCATTTACACTGCCTCAACCTTGTGAAACAAACATTGATTTAATTGATGAAGTTAAAATCGCTTTAAAGTCGCACTTAGTTAACATTTTTAACATATGATGTACCGATATGCATTTATGCCGAGACCCAGTACATCTCGTATCTTGTACGTCTTTCTCTTCAGCGCATAGGAGCATGTTTAATCACTATGTCTTATGCGCTACATGTATATGATAAATCACTAAATATCATCGTTATTATTGTTGCATGATGGTCTTTAAACGCTTTTGACACTTGTTAAAAAGTATTCTAAAAATCAAAACTTTACTGAAGCTGACATTCACACCCCAAAAAGGCAACCGATGTTCAATCTTTTTTTAATACAGTTTTTTTAAGCAGGTTTCGTGATTTTTTTTTTTATGAATAGTTATTCTGGTAATAATCTTTGGAATATTCAACGAGATTTCTACTTTTCGACTAATATAGACGTCAAAATGTGTGTTTCAAATGAGTAATACAGAACGCAACAATACCCATTATGCATCACATTATATCAACCCTAAGGTCTTTTCTGTCAGAAGCATCATGCATGTTAAGGACAGTAGCTAGTGGATTCACACTTTATTTAAATAAATACACATCATTAAAAGATTTTGAGCCACCTATTGCTCATTTATTAGAGACCTGTATGTATCATTTTATGCATCAGCCCATTAACTAATATCCCCCTCTGTAAAATAACATCAATAATCATGTCAATTATCATTCCTAGATAAAACTGTGTCATTATTTTGTTTGTCTAACAAATACATTCAGATGTCATTTACATTCTAAATTCTGTTAAGGAAATGCATTCACACATATCAACAATCCACCACACCACCAATCGCACCTCTAAAAACAGAGAAGAGAATAAAATAATCATTTGCATATTGAAATCGTTAGAAAATATTCATATTTCTTTGTGTTATATATTATTATATTCTGTTATCGTCCGTTACTACCGCTGTATTATCATTATTTATGTTGTTTGTGTGTATGTTTTAGTTCACATTTTTATCATGTGAACGAGATGAATTTCCTTATGTATCTTTCAAATGGACCAAATAAATACAATTTAGAATTTACAATTTTACTGCTGTCATAGCCCCCGACGTGTTCAACTGATAATTATATATTGCATATCGTTATAGAGATAGTAGCATATCCAAATGCTGAACCCCTCAGGGTATATGTTGTTGAAGGAAGGCCGAGGGAATTCCCTTTTGGTTTTCTGTATTTCAATACAAATAGAAGCATACAAAATTATTATTGCCTTGTTATTGCGCGGGGTCATGTAAGGCGTGTTCTATTGACTCTTCAAGTGACAATAGAATATGACTAATGTAGTTGATGCCCGCTGTTGACTCTTTCTACGATAGTACCAAGTCTGGCTGACACAAGGGATTACCCTTCTGATTATGACAGTTTCTTACTTTAGTGACATTTAAACACCTTTTTTTGCAATGGAGTTGTGTCAATATGGAAAATGCACTATATAAATTTCTATGTACATGTATTATTATTGTTATTGCTATTGTTATTATTATTATTATATTTATTATTATTATTATTATTATTATTATTATTATTATGACCGGAATAAAACAGAGTGCTTATACGAGTGCTCTTTGTCTTAAAGTTTGTTCTACAAAAGCTCACTAATATGAATTACTTGTTGTAGAGTTCCCTTAACTGTCGGGCTTCTAAGAAATGTCACTAGAATACAGCGTTTTCAATGTCCTGATCTATGACCTTACTTATTACCTGTAGCATTCAGCGTTTAATTGACTAATTTCTTATTTTATTTATTCATTGTTATCATTGTTGGAATGGCGTCCGTTTGTCATTTGCAAGACAAAATATACTACATGTAGTTATAATATACCATAAGGGTTTTCAAGCGAAATATTTGATCAATATTCCCTGTTCACTTTGTGGATCACTCTATTTATTTGTTCGTTTGCTTCTCTGCTTGTTCCTACGTTGGTGTGAAGACACGACCGAGATTCATGGTACTTACAAACGGATTTGCTCCTCCAAGAGGCAGGCAGAGTGAATGAAGCCACGAACAAGGTCAAAGGTATAACCAACCGTTTTCCAATCATAATAATGACGTCATTCTAATGGGTAATTACAATTCGACTGTTCTAAGACGTCTAAGACTCTAATGGTGGTTCCCTACCCTTCTTCCCCTGCCGCCTCAACCCCCACATACCGTTCCATATATTATACTAGTAATCATGAAGGTGTTAGAGAAGGCTTTGCAGTCAGTTACATGAATACCCATGGATGGATTTACTTACCCCACATCAAGCATGTTTCAGGAAGGAGTATTCTACTTATACTCTGATGACATAATATATGTGAGTGACTATTTACATAAGAATATGGATAGTGGCAGGTTGATGGGACTAGTATTTTTTTTGGGAAATTAGAAAGGCTTTCGATTCGGTAAACCATAATCTGTTACTTCACATGTTCGGCGTTTGTGATAATGCATTGATGTTGTTTACCTCTTATTTGACAGGTCGTACACAACGTTACAATAATGCAAGGTTCAAGGTTTGAGGTGCAGATACTTCCAACAGGGGTACCTCAAGGCTCTTTTCTTGGACCCCTGCTATTTACAATTTTTATGAATGATTTGCCCCTTTCATTTGTACAGAGTGAGGTGATAATGTATTCTGATGACACATTCATCATGTTTGGTGCCTTAAATCCCACGAAATTTAGACTGCACTTAATATTTATTAATAGTTAGGGTAAATTCGTGGGTCAGACATAATTACCTACAGTAACTCTGAATCCAAGTACGCATTCTGCTCTCACTACCTAAGATGTTGTGAATAATGATTGTTTGACATCTGCCGGTCTTATGATTCATGTTAATGACAGACCCTGTCAGACAAATGATCTTTCAAAGTAACTTTTGTATAAATTGTTGTTAAATGACCACAACTTTAGTTTCGATGGTATTAAATTGAAATATCCCTAGGATAATCATTTCAATTGATGCTCGATTACGTGTTGGGGGAGAATGTTTAACATTTAAGTGATCAAACCGTAATGATCAAGCTGTATGTTTACAGTATTTGATATCATGCTTCATGTTTCTGTTCTCCTTATTTTTTTTTGTGAAATACAAGTATTCTTACACTTTAACAAAACATATTGTTGATACTAGATTACGTTTTTGTGGGAGAATGTTTAACATAAGTGATCAAATTGTAATGATCAAAATGTATGTTTACAGTCTTTATCATAATTCATTTTCTGTGGCCTTTTTGTAAAATACTAGCATACTTACACTTTAAAAAAACTCACTGCTTGCAGAACGAAAGCTTTTCTGAAATTCGACAAATATATTTTCTCATGATTAAATTTACTGTAATTTAATCAACTCTGTGTTAAATATATGTCATCTTCTACTTATATTTAGCAGGTAAACGTGAAAATGTATTAACTTTTATTGAGATGTAATGTTAATAGTTCTCTCGAATGAGGACTTGTATTCATACTTTTCGTATATCATGCTACATATTTGTAACTATTTAGTGTCGGTCATATCATTTTAAATCACCAATTAACAATTGGCAACGGCAGAGGTTTCGCTTGTGTGATGCATGTGGAAGCATTGGTCTACCTTTTTCTTTTGTTATATTCCACATTAGTTGATGTGTTGCATTTTGGTTTACAGCATTTGTTTGTGTAATCAATGTGAATGTTTCTTTGTATTATTGTGTTTTTTGTACATAGGGCCCCCTGGAAGAACAGGGGCAAGCTCACGGATAAGGCTTCCCTTTAAAAAAATAAATATCATATTCCGATCGTAATTTCATACGAACCTCTCTATGTTGATAGATAATCGTAGACATGGTAGAGAAGTACATTCGGCACCTCTGCAGAACACGCGGCAGAGAAACCAGAGGAGAGATGAGGCGAAACCACACACTGCCCCTGGGGCGTTAGAAGGGATATTCAAGGAGGCGATCAAAATACCTGTAAGTATTGATAATTTACCGCCACTACTATGACAACAGGGCAGCGGCCTTTGTATGTATATATATATATATATATATATATATATATATATATATATGTATATATATATCTGTATATATATATATATATATATATATATATATATATTTGTATTTGTCCTTTGTACATACAGTAGGTGTTTAAAAATACTTTAGATGCATTTGAAAAATAAGAAATGATTTACAACTCGAATTAAGTTCAAATTTACATATCATAAAGTAAAAAGATGTTAATCTTTTTAGAAGCAGGTTATTTTTTTAAATAATAATCATTGTTAATGAAATTATTTTTGGACACTAACCATCTAACCATTTGTGTGTATCAGAGAATTAATTCAGAATACAACAATGCCCATTGTGCATCGCACATGCCATCTTACAAGGTAATTTCTTCCAGAAGCATCATGCATTATTGATGACACTGTATTGGCTGTTGCTAGTGGATTGAAAAGCGTAATGAAAATATCATTACATATTTCAACAATTACTACAAGAGTAATAATTAATGATTGTCACGAGATCCGCTTCTATTTGACATCCATTGACCTTACGATGTATACATTTCAGCTTGATTCGAATTGTAACTGTATTATTTTTCAAAAGTGTAAAAAGATTTTTTTTAACAGTGTATGTGTGTGTGTGCGTGTGTATGCTTGTGTATGTGTGAATTCGTGAACTGGAATCAAGTTGAATTTTAAATGTCAAGAGATGTCAAATGTTCTTGGAACACTTTCTTTCTGACATTTCATGGGTTAATATCCTTGTAGTAATCCTTCAATTTTTTCATTAGATTTTCACTTATTTACAAATCAGAACCCCCAAAACTGTGTGTACATTTATCAGAGCAGATAATCAATTAAAAACACAACAATGCCCATTGCGCATCACAAATGTCAATATGTAAGGTATTTCCTGCAAGTAGCCTTATGAATTTCCGCCCTCTACTAAGATTGTTTAAATCCGTAAATGGGCTGTTTCTGCATTACAATGCCAGTGACATCTCATTTAGAACTCACGCTAGTAGAAGCGAGTTCATAGTTGCAATGTGCGCATGAGCAGATTATTACTGGTACAAATAACCTCCGGCCAATTGTACCACTCACAGAATAAAATGGAAATTCTATAGTGGTCCACGTTTATACCCATTACAATGCAGATATGACAACAGCGATTCAGCTCTGAGAAGGTAATGTAAGAACATTCCACCATGTGCACTTGCTTCTATTGTTGATATGGGCATGCTGTAAAATAACACACCTACACAGCTTCATGATCAAATCCCTATTCATTCTTGATTCAGTGGAGTGTCCGACCATGATGAGCTGGCTTATTTATGATGCTGAACCGCTTCTCGAAGAGAATGCTATTAAAGTCGGATATCAGTGACATTTCGTGTATCGATACCGGATCGAGATTTTCAGACAAATATTAATTGACAAAATATCAGGTTGAAATGTTAACCATTTTGTTAAACAGGGGGTAAAGTATTGTTTAAAACGGTGATTATCCTATGGCTTGATGGAGAACAAATTATGTCAATGAAGATTGTTGTGGTATCAAACTCCCAGTTTCTTCTGTTCAATAAATCCATCGATTTTCTTAAATGCTTTCCATTTTGGTCATATTCGTGTTGAAAGATACCATGTTAATGCTAGTCCAGGTAAACATGCCATGCTTAAGTTAATGTCTTAATATTGTGAAAAGTTGTTAATAAATACATGTATTGCGCGTCACAGCAGATAAAACATTTCAATCAAAAAGTACAGTTGATAATCTTAAGAGAAATAATCGAACACTAGTGAGTTTTGAACATTAAAATGTGTTAAAATGTTAATATACTTAAACTAGCCTTTTTATCTCCAGAATGTTCGAATGATACATTATGAAATATTTTTCGGGAATTTCGAATTCAATAGAGTAATGTTGAGCATGCTAACCCCTTACCCCACCACAGCTGATTTAATGCTTAGCGAAGTTCGACACATGTGTGCAAGTGTCATTGTAGCACGCGTAAATGAAAATGTATTCACTTTCCATGGCCCTAATTACGCAACTCAACTTCCATAGGTCACTTTTCTTCTCAGGAACGTCCGATCGAGTACAATAGATGCGACAGTGTCCGAGAAATTTAGCAATTCAGTATTTAGAACTAAGATTACAGCTGTAATAATTACGAGAATCACCTCGGTGCTAAATATCGGATTGGATCTCGGCTTAGAGTTGTCATCGTGTCGAGAGACGCGCCCACGGACTCCTTTTCATTTAAACCCAATGTGCAGGTATCTTTAATTACATATTGGATATTATGTTGTTTCATATTCAAACAGGACACCCAGTTGAGAGTGATGAACCTTGGTGAAAAAGGTAAAAACTGTTCTTGTTCATTTTGTAATCTTTTCTTGCTTTTTTTTTTCAAAACGGGAATTCATCTCATGTTTTCTTTTTTGGAGTGTTCCTACGTCCCATAGCACCGCCATTTATTTATTCATGTATTTATCTATTTAATCATGCTTTTGCCAGGGTAGCCCTGTCAGTTTGTCAGGCACTGTTCTCCCCGGGGGCCCTGGTTATATCATTCATCAATCATTGCACAGACACTTAAAAACTTGATACTTGATAATACGTATATTATACTATTATATAGGAAACTTGCATTAACATTTAAATAAAGGATAGAAGAAATAGGCTTCAGAAGATTGACAAGTGACCCGACACCAGCTCCGTTATTATTGTGAGATAATCAGCAATAATTACATAACCATGATTGCTTTTTAAGAATGAATGATTCATTCATTCTAGATAAAGGTCTATGATCGAAAATTCGAATATTTTTTTTTATCCGGCGCTTCATTCAATTTGTTTGTCCTCACCTAGAAATCAGCGCCATCGCAACCTATATTCTTCTTATATATATATATATATATATATATATATATATATACATATATGTAGATATATAAGGTATATAAGTATACCTAAATCTTAATATTCATCTATTCTCAGCGGTAGGAGTGTCACATCACACCCAAAGACGCGGGCGAATGATACATTATGAAATTATGAAAGGGACCCTTTGAAATTTGAAATTTTGCCCGCGAAACAAAGGACCCTGTTCATAGTGTTACGGGGTAGTTTACTGATACTGTTTATTTGAATAATTTTTTTAGAGGATTCATCATGTCAATACCGCAATGACGCTGCCAAGATGATCCAAGATAAATACGCGTATAACGACGCCGGTAGATTAACGGTACGTATATTTAAAACACATACCTTACCCTTACGATAACTTTTCATGACAACATCGGGTTTTATCCCGTTTATATTTGAATGATCTACCAAGTCTAATTTCGCCTACATCCCACGCCTATGCATCGTGAATGAATTATTCACACTTTCAATGGACAATAATTCTTGTTTAAGTGTACAGGGACTAGAGTGCGGAGGGTCGGAGGTGGGGGGGGGGGGGGTCAACAATCCCCTTGAACAAAAGGTAATTTTGTTCATCTCCGCCAGTCAAGGAAGGGATAATACTATTTGTGAGCTTTATAACAAAATGATATACCGTAATATTGCTGGTCATTGCAACGTGAACAACCAACAACAAACACAATCATATTCATATTCCTTTTACATTTCTAAAAGTCGTGCGATTGATGGCAATGCCCTGTTTTCTGTGAATTTCAAAATAGCCTACCATTTCAGCTCATTTGCATGACACGATCTTTCCCAAACCCACTTGAGTAAGCACAAAATGCTTGCAGATCTTAACACTCGAATATCAGAATGATATAACCATTATCCACATTATCCACATTGGGCTGGTCAGATGTGTCTGACACAGAGTGGATATATTGGTATGATTTCGATTATTTATATTACTTCCGGGGAAATATGTGAGCAAAGGCACCATCTAGGGAAAAGACGCTGCCCCGAAAGGCGCTTAAACCGCCTCCTGGTCCGAAGCGGTACCCCACGGACAGACGAGGCTCGAGAGACAGCTGTACTGGTGGACGCGAACAGGTATGTCCTACCATGGACCATGGTCAATGGTCCTACAAACAACTTACAGGTACTTTTTACTCCTCACGCTGGTGGAATGTTAGATGCACGCACAACTTAATTATAAATCTGGTAACAAAAATGTAAAGACCATTCTTAAATTCTTGGGCTCTGTCGTATATTAGTTTGTGCGTTTTGTAGTGTTTTTTTATTTTATTGTTTTGTTCAAGCAATTTACACATAAATTTTAGTTTGCTATTGAAGAGCTTGTTCTATATGTTGACACATTTACTTACACGTAACTCTAGATATTCCTCATTTATTGTTTATATACCTCATGTTAATACTGTTACCCGATTGGTTGACGGTCAGGATACCATTTAATCACATTTACACACTATCACTCGATTAGCGCCTCGCGATAGTGATATTGTTTTAAAATCATCCTGTGCCTATATTGTGCCCCTCTGAGAAGTGTATATTTATACCATGCCCTTGGTATAAGTATAGTTATAAGTATGTGTTATGTCCTCCTGTGTATAGGGTCCATATCGTATAAATAGAGCTGGGTCAGGTTTTTGATTAACATTTTCGGAGCGAGGTGAGTTCAAAACAATACTGTTATCACCGCTGGCCTATGGTTTAACTATAAGTAGATTATCAATTCACATGTTGTAGGCCATACAAAGTAAGTAACTCTCTCTCTCTCTCTCTCTCTCTCTCTCTATCTCTCTGTATGCACATGTGCTTACACGCATTGGTTAACTGCACTCAAGCGCAAATGGCGCGTACAAAGCTAATTTATTTTTTTTTCTCTCATTTTTTCTTCTGTGTTATCAGAAACAGAACACGCCCAAAGAACTCCCGTGGCGTAACATTAGCGGATACGCTGCTGAGGGCAAGCTGCCATTGAGCCTTTGTGCCCATGGAGGGCCCGAAAATGGGCCCCGTGATCACGGGGATCCCAGTGGTGCGCCGTCTCGTCCTGGACAACTCCATTCGGCAGAGAGACCATCGAGCAGTAGAGTAGACCCATGGAGAGATGTAAGCATTAAACAAACAAAAAAAACTGTTTATTTTATATTATATTATTCTCAGTGCATGGTGACATCACTCTTGTCACTAGATGCCATGAACAACACGATGACGATTGTAATCATTGTGTAACGGGCATACCGTGTCAACATTTCTGCGTGGAAACATGTGTGTTCGTATATTTGGAAGTTTGTAGATTGTGGACTCCTGAATCTTCCTTCTCTCTCCTCCTCAATTGTCCTCACCTTCTCCTCATTCTGCTAAGCTCTTCTTGTATCACATTGTAATTCGTGTTGTCTCTTGGTGTCCTCATGATTCGTCTTCTTATCATTTTCATATTCCTTCTTTTTCCTTTCTATACTCCTTTTATGATCTTTACTTTGCCGGCAGCAGTCAGGAGTAGCTCGTAGCCAGGCGGGGCCTCTCCGCTCAAACGAACCTGAGAGGAGGAGAGACCAGCTCCCGGAACCCATCCGATCCCACCAGTCTCCTTTATACCAAAACTGGGAACCGCAACCACCACCGTTACCACCCCGGAGACCTGCCCCTAAAGTAGCGCGAGTAAAAGCGCAGGACCCTCGTCAGGAATCTATTTGTGAGTTAAATAACAAATAAAAATCAATGAACATATTCATCGCTAATTTTAACCAGTCAGGATTCATCAGGGACTGTGACCTGTATTTGAAGTCTTGTTGGAGTTCATGTTCTTCTCGGTTTTGAATAATGAATTGACTTTTCGTTACAAAAATACAAGTTGTAAGTGCGTTATGATACAGACATGGCCAAACCTTGGCATGCACAGATTGATTGCTACTTTCTTGTTGTTGGTGGAAGTTGTTGTTGTTGGTGGGAATGTGGGAGGTGGGGTGGGGTGGAAGTATCCACAAGGCATCGACTCATCGCTTTCATGGGGGCTTTCCTGAGGAAGGTTTGTCTCGTGTAATGCAAATAATGTTGTGGGTTGAAATATGATTACGTCCTCTTCCAATAACTTTTTTTCTCGATAATTGATATCAAGATATCTCAGCGCATCAATTCTAAAAACCATCTTGTGGTTGACAAAAAGAAAATTTTATTGTCAATCCTAAACTTGGTTTGCATTAAAAAAAAGTGCAGAACCTAATAGGTCATAAACTAAGTCGTATATTTGTTAAAATCCATATTTCACTAGCTAGACATACGCCTGTACGTACTATTCTTGGTTTTTATTTTAGAATTTTTAGAAAATGGGATACACTTCCTTCTAGCATTTAAAAACGATATAAGAAGCAATGTATAGTTAAATAAATGTGGTCTTAGCGTCGAGAGCTACATTTATTTAAATAAATCCCCCCCTCTCTCTCCCTCCCCCTCTCTCTCTTAAGATCTTCTTTCTCGCTGTTTATGTCTACCTATTGCTCCTCGTTTCTCCCCCTCTTTCTCACCCCTCTCTTGTTCTCTCTCTCTCTCTCTCTCTCTCTCTCTCTCTTTCTCTCTCTCTCTCTCTCTCTCTCTCTTTCTCTCTCTCTCTCTCTCTCTCCCCCCCTCTCTCTCTCTCTCCCCCTCCCACTCTCTCTCTTAAGATTTTCTTTCTCGCTGTTTATGTCTGCCTCTTGCTCCTCGTTTCACTCTCTCTCTCTCTCCCCTCTCTCTCCCCCTCTCTCTCCCCCCCCCACCCCCCCCCCCTCTCTCTCTCTCTCTCTCTCTCTATTTGACCATATACTCCTCTCTCACCCTCTGATTTCCCCTTAACTCTCTATACGTTATTGATGCATTTTCACACAAGAAATACCCACAAAGTGCATAGAGTAGCATTCTGTGTGGCACACATAGGGTCAACGTGATGACGAAATTATATCCTCACTTATATTAATGATGATAAAAAATTTCCCTCCGTATGTTCTCGCGAGCTACTTGTATGTATCGTGCAGAATGCTTGCTTTAACAATCAATGTGTAAAGGAGAATTCCGGTCCACAAATAAGTTCCTCTGAATAAAGCTACATGTATGAATATCACAAGAAATACATGTTGTTTAATTGTTCAATAGATTGCAATGTCTAAGCCTCGCTTTTCACATATTACTTTGTAGCTATTGTGAAATCCTATGTCCTATTTCCTATTGTAGGAAAGAGGCAGGCAGAGTGAATGAAGCCACGAACAAGGTCAAAGGTATAACCAACCGTTTTCCAATCATAATAATGACGTCATTCTAATGGGTAATTACAATTCGACTGTTCTAAGACGTCTAAGACTCTAATGGTGGTTCCCTACCCTTCTTCCCCTGCCGCCTCAACCCCCACATACCGTTCCATATATTATACTAGTAATCATGAAGGTGTTAGAGAAGGCTTTGCAGTCAGTTACATGAATACCCATGGATGGATTTACTTACCCCACATCAAGCATGTTTCAGGAAGGAGTATTCTACTTATACTCTGATGACATAATATATGTGAGTGACTATTTACATAAGAATATGGATAGTGGCAGGTTGATGGGACTAGTATTTTTTTTGGAAATTAGAAAGGCTTTCGATTCGGTAAACCATAATCTGTTACTTCACATGTTCGTCGTTTGTGATAATGCATTGATGTTGTTTACCTCTTATTTGACAGGTCGTACACAAAGTTACAATAATGCAAGGTTCAAGGTTTGAGGTGCAGATACTTCCAACAGGGGTACCTCAAGGCTCTTTTCTTGGACCCCTGCTATTTACAATTTTTATGAATGATTTGCCCCCTTCATTTGTACAGAGTGAGGTGATAATGTATTCTGATGACACATTCATCATGTTTGGTGCCTTAAATCCCACGAAATTTAGACTGCACTTAATATTTATTAATAGTTAGGGTAAATTCGTGGGTCAGACATAATTACCTACAGTAACTCTGAATCCAAGTACGCATTCTGCTCTCACTACCTAAGATGTTGTGAATAATGATTGTTTGACATCTGCCGGTCTTATGATTCATGTTAATGACAGACCCTGTCAGACAAATGATCTTTCAAAGTAACTTTTGTATAAATTGTTAAATGACCACAACTTTAGTTTCGATGGTATTAAATTGAAATATCCCTAGGATAATCATTTCAATTGATGCTCGATTACGTGTTGGGGGAGAATGTTTAACATTTAAGTGATCAAACCGTAATGATCAAGCTGTATGTTGACAGTATTTGATATCATGCTTCATGTTTCTGTTCTACTTATTTTTTTTGTGAAATACAAGTGTCCTTACACTTTAACAAAACATATTGTTGATACTAGATTACGTTTTTGTGGGAGAATGTTTAACATAAGTGATCAAATTGTAATGATCAAAATGTATGTTTACAGTCTTTATCATAATTCATTTTCTGTGGCCTTTTTGTAAAATACTAGCATACTTACACTTTAAAAAAACTCACTGCTTGCAGAACGAAAGCTTTTCTGAAATTCGACAAATATATTTTCTCATGATTAAATTTACTGTAATTTAATCAACTCTGTGTTAAATATATGTCATCTTCTACTTATATTTAGCAGGTAAACGTGAAAATGTATTAACTTTTATTGAGATGTAATGTTAATAGTTCTCTCGAATGAGGACTTGTATTCATACTTTTCGTATATTATGCTACATATTTGTAACTATTTAGTGTCGGTCATATCATTTTAAATCACCAATTAACAATTGGCAACGGCAGAGGTTTCGCTTGTGTGATGCATGTGGAAGCATTGGTCCACCTTTTTCTTTTGTTATATTCCACATTAGTTGATGTGTTGCATTTTGGTTTACAGCATTTGTTTGTGTAATCAATGTGAATGTTTCTTTGTATTATTGTGTTTTTTGTACATAGGGCCCCCTGGAATAACAGTGGCAAGCTCACGGATAAGGCTTCCCTTTAAAAAAATAAATATCATATTCCGATCGTAATTTCATACGAACCTCTCTATGTTGATAGATAATCGTAGACATGGTAGAGAAGTACATTCGGCACCTCTGCAGAACACGCGGCAGAGAAGCCAGAGGAGAGAGGAGGCGAAACCACACACTGCCCCTGGGGCGGTAGAAGGGATATTCAAGGAGGCGATCAAAATACCTGTAAGTATTGATAATGTACCGCCACTACCATGTGTACAAAGAAAACCTAGGAAACATAGGCATCGGGGTAAACGTGGCGGTCAAAGAAAGCAACATCAGATCCCAGTGCTTGTCTCCATGACTTGACCTAATAGACCGTCTATTCATCGTGGTGTCGTTAAGAATAATCTTGTACCAATCAAGCTATTTGACCCATGTAACTCACCAAATATTAAACTTTGTCTGTGGAATGCTCATTCAATAAGAAACAAAACTTTTCTCCTCCACGATTATATATTAGAATATGACTTAGATATAATGATGATCACTGAAACATGGCTCCATGATGATGATCCAGTAGTCATTAATGAATGTACACCCCCTGGGTACGCCATGCTCAGTATACCTAGACTTACTGACCACCATGGGGGAATTGCTATTTTATATAAATCTCTTTTGAACTTGACTGTCAATTCTCATGCCCCTATTGACATTCAAAATAAGTTCAAGAGCTTTGAACTTGCCCGTGTGGTTTATAGACACAAAACTGGTAACATTCATATATTTGTGATCTATAGGCCTCCACCTTCGGCATCAAACGGTCTACGTCTTAGTGATTTTCTAGTTGAATTTGAAACCCTGGTAAATGAGATTTCTCTTTTACCTGGTCATGTTATCATGGTTGGTGATTTCAATGTATACATCGACGATCCATCCAGGTCCGATGTCAAACAATTCTTGTCAATCATTGAAACTGGTAGTATGATCCAGCATGTTAATGGCGCAACACACAAATTTGGCCACACTTTAGATCTTGTAATGTCCAGGAAACTCATAAATCCTGGTTGCTCTGTACTAGAAGATAACTCCAATAACACTTTGATTGATCGTCAGATACATGACGTCACTATACATGAGAATTTTCTCTCTGATCATCATTGTGTACATTTTTGTTATAGCCCAGTAGAAATTCCTGCAGCTGAGAGGTCTCGGCACACAGTCCGAAAGTTCAAAGATATTAATCCTGATAGTTTTTCTTTGATGCTTTCTAACAATCTTAAAACACTTGTGGACAGCGGTGACGTGAATGCTCTCTTGCAGGATTATACTACGGCAGTTAAGGAATGTCTTGACAAGCATGCACCTAAAAAATCGTGTGTGAAGTCTGTTCGTATCCGCAATCCTTGGATAAATGCAGATGTTCTCTCTGCACGTAGGTCTAGGCGGCAAGCTGAAAGAAGATGGAAGAAACATCGTACAGATGATAACCGTGCACTATATGTTGCAGCAAATAAACTTGTCAATGATGCAATAATACATGCTAAAGAGTCATTTTTAGATGATAGACTCACTGATGCTGATGCTAAAACTATCTTCTCCACTCTCGATAGTCTTCTTAACAGGGACAAGAAACTACTTCCAAGTAAGAATTGTTCTCCTGTGTCCTTGGTATCAAGATTTAGAGAACTCTTTGTTGAGAAGATTGTTAGGATTCGTGAGAGCCTAGATAGTACCAATTATCAGGAACTTGATCAATGTCCTCAGAGTGACAATACATGCTCTTTCTCTGCCTTTGATGTTATCTCTGAAGAAAACTTAAAGATTATCATCACTAAAATGTCTAATGCTTCTTGCTCGCTGGACGTTGAACCAACATGGCATTTAAAGAAATATGTTTTGTATCATATCTCGGCTCTCACCAAGGTGGTCAATTTCTCTTTACAATCAGCAGTTTTTCCAGTAGCATGTCACCAGGCCTTAATCACACCTGTGCTTAAGAAAACTACACTAGATTATCAAGATCTGAAAAATTATAGACCTGTCAGTAATTTAAGTTTTGTAGCTAAAGTTATTGAGAAAGCTGCAGCGTCTCAATTGGTTGAATACCTCACCACTAACAACTTATATGATCCTATGCAATCAGCCTATCGAATGAATTTTAGTACTGAAACTGCTCTTCTAAAGCTTCAAAATGACACATTATCCTATTTCGACCAACGAAAGGCGGTTTTTCTTGTGCTTCTGGATCTGAGTGCAGCCTTTGACACGGTTGACCACAAGATCTTGGTAAAACGACTTGAATCAAATTTTAAGGTGTCAAATGTTGCTCTACAATGGTTGCACTCATATCTCACTGGCTGGACATCTCGTGTTAAAATATCAGAGCAAGTTTCAGCTCCTTGGACTTGCGAATACGGTGTCCCCCAAGGGTCTGTTATGGGCCCTATACTCTTCAATGTTTATATCACTCCTGTGTCAACTATAATTCGTAAGCACAATCTTTTCTATCTTATCTATGCCGATGATATTCAACTATATGATGCGTTTGATCCTCGTTCACCATCAAGTATGCAAGAAGTGTTAGACAGAATTTCGTTATGTATTGCTGAGATAAACACGTGGATGACTTCAAATTTCCTCAAACTAAATGTTTCTAAAACTGAATTCACTATACTATGTCGGAAAAACCAATTCAATGAAAATCTATCCAACATAAAACTCAATGTATGTGATAATGAAATTGCACTATCCTCTAAAGTAAAGAATCTTGGCATATGTATTGACTCGTGCTTTACACTCTCATCTCACGTCAGTAATACTGTACGTACCTGTAATTTCCATCTTAAGAATCTGTGGCGCATTAGAAGATTTATCAATGAAAAAACTTGCCATCATGCAGTTAGGGCACTTGTACTTTCTCGACTTGACTATTGTAACAGTCTCTTTTCAGTTCTTTGTGTTAAAGATCAGAAAAAACTTCAGAGTGTTCAGAATCGTGCCGCACGTTTAGTGTTTTCAGTTGGTCGCAATATACATACGTCTCCTTTGATTAGGGAACTCCATTGGCTCCCTTTTTCTCAACGTGTCAAGTTCAAACTTTGTCTGTACATTTATAAATTGATTAACAGTACTGGTCCTTCATATCTTGTAAACACAATTGCTCATTACACACCTGCTCGTAATCTACGTTCCCTAAATGATACCACCAAACTTGTTATTCCGAGAACAAACCTCTCCATAGCAGAAAAACGTTTTAGTATAGCTGGATCTAGAGTTTGGAATACACTCCCCTCTTCCATCCGAACAACACCGACCATATCATCTTTCAAACGACAACTCAAGTCATATCTTTTTCCAAATATCTAGTTTTATATTTTCATTTATTTAATGTGTATTTGCTTTGATGATTTTTGCTATCACTATTTGGTTTTACTTGGCTAACCCATCTGGGGCCTGGTGGCCTCAAGTGCTATACTAGAGCTTCTGTGAATAATGTGCTGACCGGGCTTGTCCCTTAAATTGTTGGTGAACGAAGCAGCAAGCAAGAGGCCACTAGGCCTCATCTGGCACAGTTGAGAACTCCAATGGTTGATGCAAATTAATGTATATATTTGTATTTTATATCTGATTGTAAGCGCTGTGATACTTTTTGTGTATAGCGCAGATAAATAACCATTATTATTATTATTATTATTATTATTATTACTACTATGACAACAGGGCAGCGGCCTTTGTATGTATATATATATATATCTGTATATATATATATATATATATATATATATTTGTATTTGTCCTTTGTGCATACAGTAGGTGTTTAAAAATACTTTAGATGCATTTGAAAAATAAGAAATGATTTACAACTCGAATTAAGTTCAAATTTACATATCATAAAGTAAAAAAATGTCAATCTTTTTAGAAGCAGGTTATTTTTTTAAATAATAATCATTGTTAATGAAATTATTTTTGGACACTAACCATCTAACCATTTGTGTGTATCAGAGAATTAATTCAGAATACAACAATGCCCATTGTGCATCGCACATGCCATCTTACAAGGTAATTTCTTCCAGAAGCATCATGCATTATTGATGACACTGTATTGGCTGTTGCTAGTGGATTGAAAAGCGTAATGAAAATATCATTACATATTTCAACAATTACTACAAGAGTAATAATTAATGATTGTCACGAGATCCGCTTCTATTTGACATCCATTGACCTTACGATGTATACATTTCAGCTTGATTCGAATTGTAACTGTATTATTTTTCAAAAGTGTAAAAAGATTTTTTTTAACAGTGTATGTGTGTGTGTGCGTGTGTATGCTTGTGTATGTGTGAATTCGTGAACTGGAATCAAGTTGAATTTTAAATGTCAAGAGATGTCAAATGTTCTTGGAACACTTTTTTTCTGACATTTCATGGGTTAATATCCTTGTAGTAATCCTTCAATTTTTTCATTAGATTTTCACTTATTTACAAATCAGAACCCCCAAAACTGTGTGTACATTTATCAGAGCAGATAATCAATTAAAAACACAACAATGCCCATTGCGCATCACAAATGTCAATATGTAAGGTATTTCCTGCAAGTAGCCTTATGAATTTCCGCCCTCTACTAAGATTGTTTAAATCCGTAAATGGGCTGTTTCTGCATTACAATGCCAGTGACATCTCATTTAGAACTCACGCTAGTAGAAGTGAGTTCATAGTTGCAATGTGCGCATGAGCAGATTATTACTGGTACAAATAACCTCGGGCCAATTGTACCACTCACAGAATAAAATGGAAATTCTATAGTGGTCCACGTTTATACCCATTACAATGCAGATATGACAACAGCGATTCAGCTCTGAGAAGGTAATGTAAGAACATTCCACCATGTGCACTTGCTTCTATTGTTGATATGGGCATGCTGTAAAATAACACACCTACACAGCTTCATGATCAAATCCCTATTCGTTCTTGATTCAGTGGAGTGTCCGACCATGATGAGCTGGCTTATTTATGATGCTGAACCGCTTCTCGAAGAGAATGCTATTAAAGTCGGATATCAGTGACATTTCGTGTATCGATACCGGATCGAGATTTTCAGACAAATATTAATTGACAAAATATCAGGTTGAAATGTTAACCATTTTGTTAAACAGGGGGTAAAGTATTGTTTAAAACGGTGATTATCCTATGACTTGATGGAGAACAAATTATGTCAATGAAGATTGTTGTGGTATCAAACTCCCAGTTTCTTCTGTTCAATAAATTCATCGATTTTCTTACATGCTTTCCATTTTGGTCATATTCGTGTTGAAAGATACCATCCATGATATCGCGCAACACACCGATAAACTGGGTTGCTATGCACACGCTCTCTTCGCCGATTTTTCGTCGGCCTTTAACACTATACAAACCCACGTTCTTTTGGACAGGTTACATCAGATGGATGTCCCCCCTTCCCTGATTTTGAGGATAAAGGACTTTCTCTCAAATCGGACTCAAAGAGTAAAAGTTCAAAAATGTTTGTCAGATCCCATGTTACTTAATACCGGCGCCCCACAAGGATGTGTTCTGTCTGCTGTCTTGTTCATTGTGTACACTAATGGATGTAGGGCTGAAGGGGATAATGTCAGAATATTTAAATACGCAGACGATACAGTCATTCTGGGACTGATAAGACACAACGAAATTGAATACCGGGCAAATGTGGATCAGTTTACAACTTGGTGTGATGATAATTTTCTTCAGTTGAACCCTTCCAAAACCAAAGAAATCATATTTGACTTTAGAACAACTGCCCCACAACATGACCCAGTTCAGATAAAAGGTGAAAACATTGAAATAGTTCAGAAATACAGATACCTTGGGACAACAATAGATAGCAAACTCACGTGGGCCGAAGAATGTAAGTCTATTGTTTCCAAAGCTCAAACAAGAATGTATTTCTTACGTAAACTAGGATCACTGCATGTTGATAAACCAATTTTGAGTATGTTTTACAAATCCATTGTTGAAAGTGTCCTAGTCTTTAACTGTGTTGTTTGGTTCGGGGCTTGCAGAAAGGAAGATCTCAGGAAACTAGAAGCTATTGTGAAACGGGCCAGTAAAATAATTGGAGAAAGACGGCATCTCACGAAGGAATGTGAAGACAGAATCACTAAAAAGACTAAGGAAATGCTAGCCAGTGAAGATCACATTCTTAACGATTATTATACTTTCATGCGATCTGGAAGAAGGCTAAGGTCAACGAAATGCCGCACTAAACGTTACCTAGGTTCTTTTGTTCCGTACTCAATTCGTATGTACAATGGTAAACAAAATAGTCCAGCGTGAGTGCAATATAAAGGGTGAATTGAGGGATGGGTAATGAAGGACGTGCGTGGGGAGGGGGGGGGGGGGGAGGGGGAGGGGGGAGGGGGGGCAAACGAATAGTTGTTTTGCTGCTTCTGCTGTTCTTGTGTTGTGACCATCTGATCACTTTTAAACCATTAAGGGTATCCAATCTATCGTTACCAGGTTAGCGAATCTGATAATTTCAATGTTGTATAATCCATGGAAAAATAATGAGATCATATCACTATACCATTCTAGTCATATTATCAAATGTAATAAACTTTAATGACAATGTGCCCAATAAGTGCAATTATAATACTACTCCCTTAGTTATGCCGAGTTCACTTGAAATATTTGTAACGGTATATCCATGCATTTCACTATTTTAAAGGGACCTAATCAATATTTCACTGTACGATAACTATTTAATTCAATTGTACATTAATATCACATTATTGCACGATAGTATGTATGATATAACACTAGTTTGTTTTATGTAAAACCTGCCATTATTTGTCATTTTACGTAAACCCATTGGTTTGACTTGGAAGGTTTATGTTTAATTTCACTGTTGTAGTACATTGTAATGTATGATGTTGTCAATTAATCTGTAAAAATGAGTTTGTTTGTATTTTCAATGTTTGATATTTTTTACCATTTTTTATCATGTGAACAAAATGAATTTCCATATATGTATCTTTAAATGGACCAAATAAATACAATTTACAATTTACAATGTTAATGCTAGTCCAGGTAAACATGCCATGCTTAAGGTTAATGTCTTAATATTGTGAAAAGTTGTTAATAAATGCATGTATTGCGCGTCACAGCAGATAAAGCATTTCAATCAAAAAGTACAGTTGATAATCTTAACAGAAATAATCGAACACTAGTGAGTTTTGAACATTAAAATGTGTTAAAATGGTAGTATATTTAGACTAGCCTTTTTATCTCCAGAATGCTCGAATGATACATTATGAAATATTTTTTCTGTCTTTTTCAGGAATTTCGCATTCAATAGAGTAATGTTGAGCATGCTAACCCCTTACTCCACCACAGCTGATTTAATGCTTAGCGAAGTTCGACACATGTGTGCAAGTGTCATTGTAGCACGCGTAAATGAAAATGTATTCACTTTCCATGGCCCTAATTACGCAACTCAACTTCCATAGATCACTATTGTTCTCAAGGATCGTCCGATCGAGAAAAATAGATGCGACAGTGTCCGAGAAATTTAGCAATTCAGCATTTAGAACTAAGATTACAGCTGTAATAATTACGAGAATCACCTCAGTACTAAATATCGGATTGGATCTCGGCTTAGAGTTGTCATCGTGTCGAGAGACGCGCCCACGGACTCCTTTTCATATAAACCCAATGTGCATGTGCCTATAATTACATCTTGGATATTATGTTGTTTCATATTCAAACAGGACGCCCAGTTGAGAGTGATGAACCTTGATGAAAAAGGTAAAAACTGTTCTTTTTTATTTTGTAATATTTTCTTGCTTTTTTTCAAAACGGGTATTCATCTCATGTTTTCTTTTTTGGAGTGTTCCTACGTCCCATAGCACAGCCACATGCGTATTTATTTATGTATTTATCTATTTAATCATGCTTTTGCCAGGGTAGCCCTGTCAGTTTGTCAGGCACTGTTCTCCCCGGGGGCCCTGGTAATATCATTCATCAATCATTGCACAGACACTTAAATACTTGATACTTGATAATACGTATATTATACTATTATATAGGAAACTTGCATTAACATTTAAATAAAGGATAGAAGAAATGAGCTTCAGAAGATTGGCAAGTGACCCGACACCAGCTCCGTTATTATTGTGAGATAATCAGCAATAATTACATAGCCATGATTGCTTTTTAAGAATGAATGATTCATTCATTCTAGATAAAGGTCTATGATCGAAAATTCGAATAATTTTTTTTATCCAGCGCTTCATTCAATTTGTTTCTCCTCACCTAGAAATCAGCGCCATCGCAACCTATATTCTTCTTAAATATATATATATATATATATATATATATATATATATATATATTATAAAAGGCAATATTTGACTAAACCTGATATTTGTACCCTTTTGGTTATAGATGAAATGTACACGTCACACGCATGCGCTGTTGGAGCCTCCCCAGTCACAATGTAAGTATATACTAATGAGCAGCCGTATGTCAATTTTCTTGTCATGTTTCTACAATCTGTACTGGTGATGTTAGTGTTAGCATTGATTCAAGGCAAGTTGGGTAGGAAAATGTAAGTGTATAACCTTTATCCCCAAATTTCAAATACTACAACCATTTACCTTTACGGAAATGCACCTTAATTCCGGTGGCACTTTTAATAGTCAAATAGTTACGTTTGATATCTAAAGGTTCAATTAAATCTCGATGCATGTTTTTAGTATGTTAATTCGTATTGAAATAAGCATCTCAAACGCTATTACATGTAAGATGAATCGTTGAATATAATATAATCAGTAATGTAATATTGGGTCTCCACAAAATATGTTTAAACAATACCACCTTTGGGCGATGTAACGGTATCTAAACATCATGATGTAAAAGCGGTGTTTAGCAGTATGAAGAATGATGTGAACAAATATCTAGAAACATTAAAGGGATATTTCACCCTAAAGTCAAGTTGCTTTAAATGAAAACAGAAAAAAAAATAGAAAAAAAAACATATTAGAAAATGCTTGACGAAAATCGGTCGAAGGACACGAACAATATGATCTGGAAATTTAAATTTTGTGACGTCACACGGAGGTACTCTCCCATATGTTGCGTGCTGTACTATTCAATAAATCGCTCTTTTTCTCTTTTTGATGAGGGCATGATTTATTTTCATAGAGGTTTTTGTGTAAAAACTTATTTCTAATGATATATCAAACGCACAAGTAAAATGATGCATATATTTTTGAGAAAATTGACAGTTTCAAAAAAAAAAAAAAAAATACAAAACATATGGGAGAGCACCTTGCGCGTAACGTCACAAAATCAAAACTTTAAAAAGTCATAATTTTTTTTATCCGTTGACGGAATTTCATGAAACCGTCACTTATATATGTTTTCTTTGATTGAAACCAAGTAAATTCCGGGGTGGACTATCCCATTAAAGCTTCATAATTACCTTGAGTTCTGGGTAATTGTGTATGTACGTAAAAAACATTCAAGAAATCTCTTTGGCGTTCGAATTGTGGAACATTTAAAAGTGATGTTCATTGAGAATAACGAAAACACGTTTGAAATGTAAATTGGAAATGTGAAACGTGTAAAAGAAAAACAAACATATTGATTTTTTTTAAAGAATCGATTAAAAACACATTTTATCAACGCCGCTATAAAGGATAGCTACCAAATCATTACTTTTTTAAACGTACAATGAAGGATCACGACAATATTTAGAAACCAGTATTTTTTATTCATTAATTGATTAAGTTATTTGAAATAATCAAAATAACGGCACAAAAATGACAATGAACTGGCCTCCCAACCAGAGCCACGCAAAACTACTTTTAAATGTATGGTAAGTATCAATCCGGAACGGAAGCTGCGTTTAATATTTACCTCATTGCCCAACTGTGGCTCTATATATCATACTGAAACAGTTCACAGTTTCCCGCTATTTCGTCCTGCAACGAGAAGGACCTGGACATCTACATCAAAGAACTTGCTGAAAAACTCGATGTAAACCAGTTCTACGATCTGAGCGTAGCTCTTGGGTTTTCGCTGCAACTCGACAACATCGAATACAAGAGGTTCAGAGACAGACAGCAGGCGACCATCGACATGTTGGTGCGATGGAAGAAGAAGCAGCATGAGCAGGGACACGAGTTGCAGATGGCCGACCTACTCTTAAAGATCCAAGACCAGTTAGACTTTACACGTGGAACAAATTTGAAAGGTAACATTTCATTTCTTCTGCCTGTGCCGTGTGTGAACTTCTTGAAATGTTAGGTAGTAGTTTGTGTTAACATCTTTTCTACCAAAAAGCTATTTTTTCTATTTTAATACAGTATAGTTTATTTATGTCAAACTGTCGCCAAAATATGGAGCCTATGAAAACAAGTCTTACTTGTTAATAATATAATTTGGAGTCCACAATGTCGCTGGGCATACACTCGTTAAGAAATATCCACTACATGTTTCGAGTGTGTGAAGGACAGAGCATAAACCGAGTCTCCATCTATCTGCTGCGATGTTGCGACACACCTATGGTGTGCCATGATATCTCTCCTCTATGAGGTGCTTCAATAATTTCAAATAATTCAGAACGTTTATAGAAACTGCGCTGATGAAAAGAATTTAAATAATGCAATTTTATAGTTTGGAAAACGGGAACAAGTAAACAAAAAAAAAACATGGGAAGAGTTTTCTCCCAAAAGTTCAGTAAAAGTCTTCAGTAAAAGTCGTTAATATAAATGTTGAATGATATTTTGTAAGGCACAACTACGACGGGATCATGTGTGAAAACATATCAGCAGTAAAAGTTTCTAGATCTAGGGACTACATAGTCTTTTTTTACTTAATATACTGTGTTGTGTGTTCTCTCTCTCTCTCTCTTGTAGGGAAATGGAGAGCCAGTTGGTAAGTTAATCCAATAGCTTACTGCAACAAGAATAGTCCAGTTATGTTGATAATATAATGTGCAGTAATACAATACGATTTTAGCAGAATTATAATATCCTTGCTACTCTCTGATCTTCTTATTTTGGGGATATTTTGATAGTGACGTTAGGGACTATATTTTTTTTACAGCATCAAAGAGTTTTTAATGAGTTATTTTCAGAATAGAATGACTTCTCAGCGAAGATCGCTTTCTATTACCACGAGCTTGATATGATTATTAATTTTGTGCGGTAATTGAGTAGCATTATTATCTTATGAAATAAACAATTATATAAGGAATCAATATAATTCTCTACAGGGTAATTGAAGATTCGACCTTGACAGAGATGGCCACTCTGATCCCCTCGAGTAAGTTCTTTGATGTTGGCTCCAGACTGGGCTTTACCCCGACAGAACTCAAGCACATCGAGTACCGAACCATCTGTAACAGGAAAGATGCCAACATCCAGATGTTGAACGAGTGGAAGGCATCACAACCGATTGGTCCTGAGACTGTCCGCTATCTCAAATGTGTTTGGGACTCGATGGTGAATGCGCCTAATGATACTGCAGGTAAATAAAAATAAATCAAGTCTTCAAAACAAGTAGAAATTACAGTTTGATCAATTGTCCCATTTCACTTCGGGGTTGTTTTTAACTGCATCGTTACAACGTGGAGTGTTGTAAATATGATAATCATTAATGATCATAATATATCTTAGAATTGCAATACTTGAGAGTAAACGCTCGTAAATACTAACGTATTGTCATGACGTGTCTTTCTTTGGTGAATTGAGCGTGATTTTGATTGATGAGTATACTCTCTTTCACATGAAAAACCAGAGGGCATCACGCTAATTATGCCCTCCATTACTTGGTTTGAAGTGAATACGTATTGTAGGATCAAAAGCAGAGACAGTCTTTATAAATAAAGGACCACAAAGAACAACAAGTTAAAGAGCCACTTCAAAATTTTATTTTTCAAGTTACTATACAATGCAAACGAACATATATTTATATAGTTTGTATGATAAACATTTCAAAACACGTTTACTTTAATAAGAAAATGAAAGTGTTTTTTTTCCGCCTAACTGAACATTTTGTCAGGTCAAATTATTTCCAACCCATTTTAAATTCGACGTGTATCTGATCTAATACATTTCTGTGCATGCAACGTATAGATTAGTTCTAATGAATTTCAACTTCGTTACCATCAATATCCAGTGATTTGAAGAGTCAATGCAAGTCAACGGATTCAATTGGCCAACGAGCCCTTTTTTTCTATAGCAAACCCCTTTTAAAGTATATGCCGAGTAGGTTTGTGCCATCTGTAAATATTTCTCGAGTGTGGCATATCACAGTGCATTGCAATGAATGTTATGTGTTTCCTGACTTGTGTACTGCTATTTAACTAGCTTCCAGTGTGCACCAACCCCACGGCCTGCCGTCTAGCCCGCCATCGGAAAAACAACTTACAACTACATTTGAAGGAGACATCGTACTATCAGGTAAGGTCTCAAACTTATAATGTCGTCATAACTTGATCAGAATCGGTAAAGCTACATGAACAGTTGAGCACGAGTACAAATTTAAGGACTGCCAAAACAGTGCTTGGTGCAATTTGACTATGCATGCATAGAGGGTTTATTTTTGAAAAAGGGGTTAGATTGATTTTGGCTCATTCTGAGACAAATCAACTGTTTTATTCTCCATTTTGCAACATTCTGATGCGAAACCAAATTGTCATGATAAACTACGCTACCATGTGAACATAAAATCGGGTATAAAAGAAATCTACCTGTCTTCATATCTTTAAAATATTTTTTTCATAAAAACTACCTTTGTGCATCTAGACCCTTTTGCAAACAAACTGAAATGGATATGACCCCTTTAAAAAAAGAAGTCATATTCCTTTGCCATTTTTGTCCAATATGTGATGGGAATTTCAACTTTCTATGGTATTACTTCATAGAGCTACTTCAAATGTATACATTGAGACAAAAAAAATCAAATTTGATGAAAAATGGATCCAACCCCATTTGTAAATGATCCACAATTTGTTTGTAAAAGGGGTTAGATCCGCTTTAGACCATTCTGAAAATCTACTTTCGTTTTTCTCCCATTATTGCAATATTCTTATGCGAAAATAAATTGTCATTATAAACTACCCTTCCATGTGAACATAAAATGAGGTATCTAAGAATCTACCTGTCTTCATATCGTTAAGATATTTTTTTTTTGCCATTTTTGTTCACTTTGTAATGGGACTTTCAACCTTTCTTTGGTACATCTTAAAGAGCTACTTCTAATTTATATATTGAGACATATATTGATGACAAATGGATCTAACCCCTTTTGCAAATGAACTCTTCAAATAGAGATTCAAGTTTTCTAAAGGGCGGGGAAAGTAGATCCTTAGCCTATTCAATTTACTTTCCATAGAATTATCCTTAACTTAATGGATGTACACTTTACTACCATGCACTTCATCTTTTTGCATGATGGTGTATATCAATATCAATGAGACACAATAGTTGTGAGCAAATAGACATGCTAAGTGGTTTGACATCGGATTTTGTTTTCTCCTATGATTAACTTGTGAAATGCTCCTAGTAACGATGATGTGAGACACAGTTAATGAGGCGTCATTCAAATTCATAGTGTCAATACAGACTATTTTCAATTTACTGCATTTCCACAAACAATTGATTAGAGACGGTGTGTGTATGTGTACGTCAATGTGAGTATGATATCAAATGATACAACGATATATCCATATAGTAATAGAATGATCTCGACTTTAATTTCTATGATTAAAATTACTTTGTTTAAACCTAATGCTATGATAAGACTTGCTTGTCGGGTCATGTAATATGAAGAGATGACTCTAAGATTGCATACATATCATTTGCATCGTAAACTGCTGACCATTACTGAGTTTCATGAATTCAATAGAAGAGCTTTTAGAACCTTTTACAAGTGAAGCAGAAAAAGGACGCCATTGATTATAAAATCAACATTCAATTTTAAATGTTGCCAGCCGAAATGTAACAAAGGCGGTGATAGTTCAGAAACCTATTGACATGATTGACCTCAGCACAATGGCAGTAAGAAAAACATAACATTGCGTTTGCATTACGCATATAGGTATGCGTTGACGGGCGCGCACATATGAACTTTTCTCTAAATGCTTAAAGCGACATTAAACGTGTGCTAAAAAAAATTATTGTAAGCATTTTGACATTGTGCGCTCAGGCTAACGTACCAGAGAACGCTAAACGCAAACGATTCATTCGCCTGTCGTGAACTAGAAAGCAATTAACTTTCATCAGTACAAATTGTATTACGAGTTTCTGCTGCTTTATCTTAAAAAAAACTATTTTATTGTTAAAAAGTTATCATACAATTGCTCTTCAGTGGTGTGACGGTGACCCAATGAACTTTTCTATCCAATTGTGTATGACGATGACAACAAATAATGTGGACAATTCATGGAGGTAATTTTGAGTTATGTGGCACAAGTTTAGCCGGGTTGGAGAGTTACAAATGCAATTACAAGGATGTACATAAAGACAATGCCAAAAGACTATAGATATGACCCGAAGATAGCAACGGACCACCTCACTACCAAAAATTTTGGAGGTCAAGGGGACATTCAGTGTTGATCCACCGAAGATCAGCATTACACAAATTTCAGTAAATCTCTTAACATCATGTTGCGTATAAATCACCCTTTCTCAGGAAAAGCAATGTACGTGTAAGCATGATTTACGGTCTGTGCGTTATGTACCAGCCCCCCCCCCCCCCAAGGGTCAACGTGCTTTCATGAAACGAACGATTGACTTTATCTAAAGATCCATCTAATCTAACCATCTCACACCAGTCCTGTAAATGGAAGACAAGCGGCAACGTAATGTCGGTGCTGAAAGGAGGTTAGATGTTGAGTAATGAAATGAATGACTAATTTTTATCATATTGTTACGATCAGTTCACGCCAGAAATGATCGCACAAAATGATACCAATATTTAGTTTATGTGTTCTTTATTATATGGGGTATTTCCCCTCTTACTCTTTTTGCGTTCACCTGTGAACCCCCTGTGCGTTGCATTAATTTGAGTGTGCGCATATTCCAATGAACTCTTGTCGGAGTAGTAGATCCAAGGGCTATAACTTTTTATTAGATTGTCGTGAGGAAAAATAGTGTACATATAAAATATAGAGAATTTCATGGGCTTTCCACTCATATGTATTTTGTCTGGCAGTTGAGGAGCTACTGTATCACAGGGCCTTACTTGTGCAGAACATTTGAAAAAAATTTCAATGTTTTCAGTAGTGCTAATGTAAATGATATGTTGGACTCTTCATTTGCTGTAAATTGCAGGGAAAATATTACAGTTATTTTGCTAAGACCATGACCTTTCTATTGATATCAAAATCAATAAGTTGTGAAAAGAAGAAAGTTCGATGCAGGAAGTGCATAGAAAAGCCTGTATGGCCAAGAATTTGGCTTGATTAGGACTCTAGGAGCTCTTTGTGTTGTAATACAAAGAGGTCGCCTACAATGCGTACATGTACACGCACCCACTAAGACCATGACCTTTCTATTGATATCAAAATCAATAAGTTTTGAAAAGAAGAAAGTTCGATACAGGATGTGCATAGAAAAGCCTGTAAGGCCAAGAATTTGGCTTGGTTAGGACTCTAGGAGATCTTTGTGTTGTGATACAAAGAGATCGCCTACAATGCGTACATGTACACGCACCCACATAATCACAGTACAATAACAAGGAACTTGTGTGATTTTCTTCTGTACTGTTATAGCCTAACATGTATCCACATCATTTGTTGTTGTTTTCCATATACATGCAATCCAAAATAACCCAGACTTGTGTACAGGAGAATACATTGTCAAAAAGGAAATGCTTGTGTGTATGATGACAAGATGGAAAAATACCGAAACAAAATATCAAAATTCTCCGAAATCTTCTATGTAACCCTATGCTGCAACGCGAACCAGCGGAAAGCCTATTACAGTGACGATCGCGAGCAATAGTACCGAACAGTGGTACAAAGAGTGGAAATCCAAAACAAACTTTCACTTTCAGTACATCAATACATCAATACATGTATATAAATTACTTTAAAATGTGTGGATACAGGTTAGCTTACAGTGCTGGAGGATACTGAAGTCCAATGGATCCACGGCTCTCGCTGATGGTCCAGTGGATAATCCGATCCAGTATTCCCAAATTATGATCGCAGTGTTGATCCCAATGCTGTACGCTGAAGAACAGGTATTCCAGATAGTCACGTCCAAATAGATGATCCAAGATGGTCAAATATCAATCCACAGAGAGTGTAACCTCCACAGGCAGGGTCTCATAAGCACTATTTAACAGGCAGGTAGTTATCCACGTAGAGAAAATCCTCGTATAAATCCACAGGTGACTGGAACGAGATGATATGTTACTCTGATGCAGGTTGTCACAGGTACATGACTGGAGCTAGGATGATATGTTAACTCTGAGTTCCTATCTCAAACAACTCATATATATACTACAATCTGTACATTCTAGAAGGTTCTATTAACTGTGCTTCTAGAAATTTCTCAATACATCTAGTAAGTTGTACATTGTACCTATGCTTGTAAACATGACAATCAATATTGACCTGACCTAGATTACCTAGATATGAGTCGTCACTAGCCCATCTGAACTCCTTTATTATGCTAATGAGTCTCAGCTAAGTGTAACATTCTTTCATGTAAATAACATCTGCCAGAGTCTTCTCACATTCCAGAATCTTCCCTGCAGTACACATGTACAATGTTTATTTCACCAGTGAGGAATTTCACAAGCACACAGAGTGCAGCTCATTCAAGGGCTACATGTATGGCTATATGTGGCTACATGTATGGCTATATGTATAACTTATACACATTTGTAACAATATTTAATGGTTGTACGTACAAAAATGACACCAAACCAAACCAATGTAGCCCACTCAATAAAGAGTCTTGATTTCCAAATAAAAATATATATCGTCCAATACCATTTAAACACTATGCGCTACGTTAATAGCAATGTAATTATTAATATCACTGATGTGATATTGGGGTACAATTTTTCTGCTAATACAGTAGACAGTTAGCACAACCCAATATGGCATAATAATATACTATACTGTGAGCTTACACAGGATATTAAAATAATTGATTTTGCAAAATGGAATATTCTAAATAGCTCTTGACAAATATAAGATTCTCAGACTAATAGAAGGTACTCAGTTTTAAAATGTTCATAACATTATATTCGAGTTATATTGGCAAGCGTTTCACTAAACAAAAACATGAAAACTTTTCACAATAATTGTTTTATTTTCCTTCTCTCCCTCTCAATCTCCCTTAAACTTTAAAATTCAAAGTATGTAATCTGTTGAATGATACTATACATGCTGAGGTGACCAAAACCATCGCTGAAGAAGGAGGGGAGTTACAGCTGGATAGATACGGAGTAAAGGTCATTATTCCCCCAAACGCCGTCGAGTCTCGGGTGGACGTCAGCATCAAACTCTTGACTGACACCAGTAAGCTCGACATTAGAGATGGGGAGATAGTAACAACCTTTGGGGTGCAATGCAATCCAGCTGGCCAAACATTCAAGAAGCCTGCACTTGTTATACTTCCTCACGCTGCTGTCTTCAGAAAGCTGTCCAATGTGCAAGCCGTATTACACTACAGCGAAATCCAAGACAATCAAACTGAGGGTAAGTCGCTTTGCCTTGTTACATTTTACTGATCACAGAAAAGATTATCGTCTGCATCAAATGAAAAGGGTAATCAAAATTATACAAGCATCAAGTCAAATGTATAAAAAGGTCATAATTTGTTGACATGTCATTATGTTTTATTGAAAATATGACATGTAATAGATATTTTCCAGTACGCATAAAAGGAAAATACATTGCACAATGCCCCGCGCAGTGCAAGTTTGTAGTCATACACATTTCCTGTCTCATAAACTAATACACTAGACCACCGAGAAAGGTATGACTGCAAATATACGCTGCGTTGTGAAGTGTGGGTCGAAATACCTTTCCATGCGGTATGAAGAACGAATTTTACTTTTACTTTAAGAAATCATTCGAATCATACCAGGAAGAAAACTTGAAAATAAGTGAATGGCAGTTCGAAAAAAATGATAACAAACCTGATGTCGGAAAGAAAACAATTAAATTGTACATTCATTGCATTTATATGATCCAGCAGATTACACCTCATGTGTGCTGATGTAATATCCACAATGTTTTAGATTCATGAAAAGTGTAACGAAATGATTGTTAAGTTTTTGAGCCTTATATTGTCTAAAATGATATGATTTGTCTAATATAGAATTTACTCTGTGTTGTATACATCTTAAAATAGAATAGACCTTTTCATGATATTTTTTCCTGAATGCAGAAGAGATCACAAGAATACCACTTTCAACAGCCGCTGAGAGCGTACCGTTCTGCAAAGTGACAAGAAATGAGCTTGAAATCCACATCGATCACTTCAGTGGTATTTGGGCCTCGTTTTGGTCTTTTTTTGGAAGCTCCAAGATCATTACCTGTTTGCCATTCAGCAAAGTGTGTGCAGTCGGAGAGACTCAGTACCTTCGACTTCGCCTGTACGATAAAGCACAAACAAATGGTTTGGAGGAGGTGAGCTTTCCGAAGATCACTGTTACATAGTACAAATAACGTTTCAAGAGTTTCTGATCTCAGAAGTGCCAAGAAAATCTAACTTTATCCACATTTATAATGTTTTAAGGCCAATGGCAACTTTATCATATCAAAGAGACCTTTTTAATATCTTGATCCTTTTTGTTTACACTGTATCGGTTGAATTGAAACTCTCCATTATAGTACACAAGCAGTAGTGCTCATAATTACGCGAACCGTAATGATGGGATACAGTGACAAAAGTTATACATGTACATCATTTGACAACGATAAGTCGCAAAAATTAAACGAGACCAGGAATTACAATGATGCCAAAAAGGTTGCGCCCTAGTTACTGGTCCCATAACCATCACCACAAATATCCCTGTAATGACATCAATGAGGTGCATTAATTTGATTTGATTTGATTTCATTTATGCACGGGAGCCCTCGATCATTAATTAAAGCTGTTTTTTCAGAAGGGTATGTAATTACTTCATTTCATTTCATTTATTCATTTTCATTTCAAATAAAAACAATGTACATGTAAGGCAAAATGACAATAGGAAACAATAAACAATGCCAAATAGCCTTGCGGACGCGTAGTTCTCCGAACATTGTTACCCTACTGAATACATACCAGACTGAATATATATCAAAGCGCTTAACAAATACATGTATATAGGAAATAAAACAAAACTTCAATACAAACATAAGATTAAGTATAATAATAACTTAAGGAGTACATGTATGTTGAATATGCCTGTTTCTTACCGATTTCAAGAAAATGTTTCTTATTACTCCCCAAAAATGGAATGAGTTACGCCCACAAATATTATAACTATGGATATCATTGTTAAAAAAAAAACATTCTTGAAATGTTTTTGTGGAAGCATATTGTGAAAATAATAGAATCCTAGTAGAGCAATGGAATAAGAATATAGGTCAAGTGTATTCAGTTTCATAGATAATGGAGCAGGGTGAGCAGTATATGGCAACCTAAGCATATCCGGAGAGCTTTCTTTTGCAATTCAAACAATTTATCCAATCTAGTGTGAATACTATTACCCTTTACAATAATACAATAAGTCAAATGTGACATCATGAACGCGTTATATAATAGTATCAAGGCGGACGAATGAATTACTTATTTAAGTCTACAAGGTATGCAAATGCATTTAGAAATTGTACCTATTATATAGTCCATATGTGTATGCCAATGCATATTAATATTTACTAGTACACGAAGAAAATTGATACCATAACCATAACATTGTAATTTTCATAATAATATTTCATGATCAACGATATCAAAAGCCTAAGAAAGGTCCATAAATATCCCTATAGCAAACTTGTTACTGTTAATTGAAGAAAAAGCTTTATCTTGTATGTTAGTGTGGCACGCTTTATACTTATACGGTTTGCAGAACGTATGCCATGTACTATACCAAATAAATAATTAATGAAAGGTTGAGAGAAACTGTGATATATTTTCAAACTGTTTTTAAGCTCCTGGCATTACAGTAAATCATACTAAAATTCGAATCAAATGGAGCCTGAGAATTGAATTCTAAGTGTAAGAGACATTGACATGGCAAGGAGGAATTAAAAACATGCAAGTCAAAGATCAAGATCTTCTAAAGGATTAAAGACGTTGTAAGTGTAGCATTGTACGTTGTAATCATTCTCAAAAATGCATCAATACAAAAGCAGTCTTATAAGAAGCGTGTAGGCTAAGTGGTATTCGTGGCTGATATTGGAATGAGACGAGCATCTATTCTTCATGCAATTATGAAAAGTTTTTGTCATTTTACAAACACAAACAAAACCCGGAAAATATAAATGATGTAAAAATGAAAATATGTACATGGTACAACAAAGTTTTTACCTTTATAAACAAAGATTTAAATTAAAATCACTTAAATTATGAGCAAAATTTTAAAAAGAAGCCAGAAGTAGCTAGTATATGGTGTTTACGATGTTTACAGCATTTGTCTTATAGAAGTAGTCTATTTACAAAAGATTGAAGTCTTCTTCCTTCCTGATAAGTTTGCGGATAGTCTTCCCACCAGGGAGCGAGGCGAAAATCCACCCATCCAAAGTCCATGCAGCGATCACTTTCTTGCATGCGCGGGTCTTGGTCAAAAGGGACTGCTTTTTGCTGTAAGATCTTTAACGATCACAATTCCAGAACCTTTCAGCATATATACAACAAGCTCGCTTCGTTCATTTTAACTATATCCTGTGCATCTAGTGAGACTTTATGTGATCACATTCTGTGAAGTTTAATTCCATTTATCAAGTGCTATGCGTGTTGGCTGCATACATTTTTTTTTTAGTAGAGCTAAGGTGCTAACTTCACGTTAGCGCTTGGATCCCCCACCCCCCTCAACGTGCGTATTCTTTAATTTCAGGCTATTGAGCAAAAGGAGGAGAAGTTAAGTTTTAAACCAAGACACTGCGGATCACCAGTTAAGGTGAAAAGTGGATGCGGGTCTCTTCTTGTCAGTTGTGAAGTTCCCGACGACCATCCTCCCATAAAGTTGGAAGAGGTGAGAAATGGTAGTTATTGTCCTTAGTTATACCTTAAATGGTAAACGAGGCACATATATCATGTATATAAGTATATTTCTTCCTACCATGGGCGGAAATCCCGGGGGTGGGGGAGGGGGGGGGGCACACTATGAAATGCCCCCCCCCCCCCCCACGATTCTCGTACCTGTGCCCCTATAATATCAAGTGTCCCCCCACTATTTTCGGTCCTGTACCCCCACAATATAAAATTAACCGCACTATTTCCCCCCCCCCCCCCACACACACACACACACACTGAGAGCACTTTCAGAGACTGGGCGGGATAAAAAAATGTATGAAAAAACGTCATCACAACAACCCCCTCCCCCCCCCCTTCCCACTCAGCGGTTACTTCTTGAGGAAAAACATGTCTCCCCCACCTTAGGGGAGCGATTTCCGCCCTTGCTTCCTATCTTGTGTCGGTGATGTATCAGATGTCCCGGTACTAGATTTTCCGTTGCATTTCTTTTAGATACGTAATTTGTTCTTATTTTTGTCACCGGGAAGACCAATGAGAACACAATTATCTCCCATGCATCCTTGAAGAAGTAAACGATTGTAAAAGCGTTTACTTCTTGGAAGTCGAAATAAGAGAAAAACATAGTTGGCATGAATGTATTATGTTGTATAATGCCCCATAGACAGTTACTGAGGACGGTGTACTTGGCAATAGTGACATACCAGTGGACTTCAAGTGGGTTCGGGGCACCTCTAACGACGTTGTCATGACGGTTCGTCAGGAATCTGGTGAAAAAACTGTCATGAAATTCGACATACCGTGTAAGAACATTATTGATAATCGTTTGTCTCGCAATGTATGGTCAACATAATTCAAAAAGATCACGACGTTTTTGTGCGCTGCTGCAACACTTCGTCAGGTGTGATACAAATTGTAGTCAGTAGGATTTATATACCCTTGGACCGTTTATGAGCGGGTTTCGGTTATTGTGCCACACTGAACAATAAATCCCTAGTTACTACAATTTTGTATCACACCTGACCAAGTGTTGCAGCGGCGCATGAAACGTCGTGATCTTTTTTAGATTTTGCTGACAATACATTGTGAGACGTGATTATCACTACCGATTTAAATGCGCAATGAGTAACATATTTAACAACATTATTGTTATATACTAAACCAGTACACTTTTATTTTGATCTTCATTCATTCTCATTGTCGGGAATGGGAAGTTCACTTGTTAGTGTATTGAAAGGAAATAGCAAAGGTATTTAATCCCACGTATTAGCAATATGATGTATCCAATGCCTGGTTTAGTATTCGAGAACGCAGCCTGATATTACTTTGTACGAATTTCCAGTAATACATGCCAGCGTACCGCATTTAAAAAGGAGAAGGTGAATATCATTGATATTAATTAGGACATACACGTAACTTGGTAGGTGTAAACTAATGACAATTGTTTTTAGGTAAATGTTTTCATCCTCATTCCTAGTTTTCAAGTACCACGTTTCCTTTTGAAAAAAAAATCATTATCAAAGTGGCTATTAAAGTGTTCTTACCGTTATTATACGAGACTTAATTCAAGCAATACCAAGTATGTTCAATGAAAGGTAATGTGGGCTATTGATACGTTACAAGTTATTGTGTAATTTCCAAACCCTTAATGAGCCTTGATCATACAATTATGTTGATGGTTGTGTTTGCACCTTCCACATCTATTAAATTCAGGCCACACCCACCCACCACGGAGCAGTACACCTGATGCATCACGATATACAGGTATGGGGGTTGGTCGAGGATGAACGGGGAAAGGGAAGTGGTCTATCATTTATCGGTCTAACACACTATCTAAATATATTAGTGACTAACTAAGAATGGGATAGATGTGCGGCATATAAGCAATATAGGCATACATAGATATGTATTCTTAAAGGCTGAGGATTAGGGCGGTAAATATTAAGAGTCGTTCTGACGTAAAAAGTGAATATGAACAACTTAATACGTAAACGAAGGATGACATGCTACCGGACTTGACACTACAGGATGTCAATAAGTCAGTTACGTCAACATCATTCGTGTTCATTTCCAGATGTATTATGTTTGTGTTCAATCTGATACTCGGTTCTGTTTCTTCATGTTAAAAGCAATCTATAATTCCTCTCCAGCAGGACGGACACTTGACGAGAAGATACTTCACTTGGCAAAGCACTTTCCTTATCGCGAGTATACCACCCTTTGCATTCATGAAGACATTGGGCTATCCTACAACGAAGCAGAGAGTATCCTGGCAAGACACCACCACGACCACCAGATGGCTTTGCAAGAGGTACTGAACACATGGAAGAATAAAACAAGAGATGCCAACGAACTCAAACTGACAGAGATCTTAAAAGATATCGAGCTTGATAGCCGTCACATTTTGGGAACATGATTTACAAATGTTCATGTCTATGCTTATATTAATCAATAAAATGTATTAAAGCTCATAGAGAAAATAAACTCTTGCATGCACATTTAGCTCAAACAGACAGAGCAGCGAATGGACAATGATTGAAGTTACGATATTTCAATAATGTTCAATACGTGAGAATTTAAGATATTTCAAAGTGAGTGGATCTCATTTCTCTACATTGTAATAAATATGTTAACGTGATCGAGCATATTCATTTAAAAATTATGAAGACAAACTCTTTAAGTTTATTGTCGGCAAAATTGAGTATGGAGTTATTCAAATGTCGTTAACCCTCCAAGTATCAAGTCATATCAAGTCAAACTTTTGACTTACGATACAGTGGATATTCCTTTGATAATGGGAGGGTGAAGCATGATAGGCATAGCCATCACACATACAGACATATACAATTATTCATCAATCGGAACAAGAATAACGATGAGACACCAATACATGAATATATGATACTGTACAATACAATCTAGTGTCCATCAACCTGAGAAAAAAAAATGTTGCACCTGTATTTTCAAAAGGAGTGGAACTGATGAATGAAAAGTAATTTGTCAACAAACATTGGAGACTTTTTGAGATCTTCATCATGCGGTTATACCGTGGATTTGGCATCAGCCACGGCATAGATCATGGTCGCGATGGTTGATGGGGTCAGAAACCATCTTGCAGTGAGAGTCATGATTCAAAGGTCCTTCTTAAGTCTCTATGGTATTGGAAACTCAACTTGGAAACATTCGCGAAGATGTTGGATCGAAGTACAAAATACGACGTTATTTGTTAGCTGCATTAAAATGAATCCCATTTACGTGTATTTCATATAAGGTAGGTTTCATTGATGACCGTTGGGAGTTAGAGACCACCAAGCTTGAACCCAACCTTGGTTGTCTGTGTGAAATGTTGATATGTATTGGCATCGGTGGCCTCTAACGACGCCCCCGCAAATAGATGATAACAATGCATCCTTTCTCCTAGCAAATTGGCAAAATTTACTTAGGTAAAGAATTTTGATTGTTTAATGTTGCTCTGATATGAAAGTCCAATTTCACTCATTGTTGTTGTGTATTCGGCTATGAACTGGTGGCTATCAAAAAAAGTATTTTTAAAAGGAAATATATGAGGTGTGTCACTCATCACAGAAATCTTATGGCCATTGTGTTTTGTAAATGGGTGATGCAATGCACGCCATGAATGTTGTCTGATCAGTAATATGTACACATATTAATGAGAGAGACTAAGATGGAGGTAGTTAGATAACTAGTTTTGATGTTTGATGTTTGTATAATGTTTTGGCCACACCATGTGGTTGTACTCTTAAAGGATAATTGACCCATGAGTTAAAGAACGGACAAGAAATAATAAAAACATGAGATTTTTTTAGTTGTTCTAAACTTCCACAAGACTTACACAATACTATCTTTGGTTTTTGCTACTGTTACTGATAATAAATAAGAAAATAAAATTTGACCATGCCAATTTCAGAAAATCATTAACACTTTTAGTTGTATGAAAACACTATGATAAAAACCTCACTATACAGAGTAGGAAACCAATATTGGCCGGCTTACTTTCCCCAGTTGTTCATTTCATGTTGAAGGGCACTATCATGAAACAGTGCCACATATTTGGCTGTTTGCCTTCTATTTGACTTGAATGTATTTTAATAGGTTCTTCTTTTCCTGTGAATTTGATTATTGTCAAATTGCCAGAACATTATTCTGAAAGAATTGATATACATTATTTAACAGCGTCTTTATAACTGTTTAACAAATATCTACAAAAGTACTTTGGGTCATATTGTTTTAAAATCATTCCAAAATAAAACTGGGTCCATACGTGCAGGTAATGAAAGAGACCTTTTGGTGATGACGTCATTATTCCTTGTATCTTATTAATATGTTAAATCATGACCAAAGATATTAACAAATAAAAAGTCGAAGTAACTCAAGAGAATACAACAATTTTCTGTAGGTGTAACATTTATCATGTTTATGTAAATTATGCAAATATGCTTAAGGGTCTCCCATTCCCACACTTACCCTATATTACAAGGAGAATGTATTCGGTCGCTCACGGTAGCTCTTGTGTACCATGGGCTAATTTTAAAACCTGTAAAAGCAAGCAACTTATTTTATATCGAGTTCCATTTTGTGTAACAGAAAGTGGTCACTGGAAGTACGTGTCGTGTATTCATCGACAAATTAAACCGTCGTCTGTTCATGTCAATAAAGTCAGAATATAAGCCAGGAAATTGAGGCATTTCTTTTGTGTGTATATCAACAATGCTTCCCGCATTATGGGAAATTGCAAAGACGTGAATATAAGAATACATGAATAAAATCGCTAACACTGTTTGAATTCTTAATCTATACGTGACGGCTTGTGTTGACTTGTTTTGCACTGCCATAATTACATGGCCTGATGTTCCATTCACATTAGTGAGTGCTATACTTGTTGGATGAATTATACTATTGTAATATATGTTGCTATTTGTGTTAGTTATACATGTAGCCATTAAATGATATGCAGTCTTTGTGCTTGTGAAATTCCTCCTTGGTGAAATCAACATTGCGCAATGTGTACAGCCTAGAAGATTTTAGAATTTGGTAGAGCTGTCTGGGCCAGGTGTTATTTACATAAAAATGTTACAACTAGCCAGAGCTAATTAGCATAATAAAGGAGGCACTGGCTGTGAGTGCCTGTGGAGTTCAGTGACCTTTTAGCCCAGTGATTCATGAACATTCTAGAAACTAGTGGATTCAGTGGAATCTGGGTCATGTCATTGTGTTTATTGTTTGTCATGTTTGCAAGCATGGATAGAACTTTCTGTATGTAGAACATTGTAGAATGTACAGACCGTAATATATATCTATATATATATATATATGACTTGTTTTGGCCATGAGTTGAGAGTTTATGTCCTGTTAGCTCCAGTCACCTGCATTTTAGAGTCTGTTGTGACCTTGGCTCGATATACACCTATGGAGGTTATCTCAGAAGAAAGCATCGTCATGGTGTCGATAGTCTTTTCGAGGAGAGCTAACATAGGGCGGTGATATAATTGTGTGAAGGTCATGTATTGTATTTTTACTGTATCTTGCAAAAGAATAGTGCTCATAGCGCTAACAGTACGCGGTTTTGCTTAATAATTGTTTGCCACTAGTTCAACAACTAGTCTGCAGCAATGTTGTCCGTGACAATGAATAGATATCCGCTGGAATGTGTTACTTCTTTATCAGGCAACCTCACTTCAGATTCTGTAAGCCGTTGTGCTGAAACTTAGACATTAGCTTGTGGAATGAACTCATCCAATGTATATAAATATGAAATATAACCACAGTGTAAGTATTAGAATCATATTGGTCTCATTAGACCATTGCATTATATATCATGTTTTTTGTATCGTTAAATGTGTTTTATACATCTTTATGGACGTCTTTAATATATGATATACGGCTTATATGTCATCAGTCGTATAATCATGTATGGCAGCACCCAGAAATACATATATTGAAGGATGTGAATGAGATTGGTATTTTTGTATCAAAGCTGGGTATATGGTTCAAGAAGGTTAAGATCATGCATTGCGTTCTTTAGGCAAAACTTATCATCCGTTAAGAGTTATATTTCATAGGTTTGGTACGACAAACATTCACACCTAGCAATCAGTGGTTTTGGCGATTACATTTTGGCATGATATGACTTCTTTAATGTATCCCAAGCACAATAAACCAAATATAACAATTAGCTGTAAACACATTTACAAAAAGGAGGAAATAGCTTTCATCAGCCAAAAAGCTTTATATTTTGTTTCCCCTTTAATGCACGTAGCGATATTATAATGTAACTGAATTTAGATATGTGGATTCTAGATGTGGATTGTTAGGTGTTTTTACGTAGTGTCATTAGCACACAAAAGCATATTTTTACATTATATTATTCGGTGTCCTTTTTACTGGTGTTAGGTGTATACACACCTGTCTATGTGTGCGGATTTTGATATCTATATTGTTTGTAAATTATAATTTTAATTTGGCTTTTCAGTATTCACTTTCTCATATATTGGTCATTTTTGTTCTCTCTTGATATATGATATATATATATATATATATATCTATATATATATATATATGGTATGTGAATACCATGTATACCGGTATTAAATGTACAGTTATTAAGATATGTTTCAGATGTTGATTTTCGTATCTTCATTGCCATCTCTTATGTAAAAAAAAAATAATTCGTACGTTTATGTTTATTTTGCCATATATTATTCATAACATTTTGCTGCGGTTTTTGTTATGTCCTAATGCGTTGTGAATATGTACGTAAATACTGTTGCTTGGACATGATGCTTGTCTCATCGTTTTTTTGTTTACATTGCAATCCAATAAATAAAAACATGTAACAAAAAACAAGGCAGGTTTACCTGACAGAGGTTTTGTAAAAGGTTGTTGGGTATCAATGTGTTCGAGAGACCAACTTGCACATTTTCTTTGCGGACTTCCTTTGTGATATTGTTACGGGATCTCCATAGCTTGCCACCATTGTTACAGGTGCTACTTTTGCAGTACGGATTTCTCTACTTGGAGACGTATAGACGTACATAATACACGATGTCGACAGGAGTTGTAGTTCAGACGTTTATTTCGATGGTCATTCCAATGTCATTTCGATACTCATTTCGATGGCGTAACATAGCGTAACAACATGTAAGCACCGTCTCTCCTCGTACTCTACAACTCCTACTCCGAACTGAACTGTCCAAAGCTAGACTGCCTCTATTTATACATGCTGGTGTACATTATCAACTACATTCACATAAAGGAAATACATGACATGAGGATTTCTAAGTACAAAGTAATGCAGTTTTGTAGGGACATCATAGTTTAAGCAGAAAGGAGTTGATTGTATTGACGTCAGTCTTCTCCTTGAGGTCTTAACTTTCTCTTGATTGAACTTCAAACAAGAACTTTACCAAAAGCATCTCGTTTCCAAAGAAACGAGAATTACATCTCTGGAAGAAATCCTTGGTCTCTCCCCCAGAACAAATGTCAACCCCAATAGTGTTGAGCGGTCAGAAGAATGTTGGAAGAAGAGAGAAAATGGTTTATTGCTGGGTCATAAAATGTACTCCGCACCCAAGGACAAGCTTGACCAGAGCTGTGACGTAGAAGAGGTCAGACTCAGTTTCATGCCTTTCTGAATAGAGAGTAGGGACTTATGAAGAAAGTATAGGTCAATAATGACGTCACCATTAAATGTCCAAGAACTTGCTCAATGTAAATGTTGATTTGGGCCCGAGGTTATCTAAGAAAGAGGGGGTGTTTAGGAGAGTATGGGCTTACTATAAACATGGGAATAAAGGGAACTCGGGGACCGTAACACTCTTCCCCACCTTGAAAAAGAGGCCGCATTGCCCTCAATGCAAAATTGAAACACTAGGGAAATATCAATTGTCATGTCAGTAATCCTTAACACACCATTATGAAATGAAACTTTAACCAAAGTTATGAGCACTCAATTACCCTTACATTGAACAAAATGGTCAAATATCAATAACATGGCACTTCAGTAAGTTGTAGAAATCACATATTCTTAAGTCTTACAATATATAGAACTCATAATAATTATAATCATCAATCAACCAACATTAGTAATACTAAAGTGTAAGACCAAAGAAGAGAAGAAAAGCGAAAGCAATAAAGAGATAATGATAAGGAAGAAGATACAGATACTGGAAGAAAGGGATAGCGAGAGGGGTAAAACAAATCATAACAGCAAAATAATCAGCGAGGAATGGTCCTACATTCACTGGAACCATATATACTCTACCATGTATACATGCACTTAGCCTAACTGACCAGACATATTTCCAATGTCAGCTAACATGTATAAACATTTCATTCACAACATACATGTATTATAAAATCCAAACTGTATACGAATATGTACTTTCATATTCAGAGATACATTCCATACTACACTGACAAACTAGAAAAAAATCACCGGGTTTGAAAGAAAAACAACAACATACCTGAACAGTTAATCATATTCGCTGTTCAAAATCCAATAACAATATTCCATTTGCTATACCAATTGTCACAACAATGGAGCAACATTTAAACATGGAATAATTGAGCATATTTAACATTGTACCAACATTCTTGAAATTATGAAATAAGAGAGGGAAGAGATAATGAGGGAGCGAGAGCGAGAAAGCGTATGGATGAAAAGGGTGAGGTGTACAAGGGAAAATAGGAAAGAACATGGACGGAGGGTAGAATAAGGAATGGGGTTGTGGGTCGAAAGAAAAGAACAATAGTAGCAAAGAAAACAAATAAGAACCAAAGAAATCGATCAAAATAAACTTCAACAAACCAGCAACCAGCAACACATGTGCAATAATTTTAAGAAAACATTTGAGATAAAAGAATCGCAACCATTTAAATCCATTACTAAGGGGCATTACTTCCAATTTAGTCATCGGTTTGTACAGCACGAGATCGAGACTTGGTGAGCTTGCCGTTTAACACCTGCGCTTGGAGGGTATTTGCCCATTGCGGAATGCTACTGCTTAAGTATGGTTTCAACCTGTCATGATGAATGACTTTACGCTTGGCCCTATTATCCATTTGAATTTCAAATAGCAATTCGCTCAATTTCCTTGTTATCACACATGGACCTTTCCACTTCTGAGGGCTCAGTTTAGGGCTTCCTCCTACTTTCCTAGAGGAGTCAAAGCAGTATACAAAATCTCCAGCATCAAAATTATTGTGGCAAACTCTAATGTCGTGTCCTCGTTTCTGTTTCTCAGCTGTGCGTGAAATATGCTCCCTAGCAATATCGTGAGCTTCTTCCATATCATTTTGAAGCTTAATGACATAGTCTTCTACTGATGAGACATCTGGGGTTGCTCTAATCCCTAGATTGATTTCTAGAGGCGTTCTTACCTCACGACCTAGCATCATATAATTAGGAGAATACCCAGTTGTCTCATGCATGGTACTGCGATAGGCAGAGGTCAGTAGCTGAATGTTGTTATCCCAATCTTTTTGATTTTTGCTAACATACGCCGAAATCATGTTCACCAATGTCTGGTTAAATCGTTCAATAAAACCATTGGACTGGGGGTGGTAACTAGAAGTTCGTGTCTTGTGAATTTCTAGAAGCTTGCACATATCCTTAAACAGCGCAGATTCAAATGTACGTCCTTGGTCCGAATGCAGTTCAAAGGGGGCACCGAAACGAGAAATAAATTCTTTGACGACTTTGTTTGCCACTGTATCTGAACATTGGTCTGGAATTGCATAAGCTTCAACCCACTTGGTGAATGTGTCCCCGACTACCAATATGTACTTGTTTCCTTGTTCAGATACAGGGAAGGGGCCTAAAATGTCTAAAGCAATCCTGTCCATAGGTGCACCTTGTTGGTAATTTTGGAGTGGGGCTCGGAGAATTTTGGGTGGCCTTTTTCTTGCGCCACATACACTACAAGCTCTCACATAATTCCGTACGCTTTCCTTCATCAAATACCAGTAGTAATTATGTCGAATTCGACTAAAGGTCTTTTTGAACCCCAGATGACCTGACATGACTGCATCATGGTTGTTTTCCAAAATAGTTTTGATAAGAGTTTTGGGAACAACAAGAGTTAAGCCGGAACGAGACGAACCGTCCTCCCACTTTTTGTACAAAACTCCATTAACAATAACCAATTGTTTCCATAGCAACCACAAATGCCTCACTACTGGACTCTTGTCCTGTACTCTGTCTCGTTCAGGTTTGTCTTGCGACTCTCCTAACCACCGTAAAATGATTCCTATATCCTTATCCTGTCTTTGAAGAGAAGAAACATTACTGGAGGAGAAACCTAAAGAATCTAAGAACTGCTGCCCGGTATTTATACCAGCGAAGGCGTATGTGTCCGATACGCAGGGCACTTCATTCGAACCTCTAGATTGATTTCCTCCTTTGTGTTTCTTGCTTCGTGTAGTGACAGGTCGTACAAAACTGACTATTTTAGACGTACTAAAACAGTTAATCATTCTACCGATCGTTGAAAGTCCGTTGGAACATGTCAAGATGATGAGTTGTATGAATACAAGTACATACCATACAGCTAGACCCAAATCAGACATATACATTACATCTTCACTGTCTGCACCTTCCCTGTCGGCGATGGAGCTCCCTTGAGTTGCCTCTGGTGTCGCGCCGTCACCTTGTTGACACGCCGATTCACCCCGCACTCTCCTGCTACCAGCAGTAGCCTTAGCATCTTCACTCGCCCTTACTGGCGAGACATCGTCGACCTCCATGAAGGCAGACCAGGCATCATGTTGTCGTTGGCATCTAGCACACCCACCGCATGGGAGCGACTCGAGGAGGGTGCTACCATCATAGCACTCACAGGAATCTGGGCTGCATGGCACGCGTGACAGAGAGTCGGCATTTAGATGGCCTCTGCCGGCTCGATGTTCTATCTTCATGTTGAACTGGGATAGGATTTCGAGCCATCTTGCCATCTAGTTAGTCGGCTCCCTGAACGACATAACCCATCGCAGCGCGCTGTGGTCGGTTCTGAGAATGAATTCTCTGCCGAGTAGATAATGTCTGAATTGGTTAACAAAGGTGACGACTGCCGGGAGCTCACGTCGAGTGACGCAGTATCGTCGCTGAGCCTTTGTCATTGTCTTGCTGGCGTAAGCTATGGGCCGCTCCTCGTGGCGCTTCAGTGTTGGGTTCCACTGAATCTGTGAAAGGGTGGTGCCGATGCCAGCATTTGATGCGTCTGTGTCTAGAATGAAAGTGCCTGTATCCAGGGGATATGCCATAACACTGTCGCTTGTAAGGAGTCCCTTCAATGTCGTGAACGCTTGCCAACATTCGTCGTCCCAGTCGAAACTGACGCCGTTCTCCAGTAGACGGTTAAGAGGACGAGCGATGGAAGCAAAGTCCTTCACAAATCTCCGGTAGTAAGAACACAATCCCAGGAAGGACCGCACATCTTTCGTTGATCGGGGAGTCGGCCACTCGACGACGGCTGCGATCTTGTCGGGATTTGCCTTTACTCCATCATGGGTGACGACATGTCCAAGGAACGGCACCTGTGGCTGAAAGAGTGCACACTTACTCGGTTTCAGCTTGAGCCCGGCCTTGCTCAAGCGTGTGAACACCTCTTCCAGCCGTAAGATGTGCTCCTCGAACGTCGAGCTGAAGATGATAACGTCGTCCAGGTAGATGAGCAATGTCTTCCATTGCAGGCCTTTCATCACCAGCTCCATACACCGTTCAAAGGTACTGGGCGCATTGGAGAGGCCCATTGAGAGGACATTATACTCATACAATCCAGATCGAGTCCGAAATGCTGTCTTTGCTTTGTCTTCCTCTTTCACTTCTACCTGCCAGTAGCCCGACTGGAGATCGAGAGTCGAAAAATACCGACTACCGCTGAGGCAATCCAAGCAGTCATCGATACGGGGGAGAGGGAAGCTGTCAAATTCAGTCACTGCGTTCAACCTCCTGTAGTCGACGCAGGGACGAGTTGTACCGTATTTTTTCTTTACATACATAAGGGGTGACGCCCACGGGGATGACGACGGCCTTATTACTCCAGCTTGCAGCTGCTCTTCGATGATTTTCTCTTCCTCTCCCTCAAAAGCACGGGGCGGTCGACGGGCTGGTTGTCGTATTGGGGCAGCACCTCCTGTCTTAATCTCATGTCGCAGTACTGACGTGCGCCCTAGATCATTCGGTGCCTTTGCAAAGACGTCGTCGTGTCTAGACAGGAGACTCTGTAGTTGCTGTTGTTGACTGCTTTCCATACCATTGCAACTACGGTGAAAAAGATCATTGATGCATGGGTGCAGATCTTTACACATGTGTGGGTATGGCATCGTAGAAGGAGTTGAATCACCGCGGCTGGTGTGAACCCGGCATACCTGTGTGGAGCGTCGAATAACATTGCCGTCACCCTCAGAGTCGTCGATGACTGTGAAATCCGACACCTCATTTGCAAAGCCAATACATGTTTTTGCATGAAGGTGAATTTCATCCGACGATGTGTTCATTATCCGCACAGGCATGTTTTCTGATCTCGTCACAAGTACGGCACCAAGTAGCAATGACTGTTCTCGCAATCCGTCAGGCAGGGGCTCGATGACCACGGTGTCGCTGTTTAGTTCATTGTTTGCATAGCAGCGCACGACGATTTCTGACCTCGGTGGGACGACGGTGTCGTTCTTGAGGTGCACGCGACTGATCCGGGGAGCCTCTCCTTCGAATTCACAACTGACAAACTTTCCGTTTATCTTCAGTCCTCTCCTGGCTTCCAGTGTACAATCAAAATGGTAGAGGAAATCAAAACCGATCAGTATATCGTCTGCAATGGGCACAACAAATGCTGGCCAAGTATGTGACACGCCGTCAATGTTAATGTTCAAGTTGATTCGCGCTTTCACATCCAGCTCACCCTCGTCTGCAGCCTTCAAAATAATGTTATCGCTTGGCAACCTAGTCAGAGACTTTCGATGTGGGATTCTCTGATAAAGTGACTCTGAAATTAATGTGACTGCAGCACCCGAATCGACTAAAAGTTTTGCTCCGATTCCCTCTACGGTGCCTTTAACGTACACCGACAGCCCACCATGAACGTTGCTGTTTCTTACATGGATATGGACCGGTGTCTGGCCGGGTGACCCGGTCCCTCCTAGTTTCCCTGGTTGCTGGGACGACGGCACTCATGCTTGTGGTGGCCTTCTATCCCGCAGTTGTAGCAAGGGCCTCTGCGATATCCGCGTCCACGACCACGGCCGCGACCATAGAAAACCCGGTCAGAGTAACCCTGATTAGAGTTACTGGACTGCCCGGCGTTGGAGCTAGCAAGGCTGATCACCTCCCCCAGACGAGCAGCGAGGATGTCGACCTTATCATTCATCTCCCGGCGCAGCACAGCAATCTCATCGACGGGCTCGTTGCGAGTCGGCTCAGCCATCACTGGCCTCACCCGATGTGACGTGCCGGGGTTATACTCGTCATGGAGGCTCCGGTAAGTCTCTACCAGCTCCTGGGCTTCGACCAGATCTGAAGGCTCTTTCATCCCGACGGTCATGGCAAGCTGCTGATCAGGAAGGCCCCGCAAGAACTGTCGGAGGGCGATCTGCTCCCTCGGGACGTCGTCCGCAGTTGGATAGCCCCTCAAAGTATATCGTCGGAGATCGGCAACGTAAACAGAGAGCGACTCACCGGGCTGTAGCCTCCTCTTCTCCAACTGGGCGAGATATGACGCCGGCCTCGTCCTCTCTGCATATCTTGTTGCCAGGGCATCGCTCAGGCTGGAGAACGACCGGAGGACAGATTCAGGTTGTGTGCGGAAAAGATAGTCCGCCGCCTCGCTCGTCACAGAAGAAAGAAGCCGCAGCCTTTTCTCTTCCTCCGTCCACGAACACGCCACAGCCAGACTCATGAACAGCCGAATGAAGGCTTCCCATGACTCGCCGCCTGAGAAGGTGGACTGCCGTGGAAGAGGGATATGTCGATCCGGTGAACGTCTTCCTCCCGTTGCTCCTTCCTCTTCTGCTGAAAAGATCTCCTCCATCGGGGAGGGTTGCTGCTTGCTCCTCTTAGGCATGGTCAAATTAACTTATGTAGCGTAGCCGGAACAGTCGATCCTCCAGTTTTCCGCTGCCACCATTGTTACAGGTGCTACTTTTGCAGTACGGATTTCTCTACTTGGAGACGTATAGACGTACATAATACACGATGTCGACAGGAGTTGTAGTTCAGACGTTTATTTCGATGGTCATTCCAATGTCATTTCGATACTCATTTCGATGGCGTAACATAGCGTAACAACATGTAAGCACCGTCTCTCCTCGTACTCTACAACTCCTACTCCGAACTGAACTGTCCAAAGCTAGACTGCCTCTATTTATACATGCTGGTGTACATTATCAACTACATTCACATAAAGGAAATACATGACATGAGGATTTCTAAGTACAAAGTAATGCAGTTTTGTAGGGACATCATAGTTTAAGCAGAAAGGAGTTGATTGTATTGACGTCAGTCTTCTCCTTGAGGTCTTAACTTTCTCTTGATTGAACTTCAAACAAGAACTTTACCAAAAGCATCTCGTTTCCAAAGAAACGAGAATTACATCTCTGGAAGAAATCCTTGGTCTCTCCCCCAGAACAAATGTCAACCCCAATAGTGTTGAGCGGTCAGAAGAATGTTGGAAGAAGAGAGAAAATGGTTTATTGCTGGGTCATAAAATGTACTCCGCACCCAAGGACAAGCTTGACCAGAGCTGTGACGTAGAAGAGGTCAGACTCAGTTTCATGCCTTTCTGAATAGAGAGTAGGGACTTATGAAGAAAGTATAGGTCAATAATGACGTCACCATTAAATGTCCAAGAACTTGCTCAATGTAAATGTTGATTTGGGCCCGAGGTTATCTAAGAAAGAGGGGGTGTTTAGGAGAGTATGGGCTTACTATAAACATGGGAATAAAGGGAACTCGGGGACCGTAACAATATGCTGCTGGAAAAAAATGGCGACCATTTTATCAAATGGCCAACGTTAAAATGGAGAATCAATTACCACTATTTAACATATCATTTAAATGAAACAATTTCCCTCATCATACATGTCATATGGGATATCATATTAAAGTGAATAACATTTCCAACAAGGTATTGCCAGATTTTGTTGGGCTCTGTGATGATTTTCGGGGCAGAGTATGTAATTTTTACAATCTTTTCCAAATTGTTTGCATTTTTTGGTAATACACATTTATCATATTTCAGACATGTATTTGTTAACAAAGTGAAACTAGCCAGAAAACTGTCCAAGCATCGATTTTTTTTCCTATACGATGTGCAAAGTGTAAGATATTTAGCACTATTAATCAATATATAGCTATACTTATCTGAAATCCATCCTTTGAAATTAGCCGCTTTTTGTGCCCTTGTGCCCTTGTCCTTGCATGGAATGCCTTGCATAGTATGAGAAATGTTTGGAAGTCTCAAATTAAAGATGACATAAAACGCCGGCTTTTTGTTGCAACAGTTGAATCTGTCCTGCTCTATGGAGCAGAGACGTGGACACTCACAGCCCAACAAGAAAAAGCACTGGATGGAGTGTACATACGTATGCTTAGGATAGCTCTTAATGTGTCTTGGTGTGACTTCATACGAAATGTCAATTTATATGGTGGTCTATCAAAAGTATCTATCAAAGTGCGTAAGAGGAGAATGAAAATAGCGGGACACTGTGTGAGACACCCTGAACTATCTGCTAATCCCCTCACACTCTGGAAGCCTAAACAGGGTACTGCAAGAAGAGGGAGAAGTCGGGCCACTTACATTAGCGTACTAAAGAATGACACTGGCCTTGATAGCGTTAGTGAGCTCAGGACAGCCATGATGGATAGACAGGTCTGGAGGTGCAACTATGTTCATGGAACCCGAGATGGCATAGGCTGAAGCCTATGCATGCCCTCGAATTAGTAGTAGTAGCTTTTTGTACATACTTCTTCCTCTGCCATATGTAGTGGTACGGTAGAGCTGAGTAGTAAGGCAAAATATAAGGCTGTCGATGGTTACTCTCTGCGTCCTCCACAAGGAGATCCACAAACACCAAATCACGAAGTGGAGAACAACTGCTCACAGACTTGACTGTTACATCGCCCTCTTTATTGTAAATATATATAGTTATTATTTATTCATCATTGCCAAACACTAGTCAACTCAAGTTCAATATTTTTTCAAAAAATTGTGACCTTCTACAGTAATATTGTACTCTACTATTATCATCTCATAGTGATATAGTATAATGACGGTCTATATGATCTGTATTACATGACTAGTCATGATTCCAAAGCCCGTAATCACGGGAGATTGTATTATTTCTCAAGGCCTGATTTCTTCAGTGCTTGAAGTAAACTAAATTTGGCCTTACAGTATTTATCCTTCATGCAAATCAGGGATTACACAATTTAATCTTTATTTTTCATTTCCGACACAGCTGTTCAAAAGAATTCAATTCATCGTCTCAAATGTCAAATAGTTGCTTTAACACTTATTATGATTGTTAGAATATAACCATGTATGATTCTTGTATTGTGTTATTCTTCTCTATTGTTTACATTGAAGAAACCTTGATTTGATTCAAAATTGGACGTAAACATAATCCATGTATGTCTACCAGATACGATTGCCATTTAATTTTCGATTGTGTCATTGTCCAGATAATTATTGCTACAAATATTTAAAATATATTGTGGAAAAAAGGTGATAAGTCACCTGTCTACCAGTTATTGAAGCCTACCATATTGTATTCCTCTTTGCTTATTTGTTTCATGAAGGGTTCAGCGTAAAGAAAATGCTTGTTTATATCCATCCACTTTCTTAATGTATGTGCTGTAATGTATTACTTTCATTTCAAATTTGGGGCTTAAGTTATGTCTTCGAGTTTTGTCAAAGAAGCAACCAACAAAAACATATCATTGACGTGGATTTTTTTTAAAACTGTTTTTCTACAAACAATCTTATTCAAATGTTGTATGAGGATCACGAAGTAAATTGAGCCTGTTTTTGAATCATACATGTTATTCATGACATGTTTTACGCCCTACTGCCGCATTTTACTACGTACATTAAGTGTAAATAATTAAAATGTACCCTTACCCTTAAATGTACCCTTAAAGCATAGACGTGAGTATATATTTTTTTTGTTCATGTAGCGTTGAGTTACTTGGAAGGCATGTTCAGTTATCTGTTCTTACTTCCATGTTGTTTGTAAATAGATGTATTATATCATTACATTAAAAGTTCCATGCATCTCGATCTAAAAAATGATGTTTTCTCTTGCCTTGGGTACAAGGTAATGAATTTCAGTTAGACAATGCTTTGCAACTGATAAAACCAAGGTACTTGTTCACCACCCGCTCAGTTTCCTCCATCTCACATTATTCCCCTATGTGAGTATAACTACACTGATATGCTGTTTATTCTGGTTTTCCGTTCTGTTATGTAAAGTATATTCAATCAAGCAGGTAGGCACTGTATAAACTTACCGTATCGTAATCATCTTTTGACTTTTTGGATAGGTAGTCAAGCTTAAATTACTTTGATTACGTGTATTTGGCTTTTTATATTTTCTCTTGTGACGTGTGATAATCTATTGATTTCATTGCACTATAATAGTCCAAGTTTCTGTACTATATCATTGCCAGTTTTGTCAAAAAAGCAGAATGAAATAATGTCACATTGAGACATGGAACATATGCTTTTAGTGTAATACTGTTTTTCTATAAAACTCTTATCACATGTTGGATGTAGGTTGTGATTTGGATGGTTCTTTTCATTGTTTAAGCTTCATACTATTCATGACATGTTATACGGTTTCCTGCCGCATACTGCTACGTACGTAATAGATGGGCGTGTGCTAGTTTTCACAAAGATCCAAAATATTATAGTACGTTTTTTCCTCCGCTGGGTATATGCTATGTAAATGATGCTGCCTGCACATCATGCCTATACATCTTTCTACATGTCTGTATTGTCAGTAAAACTTAGTTCCTTGTGTACTCTTGATTATGAATGTTTCATGCATGCCATCAAAAATATTTGTTATGTTCTCTACTGATGCGTTAAGTTGGCGACCCAACACCATCACCCCTCTTTTTCGTTTTATCTTATGTTAAGTGCATTTAAAAAAAAATGTTATTGCAGCAGATATTTTGACTTCACGTATTGCATTTCCTTGTCTTTTCTTCATGAAGGGTTCAGCGTTAAAAAGCTACAACAGATATGATCATGAGCATGGGTTATGCTTTTGTGTTGATATATATCTTCCAGTGTTGTCCAAAAAACACCACACCATCATTTATTATAGATGGTATGTGAAAGGATATGATATTAATCCTTCATGTGCCAGACAAAATGGCTCTCTGTGGGTTTTTTTTTTATAAATCGAAAATAAGTCTACGTATGGCAGGCAAAAGCAATACAAATATTGCTTTTCTGTGTAACTTCGTTCGTATTTTTCAATGTAGATTGTGAGTTGGATTGTATCTTTCAATGATTGAGTTTTATACAGTATGAATGCTATACGTTTGAAGTACACTGTCCCTACAGCTAGTATGTGATTATTAAAAGTTTTCTTTAATGTACATTTTGTTTTCATCCGTTCAAATTGTTTTTGCGAGGACATCGTGTCTACATATTTATGTACTTTCATATTGTTTGGAAACGTTGTAACCTACTTTATTATATGATAATTATATATTTTATTCTCTTCATGAGGGGTCCAGCGTTAAAACATGCCTTCTTTCTCAATTTATGAGTTAAAAAACAAATATCATTAAGGTGTGGAATGATATGATATTATCAGGTATGATATCAATTGTCTTTATTGCTCGTTTCTTTATGTAACTTTATTCACATGCTGAATGTACATTTGAAATTGGCCTTCCAATGGTTGAGCTTCATACATGTTTTTCAGAACATGTTGTTATAGTCTTTACTGCCGCATTGCACGACATGCGTTATGCGTCAAGTGTAACCAAAATACATATATATATAAGTACGGTAGAGTTGGTTGTGCGATGCATATCTCTGAATGGAGAGTGTTAGGAATTAAATCTACAAATTCTGATGTAAAGAAAACACAATTAATCACACCTTACCTGATACAAAATGTCTGATGTTTTTCCTATCATATGGTTTGCAAGATGTAGATATTTTTAAACACTGTACAGAACACTCGACCTCATTTTAACTATTGCTTTGCTGTTTGGTAACAAAATCATCGTGGTATCGCTTAGACTACATGACTAACATAATTAATGAGCACGAACTTACAAGTGTATTGGTATCGCATACAGCAGCAGCTGTCTCTAACATCCATTGGGACACAACACGCAAAATAAAAGGACGTATGAAATGGATGTACGGATTGGTCACCCCTGTTCAGTACTTAATATGAATCATATCATGTTTATTTGTAATTTGACTAGAATCTCAGCTTACCTAAATTTGTATACTGTATGTAGTCGTAGTGCACTGACATACGCTAGTTGCCTTTGTGATATAGTATTCACTCATAAGTAATTTTACATATAAGTAGGAGCGCGAACAAAACAACATTGCATTGTGAACAGGTTTAACAACAGATCACTGTAAATATTCAACCTGAGGATCATACATCGCTTAAAGAGCAACATCTATACAAGAAAACTTTAGGGAATAAATGCGTGTTATTACAGTACAATTATAGTACATCATAGAATGAGGATACAAGCGTTGCATTCTGTAAATGTATGTCAATATGTCTACGACAATCATCTTTCATATATAGTTTGAAGTGCATATCGCATTGATATTGTGTTTATACTGTTGTTGATCCGCTCTTCTCGTTTTAAGATCAATTTTTATCTTGAATAGTATGCAGATCATATTTATCCCATAATAGTCTTGTATTATATATTTGCTTCCCTCCTTCGTTGGATTTCTATATATATTCTTTACTACCTTATCCTTACATGTTAGTGTTAACTTAGATGTTTTAAAGCAAAGCTGCCATTAGTCGTTTACCCATGTATGACAGCAACCAAAAATTAAACATACAATCAAATGAGATTGTCATATACGTGTTCAAATCATATTGATCATTTCGCAAAGATCATGCCATTCTTTCAGATTTGATAAGTTTAAAAAAAAAGCAATACAATAAAAACAAATGTATAACTTGCAGCATAATGCAAAGGAAATATTCCTTTTCTTTCAAATGGATTTAGTCAACTGTAAATGAAAGGAAAATGGAAAACAAGTCTAACTCATAGAAACAAAATAACATAACATTAAGATGATACATTACAAGCATGTATTCCGAACCTTATAAGCATTTCTTGGTATATCATGGATAAAGGGCTAAAGATGTCAAATGGTACTTGTTTCAAATCTGATGATCATTAAATTGTGAAATAAAAACTGCACATTTAATCATGCTTGAACGTTTGCAATGTTGTTGATGGTGTTGTTGATTATGCATTGCATCAATGATATCAGTGAATTTGCCAAATTTGTTTGCCAAAAAGAGATTAGCTTTGTGACGATAGTTTATATTTATGTTGCTGGCCTAGTTTCAGATCTGTGGAATGCATGGACACAACTTGGTGTGTAAAGATCTATGTCTGCCAATAAGGACAAAACCTTCTTCCCTGCCTGCTCTCTGCAAGGGGAAGACAGGGAAGAGGGCTCAGTCTTTATTGTCTTACATAATTGTTTACAGATTAAAACATATCAATGTATGCCACAGCCTAGAAACTATGGGCTAGACCTTTGGGTCCATGTTCAAAAGTCAAAGAACTTTGCTGTGCATTATGTGGCCTTTTTCCTATTGTTCATGCAGTAATGTACATGATTCTGCATACATTTTTTTTTACAATATCATTGTCAAAACACATCTAGTTTGTAAGTAGAATGTCCTAGTATGAATGTAGGGAGAACTTTTGTTAGTAAGGTTTCAAGCAACTTAGTTGCCCTATAGTAAGCTAGTTGGTATTGGAGCTTCCATCAGGTTTTTGTTTTCTCAAAAATTGTTTCCCACTATTATATAACTTTTCTATTTAACCGTGGACTACCTACTAATAATGAATAAAATAATCCCAATTCCTTTGCTAAAAACTCTTGATGCAGGTTGGGGTATTGTATTCACTCTTTCATCTGTTACTACAATAAGAGATAAATGTCACCGCATGTTTCTCTCAACTACACTGTTGTGATTATTCTGCTTGTCAGCTGAATACAGGATGAATACAGCATACAGGATGAATTAGAAAGTAAGAATAATCCTATTTCGGACTTATGAATACATGTACCAACATATCAGAGATGGAAAGAGAACGAGTGAGAGGAAAAGAGCGAAAGAATAAAAGGAGAGCGAGGGAGGGAAAAGGGAGAGGGGGAGAAAGAAAGACAATTATGGAACAGAAAGGAAGAGGGAAAGAGCTAGTGAATGAATGAGGAGGAGACTGTCCAGTAACATAAATGACGGCAAAATGTGGGTTGCCTTACTAACAAAATTAATGGAAAAACGATCACAAGGTACATGTATAATTATGTCAATTTTATTGAACTTTGATCATTCTGTGAATCCATGATTCGTTATAAAATCTACATCTTTGAATTCATCATAGAGTGTATAAAACTTAATTACAATACATCGAGTACATCAATAATTACAACAAATGCTTGTTCAATGCTTTGATTACATGTGTTTTACACCGCATTTCAGAAGGCACCAATTTGATTTCCAATTAAAACCATAGACAAGCGTTCTCCCAGTATGTGCCAAATACAACTACATGTACCACAGCGCTACCAGTAAACTAGAACTGCTTAATACTTGCCTTAACAATTATGTAAATAAACACCACAATATCATGAAAGATTAAGGCATACTCCCCAGGGAAGGAGAGGAGATGATGCACATGTGTGATACATTCATGTATCTTGTGGCTTTGGCTATGATCATGACATCCCTATTAATTCAATGTATCAACTTTTATCAAGACAGAGCCCTAAAAAAGAAAGAAAAAAGGACACACCTTTAATCTGGCAGCCACCACACTATTATCCTTACAATCAAATTGTCATTCGGCTGGCACTATATACATTAGAGCCTGAGATCAAATGCAGAGTGATTGCAATCAAATGCAATCAGCTCCTTACATTGACTGTAGGCTGACTGCACTATATTGCAATGGGCTGTGACGTTTATCTCAGGCCCAACTGTATCATATCCAAAAGAACTGTTGACAACAGAAGGCTTCTGTACTATAATACAGAGTACATAATAGATTTCACTTATCATTACAAATTCAAAGCCATAGGCATACAGAAAGACAAACATTTTCATGTTGAAAATGGATGGCATAAATTCTAGTTGTACAGAGTTATACTCATCCATATGGAAGCCCTCCAAACTTCAATACTGCCTGCATGATTTAAATGCTTTTTTTCTTTGCTGGTAGCGACATATATTGTACATGAACCCTTCAAAACAAGTTCAGAAAATTGAAGTTTGATCTTGTTTTTTCCCTGGACGTTCAATGAAATAGCAAACCAGACTCTAAAATTCTGACAAAACCACTCCATGTCATCTGCGGACAAGAAACTAGACATCAAAAATATCATCTCAGCATTACAATTAAAATCAAAAGAGGTTAACACCCAAGTATAGTCTTGCTTCTGGGCAGTCGGTCATGTCAAAATTAATCTACCACAACCATACACTCGCATCTAACATCAACTAGACTAAGTCTCCTTTTAACCCAGTAAGTCTGTCGTTTATGAGCCCTGGGAGATCTGTATAGAAGGTAATTAAATTTAGAATTCTGCCCTACTCTGACAAAAGGAAGCAACTAACAAAAGAGACCTTTCTTGTAAATGAGCAAAATGTGTCTGTCGCTTGCATTGGCATCAGTGCAACACCACATCATGTTAGATTGAATATCTCACAGCAAGATGAACATTTCTGATTCAGATTTTGCATGTATTTAGGGAATGCTGGGTACAATCTAAGAGTACCAATAACCCAGATTTTAGTGATTTTTCACTTGGGTAGAATTGTTTAGTGTAGAGTTAAGATGAGACAATACCAAACAGCCTGAATGCAAGGCATATACTAACAGAATGGTTATATTACGTGTCTGATGTCAATCACAGATGTGAGTTGGGATTTAAAAAAGAATCACTATAGACATGCTATCAAGGAAACTTGTATACAGCATATTAGTGTTGCTAGAGAGCATCTACTGATCTATTAAACTGCCTGATATCACTAGCCGGTGTGAGTCAGGCCCTTGAAAGAAAATCACCATTGCATTAAAATGATAATCAAAGAAGAATACAGCATACTAGTACTATTCGAGAGCTTCTACTTTTCTAACAAACTGCCTGATGTCATCAGCCATGAGTTTGGGCTTCTGGAAGGCGGCGAAATGGCCACCTTGAGTAGCTGATCAGGTTGGGGTTGTAGTCTTTTATGAAGGCTTCAGGTGTGTGCACAAGCTCCTGCGGGAATGCAGCAAAGCCTGTAGGGACCATGTTGGCATGGCTAGAGGTGGGGGGGGGGGGGATGAGAACAAAAAACTCATAAATCACACCTCGAATCTATCCATGTTTCTATATATCTGGGCATCCATCGATCCATCCATTTAAATATTTATCCATTCATCTGTCTATCTCTCCATATATTCATCTATCTGTCCATCCATACATCTAATATCCACCCAACCATCTATCAATCCATTCATCAATCTATCCATCTATCTATCTATGTATCTGTCTATCTATCTATCTATCTATCTATCTACACACCCATTCACTTATCTGTCTATGTGTCTATCTTTTTATCTATCTATCTATCAATTTGCGTCTACATCTCTCTATCTATCCATCCATATCTCTGTCAGTCATCCTACCTGTCCTGGTACTGTTTTGAGTTGCCTCCAATCTCCTCCTTATATAGTCGCATGGAGGATGCGATGTTGCCATTCACCCAGTAGATCATGACATTGGTCAAGACTTCATCCAGTGTGAAGGCCTTGGTCAGTCCACCGTCCGGCAGGCTGCGCCATTCCTTGTTGGTCCAGGTTGAGAACTTCTCCAGGATGTAAGCCGCTAGTCCAATAGGGGAGTCATTGACCCCTTGACCTAGAAGAAAGAAATATTCATAATACTAGAAAAGAGGCACATCACTCAGAATGAAAGCTGTTTGCAACAACAAAAAAACAACACAAGAATAGCAATACGACTGCCATGTAGTCAATCAATATCACTCTGTCTCTATGTTAACTTCACCTAGTTTGGACTAATCATCTTCTTTGCTCAGAAGAATTGTAGGTTTGGTTCAACTTGTAATATTGAATTCCTATTTATTGCAAAAAATGTGAATTTTAATTTTTGGCAAAATTTATAAATCTTTGATCCTCTGAGGAACACATCAGTCTATATCCATGTACTAATGCATCTATCCAAAAAGTTTGGTTGAAATCTGATCAATGCACTTACATTTGTTCAAGAAAAAAGAGCTAATTTGGGTATTTGTAACAATGTTCATTGACCTCCCACCTCCAAGGAATTCTAGCTTAATTGCTATCAGTCGATGTCAATGTGGTGATCCTTTTTGTTTGTCGGGTTTGGTTAAAAATTGGACAACTAAATTCTAATTATTGACAATTGAGGCACCTTTGGCAATGTTCATTGACATTTGACCTCTGAGAAATTTTACTTTAAAACATATTTATCAATTGGGCCACTAAGGGTTGATTTTAGACCATTGTGCATGCAATCTGTGGTGCTATGTCAGAAGAATCCTCTCACCAGCAGTCTGGGGCTTGGTGGCCTGGATGTGCATGTAGCCACTCTCGAGGAGCAGGTCGATGAACTTCTCACTCATTGGTAAGATCAGCTTCTGGTCGGCCTCGTCGGGCAGGAAGAAGGAGGGGAAGACTTGAGCCAGGAAGGAGTAGAGGAAGAACTTTGGACTGCTCTGCACAAACATGTTGGTATGCAGGCCCTTCACGTTGCTATAAGGACAGAGGGCAGAGAGGCAGCTATTACAACATCCCATACTGCCATTACTCATAGAATACCACTACCAATACCAATACAAAACCACTACCAACCCCAAATCAATACCAGTACCAATCCAAATCTAAACTCGATGCCACTGCCAATCCTGATTCAATACTAATACCAATCTTATTCCTATACCTCTACCAATCCTAATAGCACTCCAATACCACCATCAATCCCAATCTAAACCCGATGCCACGACCAATCCTGATCCAATACTCATACAAATGTTATTACCATACCTCTACCAATCCTAATAGCACTCCAATACAATCATCAAGCCCAATATTAGCCTGATGCTACTACAAACCCTGATCCAATACCACTACCAATCTTATTCCCATACCTCTACCAATGCCAATACCAATCCAATACAACCAACAATCCCAATCTAAACCTAAAACTACTACCAATCTTCATCCATTTCCATTACCAACTTTGTTCCCATACCTCTACCAATCCCGATACCAATCCAATACAATCATATCCTGTTGATAACCCAATGCCACTACTAACCCTAACCAATACCACTACCAATCTTATTCCTGTATCTCTACCAATCCCGAAACCAATTCAATACAATCATTAATCTTGTTAATTTAATGCCACTACCAATACAAATACCAGTCCAATAGCACAATCAATCCAAAGCTAATACCATACTCACTGTTATTCCCATTGCCCTTTATCATGTCGGATCCCAATATGAACCCAATTCCATTGGCACACCCACTTAATCCAATTACAATACCAATCTTAACCAAATCCAAATCCAATCCCAACCTCAATGTCAATATAATACCATTACCAATCCCAATATCAACCACATACCACTACCAATCCCAGCACAAACTAACCCCGGGAATAAGATAGCCATGTTGAGGGTGATAATGCTGCCCCAGTCCCCACCCTGGGCATAGTACTGGCGGTGGCCCAGCCGCAGCATCAGCTTGTTGAACACTCTGGCAGCTGCAGCCGCTTGAAAACCTGTATCAAATACATGGCAGAAATACATTTAAATGTGAATCATTGTTATTTATGAACCATCAAATCTGTGCTCTATGCAGATTTGATGCTTCATATTTTTTGATGATCTATGTGATAATGATCTGTCCCAAGGCAGTCTACAAACTGAAATCTATTTTTACAATCAAACTCCCAGTCATATGTGCACCATCTCCACATCCTGGGGAGTATTTCTTGCCTGTGCATGATATCGCGTGCTGGGTGTAGATCATTCATAAAATCATTCACCTCCTACCAGGTACCCATGTATACTACTGTGTGGAGAGCAGCAATATGGATGAAGTAACTTACTGAAGTACACAAGTGCTAAGGTGGGCTTTGAACATGAACAGAACATTTTTATTCATGGCTCACAACCACTATTCCACAACTTCTTCACCGAGACCAGTACTGGTCTTGGAATTGGTATTAGTATTGTTATTTGGATGAATTGGTGTTGAGTATTGGTACTGGTACAACAATTGGTATGAGAATTGGTTGTATTAGTATCAGAATGGGTATTGGTGCAAACATGGCTAATGGTATCAGAATGGAATGGCAATTGGTATTAGTATTGGGGTTGGTATTTGTATCACTATTGCTATTGGTATGAGGATTGGTCTTAATATTGCTACTGATATCACAAATTTGTAATCAGGAGTGGTATTGGTTGTAGCTTTGCTACGGGTATCTTGGGTGTCCATCTTAGAAGAGGTACCAAAGAACTATACTCTGTGGTGTCTGAGTAGTGTCTATTACATTGCTGTGATCCCTCTCCCCCTCTTATCTTCATTTATACAAACAGGGATGTAGACGCTCCTTGTCTCACTATCTCAAGCCTATAAATACCCAACTTGTTGTGATCTTGACCTTTGAAACCTAGGCTTGTGGCCCATTCCCAGGTACCTGTGGATATTTGGGGACTGGGACGTGAACATACATGTAGCCTGGCTTCCAGCCTATTGGATATTTCTAATCCAAAGTCTCTCAAGTTAAAGTGATAGTTCACCCTGGAGATAAGTTGGCTTCAATAAAAGCAGAAACACAAATGTTTGACAAAAATCGGTCAAAAGAAAAGGAATTTTTACATTTTGAAAAATTGTACAGAACATAGGCCTATGGGATAGCACAAAATGTGATGCCACAAAATCAAAAATGTAAAAGATCATAACTTTCTTATCCTTTGATGGATTTTCATCAAACCTTATGTTTCTTTCATGTGTTTGCTTTTATAAAAAAAAATATTTTCAGGTTGAAGTATCCCTTTAAGCAGGGTGGCTACAGTGCCATAATCACTTCAGAATACCAGTCTGTGTTGTCTTAAGATCACACAGCTTCTCCAACAACACGGTACATAAAGAAGTCCTCAATGGTGACTTGCACAAATGCAACATACAGAACTTGGGGCAGAAAATGTGAGCGTATAAGTTTGCCTTCAACAGGGTTGCATGGCGCCATGAGAGCAAACCAGTTATTCCATGGCTAACCCCTCACACATGAGAGCTCCAATCTTTACCCTACATTCTCATTCATTTGTCACCTCATCACCTGAGCAGTTCTCTTGAAGTATATTCTGAAGGAATAAACACACCGGCCCTTGTTCAGGGTTGCCCTTTTACCAAGCTATTGAAACTTGACATGGATCTGCAGTATACCCCAATGATACTATGTCTGAAATCTCACAGTCAAAGCTTTGCATACATTTTCTAGAAAAGTGAGCCGGTATCCTTGTTTACATTTAAAATGCTCCAAGCATGGTCTACATTCGTGTCCAGTATTGCTGCAGCCATCAGTGCGGGGCTCACACTGCTTGCATATGCTGCGTAGAGTGTAAAGTGGAGAGCCGCAATGCTTGCTGCTTGCGGTCTCTATCTCTTGGCTACAGGAACCTGGGAAGTGTTGAATGACTCGCCCAACACCTTCTTGAAATGTAACATTTATATAATTCTGCTCAAAATCAGTTTCAAGTGCTATCATTAGGAGGGACGGATTAAGGATTTGGGGAAAGGGGGGGGGGCACATTAAGAAAATTATTTTTGGTGGGGGGAAATCATGTGATCGACTGACTGAAAACAGGGCTACACTGCCTATAAGGGTCAATAATCTAATACAGCTCTGCACACCTCTCAAATGTTTACCAAATACCAACTAAAACGGGACACAAGATAATTGGTACGACTGTCTGGATATGCCAAGACAGCTCAAAGGTCTTGTTGAAAGAGATGTTTGCACCACCTATAGTATTGCAATGGTGCACACTGTTGAGTCAATACAAATTGCTATTTACTTTGTTGATCTCTACAGACTCTGAGCCCCTGTGAGTTTGCCCCATATTTGGGAAGTACTGCACATTCCATGATTGCATAATGGTAGCAAATGACACACCTATATGAGGAGGAATAATCAAGCTATCTAATGGTACCCCAGTCATGTATGATAATACAGCAAATACACCCCTTAAACTTGAGTTGCATAATATCTTTGAGGGGTTTATAAATAATGCATTGCAACAAATGCTTCATACCCAAAGCGCCTCATGTCTCCCTAACAAACTGTAGCATTTACTTCAATTTTGCAAATACACTTCGTGAAATTTGGATGATTAATCCTGATGGAATTAAAGAAAGGGAATCACTCAAATAATGCAGAATTTGCTTCTTCCTAGTATCCTAGGCTACACTGCCTTAAGGGTCAATAATCTAATACAGCTCTGCACACCTCTCAAATGTTTATCAACTAAAATGGGACACAAGATAATTGGTATGACTGTCTGGATATGCCAAGACAGCTCAAAGGTCTTGTTGAAAGAGATGTTTGAGTCACCTATAGTATTGCAATGGTGCACACTGTTGAGTCGATACCAGAAAATGTTATGCTATTTACTTTGTTGCAAAGATGATTCTGTGCTGACTAAACATACTGATAATTTCAGAATGACATAGAAGGACACATGATTTTGACAAAATGAGAAAAGGAGAAGGAGAAAGATTGTGCAGCGAAAGAAATGAGATACATGTAAATATGAAGAGGGTATAAAAAAGAAACAAATGAGGGGTTCAGAATTTTATAAACCCCTCAAAGATATTATGCAACTCAAGTTTAAGGGGTGTATTTGCTGTATCATCATACATGACTGGGGTACCATTAGATAGCTTGATTATTCCTCCTCATATTGGTGTGCCATTTGCTACCATTATGCAATCATGGAATGTGCAGTCTTCCCCGAATATGGGGCAAACTCACAAATGAAATACTGCAAAATGCTTTCTTTTTTCAACAACAAAGACTCCAATTCGTTTGAAGACAAATGTGTTTTGAAGTGTCAACATGACAATAAATGTTCATGCAGAATTTTGCAACATTTCATTTTTGACCTTGCTGCATATTCAGAAGGGCTGCGCATTCCATGATTGCATAAGCATTACAAACGATACACCATTGTAAAGATATTTAGTCAAGCTGTCTTATGATACCACTTTTATTATAATGAAGCAAATAAAATATGACCCCCAAGACCTGATTTGCAACATTTATTTTGAGGTGTTTAGAAGCATGTTTAAATAATGCATTGCAACAAATGCTTCATACCCAAAGCGCCTCATGTCTCCTGAACAAACTGCAGCATTTACTTCAATTTTGCAAATGCACTTCATGAAATTTGCTACCCGCAATTTGGTGGTATTTTTCCTGGGTTTCGAGACTACATACAGCCGTGAAAAAGGAGGATACTAGGAAGAAGCAAGTTCTGCATTATTTGAGTGATTCCCTGTCTTTAATCCCATCAGGATTTATCATCCAGTAACTTCATGTGACTGCTAGTGTCTGGGGATAATCTCTTGCATTTATTACTTCATCTTGTTCTGCTTGTTTTTGGACTAATCTCCTAAAGACCTTCCAAAATGTGGAACAGAATGAGTTTCTTAACCAAAAAAAAAAAACACTTCTTCAAAGACTTGTTCTTCTTCTAAAGAGACCCATATAATCCATTATGACTGTATTTCCATTTAAAGGGAATATACTGTGATGTGAGCACTCTTCTTACCAATGGTCTTAAATTCATGTACATGTATTGTCCATTTTAGAAACTTGCTGAAAGTGATTTGCCCTCAAATGATCCATATTTAGAGTTATTAATGATTTAATCACAAATGTTCGGCCCGAACATTTTGAGGATTTGCAGATATTGGAGGATATTACTCCAAATGGGGACCATTTGATGGCAAATCACTTTCATCAAGTGTCTAAAATGGACAATGAATTTTAGACCATTGGCAAGAATATTGTTCAAGATCACCCTTTTGAAGACTTTTTGTCTTCCCAGTACAGTCTATTCCTTTTAATGTTATTACCTTGTTTGTGTGGAGCCTCTGAGAATCCATAGCCTGGAATGCTGGGACAGATGACCTCAAAGACATCATCGGCTGAACCCCCATGCTTCAAGGGGTCAGTCAACATCGGAATCATCTGAAATTAAGCTGAAGGGAAGCAATAAATGCAGTGTTGTTTTATCTTTTCAATTAGCAGGTGGTTTTATACACTACAGCTCAAAGGAATTGGCATAGGGAAAGGGAAAGGCAGAGATGCCAACCTCTTGACACAAAAAATCAGACTGAATATCCTCAAAAATTGTATTTTTGAATGAAAAATCAGATTTTCACGAAAACTCAACATGACCAGTGGCCTGTTGGCCCCAAGCCAGGAAAATGTTAGAAAAATGTTTTACTGGTAAAAATGGGAAAGTGAAATGTTTGCTCTTTCATCTGATCTTCACTCTTTTCATCCCATACCGATTACAGTATTACCAATAATGGGACATCTTCGCTGTAAAGCAAATGTATACTAGTAAGTGGCAACACATGCTATCACAATAGTATGGGAGCATCTATTTGGGTCTTAGAATAAAGATCAGCGAAGTCACCTAAACCAGACCTGCCAACTTCTGGAGTTCAAAAACTATATTCTTTAATCCAAAATGTTGTATTTTGCCAACAATAAATGTATTAAAAAAAAAACGGATCAATGTCTCTTACAGTTCCTACATCGGGCATTTTTTATGGAGCATTGGTTGAATATGCATGATTTTGTCATGACTGGTGTGCTCGATGAACCAATGAACATCCCCAAATTGCTAATGTGAGATGCTGGTAGGATACTTTACAAAACAGAATGGGTATTTCGCCATTGAATATGGCACACACACAAAATAAGATTTAAAAAAAAAAAAAAAAAAAAATTGAAAATCATATTTTTTAAAGGAAAATCGTACTGTCATATTCAGTTCTAAAAATCGTACTAAATACGACAAAATCGTACTGGTTGGCATGTCTGGAAAGGGAAGAAAGGGAAGGAGCCGCAGTTTTAAACCGCGGTATATTTTGTCCAGATCAGCATGAAACATGATGCTTTAGCCGAAAAAGCATCATGTTTCATGCTGAACTGGACAAAATATACCACGGTTTACAACTGCGAAATTCCTTTGAGCTGTAGTGTATTATTCAACCTCCTTCAGACAGCCCAAATACGCCGGCGAATAGGTGTATTAAGCACGCCGGCTCTGAACCACCTCCGGAGGTGTTTTAGAGCCGGTGTCACCGCGTCAGGTGACCACCCGCGTCAGATGTCCAATTTTTTCTACGGTATCGTCAAATAGTCTCAGTAAAAGCTAGGAACACGTACAGATTGTCGTTACCGCGCCAGGTGTCCAGGCGTCACCGCGTCAGATGACCACCCGCGTCAGATGACCAGAATTTTGTACGTAACGTAGTCTGTCCCCCAGACTCATTATTAGATTGAAATTATCAAAAAATCTACATGTACTTGTAGTCGATTTTTCAGACATTGTTTCATTCATTGTAGGACTACAGCGTCAGATGACCAGATTTTTTTACATAGCGTAGTCTATTCCACAGACTGGTTTTAAATTGAAATTATAAAGAAACCTTCATGTAAATACTTGTAGTCTATTTTTCAGACACTGTTTTATTCAATGTAAGACCGACCGCGTCAGATGACCAGATTTTTGGACATAACGTTGCATATTCCACAGACTAATTTTAGATTGAAATTATAAAGAAATCTACATGTATACGCTTCTATTTTTTCAGACACTGTTTCAGTCAATGTAGGACCAACTGAATCAGATGAAAAGAAAACAATCTAGAGTGACAAAAAACAACAACACAAACACAAATGTCAAAGTATTGAACTAGATATGTAGCAAGTTTATTTCAAAGCTTATTATCATGTACATGTACTACATAAATAATGACAGTGATACTTCTGCCTCAAGGAGTGTGCTACATTAAAAAAATCCCTCGTTCGATGACGCATTTGACCTAGAATATTTATGTGATGGATAACAGATGTTTTTAACGCCATTGATAAATGTCTTGCACATGCCCTTCCCCATAAAAAAGAAACATAAAAAGGTTTAGTTGGGCAATGGACTGACCATATTATAAAGTCCGAAACAAAAAAGGGGCATTGTCCTATACCATTAATTGAACACAGGTTTATGCTTGTTTATGATGTTTATGCTTATTTTCACTTTATGAATCATCTTGAACATGTTGAATCTTGACCCCACAATACCCCTCCCCTATCGGTAAAGACAATGTGCATCAGTATCAAGTAGTTCCATCAAAATAAATGATGGGACTTTACATATGAATATTGCTTCCTTTTGGCAAGAGAATACTATTCCTAAAGTAAACCACCTCGACCATAAAAACATGATTTTGCAATAAAATACTAAAGATGCATTCAGACATTGGTCTTTAACTGCTGGAGCATACATGAATGTTGTATATCAAACATGATTTTAGATATTTCTATAACAATCAAACCCAAGTATAACTATAGAAATTTCACTGTTCAAAGGTGATTATCACCCACGTCTCCATTATTCCTTTGGCAATTCTCTAATGTGTGTGACCCAAAAAGTTGACTTTTTTTAGTACGTAGTCGTATTTTAAGATATGGGGCATGTGTTTTATCAATTTTTGTTCCATATTCAAAGAGTAAATCGTTGGCTCCAAAATGGCATACATGTCATCAATTTTTGGCCATCACATCACAGATCAATGGGCATGGGTTTTACGTTATTTGTGTGACATATATTTCAGACAAGTAATGCGAAATCCATGCCCATAATGATCTGTGACGTGATGACCAAACTTGATGTTGCATGTCTCATTTTAAAGCCAATGATTTACTCTTCATGAAACAGCGATGTATGTCGCTGCAGCAAGAGAAGCAGACCTTTGAGTCTGGGCTGATGGCCAGGGCGCAGGCAGGGGCGCTAGACGTCAGCTGTGCATTGATGTGGGGTGTGGCAGGGGTGGCAAGGAATGCACAATACATACTTCTTTCAGACCACTTTCAGAGTAGACTGTACTCCAAGCTGGAGTAGCCCAGGGCCATGAAACATCATCATCTTCATCGCGGTCCCCGATTTGCATTCATACTGGGGTGGTTAAGCGACAAATATTAGATGAATTGTGTACTTTTGTCTTCAATCACCAAGTTTGGCACACATGTTCAAAATCATATTTGGAACAATATTAGATATAGAGACATCTCAAAATATTTCCAGGGGCGCCTGGTGGAAGCCCCCATTTGAAGTGCCCCAATGGCCCCATATGTTATTTTTACTTTTTTTTTTTCGAAAACTCACGGTCAGACTTGATAAAAACCTTGATAGGAATCATCCTTAGATAATAGGGACCTTACCTTGTTCGAATTAGTGGTCATGAGTGGCGATGGGGCCGGGGCATAGCGCCCTAACGCCCCCCCTTTTTTTTTCTTATTTTGCGACATTTTGTCAAGAATAAATAACTGGATTTTAACCAAAGTAGATAGGAATCATCCTGAGGTTATAGGGACTATTTATTTGTTAAACTTGGGGTACACAAGTGGCAAGGAGCTGGGGAAGGGGTGGGGTAGCCCGCAAAACGCCCCAGGGGGAAATTTCTTTTATTTTTTTTTTACTTTTTCTCAAGAATGAATAACTGCAACCGTCCATAGGTGTTAGGGACCTTAAATTGTTTAAATGGGGGGACACAAATGGCAAGGATCCAAGAGGGGGTAGCCCCCCACAAAAAAAATGCCCCCATTGGGCAACTTCCCCTTATGTTTGGCTTTTTCAGAAGAATGAATAACTGAATTTGAACCAAACTTGATAGGAATCATGCTTAGGTATTATGAACCTTAAGTTCTTAAATTGCGGGGGGTGGGGACATAAATGGCAAGGAGCCGGGAGGGAGTAGTCCCCCCCCCCCCACAAAAAAAAATGCCTCCCTTGGGGAAACTTCCCCTTATTCTTGAATTTTTCAGAAAAATGAATAACTGGATTTTAATCAAACTCGATAGGAATAATGAAGACCTAAAGCTCTTAAAAGTATGCAAGTGGCAAGGGGCGGGGGGGGGGGGAGGAGCCCCCTAAAATTCCACTTATTTTTTTCCTTTTACTCAAAGGTAATTGACTGGATTTTAAGCAAACTTGAAAGAAGTCACTCTGAAAGGAAAACCTAAGGTTGTAAAAATGGGATTAAGAAATGTTGGGTTTCATAGAGACTGGACAGATTTTTTTCAGTTAATTGGATTTTTTTTTTTTTTTTTTTTTACAAATGGAGAACCCATCTGACATTAACTAGCTACAGCACAGCCCCTCCCCTACCACCTCAGAAATGTGCCTTGCGGTCCAATATATAGCAAGAAAATGGAATGTACGTTTCTCGAATGTATCCAAACTGTACAGTAACCAAGGATAATCTAACGTATACATGTAGTTGTGTACTCATCTGATGAGGAGACAAGGAGCCTGAAGGAGGATCCAAGATAATGTCCAAAATGGCTGCTGAAGCCATGTATTTAGCTTTGTCCTGTTCTATTTTTACCTACAAGCAACAAATTCGGTACATACCGGTAGGTTAATGATTATGACCTCAACAAAATTAGATAAAGAGGCACTTAAAGATGGCCCGTCCCTTTTCATCTGCAAACTTCATTAAAGTTTGCACATATTTAGCACGTATCTTTGCGATACTAACTGTGAAATTTTAAGGTCAGCGGTACTATAACTCCCGTAGAATAAATGAAAATCTAACTAGTTTTCACTGAGGCTTGTCTATTTTTGTGGAACAAAAAAAGGAAAGCTCAATCAATTACCGAAGATTATTTCCTCAAAACCGAATATTACGCTTTGTCGCTTCCAGGGAAGGGTGATATAGCCACTCTCTCTCTCTCTCTCTCTCTCAAATGATGACAAAGTGGAGAGTGGAGGATTTCTTTATTTAGGTTCCTGGATAGCAACATCTGCCAGGGCTACCGGCTACTAACTACGTCAACCGGATCACCAGAGATACAGGACTTAACCTTGATGAAGTGGGACAAATAATGGACGACAGGGATCAGTGGAGGACCACCAACAACAATGTTTTCGACCGTGGTCGACCATGATGATGATGATGACAAGAATGAAATTTGGTACATAGGTTTCGAATCATAAACTAGGCAATTTTACAATATAGAAGCAATAAAGAATGTCTATCTTGAGGCGCCATTTTCAAAGATGGCCGACAATCTAATATATTAATCTTTATTCCCTCCAATTTGTTTCATTTGATCGAGATATGTTCATAGTGAGGGAATGAATAAGAAAAGAGATTATTGGCAATGCATAGGCCTAGTGACAAAAGAACAAAGAGTGGCCTTGAAAACTAACCCTAAAACATTATATGGCCCCAAATTATAATATGATATAAGATATATGGATATATGATTTCAATACAATGTTTAAAAAAATTGAAATTTGATGTTTTATCTCTAATCTTTCTAGCCGGGGTGGCTAGTTCATGTCAGATGGAATCCCCATGTGTAACAAATTTGTCCCATAGGCTGAGAACAATCTGTCGAGTTTTGATGAAATGTTATATTAATTTTTTAGATATATATCCCATTTTTTACAACTTTAAGAACTCTTTTCCGAGGTGATTTCTTTCAACTTTGTTTCAAATGAAGTCATGTACCTTTGAGAAAAAGTAAAAAAAAAATAAATGGAATGTTCCCCCTGTGGCCATTTGGGCCGCTACCCCCACCCCCGCCCCTTGCCATTTGCGTACCACCGTTTTAAGAACTTATGAGGTCGCAATTACCCATGAATCATTCCTACCAAGTTTGGCTAAAATCCAGTCACTTATTCTTCTGAAATAGTCGAAAATAAAAGGAAGTTGCATGGGAGCATTTTTTTTGGGGGGGGGGGGGGGTGGGGTGAGGTGAGGGGAGGGGGTGTGCGTTAATGATCCCTTTTACCTAAGGATGATTCCTATCAAGTTTGGTCAAAAATCCAGTTATTTATTCTTCTGAAAAAGTCACAAACAAGAGAAAGCTGCCCCATGGGGGCATTTTTTTTGTGTGTGGGGGGGGGGGGGGGAGGTTACCCTTTTTCGGCTCCTTGCCATTGTTGTCTCCCTATTCTAACAACTTACGGTTCCTAATACCTAAGGATGGTTCTGGTTATTTATTCTTGAGAAAAAAGTATTACCAAATAAAAGAAAATTCCCCCCTGGGGCGTTTTGGGGGCTACCTCCCCCCCCCCCTTCCCCAGCCCCTTGCCACTTGTGTACCCCAAGTTTGATAACTAATGGTCTCTATAACCTCAGGATGATTCCTATCTACTTTGGTTAAAAACTAGTTATTTGTTCTTGAGAATATGTCCCCAAATAAAAGAAAAATGCCCCCAGGGGGAATTTGGGGGTTATTTCCCGGCCCCCTCGCCACTTTTGATCACTAATTTGAACAAGGTAATTAGGTCCCTATTATCTAAGGATGATTCCTATCAAGGTTTTTGTTGTTGTTGTTGTTGTTTTTTAAAAATAAAATCCGGCCGTGCGTTTTCGAAAAGAATCAAGAATAACATATAAGGGCCCTAGCTGGAGCACTTGGGGGGGGGGGGGTGCCCCCACATGCCCCTGAAATTTTTTTTGAGATGCCTCTAATATCTAATATTGTTCCAAATATGGTTTTGAACATGTGCGCCAAATTTAGTGCTTGTAGACAAAGTACACAATTATTCACCTTATCCAACCCACTATCATTTAAAAGTTGATGCAGTCCTCCCCTGAAAAAGCACGCACCCGCACGCGAATTTCGAGTTCGCTGCGCCGTGCTTCATCTCGTGTCAGATGTCCAGCCCAATCTGAAATACGGTCAGCGTGAAATTCATCCGAACATTTGTAGATACCATACAAAAATGAGTGTAGCAGGTAAATATACAAAGTGCTACGGTGTCCTCTAGTCATCCGATATCTACGAACAGTAGCGTTAATATGATGCCATTTTTTTCGTTCTTGGGTCTCTTTAACGACACCATAAATATTTTGGACATCTGACGCGGCAGTCATCTGACGCAGTGACACCGGCGAAAAGGAGTAGCTGCTACGCTTCACCTCCTGTCTGAATGAGTAACGCCGGTGTCACCGCGTCAGGTGACCACCCGCGTCAGATGTCCAATTTTTTCTACGGTATCGTCAAATAGTCTCAGTAAAAGCTAGGAACACGTACAGATCGTCGTTACCGCGTCAGGTGTCCAGGCGTCACCGCGTCAGATGACCACCCGCGTCAGATGACCAGAATTTTGTACGTAACGTAGTCTGTCCCCCTGACTCATTATTAGATTGAAATTATCAAAAAATCTACATGTATATACTTGTAGTCGATTTTTCAGACATTGTTTCATTCATTGTAGGACTACAGCGTCAGATGACCAGATTTTTTTACATAGCGTAGTCTATTCCACAGACTGGTTTTAAATTGAAATTATAAAGAAACCTTCATGTATATACTTGTAGTCTATTTTTCAGACACTGTTTTATTCAATGTAAGACCGACCGCGTCAGATGACCAGATTTTCGGACATAACGTTGTATATTCCACAGACTAATTTTAGATTGAAATTATAAAGAAATCTACATGTATACGCTTCTATTTTTTCAGACACTGTTTCAGTCAATGTAGGACCAACTGAATCAGATGAAAAGAAAACAATCTAGAGTGACAAAAAACAACAACACAAACACAAATGTCAAAGTATTGAACTAGATATGTGGCAAGTTTATTTCAAAGCTTATTATCATGTACATGTACTACATGAATAATGACAGTGATACTTCTGCCTCAAGCAGTGTGCTACATTAAAAAAAAATCCCTCGTTCGATGACGCATTTGACCTAGAATATTTATGTGATGGATAACAAATGTTTTTAACGCCATTGATAAATGTCTTGCACATGCCCTTCCCCATAAAAAAAAAGAAACATAAAAAGGGTTAGTTGCTCCATATGTTGGGCAATGGACTGGCCATATTATAAAGTCCGAAACATGTAAACAAAAAAGGGGCATTGTCCTATACCATTAATTGATCACAGGTTTATGCTTGTTTATGATGTTTATGCTTATTTTCACTTTATGAATCATCTTGAACATGTTGAATCTTGACCCCACAATACCCCTCCCCTATCGGTAAAGACAATGTGCATCAGTATCAAGTAGTTCCATCAAAACTTTACACATGAATATTGCTTCCTTTTGGCAAGAGAATACTATTCCTAAAGTAAGCCACCTCGACCATAAAAACATGATTTTGCAATAAAATACTAAAGATGCATTCAGACATTTGTCTTTAACTGCTGGAGCATACATGAATGTTGTATATCAAACATGATTTTAGATATTTCTATAACAATCAAACCCAAGTATAACTATAGAAATTTCACTGTTCAAAGGTGATTATCACCCGCGTCTCCATTATTCCTTTGGCAATTCTCTAATGTGTGTGACTCCAAAAATTGACTTTTTTTAGTACGTAGTCGTATTTTAAGATATGGGGCATGTGTTTTATCAATTTTTGTTCCATATTCAAAGAGTAAATCGTTGGCTCCAAAATGGCATACATGTCATCAATTTTTGGCCATCACATCACAGATCAATGGGCATGGGTTTTACGTTATTTGTGTGACATATATTTCAGACAAATAATGCGAAATCCATGCCCATAATGATCTGTGACGTGATGACCAAACTTGATGTTGCATGTCTCATTTTAAAGCCAATGATTTACTCTTCATGAAACAGCGATGTATGTCGCTGCAGCAAGAGAAGCAGACCTTTGAGTCTGGGCTGATGGCCAGGGCGCAGGCAGGGGCGCTAGACGTCAGCTGTGCATTGATGTGGGGTGTGGCAGGGGTGGCAAGGAATGCACAATACATACTACTTTCAGATCACTTTCAGAGTAGACTGTACTCCAAGCTGGAGTAGCCCAGGGCCATGAAACATCATCATCTTCATCGCGGTCCCCGATTTGCATTCATAGTGGGGTGGTTAAGCGACAAATATTAGATGAATTGTGTACTTTTGTCTTCAATCACCAAGTTTGGCACACATGTTCAAAATCATATTTGGAACAATATTAGATATAGACACATCTCAAAATATTTTCAGGGGCGCCTGGTGGAAGCCCCCATTTGAAGTGCCCCAATGGCCCCATATGTTATTTTTACTTTTTTTTTTCGAAAACTCACGGTCAGACTTGATAAAAACCTTGATAGGAATCATCCTTACATAATAGGGACCTTACCTTGTTCGAATTAGTGGTCATGAGTGGCGAGGGGGCCGGGGCATAGCTCCCTAACGCCCCCTCCCCCCCTTTTTTTCTTATTTTGCGACATTTTGTCAAGAATAAATAACTGGATTTTAACCAAAGTAGATAGGAATCATCCTGAGGTTATAGGGACTATTTATTTGTTAAACTTGGGGTACACAAGTGGCAAGGAGCTGGGGAAGGGGTGGGGTAGCCCGCAAAACGCCCCAGGGGGAAATTTCTTTTATTTTTTTGATACTTTTTCTCAAGAATGAATAACTGGAACCGTCCATAGGTATTAGGGACCTTAAGTTGTTTGAATGGGGGGACACAAATGGCAAGGATCCAAGAGGGGGTAGCCCCCCACAAAAAAAAATGCCCCCATTGGGCAACTTCCCCTTATTTTTGGCTTTTTCAGAAGAATGAATAACTGAATTTGAACCAAACTTGATAGGAATCATGCTTAGGTATTATGAACCTTAAGTTCTTAAATTGCGGGGGGGGGGGGGGGGTGGGGGGGGACATAAATGGCAAGGAGCCGGGAGGGAGTAGCCCCCCCCCCCCCCACAAAAAAAATGCTTGGGGAAACTTCCCCTTATTCTTGAGTTTTTCAGAAGAATGAATAACTGGATTTTAATCAAACTCGATAGGAATCATAAAGACCTAAAGCTCTTAAAAGTATGCAAGTGGCAAGGGGCGGGGGGGGGGAGCCCCCTAAAATTCCACTTATTTTTTTCCTTTTACTCAAAGGTAAATGACTGGATTTTAAGTAAACTTGAAAGAAGTCATTCTGAAAGGAAAACCTAAGGTTGTAAAAATGGAAATTAAGAAATGTTGGGTTTCATAGAGAGTGGACAGATTTTTTTTCAGACAATTGGATTTTTTTTTTTTTTACAAATGGAGAACCCATCTGACATTACAGCTACAGCACAGCCCCTCCCTTACCACCTCAGAAATGTGCCTTGCGGTCCAATATAGCAAGAAAATGGAATGTACGTTTCTCGAATGTATCCAAACTGTACACTAACCAAGAATAATCTAACGTATACATGTAGTTGTGTACTCATCTGATGAGGAGACAAGGAACCTGAAGGAGGATCCAAGATAATGTCCAAAATGGTTGCCAAAGCCATGTATTTAGCTTTGTCCTGTTCTATTTTTACCTACAAGCAACAAATTCGGCACATACCGGTATGTTAATGATTATGACCTCAACAAAATTAGATAAAGAGGCACTTAAAGATGGCCCGTCCCTTTTTATCTGCAAACTTCATTAAAGTTTGCACATATTTAGCACGTATCTTTGCGATACTAACTGTGACATTTTAAGATCAGCGGTACTATAACTCCCGTAGAATAAATAAAAATCTAACTAGTTTTCACTGAGGCTTGTCTATTTTTGTGGAACAAAAAAAGGAAAGCTCAATCAATTACCGAAGATTATTTCCTCAAAACCGAATATTACGCTTTGTCGCTTCCAGGGAAGGGTGATATAGCCACTCTCTCTCTCTCTCTCTCTCTCAAATGATGACAAAGTGGAGAGTGGAGGATTTCTTTATTTAGGTTCCTGGATAGCAACATCTGCCAGGGCTACCGGCTACTAACTACGTCAACCGGATCACCAGAGATACAGGACTTAACCTTGATGAAGTGGGACAAATAATGGACGACAGGGATCAGTGGAGGACCACCAACAACAATGTTTTCGACCGTGGTCGACCATGATGATGATGATGACAAGAATGAAATTTGGTACATAGGTTTCGAATCATAAACTAGGCAATTTTACAATATAGAAGCAATAAAGAATGTCTATCTTGAGGCGCCATTTTCAAAGATGGCCGACAATCTAATATATTAATCTTTATTCCCTCCAATTTGTTTCATTTGATCGAGATATGTTCATAGTGAGGGAATGAATAAGAAAAGAGATTATTGGCAATGCATAGGCCTAGTGACAAAAGAACAAAGAGTGGCCTTGAAAACTAACCCTAAAACATTATATGGCCCCAAATTATAATATGATATAAGATATATGGATATATGATTTCAATACAATGTTTAAAAAAATTGAAATTTGATGTTTTATCTCTAATCTTTCTAGCCGGGGTGGCTAGTTCATGTCAGATGGAATCCCCATGTGTAACAAATTTGTCCCATAGGCTGAGAACAATCTGTCGAGTTTTGATGAAATGTTATATTAATTTTTTAGATATATATCCCATTTTTTACAACTTTAAGAACTCTTTTCCGAGGTGATTTCTTTCAACTTTGTTTCAAATGAAGTCATGTACCTTTGAGAAAAAGTAAAAAAAAAATAAATGGAATGTTCCCCCTGTGGCCATTTGGGCCGCTACCCCCACCCCCGCCCCTTGCCATTTGCGTACCACCGTTTTAAGAACTTATGAGGTCGCAATTACCCATGAATCATTCCTACCAAGTTTGGCTAAAATCCAGTCACTTATTCTTCTGAAATAGTCGAAAATAAAAGGAAGTTGTATGGGAGCATTTTTTTTGGGGGGGGGGTGGGGTGAGGTGAGGGGAGGGGGTGTGCGTTAATGATCCCTTTTACCTAAGGATGATTCCTATCAAGTTTGGTCAAAAATCCAGTTATTTATTCTTCTGAAAAAGTCACAAACAAGAGAAAGCTGCCCCATGGGGGCATTTTTTTTGTGTGTGGGGGGGGGGGGGAGGTTACCCTTTTTCGGCTCCTTGCCATTGTTGTCTCCCTATTCTAACAACTTACGGTTCCTAATACCTAAGGATGGTTCTGGTTATTTATTCTTGAGAAAAAAGTATTACCAAATAAAAGAAAATTCCCCCCTGGGGCGTTTTGGGGGCTACCTCCCCCCCCCCCTTCCCCAGCCCCTTGCCACTTGTGTACCCCAAGTTTGATAACTAATGGTCTCTATAACCTCAGGATGATTCCTATCTACTTTGGTTAAAAACTAGTTATTTGTTCTTGAGAATATGTCCCCAAATAAAAGAAAAATGCCCCCAGGGGGAATTTGGGGGTTATTTCCCGGCCCCCTCGCCACTTTTGATCACTAATTTGAACAAGGTAATTAGGTCCCTATTATCTAAGGATGATTCCTATCAAGGTTTTTGTTGTTGTTGTTGTTGTTTTTTAAAAATAAAATCCGGCCGTGCGTTTTCGAAAAGAATCAAGAATAACATATAAGGGCCCTAGCTGGAGCACTTGGGGGGGGGGGGTGCCCCCACATGCCCCTGAAATTTTTTTTGAGATGCCTCTAATATCTAATATTGTTCCAAATATGGTTTTGAACATGTGCGCCAAATTTAGTGCTTGTAGACAAAGTACACAATTATTCACCTTATCCAACCCACTATCATTTAAAAGTTGATGCAGTCCTCCCCTGAAAAAGCACGCACCCGCACGCGAATTTCGAGTTCGCTGCGCCGTGCTTCATCTCGTGTCAGATGTCCAGCCCAATCTGAAATACGGTCAGCGTGAAATTCATCCGAACATTTGTAGATACCATACAAAAATGAGTGTAGCAGGTAAATATACAAAGTGCTACGGTGTCCTCTAGTCATCCGATATCTACGAACAGTAGCGTTAATATGATGCCATTTTTTTCGTTCTTGGGTCTCTTTAACGACACCATAAATATTTTGGACATCTGACGCGGCAGTCATCTGACGCAGTGACACCGGCGAAAAGGAGTAGCTGCTACGCTTCACCTCCTGTCTGAATGAGTAACGCCGGTGTCACCGCGTCAGGTGACCACCCGCGTCAGATGTCCAATTTTTTCTACGGTATCGTCAAATAGTCTCAGTAAAAGCTAGGAACACGTACAGATCGTCGTTACCGCGTCAGGTGTCCAGGCGTCACCGCGTCAGATGACCACCCGCGTCAGATGACCAGAATTTTGTACGTAACGTAGTCTGTCCCCCTGACTCATTATTAGATTGAAATTATCAAAAAATCTACATGTATATACTTGTAGTCGATTTTTCAGACATTGTTTCATTCATTGTAGGACTACAGCGTCAGATGACCAGATTTTTTTACATAGCGTAGTCTATTCCACAGACTGGTTTTAAATTGAAATTATAAAGAAACCTTCATGTATATACTTGTAGTCTATTTTTCAGACACTGTTTTATTCAATGTAAGACCGACCGCGTCAGATGACCAGATTTTCGGACATAACGTTGTATATTCCACAGACTAATTTTAGATTGAAATTATAAAGAAATCTACATGTATACGCTTCTATTTTTTCAGACACTGTTTCAGTCAATGTAGGACCAACTGAATCAGATGAAAAGAAAACAATCTAGAGTGACAAAAAACAACAACACAAACACAAATGTCAAAGTATTGAACTAGATATGTGGCAAGTTTATTTCAAAGCTTATTATCATGTACATGTACTACATGAATAATGACAGTGATACTTCTGCCTCAAGCAGTGTGCTACATTAAAAAAAAATCCCTCGTTCGATGACGCATTTGACCTAGAATATTTATGTGATGGATAACAAATGTTTTTAACGCCATTGATAAATGTCTTGCACATGCCCTTCCCCATAAAAAAAAAGAAACATAAAAAGGGTTAGTTGCTCCATATGTTGGGCAATGGACTGGCCATATTATAAAGTCCGAAACATGTAAACAAAAAAGGGGCATTGTCCTATACCATTAATTGATCACAGGTTTATGCTTGTTTATGATGTTTATGCTTATTTTCACTTTATGAATCATCTTGAACATGTTGAATCTTGACCCCACAATACCCCTCCCCTATCGGTAAAGACAATGTGCATCAGTATCAAGTAGTTCCATCAAAACTTTACACATGAATATTGCTTCCTTTTGGCAAGAGAATACTATTCCTAAAGTAAGCCACCTCGACCATAAAAACATGATTTTGCAATAAAATACTAAAGATGCATTCAGACATTTGTCTTTAACTGCTGGAGCATACATGAATGTTGTATATCAAACATGATTTTAGATATTTCTATAACAATCAAACCCAAGTATAACTATAGAAATTTCACTGTTCAAAGGTGATTATCACCCGCGTCTCCATTATTCCTTTGGCAATTCTCTAATGTGTGTGACTCCAAAAATTGACTTTTTTTAGTACGTAGTCGTATTTTAAGATATGGGGCATGTGTTTTATCAATTTTTGTTCCATATTCAAAGAGTAAATCGTTGGCTCCAAAATGGCATACATGTCATCAATTTTTGGCCATCACATCACAGATCAATGGGCATGGGTTTTACGTTATTTGTGTGACATATATTTCAGACAAATAATGCGAAATCCATGCCCATAATGATCTGTGACGTGATGACCAAACTTGATGTTGCATGTCTCATTTTAAAGCCAATGATTTACTCTTCATGAAACAGCGATGTATGTCGCTGCAGCAAGAGAAGCAGACCTTTGAGTCTGGGCTGATGGCCAGGGCGCAGGCAGGGGCGCTAGACGTCAGCTGTGCATTGATGTGGGGTGTGGCAGGGGTGGCAAGGAATGCACAATACATACTACTTTCAGATCACTTTCAGAGTAGACTGTACTCCAAGCTGGAGTAGCCCAGGGCCATGAAACATCATCATCTTCATCGCGGTCCCCGATTTGCATTCATAGTGGGGTGGTTAAGCGACAAATATTAGATGAATTGTGTACTTTTGTCTTCAATCACCAAGTTTGGCACACATGTTCAAAATCATATTTGGAACAATATTAGATATAGACACATCTCAAAATATTTTCAGGGGCGCCTGGTGGAAGCCCCCATTTGAAGTGCCCCAATGGCCCCATATGTTATTTTTACTTTTTTTTTTCGAAAACTCACGGTCAGACTTGATAAAAACCTTGATAGGAATCATCCTTACATAATAGGGACCTTACCTTGTTCGAATTAGTGGTCATGAGTGGCGAGGGGGCCGGGGCATAGCTCCCTAACGCCCCCTCCCCCCCTTTTTTTCTTATTTTGCGACATTTTGTCAAGAATAAATAACTGGATTTTAACCAAAGTAGATAGGAATCATCCTGAGGTTATAGGGACTATTTATTTGTTAAACTTGGGGTACACAAGTGGCAAGGAGCTGGGGAAGGGGTGGGGTAGCCCGCAAAACGCCCCAGGGGGAAATTTCTTTTATTTTTTTGATACTTTTTCTCAAGAATGAATAACTGGAACCGTCCATAGGTATTAGGGACCTTAAGTTGTTTGAATGGGGGGACACAAATGGCAAGGATCCAAGAGGGGGTAGCCCCCCACAAAAAAAAATGCCCCCATTGGGCAACTTCCCCTTATTTTTGGCTTTTTCAGAAGAATGAATAACTGAATTTGAACCAAACTTGATAGGAATCATGCTTAGGTATTATGAACCTTAAGTTCTTAAATTGCGGGGGGGGGGGGGGGGTGGGGGGGGACATAAATGGCAAGGAGCCGGGAGGGAGTAGCCCCCCCCCCCCCCACAAAAAAAATGCTTGGGGAAACTTCCCCTTATTCTTGAGTTTTTCAGAAGAATGAATAACTGGATTTTAATCAAACTCGATAGGAATCATAAAGACCTAAAGCTCTTAAAAGTATGCAAGTGGCAAGGGGCGGGGGGGGGGAGCCCCCTAAAATTCCACTTATTTTTTTCCTTTTACTCAAAGGTAAATGACTGGATTTTAAGTAAACTTGAAAGAAGTCATTCTGAAAGGAAAACCTAAGGTTGTAAAAATGGAAATTAAGAAATGTTGGGTTTCATAGAGAGTGGACAGATTTTTTTTCAGACAATTGGATTTTTTTTTTTTTTACAAATGGAGAACCCATCTGACATTACAGCTACAGCACAGCCCCTCCCTTACCACCTCAGAAATGTGCCTTGCGGTCCAATATAGCAAGAAAATGGAATGTACGTTTCTCGAATGTATCCAAACTGTACACTAACCAAGAATAATCTAACGTATACATGTAGTTGTGTACTCATCTGATGAGGAGACAAGGAACCTGAAGGAGGATCCAAGATAATGTCCAAAATGGTTGCCAAAGCCATGTATTTAGCTTTGTCCTGTTCTATTTTTACCTACAAGCAACAAATTCGGCACATACCGGTATGTTAATGATTATGACCTCAACAAAATTAGATAAAGAGGCACTTAAAGATGGCCCGTCCCTTTTTATCTGCAAACTTCATTAAAGTTTGCACATATTTAGCACGTATCTTTGCGATACTAACTGTGACATTTTAAGATCAGCGGTACTATAACTCCCGTAGAATAAATAAAAATCTAACTAGTTTTCACTGAGGCTTGTCTATTTTTGTGGAACAAAAAAAGGAAAGCTCAATCAATTACCGAAGATTATTTCCTCAAAACCGAATATTACGCTTTGTCGCTTCCAGGGAAGGGTGATATAGCCACTCTCTCTCTCTCTCTCTCTCTCAAATGATGACAAAGTGGAGAGTGGAGGATTTCTTTATTTAGGTTCCTGGATAGCAACATCTGCCAGGGCTACCGGCTACTAACTACGTCAACCGGATCACCAGAGATACAGGACTTAACCTTGATGAAGTGGGACAAATAATGGACGACAGGGATCAGTGGAGGACCACCAACAACAATGTTTTCGACCGTGGTCGACCATGATGATGATGATGACAAGAATGAAATTTGGTACATAGGTTTCGAATCATAAACTAGGCAATTTTACAATATAGAAGCAATAAAGAATGTCTATCTTGAGGCGCCATTTTCAAAGATGGCCGACAATCTAATATATTAATCTTTATTCCCTCCAATTTGTTTCATTTGATCGAGATATGTTCATAGTGAGGGAATGAATAAGAAAAGAGATTATTGGCAATGCATAGGCCTAGTGACAAAAGAACAAAGAGTGGCCTTGAAAACTAACCCTAAAACATTATATGGCCCCAAATTATAATATGATATAAGATATATGGATATATGATTTCAATACAATGTTTAAAAAAATTGAAATTTGATGTTTTATCTCTAATCTTTCTAGCCGGGGTGGCTAGTTCATGTCAGATGGAATCCCCATGTGTAACAAATTTGTCCCATAGGCTGAGAACAATCTGTCGAGTTTTGATGAAATGTTATATTAATTTTTTAGATATATATCCCATTTTTTACAACTTTAAGAACTCTTTTCCGAGGTGATTTCTTTCAACTTTGTTTCAAATGAAGTCATGTACCTTTGAGAAAAAGTAAAAAAAAAATAAATGGAATGTTCCCCCTGTGGCCATTTGGGCCGCTACCCCCACCCCCGCCCCTTGCCATTTGCGTACCACCGTTTTAAGAACTTATGAGGTCGCAATTACCCATGAATCATTCCTACCAAGTTTGGCTAAAATCCAGTCACTTATTCTTCTGAAATAGTCGAAAATAAAAGGAAGTTGTATGGGAGCATTTTTTTTGGGGGGGGGGTGGGGTGAGGTGAGGGGAGGGGGTGTGCGTTAATGATCCCTTTTACCTAAGGATGATTCCTATCAAGTTTGGTCAAAAATCCAGTTATTTATTCTTCTGAAAAAGTCACAAACAAGAGAAAGCTGCCCCATGGGGGCATTTTTTTTGTGTGTGGGGGGGGGGGGGAGGTTACCCTTTTTCGGCTCCTTGCCATTGTTGTCTCCCTATTCTAACAACTTACGGTTCCTAATACCTAAGGATGGTTCTGGTTATTTATTCTTGAGAAAAAAGTATTACCAAATAAAAGAAAATTCCCCCCTGGGGCGTTTTGGGGGCTACCTCCCCCCCCCCCTTCCCCAGCCCCTTGCCACTTGTGTACCCCAAGTTTGATAACTAATGGTCTCTATAACCTCAGGATGATTCCTATCTACTTTGGTTAAAAACTAGTTATTTGTTCTTGAGAATATGTCCCCAAATAAAAGAAAAATGCCCCCAGGGGGAATTTGGGGGTTATTTCCCGGCCCCCTCGCCACTTTTGATCACTAATTTGAACAAGGTAATTAGGTCCCTATTATCTAAGGATGATTCCTATCAAGGTTTTTGTTGTTGTTGTTGTTGTTTTTTAAAAATAAAATCCGGCCGTGCGTTTTCGAAAAGAATCAAGAATAACATATAAGGGCCCTAGCTGGAGCACTTGGGGGGGGGGGGTGCCCCCACATGCCCCTGAAATTTTTTTTGAGATGCCTCTAATATCTAATATTGTTCCAAATATGGTTTTGAACATGTGCGCCAAATTTAGTGCTTGTAGACAAAGTACACAATTATTCACCTTATCCAACCCACTATCATTTAAAAGTTGATGCAGTCCTCCCCTGAAAAAGCACGCACCCGCACGCGAATTTCGAGTTCGCTGCGCCGTGCTTCATCTCGTGTCAGATGTCCAGCCCAATCTGAAATACGGTCAGCGTGAAATTCATCCGAACATTTGTAGATACCATACAAAAATGAGTGTAGCAGGTAAATATACAAAGTGCTACGGTGTCCTCTAGTCATCCGATATCTACGAACAGTAGCGTTAATATGATGCCATTTTTTTCGTTCTTGGGTCTCTTTAACGACACCATAAATATTTTGGACATCTGACGCGGCAGTCATCTGACGCAGTGACACCGGCGAAAAGGAGTAGCTGCTACGCTTCACCTCCTGTCTGAATGAGTAACGCCGGTGTCACCGCGTCAGGTGACCACCCGCGTCAGATGTCCAATTTTTTCTACGGTATCGTCAAATAGTCTCAGTAAAAGCTAGGAACACGTACAGATCGTCGTTACCGCGTCAGGTGTCCAGGCGTCACCGCGTCAGATGACCACCCGCGTCAGATGACCAGAATTTTGTACGTAACGTAGTCTGTCCCCCTGACTCATTATTAGATTGAAATTATCAAAAAATCTACATGTATATACTTGTAGTCGATTTTTCAGACATTGTTTCATTCATTGTAGGACTACAGCGTCAGATGACCAGATTTTTTTACATAGCGTAGTCTATTCCACAGACTGGTTTTAAATTGAAATTATAAAGAAACCTTCATGTATATACTTGTAGTCTATTTTTCAGACACTGTTTTATTCAATGTAAGACCGACCGCGTCAGATGACCAGATTTTCGGACATAACGTTGTATATTCCACAGACTAATTTTAGATTGAAATTATAAAGAAATCTACATGTATACGCTTCTATTTTTTCAGACACTGTTTCAGTCAATGTAGGACCAACTGAATCAGATGAAAAGAAAACAATCTAGAGTGACAAAAAACAACAACACAAACACAAATGTCAAAGTATTGAACTAGATATGTGGCAAGTTTATTTCAAAGCTTATTATCATGTACATGTACTACATGAATAATGACAGTGATACTTCTGCCTCAAGCAGTGTGCTACATTAAAAAAAAATCCCTCGTTCGATGACGCATTTGACCTAGAATATTTATGTGATGGATAACAAATGTTTTTAACGCCATTGATAAATGTCTTGCACATGCCCTTCCCCATAAAAAAAAAGAAACATAAAAAGGGTTAGTTGCTCCATATGTTGGGCAATGGACTGGCCATATTATAAAGTCCGAAACATGTAAACAAAAAAGGGGCATTGTCCTATACCATTAATTGATCACAGGTTTATGCTTGTTTATGATGTTTATGCTTATTTTCACTTTATGAATCATCTTGAACATGTTGAATCTTGACCCCACAATACCCCTCCCCTATCGGTAAAGACAATGTGCATCAGTATCAAGTAGTTCCATCAAAACTTTACACATGAATATTGCTTCCTTTTGGCAAGAGAATACTATTCCTAAAGTAAGCCACCTCGACCATAAAAACATGATTTTGCAATAAAATACTAAAGATGCATTCAGACATTTGTCTTTAACTGCTGGAGCATACATGAATGTTGTATATCAAACATGATTTTAGATATTTCTATAACAATCAAACCCAAGTATAACTATAGAAATTTCACTGTTCAAAGGTGATTATCACCCGCGTCTCCATTATTCCTTTGGCAATTCTCTAATGTGTGTGACTCCAAAAATTGACTTTTTTTAGTACGTAGTCGTATTTTAAGATATGGGGCATGTGTTTTATCAATTTTTGTTCCATATTCAAAGAGTAAATCGTTGGCTCCAAAATGGCATACATGTCATCAATTTTTGGCCATCACATCACAGATCAATGGGCATGGGTTTTACGTTATTTGTGTGACATATATTTCAGACAAATAATGCGAAATCCATGCCCATAATGATCTGTGACGTGATGACCAAACTTGATGTTGCATGTCTCATTTTAAAGCCAATGATTTACTCTTCATGAAACAGCGATGTATGTCGCTGCAGCAAGAGAAGCAGACCTTTGAGTCTGGGCTGATGGCCAGGGCGCAGGCAGGGGCGCTAGACGTCAGCTGTGCATTGATGTGGGGTGTGGCAGGGGTGGCAAGGAATGCACAATACATACTACTTTCAGATCACTTTCAGAGTAGACTGTACTCCAAGCTGGAGTAGCCCAGGGCCATGAAACATCATCATCTTCATCGCGGTCCCCGATTTGCATTCATAGTGGGGTGGTTAAGCGACAAATATTAGATGAATTGTGTACTTTTGTCTTCAATCACCAAGTTTGGCACACATGTTCAAAATCATATTTGGAACAATATTAGATATAGACACATCTCAAAATATTTTCAGGGGCGCCTGGTGGAAGCCCCCATTTGAAGTGCCCCAATGGCCCCATATGTTATTTTTACTTTTTTTTTTCGAAAACTCACGGTCAGACTTGATAAAAACCTTGATAGGAATCATCCTTACATAATAGGGACCTTACCTTGTTCGAATTAGTGGTCATGAGTGGCGAGGGGGCCGGGGCATAGCTCCCTAACGCCCCCTCCCCCCCTTTTTTTCTTATTTTGCGACATTTTGTCAAGAATAAATAACTGGATTTTAACCAAAGTAGATAGGAATCATCCTGAGGTTATAGGGACTATTTATTTGTTAAACTTGGGGTACACAAGTGGCAAGGAGCTGGGGAAGGGGTGGGGTAGCCCGCAAAACGCCCCAGGGGGAAATTTCTTTTATTTTTTTGATACTTTTTCTCAAGAATGAATAACTGGAACCGTCCATAGGTATTAGGGACCTTAAGTTGTTTGAATGGGGGGACACAAATGGCAAGGATCCAAGAGGGGGTAGCCCCCCACAAAAAAAATGCCCCCATTGGGCAACTTCCCCTTATTTTTGGCTTTTTCAGAAGAATGAATAACTGAATTTGAACCAAACTTGATAGGAATCATGCTTAGGTATTATGAACCTTAAGTTCTTAAATTGCGGGGGGGGTGGGGGGGGGACATAAATGGCAAGGAGCCGGGAGGGAGTAGCCCCCCCCCCCCCCCCCACAAAAAAAATGCTTGGGGAAACTTCCCCTTATTCTTGAGTTTTTCAGAAGAATGAATAACTGGATTTTAATCAAACTGGATAGGAATCATAAAGACCTAAAGCTCTTAAAAGTATGCAAGTGGCAAGGGGCGGGGGGGGGGGAGCCCCCTAAAATTCCACTTATTTTTTTCCTTTTACTCAAAGGTAAATGACTGGATTTTAAGTAAACTTGAAAGAAGTCATTCTGAAAGGAAAACCTAAGGTTGTAAAAATGGAAATTAAGAAATGTTGGGTTTCATAGAGAGTGGACAGATTTTTTTTCAGACAATTGGATTTTTTTTTTTTTACAAATGGAGAACCCATCTGACATTACAGCTACAGCACAGCCCCTCCCTTACCACCTCAGAAATGTGCCTTGCGGTCCAATATAGCAAGAAAATGGAATGTACGTTTCTCGAATGTATCCAAACTGTACACTAACCAAGAATAATCTAACGTATACATGTAGTTGTGTACTCATCTGATGAGGAGACAAGGAACCTGAAGGAGGATCCAAGATAATGTCCAAAATGGTTGCCAAAGCCATGTATTTAGCTTTGTCCTGTTCTATTTTTACCTACAAGCAACAAATTCGGCACATACCGGTATGTTAATGATTATGACCTCAACAAAATTAGATAAAGAGGCACTTAAAGATGGCCCGTCCCTTTTTATCTGCAAACTTCATTAAAGTTTGCACATATTTAGCACGTATCTTTGCGATACTAACTGTGACATTTTAAGATCAGCGGTACTATAACTCCCGTAGAATAAATAAAAATCTAACTAGTTTTCACTGAGGCTTGTCTATTTTTGTGGTACAAAAAAAGGGAAGCTCGATCAATTACCGAAGATTATTTCCTCAAAACCGAATATTACGCTTTGTCGCTTCCAGGGAAGGGTGATATAGCCACTCTCTCTCTCTCTCTCTCTCTCTCTCTCTCTCTCTCTCAAATGATGACAAAGTCAGGGAACTTTCAGAATTAGGTTTGCGAAAGGGACGGGCTACCTTTAAACGTGTGTCATTTGTGAAAAATGTCTGCCAACGCAATATTTTTAGCTTTATTCTGTTTTACTATAACCTACAAGAATGAAGTCTCGAGATAAACAAAACCTGGAGAGAGTGGAGGATTTCTTTATTTAGGTTCCTGGATAGCAACATCTGCCAGGTAGCGCAGATGTTGCTATCCAGGAACCTAAATAAAGAAATCCTCCACTCTCTCCACTCTCTACCGGCTACTAACTACGTCAACCGGATCACCAGAGATACAGGACTTAACCTTGATGAAGTGGGACAAATAATGGACGACAGGGATCAGTGGAGGACCACCAACAACAGTGTTTTCGACCGTGGTCAACCATGATGATGATGATGATGACAAGAATGAAATGTGGTACATATATAGGTTTCGAATCATAAACTAGGCAATTTTACAATATAGAAGCAATAAAGAATGTCTATCTTGAGGCGCCATTTTCAAAGATGGCCGACAATCTAATATATTAATCTTTATTCCCTCCAATTTGTTTCATTTGATCGAGATATGTTCATAGTGAGGGCATGAATATTAAAAAAGAAAAGAGATTATTGGCAATGCATAGGCCCAGTGACAAAAGAACAAAGAGTGGCCTTGAAAACCAACCCTAAAACAATATATGGCCCCAAATTATAATATGATATAAGATATATGGATATATGATTTCAATACAATGTTTAAAAAATTGAAATGTGATGTTTTATCACTAATCTTTCTAGCCGGGGTGGCTAGTTCATGTCAGATGGAATCCCCATTTGTAACAAATTTGTCCCATAGCCTGAGAACAATCTGTCGAGTTTTGATGAAATCTTATATTAATTTTTTAGATATAAATCCCATTTTTACAACTTTAAGTACTCTTTTCCGAGTTGATTTCTTTCAACTTTGGTTCAGATGAAGTCATGTACCTTTGAGAAAAAGTTAAAAAAAAAATAAATGTAATTTTCCCCCTGTGACCATTTGGGCCGCTACCCCCACCCCCGCCCCTTGCAATTTGCGTATACCACCGTTTTAAGAACTTATGAGGCAATTAACCATGAATCGTTCCTATCAAGTTTGGCTAAAATCCAGTTACTTATTCTTCTGAAATAGTCGAAAATAAGAGGAAGTTGCATGGGAGCATTTTTTTTTGGAGGGGGGGGGTGGGGTGAGGGGAGGGGGTGCCCCGTGCCACTTGTGTACCCCAAGTTTACCAATTGATGATCCCTTTTACCTAAGGATGATTCCTGTCAAGTTTAGTCAAAAATCCAATTATTTATTCTTCTGAAAAAGTCACAAACAAGAGAAAGTTGCCCCACGGGGGCATTTTTGTGTGTGTGTGGGGGGGGGGGGAGGTTACCCTTTTCCGGCTCCTTGCCATTGTTGTCCCCCCATTCTAACAACTTACGGTTCCTAATACCTAAGGATGGTTCCAGTTATTTATTCTTGAGAAAGAAATATTAACAAATAAAAGAAAATTCCCCCTGGGGCGTTTTGGGGGCTTCCTCCCCCCCCCCCCCCCGTCCCCAGCCCCTTGCCACTTGTGTACCCCAAGTTTGACAACTTATGGTCTCTATAACCTCAGGATGATTCCTATCTACTTTGGTTAAAAACTAGTTATTTATTCTTGAGAATATGTCCCCAAATAAGATAAAAATGCCCCCAGGGGGGATTTGGGGGGTTATTTCCCGGCCCCCTCGCCACTTTTGATCACTAATTTGAACAAGGTAATTAGGTTCCTATTATCTAAGGATGATTCATATCAAGGTTTTTTTTTATTTTATTATTATCATTATTATTTATTTTTTATTTTTTTTATTTTTTTTCATAAAATCCGGCCGTGCGTTTTCGAAAAGAATTAAGAATAACATACAAGGGCCCTAGCTGGAGCACTTGGGGGGGGGGGGGTGCCCCCACATGCCCCTGAAAAATTTTTGAGATGCCTCTATATCTAATATTGTTTCAAATATGGTTTTGAACATGTGCGCCAAATTTAGTGCTTGTAGACAAAGTACACAATTATTCACCTTATCCAACCCACTATCATTTGAAAGTTGATGCAGTCCTCCCCTCAAAAAGCACGCACGCGCACGCGAATTTCGAGCGCGCTGCGCCGTGCCTCATCTCGCGTCAGATGTCCAGGCCAATCTGAAATACGGTCAGCGTGAAATTCATCCGAACATTTGAAGACACCATACAAAAATGAGTGTAGCAGGTAAATAAACAAAGTGCTACGGTGTCCTCTACTCATCCGATATCTATGAACAGTAGCGTAAATATGATGCCATTTTTTCCGTTCGTGGGTCTCTTTAACGACACCATAAATATTTTGGACATCTGACGCGGCAGTCATCTGACGCGGTGACACCGGGAGAAAGAGCCAAGACGTGTTGTAGTCGCCATCTCAAGAATGAATACACTCTCCCTCTCTCCCCCTCTCTCTTGCGGACCAGACTCCTTTCACGCCTAGTGATTTGACACTTAAAGCGAGGTCTGACGAAGAGGACTGGCTTTTTATAGTCCCCCGTCTCCACGTGTCTGCATGCGTGTGTGTGTGTGTGTGTCTGTGTGTGTGTGTGGGTGTATGTGTGTGTGTGTGTGTGTGTGTGTGTGTGTGTGTGTGTGGATGTGTGTGGATGTGTGCACCCGGGTGCAGTCAAGGGACTCGAAAACGATAAGACGACCGGTCTAGTCTACATCGCATGCAGGCGTTAATCTTTGTGAATCAGTCAGTCGCTCGTTCCAAATCAATGGAACTACATACACTAGCTCATTTTCATCGAATTGAGTCATACCGCGAAATCTTTCATCAGAAGAGCATTTAGATCCCTGAAGGTGCAACACTTGCCTCAAAGTTATATAGTGGGAAGTTAAACAAGACCAATTATTGGTTTGTTGATGATCAATGATAAATATTGCATATCATTTCATGATATGTATAAATTATTCATCTGGCACACAACAGTTTTAAGAGAGGAGAATTGCGAAGTTTGAACATCACGAAATCATGGCTGTCAACGAGTTTTTCTTTTATCATAAATGTCGAATTAATGATATCAAAAACGTAATACATATTTAAGGATTCTGTAAATGTACTAGGGTCCGGAAGTAATTCCTCCAAGATAGGAAAAATCTATGTAGGATGGTGCTTTTCTATCTTGCGCATTTGAAAGAAAATTATGGATTTGGATTTTTAATATGCTTATCGAGTACATATTATATATTGATATACCTGTTGGACCTTAATTGTTTGAAACATTCTTCATTGAATTACTAGAAAGAGTCGCCTAGGTACAAGGCTGGGAGGTGCATGGCCACAACCCGGTCTGTTAACAACTGTGTCTAGTAACACAGACTATGCCCCAATCCCATCCTGGCTCCTCTTCTCAGAGGAGCTATGACGTCACTAGGGCATAGTCTGTGTAATACATGTACCAGGAACACAGACTGGATTGTGTCCATGCATTTTCAGCCTAGAACCTATGCTAGAGAAAGAGATATGAAGGGAGAGAAGCAATTACAAATATGGAGAGATACACGCATGAAGAGATACCCACATTTATAGAAAGGGGGAGAGAGGGGGAGCGAAAAAAAACCCATATAAACAGAGACAAAGTGCATCATAGAAAGAAAGTGAGAGAGAAGTGGAGTGATAGAAAGAAAAACAGAGTGAGATAAAAGTGTGTGTGTGGGGGGGGGGGGGGGGGAAGGGGGTGTATTCATGGACATCAAACTTTATCAGATACAGGATAGTCCATTTTCAAAAGTTATGAAACTCGGCAGGAATCAACAATAACGTGTATGAAACCCCATAGTCTTAGCCTCACAAACCTTTGGAGTGAAATACTATCCCTGTTCACGTTTAAAACACCTCGTGTTGCAGCTATCATTGTCTTCATTCATATAGCTTATTGCTCGGTGTATCACTCAGCTGTAAGCCGCACACCTCAACGCATCACTGCGCGGTGCAAAAAGCCATGATGTGAGCTAGTGCATTCGTCCAGTCGTTGCATCGGTACGTATGCTACAGGAACCTTCTAGAAATATGGCAATAAATATGACTCCGCTCAAAGTCGGTTTCCAGTTTTATTGTGGCGAGGGGACTCTTACACATTCATTTTTTTTCTTCCATTTTCTGTGTTTTTCGTTTTACCCGTTTGTTCTCCAACAGTGCTACACTGTCTTTAGGCACAAGCGGCTACTTTGAAGTAAAGGCTGGTTATAGTGTTATGGTTAGGTAATTACAAGCTTTGCTTGGAAAAACGAAATCGGAGTTAATGAAATGATTGTGAGCAGTTGCTGACAGGAAATAAGATGAACGAGAGAACAAGGCATCAGTGAATATTGTTATGGGGGAAAATAAAACGTATTATGAGAGAGGTGTTGAAGATGAACAGAGAAACAACGAATGTGTGTGTGTGGTGTGTGTGAGAGGCAGAGAGAGAGAGAAAAAAAGGTGAATAATAAGTCGATGCGAGAGAGAGAGAGAGAGAGAGAGAGAGAGAGAGAGAGAGATAAAGAGAGACAGAAAGCCGAAGAGCGACAGTGAGATTTAGTGTAATTACATTTATTTCATTCCTTTTTTTTTCAAAACAATTCAGCTGAAATAACAATGCTACTAGGTGTTAAAAAAATGTTGACACTTTTAAAAAAAATAAGTAAAAATAAGTTACAAATCGAACCAGGCTTGAATATTATAAAAGCAGGTTCTGTGACAATTAATCAATTATTTTTTGTAACATTCCTGTAATCAAATTATGAGATATTCACTTTTAGACCCATTTCAATATCATATAATCAATTCAGAACATGACAATGACCATTGTGCATCGTACATGTCAACCCACAACTTCCGTTCTTCCAGAAACAGTAGGATGCATTCTTAACGACACTGTTAAGAAGACAAGAGCCTATAATCATTGTTCTGTTCTGAAATGACTTTCTGATTTATTAACCTTTCTCAGGTTTATTGTAAAAAAAATGAAAATGCCACCAAACTTGCTCAGAAAACATGACGTCCTTTGCCTTAGCTTTATTTGAGTTATACATGATCTTTTCTATGATTATTTTTGAAAAGTGTCAAACGATTTTCTGAACACTTAGTATACGGAAAATGTGTGCGATTTGAGTACAATCGAAGAGAGAGCGGGAGAGAGAGAGAGGGAGGGAGGGAGGGAGAGAGAGAAAGTGATTCCCTTGTTGTCATGATTGTTCTAGCTGTCTGTCTCCCTCCCCCATCTCTCTCTCTCTCTCTCTCTCTCTCTCTCTCTCTCTATCTCTCGCTCGTTCCCTGTCGTCATCCCTTTCTCTATCCGTCTTTCTTTATGCCCCTCTCTCCCCCCCCCCTTCTCTCTCTCTCTCTCTCTCTCTCTATCTCTCTTGCTCGTTCCCTGTCGTTCTCCCTTTCTCTATTACTCGTCCTCCATTCCCCCTCTCTCTCTCTCTCCCATCTTCCCTGCCACTCTTTCTCTCTCTCTCTCTTCCACTCTCTCTCCATTCCCCTTTGTGTATACATCTCTTCAAATTCCCCCTCCCTATTCCATTCGCCTCTCTGTAACTGCTGCCATGTTCCCTGCACGCATACATGTACACATGGTATCTGATGTTTTCCTTGTTTTTCCTGCTTTATTCAGTAAAAAAAAAATAACCAGTATTTTATCAGATCATGATCATGAACATGAACTAATAGTATTGATATCAGATACACGGTTCCCGCTTGAATTATGATATTGAAAATAATAAAATGGGCTTCATATCATGTGTGCATATTCTTTCTTCACCCTTCCTGTGCTAAATAAAAAGCTGCTCAATATTTGGAGGATGTGCTTTAATGGTGACATACTGCACACCTGTCACACAAAGAGTTAATGGTCAGCCATTATGATATAGAGTACCGAAGTGTGACGTCATAATGAGCATACTGTCAAGACAACTCGTTCTAAACTATAGAGTACCGAAGTGGTGCCGCCATATGACATGAAAAAGGGTTCTTGTAAGCACCGTTTAATATGGTGCTGATAAAAACCTTTCATACGCCAAAATGGTGCTCGGAGGCACCTCAAATGGTGCCGATATTGTGTCAAGATTTCGCATCTTTATTGCGAACCTTTTACTCTGAGAGTGTATACGCCTAAAAGCTGTTTTTTAAAACTAAAACAGTCATACCATAGGCATTATGAAACATTTAGAGATCATCAATTCCAACTTTTACAGGTTCTTCACGCATTCATGATCATTATATGGGTGTTGATCTCGATAGTTACGACCGGAGTAATGAGGAGTTAGGAATTAAGGTTAAGGAAGATATACAATCCCCCGAAAAAAGATGCTGTAGACGCAAGAGAAACAATAAACTTCGTGCCTACTGCCAACATTGGTTCATGATGAGATCCATCGTTCTACTTACAATATAGTTAAGTATGCTAATCGTGATACTGAATATCACTTCGTATGGTATGTAAATCTGGATAACACGGTGCTAAATTTCTTTATACAAGTTATAAAAGCGTTCATAATGCTTTAGTGCACATAATTAATGACGCGAATGTTCTAGCAGGTCGGAAATTGTGCGCACAAGGTCACCTTTCATGGTTTTACTCCACACGGAACATGACAATATCGTATAAACACAGTGTACAATCTAGGCAATAAACGTGATATACATAATGTTATGCACTATTACAGGCCTGTGGGCGTTGTATGTAGACAAAGGGACATGCTGCCGATAGGTGAAGTTGGTTACTGTTGATGCTAAGTCGGGCTGCGGCAAGCCTCCGTCGTCATTATGCTGGATCCACGGCTTCTAATCGCTTAGTAGCACACATTGAATATTAGAAATAACTAATTATTGAATTGTTAATAATAACTAATATACTTAAAGTAAAAGAAAACATAGTTACATCTCTATTCATCGTGCAATCTATGTCCTTGTTTTACATAAAAGATAGGTAAATGCCGAGATTAATTAATCAACGAATTAAAAAAAAAATACACTATGAAGTAATGGAAGATGTCAATGATGAGTTTCAATGAAACAGGATCCAAAAAAAAACCGGATGGACGGAAAACCTACAAAGCTGTTTAACCCCTTGTGAGCCACATGAAATGTTACCTAATGTTGTTTGGATGCATTACCTGTCCAAAGTTGCATCAATGACACATAAAGAGTTAACCGATTAACCACATATCATCGAACGTTAATATTTAAAAACAACAGAAATCTGGGAGCAAAAACGACAGTGCAGTGACTGATCAAACTTAAAGAAATCATTCAGGAATTTAGCATGGTGATATCCCATCAAAATGATATTGGAAATATTTAAGTATTTTAGATTTGATGGTAATTGCGATCAATATTCAAATCTTTTCTGATGCAGGAAACGTATAAGTCTGGTCGATTTTTCAATTCGCATCGGTTTATCCGACAGGGAATGGGGCGAGGGGGGGTGGGGGTGGGAGGGGGGAGGATTCAACCGAAACGAACAAATGCCCGTTCACCAACAATGTAAGTGTCTGAAACATCTTCAAAGATTACCCTATGAACGAAGGGGGGGGGGGGGGGGGTCAACCGAATCGAACAAATGCCCGTTCACCAACAATGTAAGTGTCTGAAACATCTTCAAAGATTACCCTATGAACGCATTTAGGGCAAGATTTTAATAAAAAAAAAGAAATCCTCGGAGTCACATAGGACAGTGACAGCTTGATCGATCTGTTGTCGCGGCCCCCGGGGAAATCTAAATCAAATGGTATTCGCCTTTCTTCTCTTGATCTCGAAGCGGGGAGCAGAACATTTCAGCGTTACGTGTCCTATGCTTTCAAAATATCTTAAAAGATAGATTACACCATGAACGCAATTCGGGTTTTTAATCGTCATGATAGGCTAGTTACAATAAAAAAAAATCCACGGAGTCTGATAGGGTAGGGCCAACTTGATTAAACTTGTCGCTGAGCATTATCATTGAGTGATCCCGGGAAAATATTAATCAGTTCGAGGCTGCAAATAACGTTTACCTTCCTTCTCTTGCTTTTGAGGCGGGGAGCAGAACAAGTCAATCATATTGATGACGTCAGCCCGAGACCACTCAGACAGGGAGATCGAGCCGTCAGAGTCCATATCGATAGCGTGGAATATATTCTTCTGGGTCGCTGCGTTATCCTGTCCCATGATTTCATGCGCATTTCTGTGGATATCATTGTGGGGGAAGAGAACAGAATACATGTAAAATCAACGATACACTATGTTGCTTGTTTATCAACGTTGTTTTCCAAAGTTTTTGATTAGCATGAAAACAGATTTTTCAGCGGTATTTCTGTTTTTATGCTCAACCTGTCTGCTCATTCAGTAATTCCCCTGCTTTCTGTTGTGCCATCAAATGGCAAGCAAGCTGCAGTCTGCTGGGATATACTTCTTGCATGTTTTTTATCTTCTCTTTTTCCAGTACAGTCAGATTTTGCAAGCACTTCACCATTCCCTATCTCCTTGAGGTAAATAAAGTTAGGACGTCAGGTTCGGTACGTGTTTTTAAAAGTTAGTGATATATATATACACTGTTGGTCATAAAGGTGGAATATTTTTTTTCACCAAATTTTCACAGCGTAATTATTACCACATGATTTGAATATGGCATTTATGGTGCATGATAACAACTTTACTTTATTATTCTGCCTTTTACACACGTTTGACAGTGATATTTTACAAGTTTATGTCCTAAGCGATGGATGTCATGAGCACAGAACAACAATGACGACAATATACAGTAAATTAAAGGATCATGAGATATTTATTTTCAATCTCTCTCAGTTTTCCAGATGACTTCTTTTTTGTGATTTCATGGACAAATTTGCATCAAACTTGAGTCATTGTTCTTACTCAGTCACTAGTATCGGGTATGTCCACCCCTGGCACGAACCAGCGCATGCAGACGTCGTGGCATGCTGTCCACTAGCTTGTTGATGACGTCAACAGGCATAGCGTCCCATTCTTCCCTCAGAGCATCTGCCAACTCCTGCAGATTTTGAGGAATGACCTCTCTGTCGTTGATGGCTCGGCCTAGGGCATCCCATGCATGCTCTATGGGGTTCATATCCGGCGAACAAGCTGGCCATGGCAACTGTACGACGCCCTCTGCCTCCAGGAATTCCCTTACTGCAGCGGCCCTGTGCGGTCTAGCGTTGTCATCCTGCAGTCGGAAATTGTGCCCATACACTCGTCTTGCATATGGAAGACAGTGGAACTCCAAGATATCCCTGTAGGCGGCGGCGTTGACGTTTCCGTCCGGAACCACCAGTGGCGTTTTCCCTCCATAATGGATGCCGGCCCATATCATCACTGAGCCGCCTCCGCCTTGAGTCGTCTCGTGGATACATTCATCGCGAAGGTTTTCCCCGGCTAATCGACGAACTCGTTGTCTCCCATCCTTTCGGTCAAGGATGAACCGGCTCTCGTCCGTGAAGACCACATGTTGCCAATGTCCTGGATGAAGCCTTCTGTGCTCCCTAGCCCAAAGAAGACGAGCTACTCTGTGGCGAACAGACAGGCGTGGACATTTGGTCAACCGTCGTGCTCGGTAACCATGTTGGAGCAATCTGCGATTAACGGTTGACCGGGAAACGTTGATCCCATGATATCTCCTCCACAAGCGACGAAGACGGCTCGTGGGCAATTTCCGGTTTCTGCGGCTGAAATTCAACAGTTGGCGATCATCTCTTCTTGTGGTCAATCTGGGACGTCCTGGAGATTTCCGTGGCCGCACATTCCCCGCCTCACGTTGACGTTTCAGGATCTTAGAGACTGCACTCTGTGATATCCCTAGGACTTCTGCGATATCAGTCTGCTTGTAGCCCTCCTGTCGCAGTGCTACCACTCTTTCGCGTATTGCTGTTGCCGTTGGACCAGGCATAGTCCAGGGAACGTCTCTACCGATTTTTATTTCAAACGGTACAAGGAACTCGAAAAAATGCAACCTTCTTATACACAGTGCTAAATCAGGGAAAGGGACAGAATATCATATGCATAGGCTTTTATAGTCTACAACAAAAGAATTTATTACGTAATCCAAATTTCTCATGTTATAATGTCACCTGTGTAATGGGGAAACATTATGTAATCACTCAATTACCATTTTGTCTACGCGTAGCCTTTCAAATACCAACGAAACTGTCGATTTTTATTCAAAAATATTTTATTCCACCTTTATGACCAACAGTGTATATATATATATATATATATATATATATATATTCAATTGTGACAAATACAATATTCATAACGGGTTACTTGTTTACATTCTTTGATGTAAGTATCAGCTATGTTTATTATTTTATACACGCCCCCTCCCCCTCCCCACTCCCCTGGATAACACCTGTGGAATGTTTGTACAGCTGAGAGAGGATATATAGCGATCTGTATAATTATGCTCATTATTGATTTACAGCATATATTGCTCATTTCTATCGGAAAATATATTCAAATTAATTAAATCCAAAAGCTTATGAAAGGGCAGTGGGAATCCCCTTGGTTGCCGAGCCAACAACTATTTTGGGTAACAATGCAAGAATGTTGCTTTTTGACTGAGTGTACAGCGTAACTGGACAACACACATGATCATAAAAAAAAATCGGTCAACGCATTATTCATTTCTTTTAAAATTTAACAATGAGAGTGCTCTTTTGAAAAAGCAACCGTCCTGAAAAAAGTTGAATAAAAGCCCTTTCAAAAATGCTTTTCAGATCACTTGGTGCTTCTCTTGCTATTCAAGCGCCTAACAAGCTGCTTGATACCTCTCTTGCAACTTTTGCTGTCTAAGCTACTTTTCGTTGATGTCTTGTGTTGATTTTAATGTCAGTGGTTATATTAAAGTGTACTGATCCTACTAAACAAATTTCAGCTTGATTTGTGAATGGATCTTCTCACACTTATCGATATAACTTTTTTGAGTTTGTTCATATCTGGAGTGCAAGTTGGTGGCCATTTCTTATACATGCAAGCCCTGCTCAGTGGACTGTATCATAGTGAGCTATTGGTCATCTGTCTTGACAATGGAAGTGATCAACAAAAGGACAATGATGTTCATTCACGTTCCTGTCTGGATAATCCTTGCCTGTCTTTTGAGTACTGGGACTGGGCATAATAGTGGCTTTGTGAACAGATTTTGTGGAACATGCTTTCAACACTCTACAAGGGTTGGATACATTGGTCGACGTATTCCATACTACAGGAATGCTGACTGTACGTTTCAAGTAGAACTTCTGCTGTGTGGTGACATACAACCTAATCCAGGACCAGTTAATGCCAGCCAATTGTCCACTGTTCGTCAGCAAATTACTGTACAACAGAACAACATTGGTCATTTGGGGAATAGAATTAAGTATGACAGGAAAACACTTCTCGACATGCACAGCCTACATTATAAAGTAGAGCCCCATACTTGGAAAATCTCTGTACGAAACCTCGCACGAAAAGGGGGTCCAAAGGAGGAAAGCGTCGACAGCGCAAGTCTCATCCTCAAGATGCTTCCCAACAAACTATGTTTGCATTGTGGAATGCAAGGTCCATCAAGCCAAAAGTTGCTATGCTGTGTGACTTTGTTATTCATGATCATATCGATATATTAGCAGTGACAGAGACCTGGCTGTCAGGGGACCACCGGGATGATTTCTCTCTTGCTGACATGTCCTCCACTCTTCCAAACTACAGGTGGTTTCACATCCCTCGTAAGGATCGGCATGGTGGTGGAGTAGGTGTGTGCATCAGGAAAGGTTTCAGAGTGCATGAGTACCCCATTGATCCATTTTCTTCTTTTGAACATATTGATTTGTTGCTGTCTTCTAGTAATCATGTGCCACTAAGATTGGTAGTCATCTATCGCCCTCAGCGTACTCATACAGGGGACCTGACGCATTATACTTTCTTGACTGAATTCGCTTCCTTTCTGGAAATGATAGCCTCAGTCCGACATCGTGTTTTAATTGTGGGTGACTTCAACTATCATGTTGACGATGAGACAGACACAGTAGCTGCAAGATTTACTGACCTTGTTAACTCTCTGAATCTGAAGCAGCATGTGAACTTACCCACTCACCATGGTGGACATACACTTGATCTGATTCTATCGCGTGACACTGATGATGTTGTAGATTTCATCGGTACAACTGCTTATCTTCCTTCAGACCATGCTGCAGTGAAATGTGCTTTGAAGATTGGTCGACCAGAACCGGTAAAGATGGAAGTTAAGATGCGGAAATTGCGTGAAATCGAGATTGAATCTTTTGTGGAGGATATCCGGCAGTCTGAACTGTATCTTAATCCTTCAGATAATGAGGACAATCTAGTACTTCAGTATGAATCGGTTCTTCATAACCTTTTGGACAAACATGCTCCTCTGTTGTCTCGCACAGTAAGGTGTCGGCCAAACTCGCCGTGGTATAATGATGGACTTCGGGTAGTGAAACGAGAACTCCGCAGGTTGGAACCGATTGCATCATCCCCATCCAATTCTGGCCAAGAGATTCATCGGCAGATTTGCAAGGCTAAATGCACTGAGTATAAGAAGGCACTAGAAACTGCTAAGACAATGTACCATCGTGACCAGCTGGCCGATTGCAGTGCTCGTGAGTTGTTCCAGAAAATTGATAAACTCTCTCGTCCAAATTCTTCAAAGTCCTTGCCAGACAATGATGGCTCAGAGATTTCTCTTCCTGAGCGGTTCCAGCAGTTTTTTATAAATAAACTTGAGAAGATTTCAGAATCTCTCAGCTTAGGTCCTGCTGATGCTACAACATTTGAGTTTCCATGCCAAAGACAGCTTGGGACTTCACTACGTAGCTTTGAAGCTGTCTCCGAAAAACAAGTTGCACAGATAATAAAGAATTCTTCGACGACAACCTGCAACCTTGATGCTATTCCAACTTGTTTATTGAAGAAATGTTGTGATGATCTTGTTCCTGTTATAACTTCCATCATCAACAAATCTTTTCAAGCAGGCTGCTTCCCTGAGGCTCTGAAACAGTGTAACATCTGTCCTCTTATCAAAGATCGAAAGTTGGATAGTGAGGAGTTAAAGAACTATCGCCCAATCGCCAATTTGAAGTTTTTGGCAAAGACTGTAGAAAGAGCAGCTGCTCAGCAACTGCGGAGTTACCTGGCTAAAAACCAACTGCTTGCGAAAACTCAGTCAGCGTATAGACTTTTCCATAGCTGCGAGACGGCACTCTTGCGTGTGTCTAATGATATTTTGATGTCCTTGGACAAAGGCCATGAGGTGATTTTAGTCCTTCTTGACTATTCGTCCGCATTTGACACGATAAGCCATGACACAATCTTGCAACGAATGTCAGATTGGTTTGGGATTCAAGATCGGGTGCTGGTCTGGTTTCGTACCTATCTTACATCTCGTACTCAAACTGTCTTGATCAATGGTGTGCAGTCATCGGTTCATATGCCAACACAAGGCGTGCCGCAAGGGTCCGTTATTGGACCCTTAGTATTTACTATGTATACATCACCTCTAGAAAATATTATTGATTCCTATGGATTTTCTAAAATGTTGTATGCAGATGATACTCAAATTTATGTATCATGTAAATCATCAGACATCGGAGATTTAATTCCTAGAGTGTTGAGTTGTATCAAGGAAATTAAAGAGTGGTCGAGGTTGAATGGCCTTAAGCTGAATAGTTCAAAGACGGAACTTCTGCATATCAAATCAAGATTTCGGTCTCATATTCCTTTGCCACCTTTTCAAATTGATGGTGTAGAGGTTGTCCCTGTCAAGAAAGTGAGAAATCTTGGTGTTTTGTTTGATGATCAATTTACAATGCACAGCTATGTTAGTTCTAAATGTCGTTCTGTATCATTTGCGTTGCAAAAAATTAGCAAAATTCGGCCTTTTATTGACAAAGGTACCACTGAAAAATTAGTACATGCTTTTGTCATGTGTCACCTAGACTATTGCAATAGCCTGTTGTATGGATTACTGGATATTCAATTTCAGAAACTGCAGGTCATTCAAAACTCGGCTGCAAGGCTTGTGACAAGAACAAACAAACGTGAATCTATATCATCTGTACTAAGAGCCCTCCACTGGTTACCCATCAAATCACGTGTTAAGTTTAAGATCTTGCTACTTGCTTTCCACTATTTTCATGACATAGCTCCTTCTTATCTATCAGAGTTAGTTGTTAAGTACGAACCTGTACGGAATTTAAGGTCAATTCAGAAAGACCTTTACAATGTACCTGTAGTCAGAACAAAGTGGTATGGTAAAAGGGGCTTTGCGCATGCTGCGCCAGAACTGTGGAATAGTATCCCATGCAGTGTGAGGCAAGCTAACACAGTTGAGCAATTTAAAACTGCTCTGAAAACATACTTATTTAATTAAGCTACATTTTACTTAGTACAAGACATTCACCTCGCAGCAACTTTCCCTCTCTTCTTCTTCTTAATTTTCTTTTTCCTTTTAAGCGCGTTGAGACCTTTTTCAAAGGTATAATGCGCTATACAAGAACTGTTATATTATTATTATTATCCTTTTGTATCCTGATCTGATTTGTTTAACGCTTGATTGATTAATGGATAAAGAAATGTATGATAGTGTCGTTGGGACGGTATTTGAATGCTTGAATATTTAAATTGTTCTTACAAAAGCTGACTTCCAGAAAAACATTGAAGAGGGTTAGGCCATACCTGACTCGCTGGTCTTGCCTGTCTACGCCTGATTCCACATCACGCTTCCAAGGTCTGCAAGATTTGAAATGTCTTATGATAAAAAAGTATCTAAATTCGTTAAAATTTCGAATCTAGCTGCAAACCCTACCGTCAAACAATATCGAGGTTGCTATTTCAAATCATTTTACTACTTGCCAATAAGCGATATGGTGTGCGCTTTGTAATGAAAAACGTATGTTTCTGCACCACATGTTATTACTTTATACTGGCAAATGTTTTAGAGCTAGACTTTGTTCTTACCACTTGAACGATATTTTTCTTGAAGCTGTGTAATGTAATGCATGTTTAACGTACCCTCTTATGTTACAGGACTATGTTAAAGAATCGTAATTGAAAGCAAGCAAAGCTAACTTACCATTCTATCAAAATTTGTTAAAATAGATTATTCAACAATTCAATAATGACAAATAATACTCAACCAATTTATATGCACATTTGTTGGTGCAGGTGCTTGGATAGTGATTTTGTTCCTGAGACTATAATCAAGGCCAAGGCTTCTATACATGCATTGCATATTAATATACTCCATTTATGACCGATCAAATCGGCACAGAAAGCTAGAATGGAAATTCACAACTTCCTTTACTGTTGACCCTTACTGATTAGGGTCGTAAGGAGATGGGGTGCAGGCGTGACTGGTCGACCGGAGACCGCAGAGAACCACTGCGACCACCACAACCACGGAGTAGGATGAAGCCATTGTGTGTTGGTTCAGAAATCTTGCAGAGCTACGCTGGTCAGGGTTTATTCTGTCTACAGTGAGCTAGTACTCTGTCAAAAGAACAACACGAAAACAGAAATGATATAACATGGACACTGCACACTCTCTTACACTAACAAATCCTTTACTTCTAGTAAACAATTAATGATACAAGTCATACATTATTAACAACTCCTTACTGATCCCGCGTATGAATTTGCGGGCTGGCTTTTATCCACTCAGATACTGAGAAGCGCGACTCTCACGTAATCTGTTCTGCAGACAATAGATGTCGGGCTATAAAAAAAAAAAAAAAAAAAAACTTCAGATTCCTTGTAGGGTGCAAATTGAGCCATACAACTGTGGTTAGTTAAGTTCCATGACAAATATTGACAGCTCAATGGAACCATGGTTCACCAAATGGTTAAGGATTATGCATTTATTGTATCAAAATCTATCTTGAAATGTGATATGATCTAGGCAATCAGTCAATCAGTCAGTGCAATCGCACTTAGTGTATGTATTGAGCGGTTAAAGAAATTTAAGACTTCATTCTGTCTAATCAATAAGATATGCGAATCAAAAAATCAATCAACATGATATATCATGTGGTTGTAATGGTTTTGATACTAAATATTGATGAATGTTGATAAAAATATTGATAAAAATTGCTCCCTAAAAAAACAGCCATGCACGAGATTTACTTTGTAGGCCTACTTACCTGTATGGCTGTTGCACATGTCGGCAAGTGGTATTTGGAATAAAATCATCTCTTATTTAAGCACTCTGGTTGCGTGCGAAATGATTGTGTTATTGCCAAGTTGACGTTTTAAGCTGGATTTACTTAGAGTAGTCGGGCATACTGGGGTTTCCTCTCCTCTGCCCGGCAAGATCCACGCATTTCCTAAAGCAAGATCTCTCTAGTCACATGCTGATCCTCCCAGGCTTAAAAGTAGGGTGTCTCTCTTAAAAAAGTCATGAAACACGACATCGATCGGCAATACATCATAAAAAAAAACCAAACACTAGTTGCACAAACAGTCTCAGCAAATGTGTACAATCATAGTGGCTATTACCGTTTTATAGCGACCATATGATATAGGGTACATTTTTTTTTTTAATTCTTGCAACGGCGAGCAGAGCTAAATGCGCTCTTCAACTCAGAACGGAGGAGCGGTGTGTCACGATGCGCGTATTGCGGTCTCGGTCTTTCGGTTACAAGATTCGCCTGGATTTGGAAGACCCAAAGTCTACTCGAAATCAATATAATTCCGCTCAATGTATTTGTTCTAATGTTGTGAGGAAAGTTCTGATTTAGTATTTTCTGCTATATTTCTTAGTATTTTCACACTATGATTTTGTTTGACATGCAAAAGGGCCACCCTACCTTTAAGGCTAGAGGCCTTTGCTGTGATGAGTGTGTTTGGAAAAACATTCGTTATCACGCAAGTTGAAAACATGTGACAAGATGTTCTCATTGCTGTTATCTTAAAACCAAATAAAATATCGTCCTTCCGTGAAAACAAGTATGTGAAGTTTATCTGTCCCAGATCTGCTTCCCCACACTGAATCTTTAGTAATTATACGCTCTAGCTGATTGGCAGCCGGGAACGAAGGCCAGTAGTGCATATACCCTGTTTGTACCTGGTGCCTCGATTCGTGAGTCATTGTTACAACAAATTATAGCTAATAAGTCCCTGCTAAGGTATACAGTATACTGCTATACTGCTGTATACAGTATATATGCAGTTTATATACAATATATATGCCACAGATGTCAATTTTAGGGCCACTATTGTTTCTTATATACGTAAATGATTTGTGTTAATTTTCAACACATTTCAATATCAGCCAACGACACCAGCATGTGTAAGTCCAATGGGAATATTGATACCCTTAGTACTAGGCTTAATTTACAAAAATGATGAATGCCTACACAAACGCGTACTGAGTATACAAAAAATGCATTATTATCACAAATAACAATTATTAACGTACACCGCAATGCCTTCAAAGTCAATTTAGAAACAACATATTTTAAAAGAGTATAATTAAATATAAAATGCTATCATGGAATTAAAATGCTGGTGCTAGGTTCAATATATTAGCTATAAACATGAGCATATTGGCTAAGTTAAAGTTGTTACTATCAAATGTCTTAAAATCATTGTATGATACACTATGCGCTGCTCATATTCAATATTGCAAAACAGCTTAGTATTATAGTAGCAAACATATATTGATAGAATATTTCATTTAAAAATCAAGCAGTACGAAATATTTTACACTCAAGCTACTCTTCTCATACTGCACCTATGCTTTCTTCTTTTGGTAATTTCTCATTATTTTATGTATATGCATTTGCTCAGGAACTCTGTTGGGCAATAAGTGTCATACCTTAAATATTTTGATGATGTAAATGAAGCTTATTCTAACTTTTGTTAAATGTTTATTAATATTTGAAACAAGCATGCACCTATCAAAGAAAGGACAGGGAAAAGAGAAATTGTCACTCCTAAAAAGCCATGGATAACTAGAACTACACGCAAGAAATATAAGTTGTATTCAAAAGTGATAAAATCCATTTATGATAAGCATGTTTTGCCAAGATATCGGAGGTACCGCAATACATTAACAACAGTTCCGAAGACTGCGAAACATACATATTACACACACTAAAAAATTAGGGTTCAAAATTTAACCTCCAGGCGTGATACAATAGCAGCATCCCAATGGAGTTCATTATTTGCACCCTAGTCAAGGGTGCAATTTTGAACCCTCCAATGGGGTTCGTTTTTGCACGCTGTGGGTTTAAAACTGCACCCCGTAGGGGTTCAATTTAAAAGTAGTCGGGTTTCAATTCAACATCCATACGGTTCAAATTTAATTTGCACCCTTAAATGTATATTTTTGCACCTTTGGGGTTCATTTTCCACCAAACCCAACCCTACAGACATAGTTGAACCTTTCTGGGTTTATTTCTGAACTCCATATCCAGGTAACAAAACAGGGTTTTAATAAACGTTTTAAAACGTAGATTTTTTGGACGTTTTGTGAAAACGTTTTATGGACGTCAAAATGTGGAAAATAAACAAAAACTTTTGGAAACTCAATATCATTTATTTGATATGATCTCATATGATTAAACATACATAGATATAAACACACACACAACCCTAACCCTATATTTATCCTATTAATATCATCCTACCCTGCTCCTATCGTGTTCATACGATCACTTTCATATATTTAGCGCTAAGGTAATTTCCTCCAAAAATAAATATTTTGTTTTAATTATTGTTGTCTGCACTCAATTAGGTGGCATTTATTTTTTTAATGTCTAAAGAAAAAACACTTCTTTTTCAAAAGGGGTTAGATCCATTTCAGTTTGTGTGCAAAAGGAGATAGATCCGTAAAGGTAATTTTTGGAAAAGAAATATTTTGAAAATATGCAGATAGGTAGATTTCTTTTACACATTTCATGTTCACATGGTAGGGTAGTATATCATGACAATTTACTTTCGCGTTAGAATATTGCAATATGGGAGAATAAAAAGAACATTCTCTCAGAATGGTCTAAAGTGGATCTAACCCCTTTTGCAATCAAGCTCGTCATATGTAGTTTTCTTAACGGATTTGTCATCAAATCCTAATACAAGCTCCTTTTGAATTTAAAGATGAAATCATTTACATAAAAAACGTAATAAAAACTTATATACAACTAATATACAATTCATGTATAAAGCTATTTCCATTTATATCTACACTGTACATGATTTTCTTAACGGATTTGTCATCAAATGCAAGTCAAGCTCCACTAGCACCAGCACTTTATCTGACTCCATTAGTTATCAATCATCTCCGACACTTGTTAAATGTTATTGCGACATGTTTGTTAAGTTCCTATGTATCTATTTAATGTAATTGTCAATACAAATTTCATGTCTAGCTTTATGTATGCTTGCCAATGAAGATGATGATGATGGTAATAACGACAATCAATAAATCATTTATCAAATGTGTATGATGCAAATCTTGTTCATAATGTTGTTTTCATGTTTATATGTTTTTACAAATTCATGCAAGAACATTCATATTTTTCCATCTCTGTACATAGTTACCAAACAAGAAATGCTCCAGACTACCACATGTCAGCACTCCAAACAACACGTTCATAGTCCTATATATTATGAGGCATGCTGTCTTAGCTGCTGAATGTAGCCTATACCTGAACTTTCCTTTCAAAAAGTGAAAGACCCATTAAAAAAAAAAACCCAAATAATTTCATCGTCATTAATGAATTGATTTTGACTTTAATGTTGGCTTGGTTTAATCATTTGTCCTTTTATTGTATTTTATAAGTTTTGTTGGTATTTTACTTTGGTCTCATTCACTATTTGCGAAAAAATCTTGTCCTTCCATTAAAATAAAGTATGTGGCTTTATATGAGGCCCATACTCGCTTCCCCACACTAGTTCTTTGCACAATTTACGCTTTAGCTGATGGGCAGGAGTGGATGTATCATTTTGTTGCCCGATGCATCGTTTCATGAGTAATTGTTACAACAAATTATATATATCTGATTAGTCTCTGCTTACAGATGGAGCTCCTGTTTCGTTGGAACCACTGTCGCATACATTTAACTTGCCATTAACGTGTGGTGAATCTCCTAATGAGATGGAAAAAGTAACGCTAACCCTACTTTTTAAGGAAGGCATTAATGATAATTCTGGAAATCAGACAAATGGCAGTACTCCCTGTCGGAGATAAGGTCGTAAAAAGATTGTTGATATTAGAGTATTTACTATTTTTTTAATATTGATATATCTTCTTCCAACATCAACATGGAATTTTAAAGAAAGCTATCCGTGGTTAATTCTCTCATTAAAAGCAATGGCTGAAGGTAGGTGAACACTTTGAATGTCGTTGGATTTCCAGAAAACGTTTCACACGATTGATCATTGCATATTTTTTCAGATTTGCTCACATTATGGTATTCATGCACTCCGTTTTAAACTGTTTGGAAGATGCAAACTTCATTATAATGCAAACATGGAATGTGTAAGTAAAACGTGATAAATTCCCACATACATCTTATTACTATGTAATTTTTTATTTAATAATTTTGATTTTATTTGAGCTATTAACATTTTTTTCCGAATTGTCAGAAATTAAAATACTTTCATGAGTATTGAACAGAGGTTAATAAAAACAAAACCAATACTGCAGCTTCATAATGCGTGCAATTGATTCACTATACATGTTTGTAATAATATGATCATATAAAACAAATAAACTATAAATGATCATTTAATATTTTGTATCGTTCATTATCTGTACGTCTTTTATCAGGTTTCTATCCTGCCTTCTATATTTTTTTGTTCTCTCTGATTGCTTACCTTTTGCCCCCTCTCCCCACTCCGCTCTCCCCAACCCACCTCTCCCCACCCCACCTCCACCGTCTTCACTATTTTTGGTCCTCCCTCTTTCTCACATTCACTGTTACTCTTCTTCTTTCTTTCTTTCATTCTGTCTGTCTTTCTCACTCACTTACTCATCATGTTTGCTCGATTTATCCCTTGTTCACTTTCTCACTCTCTTTGCATATCACTTTCACTTCCTCTCTCTCTCTCTCTTTCAAACCCTGTCGCACTTTCATTCCCCCTACTTGATTAATAGCTCGCAACCTCTCGTTTTCCCCCTTCCTTTCTCTTTATATCCTTTCTATGAACACATCTGTTTCCCTCCTCATAATCCGCCTCTCTGTGCTACCTAAAGCGATGTTATATTCTCAAATTTGCACATGACACTTGTTCCTTGTTTTCCCTGTTTTGGCAAAAGGATCACAACAATTTGGCAGATCATGATCATTAACCGAACATTTATTGCAATATACACGACTCCCAAATGGGTTATGAAATCATGCAGAAATGAAATGGGTAAGTTCGATGTGTTCCTGTGTCAGAGAAAATGCTGCTGAAGTCAAATGTGTGTACATTATCAGACCCTCCTAGCAATCCGCAGCTAGGGTTATGATCATTGGCAAAAATCTAACAACAAAAACGATGGATTATCTGTCATTATTCATACAGGTGCAAATGAGAGTTCATTTGACTGATCTCTCCGTAATCAGTTGCAATAAGTTCATAGGAAAAGTAAAATTAACTGAATTTTTTTGATTTTCAAAGTAAATGTGAGAATTCTTTTTTTCTCTCCATTTTGTCGGTAAACGTTGATTGCTCTAGAAAATGTTTTTGCGTATTAATGCGTACCCAGATTACTGTTTATGGAATTAAATGTTATTACATTTTATTAAAACATTAAAATAATACCCAAATGACAAAAGAGTGAAGAGAGAAAAGGGAAAATGCATTCACGGTTAAATGATTATCAAATTCTTCTTGCTAAAATATCTTACTCTTATATAGTAACTGTGATACAATAACTATTTAGATGATAATGACCCCCAATACCTGACCCACTTGACTGCAGTTTCAACCAATGTAATATTCACCTCACAAACTTTCCATTCTTATTAGATGAGCCGGATTTTCCTCACAACCAAGAACCATGACAGTAAAATATGCCAGTCAGCCCGGATTTTCTTTCTTTGAATCTTTGCTTGTTTATAAAAACGTAGGTATACCGTTTTGTCACATAGACTTAACAATTGAAATTGTGCAACCGTAAAATAATCATCATGTTAAGTCACAGTATTATGTTTGCTGTCCCCATTTGAAAAAAAAATGAACATTGAATGAGAAAAGAAGATTCACTTCCATGTGCCCGGTAGTCACTGCACTGTCTGCACTTAACAGTAATTGTCATTAAATCCAACTTTTAAGCCCTTGTCCCACTATTGCGTCCAAGCGTTGCGTATGACTTGCGAGGAACAATTTTCAGGCAAGCAGGGTAATTTCTGCGGGCTGACAATAATTTTGACAAGTTTTTGCGTGCTTCTTACCTGCTGGACGCGTGCTAATTACGTTCTACTTGTGTGTATTCCGTGTGACCTGGGTGTCAGGCGCGTTGGTGGCGCGTTAAAGTTTCGAAACTGATCCGTGTTAATTACGGGCGACATACGCGGTGATTGCCTGCAAGTTGCCTACCTGCCTGCAAGCCTCTCAGAACGTTATCATCTTGGCCGCAACCGACCCTCAACTAACCAGCACAAAGGTAGTAATGACCAGAAATGACCAGGTACACGTATGTTAGCAGTATCAACACTGTTCCTAGCCCGTAAAACACCCATATTATGCTAGTAGAATACCCTACAGATAACTAGCCACAGATTCACGGGCAAGCTGCGTACTTCATGCAAGTTAACAGCATGTGACTTGCAAGTAAGGCTTTGAATTGCGGCCACTACGGGCCTCCTACTAGTGTTCTGCGTGGACCTCTGCGGCCAACCTCCCGCGACTTACCCGGAGCAAGTTTTGAGCATGCTCAAAACTTGGCTGCGGGTAAATCGGACTTGCGTGCGCATCTCCGGGCAACTTCGCGCGAGATACGTGCGAGGTACTGTAACGTGCGGGCCATCTGCGGGGACCTGCGTGTGGCAAAAATTGTCACTCGCAAGTCACATGCAATGCTTGCAGGCAATAGTGGGACAAGAAGATTTTCACCCATTTGTTACCATTAAAAAGATTTACATGTTCATAATAAGTATTATAATTAAATGTAGATTGTGAAGAATGTAGAATGCATTATTGGAATATTGACTAAAAGTGGCAGAATGCTTGGGAGATTATTTATACCTTTAAAAAAATATTTTGCTTGATACAGAGCATAACAATATCGTGTAAAACTAGGATATAATCTGAGTATATAACATATTGATGTTCTAATTTCGCACCATTAAATGCATACGCGGTGTATACAGACACAGGGACCGGTTGCCGACAGGTCAGTATGATGAATGTTGATGCTATGTCAGGCAACGACAGGGCTGGAAGTCTGATTCCATTGTCACGATGCTGGATCCATGACCATTAGTCACCTGACATGCACAAGAAAAAGAAATATGATGGAGTAGGATACATTTTCATGAAGCACTGAAAATTACACCAAATAAACCAGCATTCTTAAGAGGGAAACAGAGAGAATATAGTACGATTTATGTTCATCGTGTCATCTTTGTTTACGTCTTAATATGATAAGTAGGCTAATGCAAACATCCACCCATCCATCCATCAAAAGTACATAACTAGGTAAATGGAAAGGAACACATCAATAACGAAATACACATGTATACTAAAAAATGATCTAACTGAAAACGGGATGATGCATAAACTTTAAAAAGCCATTTAACCGATCATTCAAATGTTATCGAACGCTAATGTTTCAACTCTGGCCAAAGATGTTAGCACATTTTGGAGCAAACCGATAGTGTAATCAAAAAGTCAACTACTTGAAACCTATTCAGGTCGTAACCACGGTAATATTACTCCAAGACAAAAGTAGAAAGAATGTATTTTTCAGATATAATTGTAATTCTATTCAGAATTCTTAAGTTTCCAAGTTATGTGAACAATTGTAGGTAAATCAAATTCAGAAATCTATGAAAAAATAAACGTGGTAGATTTTTTTTTTCACTTTGCATCGGTTAATGCTGAGAAGGAGGAGGGGGGGGGGGTAGCAATCAACCATACTGAAAACATGTACGTTCACCTTACATTTCAGCGTTACGTATGCTATGCTTTCAAAATATCTTAAAAGATAGATTGCACCATGAACGCAATTCGGGCAAGATTTTTAATCGCCATGATACGCTAGTTACAATAAAAACAATCCACGGAGTCTGATAGGGGAGGGCCAACTTGATCAAACATGTCGCTGAGCATTATCATTATCATTGAAAATATTAATCAGTTCGAGGCTACAAATAACGTTTACCTTCCTTCTCTTGCTTTTGAGGCGGGGAGCAGAACAAGTCAATCATATCGATGACATCAGCACGAGACCACTCAGACAGGGAGATCGAGCCGTCAGAGTCCATATCGATAGCCTGGAACATATTCTTCTGGGTCGCTGCGTCATCCTGTCCCATGATTTCACGGGCATATCTGTGGATATCATTGTTGTGAAAGTAATCAAAATACAAATGAAAAAATACATTTTACTTCTTTATTAACGTTGTTTTGCAAAAGTTACATTAGCATGACAAAAAAAAAGATGTAATAGCGGTATTTCCTTCCACGTTCAAACCGTCTGCTCATGCAATAATCCTCTTTGCTTAATGTTGTGCCATCACAAGGGAAGAAAGCTGATTAAGACTTTATGAAGGTGCAGGATCTTTTTAAGTACAGTTAGATTTTCTTTACAACTATAAAGTCTCTACTGAAAATAACAAAAGAACAAATAGTCACGCAGTTTTTACGTCGGGTTGGTTACATGTTTTTGAAAGTTATTGATAAATGTTGTTTGAAGGTTTGCATGGTGGTATGATCAATCACAAAAGGGGTTTACGGTACACCATGCCTAAAGTCCTGAAAGGACTTAGAAGAGAAAAGTGGATAGAAATTGGAGGTGAATTGGAAAGGCGAGAAAGTGGAGATTTGAAAATAAGTATTCTTTCGAAATACGTGTAGTCCTTAAAAGGATTATAAGCCAGAGAGAGAGAGAAGAGTTGATGAGTAGAGAGGTGGACTTGTTTTCAAATATCCACTTACTCGCCTTTTCAATTCACCTCCAATTTCTATGCATTTTTCTCTTCTCAGTCCTTCCCGGACTTTACACATGGTGTACCGTAAAACTTTTTTGTGATTTATTCATAAATGTTGCTATTAATTCGCTTGTTTACATACTTTGATGAAAGTATTATGATCATCGTTTTGTAGACGCCACCCAAAATGTGGCATGATTACGTAAATACATGTTTTGTTCGTTTCTATTGCATATGAATTAAAATAAATTAAATCAAATTAATTAAATCCAAAAGCTTATCAAAGGGCAGTGGCAATTTCCTGGTTGTGCCAAGCCCCAAAACTATTTGGTAAAAATGCAACAATGTTGCTTTCCTTTGGAGTGCAGAGCGTGATATGACTACACATATTTGTCCACCTTCAGTTAGCACATTAGTCATTCCGTTTGAACTATAAACATTTTGTTTTTTCAAAGAAAATCGTCCTAAAATATAATTAATAAGCACTTTCAAAATGCATGATTTATCATTTGGTGGCTCCATAATCCTTGTGCATTATAATCTGATTCGTCTTTTAATAATGTGTCCATTGATTGATAAATATTGGATAAGTGTGTGAATGCTTAAACATTTAAAGACAATAACTGATGTATTGGGTGGGTCGTCAATGGGTTGAGGATCGTGTGTGTTGTCGTTGTCGAATCATTCTAACAAACTAACAAACTTTATATTGTTACAAAAGGTATATTGGGTTTGGGAAAAGTGCGTACATCATTTTTTCTAAGGTTATTTATAGTCTATATAATGAAATATAGATTTATAATTTGTTGTCGCATCTGTCGATTATTCTGTTCTTAAAGGATTGACATCTCGCAAAATCTAATAGAGGGTTAGACCATACCTGACCAGCTGTTCTCGCCTGTCCACGTCTATCTGCACCTCACGCCTTCTTCTGAAATTGATGAAGGGTAACTACGATAGTACATTAGTACATTGTTGTAATTCTTTTTTAAAAATCGTTCAATTGCGATATTTGTCTTTTTTGTATCATTCCTTTTATTGTGGATTTGTGAAAAGTGCATACTTTATATATAATTTATCAGGCTATGCATATTATTTTTTGCTCTTTTGCTCTTGCTGTCAACGTCTGTCTGTACCTCACGCCTTCTTCTGAATTTTTTTTCAAGGTGATTACAATAGTTCATTAGAACATTGGGCTAATTATTTCTTAAATCATTCATTTCTCATTCTGTTTGTATCTTTGGTTTTTTCATCAATATATGAGACTATCAACGATATTATCTACTGATTCAAATTTGTTTAGCTATCATGTTTTCACATGATTTATTTGAAATTGAGCAGAAAAAATTAATAAATCAAATAAAAAAGCACGTATCCACATGAGATCAATATAGAGCAATTAGAATAATAGCTGCAGGTCTATTTCAAGGGCAGCCGGCCACTCTACATGATTGCCATTCCCATCAGACCATTTAACCACGATGCAGTATTTATTCCGCAAAACCCAAACAAATGAATATTTATATATGATTTGAAAAGTCCAGAGACTTATAAGTATTGTATTTACTATAAAAGAACATACTCTTCCATCCTTAGAAAAATTACATAGAATAACAAACACATTGCAAATGCTCTATATTGTCATGATAAAAGTTGATACAGTTTTATTTAAAGGACGTGATGACTTATTGATATTGTTCTGATAGCTGAAACATTTCTTAGTATATACATACATATGTATATATATATATATATATATATATATATATATATATATACATATAAGAGTGCAATAGTTCTCAACTTTGACATGATAAGTGCGGTTGCTCCAGAAGTATATAAATGCGAAAAGAGAGTCTAGGAGCTGGGGCGTAGCTGGACCTTCCAAGTTTAATTGAAAGCTTTCGGCTGTTAGGCCTTCTTCAGTCAAGTTCTGAAGTATAAACATTAACAAATACACTGTATAAGCAAACATATATGGCAATATCAATCAAATCAAATCAAATCAAATCAAGCATCAAAAACATAGCAAAAATTAGGTATGAAAAATGTTTTAGAATAAATGGTTTAAAGTGTTTTACCTTGCCTGGCGGCGGTTGTCTGTGCTGTGGGTATGCTTGTTATGATTTGTGTGTAGTGTGTTTGATGAGTGGTGTGCAGTGAAGTGTGGGTTGTTGACCTGTGACATGGATGTTACTTGTAGTGTCATGACCTGTGTCTGTGGGGAGCATCGGTATACAAATACATTGTAGTGTGGTATATTTTCCACACATATGTACATAAGAACAAGTATATATATATATATATAGATGATTTGTCACGATTATCTTCGTATGCACATGTGCATGAAGTATAGATATATATATATATATAATTTGACATGATTATGGTATTTTGCACGCATACTTGAAATATACATGTATACAATTTGGCATGAATCTGTTCTTATCCATACACATACACATACATCAGATATACACAATTTGACATGACTATGCACATCATATATATGTGATAGTAATACTAATATAATATTTAAAAGTGACACGGATGTTACTTTTAGTGTCAAGACCTGTGTTTGTGGAGGGCATCAGTATATAAATAGTGTGATATATTTTCCACACATACATACAAAAAAGCATGTGCATATATATATATATGTAAAGATGATTTGTCACGACTATCTTCATATACACATGTACATGACGTATAGATGTATATATATAATTTGGCATGATTATGATATTATGCACACTTGAAATATACATGTATACAATTTGGCATGAATCTGTTCTTATCCATACAGATACACATACATCAGATATACACAATTTGACATGGCTATGCACATCATATATATGTAATAGTAATACTAATATGACCTGTGCTTGTGGAGGGCATTAGTATACAAATAGTGTGATATATTGTCCACACACACATACAAAAAAGCATATACATATGTATGTTTATATTTAGGTATAAATGATTTGTCACGATTATCTTCATATACACATGTACATGAAGTGTAGATATATATAATTTGGCATGATTATGGTATTATGCACACATACTTGAAATATACCTACGCCCCCTCACCGAAAAATTACCCTCTCACATAAAAGATACAACACACTTCCTAAACCACATCGAAACAATAAACACACACTCTTACCCACTCTCCCCAAGAACAATACTGGCAACAGCAGACGTATCTTCCCTATACACAAACATACCCCACGGAGAAGGCATTGAAGCCTGCCAGGAAGCCCTCAACACCAGAGATGAACAAAATCCACCCACAGACCAGTTAATCCGACTACTCGAACTAATTCTTAAACTTAACAACTTCCAGTTCAATGGAAAACATTACCTGCAAATTGAGGGTACAGCAATGGGAACACCGGTTGCCCCTACCTACGCAAATATATTCATGGGCCGCCTAGAGAAACAAATACTGAACACAACACAATCACCCACCCTGGCAAACTCATGGAAACGGTACATAGACGACATCTTCTTCCTTTGGACAGGCTCACCCAGAACACTATCCAAACTGCAAGAAAAAATGAACAACATACACCCAACTATCAAATTCACATTCGAGTCATCCAATGACAAGGCTCACTTCCTCGATGTCTCACTACAACTATCCAACAATCGAATACACACAGAACTATACACCAAGCCAACAGACTCACACACATACCTCCTGCCATCCTCCTGCCACCCCAGCCACTCCCTTAAAAGCATACCATACAGCCAGGCACTTCGAATCCGAAGAATCTGTTCAACACCTGATCGTGAAGACCACCACCTCAAACAACTACAACATAACTTTGAAGCCCGAAATTACCAACCACACACTGTCAGACAACAAATACAAAAAGCTAAAGAAAAGCCCAGAGAACAACTACTCAAATACACACCACATTCTGAAAAACACAACGACACCGTCTTCTGCACAGTACCCTTCTCCCCCGCCACTGCCAAAATCCCAAGCATAATAAAAAAACACTTTCCCATCCTACAACAAGGAAACACAACCAAAACCATCTTCCCCAAACCCCCAACAACGTCGTACAGACGAGGACGCACGCTGCGGGACCTGCTCGTAAAGGCGGGACACCCATTCCCCCGCCAAAACGAAAACGAACACGAGTCGCCCATGCCCAATGGGTTCTTCCAATGTCCATCCCAAAGATGCATAATCCATAAACACATAACAAACACTTCCAATTTCAAAAGCACAGTCACTAACCAAGAATACCCCATAACCTCACACATCACATGCAAATCCAGTTGGATAATATATCTCATCACCTGCACTCAATGCAACAAACAATATGTTGGCAAAACAGAAACCACACTATACACACGCTTCAACAACACACGATCCGAAATAAAAAACTTCCACTCGACATCACAACACAAAACACTACCATACACAGTACATTTCAATCTTCCATCCCATTCAGTAGACAATGTCCGAATCACCGGTATCGAATCGATTCATAAGAAATCCCGCCAAACAATCCTCCACCGAGAATCCTTCTGGATATCCAAACTCAAAACCCTACAGCCAGATGGGATCAATGTCGACCAATAATAAAATCCACACACCAACACATCAGACACACTAAAACCTTTGTTCTACATACATATATTTAATGTGTCTGTAAAAATATAATAACAACAAATGACACATATATATCATGTGCATATTCATGTGAAATGTATATCTGATGTATGTGTATGTATATGGATAAGAACAGATTCATGCCAAATTGTATACATGTATATTTCAAGTGTGCATAATATCATAATCATGCCAAATTATATATATACATCTATACGTCATGTACATGTGTATATGAAGATAATCGTGACAAATCATCTATACATATATATATATATATATATATATGCACATGCTTTTTTTGTATGTATGTGTGGAAAATATATCACACTATTTATATACTGATGCCCTCCACAAACACAGGTCTTGACACTAAAAGTAACATCCGTGTCACTTTTAAATACCATATTATTATTACTATTAAATATAATAACGACAAATGATACATATATATGATGTGCATATTCGGGTCAAATTGTGTATATCTGATGCATGTGAATGTGTATGGATAAGAACAGACTCATACCAAATTGTATACATGTATATTTCAAGTATGTGTGCATAATACCATAATCATGCCAAATTATATATATCTACACTTCATGTACATGTGTATATGAAGATAATCGTGACAAATCATTTATACCTAAATATAAACATACATATGTATATGCTTTTTTGTATGTGTGTGTGGACAATATATCACACTATTTGTATACTAATGCCCTCCACAAGCACAGGTCATATTAGTATTACTATTACATATATATGATGTGCATAGCCATGTCAAATTGTGTATATCTGATGTATGTGTATCTGTATGGATAAGAACAGATTCATGCCAAATTGTATACATGTATATTTCAAGTGTGCATAATATCATAATCATGCCAAATTATATATATACATCTATACGTCATGTACATGTGTATATGAAGATAGTCGTGACAAATCATCTTTACATATATATATATATGCACATGCTTTTTTGTATGTATGTGTGGAAAATATATCACACTATTTATATACTGATGCCCTCCACAAACACAGGTCTTGACACTAAAAGTAACATCCGTGTCACTTTTAAATATTATATTAGTATTACTATCACATATATATGATGTGCATAGTCATGTCAAATTGTGTATATCTGATGTATGTGTATGTGTATGGATAAGAACAGATTCATGCCAAATTGTATACATGTATATTTCAAGTATGCGTGCAAAATACCATAATCATGTCAAATTATATATATATATATATCTATACTTCATGCACATGTGCATACGAAGATAATCGTGACAAATCATCTATATATATATATATATACTTGTTCTTATGTACATATGTGTGGAAAATATACCACACTACAATGTATTTGTATACCGATGCTCCCCACAGACACAGGTCATGACACTACAAGTAACATCCATGTCACAGGTCAACAACCCACACTTCACTGCACACCACTCATCAAACACACTACACACAAATCATAACAAGCATACCCACAGCACAGACAACCGCCGCCAGGCAAGGTAAAACACTTTAAACCATTTATTCTAAAACATTTTTCATACCTAATTTTTGCTATGTTTTTGATGCTTGATTTGATTTGATTTGATTTGATTGATATTGCCATATATGTTTGCTTATACAGTGTATTTGTTAATGTTTATACTTCAGAACTTGACTGAAGAAGGCCTAACAGCCGAAAGCTTTCAATTAAACTTGGAAGGTCCAGCTACGCCCCAGCTCCTAGACTCTCTTTTCGCATTTATATATATATACATATATAGAATATAGATATATAAACATATAAGTATACGTACATCTTAATATTCATCCATTCTTAGCGGTAGGAGTGTCCCATCACACCCAAAGACGCGGGCAAAATTTCAAAGGGACCCTTTGAAATTTGAAATTTTGCCCGCGAAACAAAGGACCCTGTTCATAGTGTTACGGGCTAGTTTACTGATACTGCTTATTTTAATCATTTTTTTTAGAGGATTCATACAGCAATGACACCGCCAAGATGATCCAAGATAAATACTCGTATAACGATGCCAGTAGATTAACGGTACGTATATTTAAAACACATACCTTACCCTTACGATAAGTTTTCATTACAACATCGGGTTTTATCACGTTTATTTTTGAATGATCTACCAAGTCTAATTTCGCCTACATCCCACACCTTTGTATCGTGAATGAATTATTCACACTTTCAATGGACAATTATGTCATTCTTGTTTAAGTGTACAGGGCCTAGGGTGAGGAGGGTCGGAGGTGGGGGGGGGGGGGTCAACAATCACCTTGAACAAAATCAGCTTCCTTGAACAAAAGGTAATTTTGTTCATCTCCGCCAGTCAAGGAAGGGATAATACTATTTGTGAGCTTTATAACAAAATGATATTAAGCAAATAATCAACGTCGGTGAAGGTAATGGGACGAAATATCACTTCCGAGGCGATCTGGATGTAGCTATCTTTAGGAAGCTTTTAGCTGAGGAAAGATAGCGTATACATTCAGATCGCCGAGGAAGTGATATTTCGTCTCATTGCCTGAAACCAAAAGTTGATTATTTGCTTTATATTCCACATCTGATACCAACAATCTATAAAATAAATGACAATTTAACGTACAAAAGCATTCGTGTCAGTGCGGCTACATATTCACGCGACGCTCCGAAACCCGGAAGCAAATTGACTTTGTGCACGTAATTGCTATATAGACTCTACAAATTCCAACGAACACAATGACATGTTGATGCTAATTTGTAAGATTTTGACGGAAAAGCAAGAAGTAATCAAAATTCTCTTACCTGTGCGGTATCGGTGAGAACATAGATCCTCCGAGAATACTCTTCATAATTGTAATTGATTACAGGCAAGTGAAATTCTAGGTCAATTTTGGTACGAGGTGGTAGAGAATTGCACACTTGCTTTGGTGAAATACTGTGTGGGGGAAATGGAAGGCTTGCACTGCTTTGTACGTACGCGCGCGGCGCAGCGCGCTATAACCAAAAATTTAAATTTCCGCGCGCGCACCGCGGTGTCGTCTGCGCCGATAGTCCGAGCTACGCACTTTTATTTCGCGCGTACTCAAAATATTGATCACGCGTTAGGACTGTGAGGAGTGAAGAGATCAGCGAAACCAAAAAGTACTATCACCTAGAGTGTAACGAACTTTCCTTCTCAAAAAAGTACTATCACCTACAGTGTAACGAACTTTTCTGCTCAGGTGATCAGATGGGAAAAACTACGCTTCATCACGTGATCAACTATTGACCAATCATATAGCAACATTCTTAGTATGTGGAATATAAACCGTAATATTGCTGGTCATTGCAACGTGAACAACCAACAACAAACACAATCATGTTCTTTGAATGTTTCCATGGTGAGAGTGTACTTATGTTATTTCGGATCCCTTCGGATCGCATAAATACCCGGCGCGCTCGTTAGTTTCTTCGAGTTATTCTCCGGATAACGGACAGAGCACACTGCCCGAAACGTCGAGACTGATACTCCCTCTTCCAGATTTTGAAAGAAACCTATATAGTTAGTTGCAGAACTGACTATAACTTTTCTACACTTTTCTCATTTCCTTTTCTTTCTTTTCTTTCTTTTCTCTTTATCACTACTTTGTGACTAGTTCACAACTTTCATCAACACCCACCCTCTTCTTCTACCTCCATTCCATCCCATTTATTTTCGGTTTAAAACACCGAAAACTAAAGCTAAAAATAGTCTTGTGTAAGTGTTATAAAATATATAAAAATTCACCTCTCCCTTTTTCACTTTTCACTTTCCTTTCCTTTCTTCACCCCATAAGCATGATAAGTGGGCCAATTATCCGAAAGAATACAATGAACCACATGGTGTTACCGAAAGTTTTGCTATTTTCTAAATAGTATTTATTAAAAAAAAACAATCATATTCGTATCCCTTTACATTTCTAAAAGTCGTGCGATTGATGGCAATGCCCTGTTTTCTGGGAATTTCAAAATAGCCTACCATTTCAGCTCATTTGCATCACACGATCTTTCCCAAATCCACTTGAGTCAGCACAAAATGCTTGCAGATCTTAACACTCGAATATCAGAATGATATTACCATTATCCACATTATCCACATTGTGCCGGTCAGATGTGTCTGACACAGTGTGGATATATTGGTATGATTTGGATTATTTATATTACTACCGGGGATATATGTGAGCAGTATTCTTACGGTCAAGCAAAGGGAAACATATATTAGTTATTAATAAATTGATGTAAAGGTTCTTGTTCACGTTTATGGATAGAGGCATAATGGCCTTGTTAGATGGATGCAGTTGCAAACTGTTCTTAGGAAATACAAGATAAGTAATCTCATATATACATGTGGTATTTTGTAGACATATTAAACTATTTTTATTTTGTTTTCCGTGCTCCAGGCCTTGCAGGAACAGAAAGCGACCGGCATTGGCGAGGGACTTTACGCTGAACCAATAGATTATGACGCGGAGAGCGCTCCGGTAAAGGCACCATCTAGGGAAAAGAAGCTGCCGCCCGGCAAGCCCGGCGTGCCCCGAATAGCGATGAAACCGCCTCGTGGTCCGAAGCGGTTCCCCACGGACAGACGGGGCTCGAGGGACAGCTGTACTGGTGGACGCGAACAGGTATGTCCTACCATGGACCATGGTCAATGGTCCTACAAACAACTTACAGGTACTTTTTACTCCTCACGCTGGTGGAATGTTAGATGCACGCACAACTTAATTATAAATCTGGTAACAAAAATGTAAAGACCATTCTTAAATTCTTGGGCTCTGTCGTATATTAGTTTGTGCGTTTTGTCGTGTTTTTTTATTTTATTGTTTTGTTCAAGCAATTTACACATAAATTTTAGTTTGCTATTGAAGAGCTTGTTCTATATGTTGACACATTTACTCACACGTAACTCTAGATATTCCTCATTTATTGTTTATATACCTCATGTTAATACTGTTACCCGATTGGTTGACGGTCAGGATACCATTTAATCACATTTACACACTATCACTCGATTAGCGCCTCGCGATAGTGATATTGTTTTAAAATCATCTTGTGCCTATATGTATATTGTGCCCCTCTGAGAAGTGTATATTTATACCATGCCCTTGGTATAAGTATAGTTATGTGTTATGTCCTCCTGTGTATAGGGTCCATATCGTATAAATAGAGCTGGGTCAGGTTTTTGATTAACATTTTCGGAGCGAGGTGAGCTCAAAACAATACTGTTATCACCGCTGGCCTATGGTTTAACTATAAGTAGATTATCAATTCACATGTTGTAGGCCATACAAAGTAACTCTCTCTCTCTGTATCTCTCTGTATGCACATGTGCTTACACGCATTGGTTAACTGCACTCAAGCGCAAATGGCGCGTACAAAGCTAATTTATTTTTTTTTTCTCATTTTTTCTTCGGTGTTATCAGAAACAGAACACGCCCAAAGAACCCCCGTGGCGTAGCGGATACGCTGCTGAGGGCAAGCTGCCATTGAGCCTTTGTGCCCATGGAGGGCCCGAAAATGGGCCCCGTGATCACGGGGATCCCAGTGGTGCGCCGTCTCGTCCTGGACAACTCCATTCGGCAGAGAGACCATCGAGCAGTAGAGTAGACCCATGGAGAGATGTAAGCATTAAACAAACAAAAAAAACTGTTTATTTTATATTATATTATTCTCAGTGCATGGTGACATCACTCTTGTCACTAGAGGCCATGAACAACACGATGACGATTGTAATCATTGTGTAACGGGCATACCGTGTCAACGTTTCTGCGTGGAAACATGTGTGTTCGTATATTTGGAAGTTTGTAGATTGTGGACTCCTGAATCTTCCTTCTCTCTCCTCCTCAATTGTCCTCACCTTCTCCTCATTCTGCTAAGCTCTTCTTGTATCACATTGTAATTCGTGTTGTCTCTTGGTGTCCTCATGATTCGTCTTCTTATCATTTTCATATTCCTTCTTTTTCCTTTCTATACTCCTTTTATGATCTCTACTTTGCCGGCAGCAGTCAGGAGTAGCTCGTAGCCAGGCGGGGCCTCTCCGCTCAAACGAACCTGAGAGGAGGAGAGACCAGCTCCCGGAACCCATCCGATCCCACCAGTCTCCTTTATACCAAAACTGGGAACCGCAACCACCACCGTTACCACCCCGGAGACCTGCCCCTAAAGTAGCGCGAGTAAAAGCGCAGGACCCTCGTCAGGAATCTATTTGTGAGTTAAATAACAAAAAAAAATCAATGAACATATTCATCGCTAATTTTAACCAGTCAGGATTCATCAGGGACTGTGACCTGTATTTGAAGTCTTGTTGGAGTTCATGTTCTTCTCGGTTTTGAATAATGAATTGACTTTTCGTTACAAAAATACAAGTTGTAAGTGCGTTATGATACAGACATGGCCAAACCTTGGCATGCACAGATTGATTGTTACTTTCTTGTTGTTGGTGGAAGTTGTTGTTGTTGGTGGGAATGTGGGAGGTGGGGTGGGGTGGAAGTATCCACAAGGCATCGACTCATCGCTTTCATGGGGGCTTTCCTGAGGAAGGTTTGTCTCGTGTAATGCAAATAATGTTGTGGGTTGAAATATGATTACGTCCTCTTACAATAACTTTTTTTCTCGATAATTGATATCAAGATATCTCAGCGCATCAATTCTAAAAACCATCTTGTGGTAGACAAAAAGAAAATTTCATTGTCAATCCTAAACTTGGTTTGCATTAAAAAAAAGTGCAGAACCTAATAGGTCATAAACTAAGTCGTATATTTGTTAAAATCCATATTTCACTAGCTAGACATACGACTGTATGTACTATTCGTGGTTTTTATTTTAGAATTTTTAGAAAATGGGATACACTTCCTTCTAGCATTCAAAAACGATATAAGAAGCAATGTATAGTTAAATAAATGTGGTCTTAGCGTCGAGAGCTACATTTATTTAAATAATGTAACGAACGTGAATGAAGAACAAGACATGTACTTTTCTTCGCTTTTAAACAGATGAGATTAAGTCAGTGGAACAGAACCAGAGAGAACCTGAGCACCATTGGTGTTGAATCTGAGACGTTAGCACTGACACCACAGTATTAACACCATACTCATGTCTGTTATATAGTATTAACCGACCGGATGCAGACTTTCCAATTTATTGCTGTATCGCGGAGAATACGACAATATTCAAATCAGCGCTTGTCGAACTTGAATGTAAAGAGCAAGATTATCCGACAGGGGATTTTTCAAACTGTTCCCATCTATCTATGGTATTACCTTCAATTGCTTTTATTGAATTAGATTGATGAGCAGAGTTACATTGCCATTGCCTCTTGCACATGTTTATACTACTACACTAGCCAGTATTTTATATCAACAATCCTTGTCATTTTGTGCAGCGTAGCGTCGGCAGCAGACGTTGCGTGTACATAATATCTTACGAATCATTTATAAATGTGCCGCTACTCCTCTTTGCACAACAGAAACACGAGACGGGAACCACCTCCAGTACATGTCCGGTACGAAACCATCGAGGTATCTGTCCCAAAGAGCCGTTGTCAGGAGGGATGTGTTAGCTTTGCCGATCGAGAGGGAACGGTGATGTAAGAAATTCTGACACCCACACATCCATAACATCTCTCGTTCTCTTCGTCTGTTATCCTTTCCTCATATCTCCTTTCCATCCCACACTCACACGTTCCCAAATCCTCGTTGAACGCACATCCTTATCCTCCTTCTGCTCTTTACCATACCCTCCTTTCTTTCTCTCCCCCTCTCTCTCTCCCCCTCCCCCCTCTCTCTCTCTCTTTCTCGCTGTTTATGTCTGCCTATTGCTCCTCGTTTCTCCCCCTCTTTCTCTCCCCCTCTCTTGCTCTCTCTCTCTCTCTCTCTCTCTCTCTCTCTCCCCTCCCCCCCTCTCTCTCTCTCTCCCCTCCCCCTCTCTCTCTTAAGATTTTCTTTCTCGCTGTTTATGTCTGCCTATTACTCCTCGTTTCTCCCCCTCTTTCTCTCCCCTCTCTTGCTCTCTCTCTCTCTCTCTCTCTCTCTCTCTCTCCCCTCCCCCCTCTCTCTCTCCCCCTCCCCCTCTCTCTCTCCCCTCCCCCTCTCTCTCTTAAGATCTTCTTTCTCGCTGTTTATGTCTGCCTATTGCTCCTCGTTTCTCCCCTCTTTCTCTCCCCCTCTCTTGTTCTCTCTCTCTCTCTCTCTCTCTCTCTCTCTCTTTCTCTCTCTCTCTCTCTCCCCTCTCTCTCTCTCTCTCTCCCCCTCCCACTCTCTCTCTTAAGATTTTCTTTCTCGCTGTTTATGTCTGCCTATTGCTCCTCGTTTCACTCTCTCTCTCTCTCCCCTCTCTCTCCCCCCTCTCTCTCCCCCACCCCCCCCCCCCTCTCTCTCTCTCTCTCTCTCTCTCTCTCTCTCTCTCTCTATTTGACCATATACTCCTCTCTCACCCTCTGATTTCCCCTTAACTCTGTATACGTTATTGATGCATTTTCACACAAGAAATACCCACAAAGTGCATAGAGTAGCATTCTGTGTGGCACACATAGGGTCAACGTGATGACGAAATTATATCCTCACTTATATTAATGATTATAAAAAATTTCCCTCCGTATGTTCTCGCGAGCTACTTGTATGTATCGTGCAGAATGCTTGCTTTAACAATCAATGTGTAAAGGAGAATTCCGGTCCACAAATAAGTTCCTCTGAATAAAGCTACATGTATGAATATCACAAGAAATACATGTTGTTTAATGGTTCAATAGATTGCAATGTCTAAGCCTCGCTTTTCACATATTACTTTGTAGCTATTGTGAAATCCTATGTCCTATTTCCTATTGTACAATCCTGTTGTTTTTCTCAAGACGTGTTTCGTTTAAATGTCTCTGTCCGATTCGTATTGATGGTATTACATTGTTGTTGTTTTAAACATCGACTATTATCAATCAAATCTTAATGTTACCGAAACATTATTAAAAGTAAATTCATGTTCAAACATGATATCATTGATAATGCTTGTGAAAGGATATATCCATTCGCCGAGAGTCTGGTCACTGTATGTAAATGCGATACTATATCATGCTTCTATAATTGCAACGTTATAAAGGAACCTAGGTTCAGCCTCGTGACTGGGTTGCCAATGCACCTTTAATAAGCATACTGACCTTTGTATCAATCGGAACCAGAATTCCAATGTCACCGTACGGTAGTGCCACATTGACTGTCATTAGGTGGTCTGCCATGCCATGGCAGATCACCTCTTGTGTTTGTCCGAATTTTTAGGTGGTCTGCCATGCCATGGCAGATCACCTCTTGTGTTTGTCCGAATTTTCTTTCTTTATTATTTATTTTTATTCCAAATTTTTGTGGCATGGATATCTCAACAATGCATGGGCCATGTTTCATCAAATCTTTATCATGCATGGGTATATACGTGAACATGTTCCAACAACATTTTCAAGGTCATGACGTCATCGTGACGTCATGTACGAGCAGTTTAATGAAAACCTATAACCTCATGTAGCTCTAGAACCAATCATTGATAGCTAATGAAAATTAATATGCATAAATTTATTAATAAAACAATTAATTCAATGCATTAAAACGCGCGCGTACGCGTACGTTAGTTCAAAAACGCGCGCGCAAAAATTTAAAAGGCTCAAAATCAGCTCAAAATTGTTTTGCATATGTTTCAGGACATTTCTAGCATTTCAAAAATTTCCGCGCGTTTTTTCGTGCGTAGCGCGTACATATCGTCCAAATTCTGTTTTTTTACTGGTTTTAGGTTTCTGATACTACTGCCATCAGATCCTGAAATTTTGAGCCATTTCCATGCAGAAACAAGGTCGTGAGAGTGCGTCAAAGTTGAAAGTCCGCGGGTGCGTCAATACGTTTTTGTGTGCAAATATTGCAAAAAACATGACTGTCTTCAATCGGCCATAGCTCTTAAGAATGGCCGGTGACCCCCATTTTTTTTTTATATTTTGAAAGAGTATGAAATTTAGATGTGATTTCATGTGTCATTCTACCGGTAAGTGCATTGTGACGTCATAATATTGCCATATGAATCGAAAAAATGAATTTTCAATTATGACGTCATGAACTTATTTACCCGCTTTTGCATATCTCAGTAATCCTTTGTCAATTTTCTCCCAAAAATCAGTATGTTGTGCCTTAGACATTGCTCTATGGCAGGCTTGCCTTAACTTTTCAATTTGTTAACGTCTTCAAGGTGAAAATATGATTATAGGCATTAATGTCAGAATCAGACGTTTTCACGTGTAATGTCAATGGGAGGGTCATTTATTTGAAATCATGAAATGACATGGCAATCTTTCAGGAGCTATATCTTTTCCTATGTTACGATCTTTTACATTGAAATTTTAGTATGTTGTAGCTGAATCTAGTAGCTTTCAGCCATGTGGTCTCCATTTTTTCATTAGATATCGGGATCATGGCAAAATTTCAGCTTGAATATCGATTTCTAAATCATTCTAGCCACAACATAGCGGGCATTACGTGAAAAGTGAATGCGAAGATTTGTGGCTCAATGGGTAAGGCGATGTTTTAAGAACGTTCATTTACCAGCCCATGCCAGTGCATGAATTTGCCAATGCAGACCACCTTATACTTGTCCACAAGTATGTCTCGTTACATTTTACCTTTGTAAATGAAGTTATAAATAGGCTCCTAAAAAAAAATATTCTAGTCACCATGAAATATATTACATACCAAAATTACTTATCATGCTGTTTCATCCTACTGAGAAAAAATATTTAAGTGATATTATGCCCCCAAATCTTTTGCAGAATCGAGAGCACAACGATACGCGGGGATCTGCGAGTTGGGGATTTCGTGTTGGAAATCAATCACGTTACAACTAACGCGGCAAGTGTGGCTCAAATCGTGTTCAACCACGTTAGTTCAAGCGAGGTAAGTGCAACGCACGCATCAAAACCACAGAGTCATTCCCCCCCCCCCCAAAAAAAAAAAAACAACAACAACAACAACAACTAGAGAATAATAACAACAGCATTTTGTTTGGCACTCAAAGAGTTAAGAGACAATATATTTCATCTATATAATCATTTTGATTAGTCTGAATTGAAAGAGTGTTTATTAACCAAATATGTAGATATGTATAGCTATATACATACATGTACATGATGTATATGCAACCTTGAAATTCTGATTATGTCCACACGTATCAAAAGAAGGGGTGTAGCGTTTTGTAAATAAATGGGCTAGATTTCGGAATTTAAGCCCTGGTTAAATCTAACCACCCGTTGTGCAAGTTATATAAATGTACTAATTATTCCCAGATAAATGTTTCAGAATAAGTTATTTGTTCGTCTTATAAACTTCCAACCCACAATTTAACTATCGAATGCAAAACACAAATATAAACATATTCGTGTCCTTTATATCACCCATGACAGCATCCCAGAAGAGTACATTAATGTAGCACAAAATATGTATCATGGATTATGATAGTGTGTTCTCATCGTGCAGGTACTCTTCAAAATCAGGCGGAAAATCTCTCGATGACAGCGAGGTACAAGTAATTCGCGTATGTCAACTGAAACTGCCGGCACCGCGGTCAAACAACTACAAACTTTCATACACGCTGATATATTAAAACATTCAGTATCACCGTATTTTTGTATTCGTTCATTATAATTATTCCATTTATGTAGCGAAGAAAGGAATACAGAAATTATTTCATATGATTTATATTAGTTTTATTTGCACGATTTTTAAGGCTCTTTTAAGCTTGTTGTTTTCGATGTACACAGCGAAAAAAATCTGAGATAGAATGGAGAAAGCACAAAAAGAAGAAATGGGAAACTCATCAGGGAACAACTGTAAGAAATCTGAAAAAAGGTGTTTATCATATTTATGAATCATATGCTGATCTGCTGTGGAATAGGAAATGTATGTTTTTTTACTTTCCTCTCATAGAAGTTCTGTTTGTGGCTTAGCTTGTCATTTGTGCAATATATAATTGTTAACGTGGTAAATACATTTATTTTTAAAACAGTATGCTTTAGCATGGTGAGAGCAGTGGAATGTTCATTTTTATGCACGAAGTATGGTGAGAGCAGTGGAATGTTCATTTTTATGCAAGCAGCCCGTGATGTACTACTGTAGTCTACATGGTCTAAGAATGTATGTGTGTGTGTGTGTGTAATTTGTACGTTTGTGTGTGTGTGCATAAGAATTTAGGAATATGATCTTCATTAAAAATAAATGAACACAGATAAGTAACATTTAAAACAATTATAAATACCTCACCTTAAACCCTAGCTGCAAGCCGAACACTAATTCCTAATTACCTCTAATCCCTACTTAATCATACAGCTAACTACTTTCTAATGTGTATCATGAATCATCTGGTTCAAATAAACTACATGTTCAGATAGAAGGAAAATTACTGTTTAAGGTCCTAGGCCGGAAGGTTTATTGTAAGAAATATAATAGAATTGTACATTTACCCGGAAGTCAGTATAACATAATGTCATCTGTCAACATGCAATGTTCTTCCATGGTGTGAAGTATAGTCATCTTTGTAAAACTAAGGATTTTTAAGCGCACTGAGTACCATCAGTCGTTTAATTAATGCAGATTCATTGTACTCTCCTTCTAGTTACACAAGAATGCTTTACAAAGGTTTTCTCTTTGATCTCATATGTTCAATGCCGCCGATTCTTTGGAGCATTTTTGCCTGGATTTGACTTATAAACAAAATCGGAAGTGCAGAAGAAATTGGGGAAATATCCTCACCCCATATACTTGCGCAGTTGTGACATGTGATACCTACAATGTATTTATAGAGATTCAATCGAGGAATATTGTTACAATATGGCAAGATAGTTCTTAACATTATATCAAGTTGCAGTAAAAAAGTTTCGATTTCACACTCTTCCGCATCATATTCCATAACAAAATTGCTGGAAACGTTATATTAATATATTTTCCTTTCAGACAAGTAACATGAAAAACGTGTCCAACTGCGCCCAAGCTAGAATTCTCATCTCAAAAAGGATGAAACTGTATGTTCGCTTGTTAGCATTTAGTGACAAAGTTAAAAGTTCAGCGGCGAAAGCTGAAATGTGCACATTCATACGAATGTGTATGACCTATTATAAAATCCAGGTGAAAATGACGCAATCGCGTATGCATCATATTGTTGAGAGCAGCTGCTAGTCATGAATATTAAGTGGCGGAATCAAACCTTGTTCAAAGGGATTGGTATCCATTTGTTTAAGCATCCTGGTAAAACACGTCAATTTTGTATCTGAATTATACACAGGTGCATTACTACTACATGTACTTGTGTATTTTGCAGCCGCCTTTTACACGTTATACTAGTAAAGCCGTCAATCAAGCAATTGGTCATAATAATTTTAGGACGAGATGCAAAGTACGACAAACTTAGTTTTAATCTACAAAGGAATTTCAGGCAGATACCCTGTAGTAAGGATAGCGTGCTCCATCCTGTAAATGAACGAAAAACAAGTCAGACAAAAATCTTGGAACCAGACGGGATTTGAACCTGCAATCTACTGCTTGCCGGGCAGCGACCTAACCACGCAAGCTATTTCTAGTTCACGGGTCAAGACACGACAACATGGAAACAAATACCCGAAAGAGTCTCATTTCGTTTTTTCGTTCATTTACAGGATGGAGCACGCTATCCTTACTACTGGGCGTATGCCTAAAATTTCTTTGTAAATTGAAATTACCCCAGAAAACCCTTTCACTAAAATCTTAGTTTTGGTTTAACTTGCTCTCAATTATGTATGTCTGAAACAATTGTGTTCATACGTGGTACAAACAAGCTTTGAGTAATACCACATGTTTGTTGATGAGGATAATGAGGTGAAAGGTCATCTAGGGGTCAAAAGGTTAAATATGAGGCCATGTGCGTCATTTTCGGTGAGTTTTGGGTTAACTTCCTCTCTTTTTTCTGTATGTATATTGATCGCGAAATTGGGCGAGACTCGTGGTTCGCAAACCACTTGGTACTGTACTCAGATTAAGTTGTTTTTTGCCACAGTGGCATAAAATGGATATATGTAGTGTGCTTATATGGATATATATGGATAAATTGTCTACCTAGTACTTAATATTTCAAATATGTACATGCATGCCAAATACTGCAAAATGAATGTTACACCATGGACTACACTGTACCAACCATGCCAACTACATTATATTATCATGGTAAAGTAATGTGCTTTGTTATTGAAGGATTAACCAAATATTTCATTCAGCTTTACATATTTTCATATCGAATCTGAGAGAAACAGAGCTTCCTA
>OZ022581.1:8312802-8332802 GCA_963669155.1 Arbacia lixula | reverse complement strand
ACCAGAAGCCGGCGTAACAATGGATATGACGACACCACTTCGATACTCTACAAAAATGCATGGGTTGTGTGAACTGTGAGATTGAGTAAATTTGCATTTTGAGGTCGATCACATTCTATGTCACTTGGACGCGTGGACTATTAACACTGTAGACGGTAGACTTGATAATACGTGCACCAAATATATCGTTATAATTATTTGAATGATAGTTCACGTTTGCAAATGTTTTCATACATTTCCACATACAAAATCAGTGTCTTTGGTAAAGAAACACAGTCAATTGAAATAAAACACCTCAGATTGATAAGTTTGGTGAGCAAGCTTTTTTTGTTGTTGGTATTTCTAAAGTGATAATGTCCGCTTCTTTTATGTATTTTTCATAAAATGGCAACTAATTTATTTGATGACCTTCTCTCCCCACCCCCTGCCCATTCCATTGGCTTCGATGGCTCATGGATAAACACACGAAAATATTACTGCACGAACATATATCTCATCCATTATCCAGTCCCTTGCACTGTGAAGTCCATATATTGATGTGGTGACTGTAATAAAGATGCAAGGGTTGTGCGAGTTGTGTGAATGATTGTGTAAATTTGCATTTTGAGATTGAGCACAATCACTTGTCACTTGAACGTGATCTTGATCTAGACTATTGATAGCGGCATCAATACGGGATCCCCTCTGGTGTGTCCCGATGCGTATGATTAGTGCGCTCTTGCAGTGGTGTCTCGACCAATACTATATGGACACGACTGCACCTGACTTTGGGGTTGCACCTATTAACGAAGGAAAGGAATCTATAATCGGAGGAGTATCCACAGAAGGTCGACCTCGCGTAACCAAGAGTAGGGAATAAAGGCATGTTTACAAACGTGACTCGATGACTTTGCAGATTCTGCAAACCATAATTTCGCAAGCGAATTATGGGAACCCCCCTTTCCGCTCGATGGCGCCTATCCGTGTTTATCAACCATGCACTTCCTCAAACTACGATGAAAACAATGTCTCAGCTTCAAGCGATAAAGGCTTATTACTTGTTAGATGGCCGCCTACCTGAATTCTTTTACTGCCAACTACAGATTTATGATAGGCTTTGAAAGCACACAATGCACACACTATCAGCGACGATCATGTCAGCGCCTTTGTGCACAGCGCTAGTCTTCAGTTCTAGGCTCATACTTTCTTATATTCACTAATATATGCTGCAATAACTACAAGGTCTGGACCAGCAGACCAGTCCTCTTGCTCTCATCCATTACTAGCACATGGGGAGAAGCAGGGGCGCATAGCCTTTGTGTCTAGACTTAATTGAGATTAAAAAAAATATGCATGGGAAAGGAAAAGACCATACTCCACGGTATACATCGTAGACTAGCACAACTTATACACACGACAAAATGCTCAGAACCACGGAACCGAACAGCCAGAATTATGGATTTGGCAATCCGCGATTTCTGGTCTGATAATTTCCATGTCAAACACTCACTTATTACCAATGTTCAATTTTCTACAACATTCAACTCATCTTATTTGTTGTTTATAGGATTTCTTCTCAATTTTTGAGTTTTAATCATGCATCTTCAACTGGCATGATAATCATGTTGGTTCATAGCTGTGCGTGATTCGTTCCTAGTTTCATTACCATGATTATACTTTGTGATGCTTGCTTTTAGTTTTAATTTTGCATGCTGCTCAGTAGACATAGCAATCGAGTTATTACCGATTAATTCATGATACTGCTTTTGGTATGTACTTGCATGTGCATCATTGGTGACAAATCACACACGTGGCACATATAGATTTGAATAAACCATTTTGTGATGCTTTTGCCGAGTGCACGATCTTTCAATAGAACGTTTAGGGGCTCTCAGGGTATAATCTTGCAGAACCAATACACGCCCTACGATCTCCTGGTCGGATTTTGTTGTCTGGTCCATGGAGGTGTTCTATGTATTTCAGCTTGTGTACTTGCTATAAGGGCAATCGCAGACTTCACATTTTCCCATGATTTCACTGTCGTAAAGGCCGACGACTGGGAGTGTGACTTACACAAATTCTATGACCGGGTTCTGCGATTCAGCTAGTCGCAGAGTCGTTCGACTGATCGGATCGTGTCGTCTGTATTGGCCTTAAAAATTAAATTAAAGTTACGTCCTTGTATGATTTTGTTGAGCATGCTTCCTGTCCGCTGTACGGCTTCGTCTGCAGGGCGACTGCCGCATCGCCCACATCCTATTGAATGTCCAGTCTTCTGAAGAGTTGCGATTGATCTAAATAGGTCGCTAATTCAATCCCACGTCTGTAATGTACAAAGTGACGATTACTATCGATCACACACCTTGATAAAACAGGGCCCAGGACCGCTCAGAACATGCAGAGGCTAGGGGATCAAGCTGGGCCAAGGACTTTCTCATAGTCTATGAAGGCCAAATAAAACAGCCCTTTTCATGATGATTCTGACGTTTAATATCTGATCCCGGCTGTTAGTTCGTATTCCGAATTCCTCGCCATTCTTCGATCGTACCATGACCCACATGAATACCTTGCTGAAGTGACAGCTAGATGGCGACTGTGTGGAAATTGTGACGAATTCTGACCGCATCGATCTTGTAAGCCATTCAGCGGTCGCCATCATCTTAGTACAACAGAATATCTTCACCATTGAGGGAGAGTCAGGGTTTAACAATTTTGTGTAGAGGGTGGCTGTCGATCTATTCTAACAGTATTGCACCTTGGTATGCTCCAGTCATGAGGATATCAGGAGGACCACATATTAACTCTCTCTGTTCCCGAGACAAAATGGGATTTGTGTGAAAATGCAATAGTGTTACGCATAGTGTAAATGCTAAATAGGACCACATAACGACATGTCTTTCAATTCTCTTGCAGAGTTGAACGGGATGGGTGGTACGAGTCGCTGCAGCAATTTCTACCGGAAGGGCAGCGGCAGACATCCCTCGGTATGGCACCATTACGGCGACCTACGACAGCTCCGGTGGGGAGCCGAAAGGGTGATAGCGAGGGCCCCTCTCCCGTCGGCCATACTATCCGGTCAAATGCTCACAACTCTTCTCCTTCAGCGCTTCAGCAGATCTTTCTAGACGGATTCAGTAAGGTGAATAGAGCTCAATAGAACAACACAATTATGCATTTTGAATAGGACAATGTTCAAGTCAATATCCCTTTTAAATCTAATCGGATTGACTGTTGTCTTTTGTCACATGTATATTCATTTTGTAACCTTTTCTTTGTACATGTACATGTACATGTACATGGATGTGAATGTATGCGTACTTTTTGTTGCCTTTATACATACGGTTAAAGTGGTTTTGAAAATACTTTGACCTGCTATTCAATACTCTTTTCTCATGCTTAAACTAAAAACACTATTGTTATTTATTGTTGTTAGCAATGTTAAATGCGACCATGCACTCTGTATGACATCTCATTTCCTCCTTTAGTCAAGCACCATCAATTTTGTTAGGAGAAAACCACCTACGTTCGACGTTGCTGCGTGTTTCTTCTTCGTAGGGTCACATTTTACTCTTTTCATGATGTATGAGTTTTAGGAACAGAGCAATAATAGCATTTGGGAAATTAGTTCTCACGAGTCTCTTTCACTTAGTGTAGTATTGTCATGATCAATGTGTCTTGTTCAGGTTGGGAGCACCCATCGCATGAGGCAGACAAGAGCTGAAGGTAGGATTCATTTTTCGCCTCATATTTTTCTCTTTCTTGTTTTCGTAACTTTTGAACTTCTTTCTCATATCAGTTCAGTTCAGTTTATTTCACATCCATAAAAACATGACATAACATAACATAACACAACATATGATAACGTAACATTACATAATAGAAAACATTTACAATAAATGACAATTAAGTGAATAGTCAAAATATTTACAACATATAATGATAAGGGATATTATAGTACAACAGCAAACAACAAAATGCAGTGGTGTTGCAGGGATGTAAGGGACCAGAACAGGCCATTGGCCTGTCTAGACCGGTCCCATTTTTCTACATCATTTTGAAATATATCATGGATACAAATTTGTTTAAATGTTGTTCACAATCATACAATTAATGTTTACAAACTACATAATCACACATATACATACATACAAACAGGCGAAATGAAACTATATGGATCAGTTGTAATTTGATAACTATTTATATTTGAATTTTTGTTTGAAATTCGATAATGTTTGACACTCTTTTAAAGACTGTGGTAAATTATTTCAAGTAAGTGCCCCTCTAAATCTAATAATAGTTCTAGAAAATCTATAGCGAGAAAAATTGGACCATGTATTTTTTGCGAATTTCTAATACTATATACATTTATATTTCTAATAAAAACAAAGTAATTATTAAAACAATCAAGTTAATTTTATCATATACTTCAGAGAACATACAAAATGAAACTTTTTTCATATAAATCATTTTTTTTTTAAATGTTTAATTTGAAAATAATGTATGTACGCTATAAAAAGAATTTGTTATAACCCTGACAGCCCTTTATTGTAATAAAAAATATCTTTTGCGTCAAAAACATTGCACAATTACCCCATACTATGTTTCTATAATTGAAATATGGTAAAATCATAGTCTTTTTGAAGACACAAATCAACTTAAGAGATCTTATTTGAAATACAATTTATATTGTATTTCCAGGTTAAGTGTTGATCAATGATAATACCTTAAAAGGTTACTTGATGTGTTATTTATTGGCAATAAACCATTTATGTATCTTAGTAGTTTCACAATTTAATAAACTATTGACATTTATAGGATCTTTACGAGGTACATACCACATGCAAACAAGGTCATAATATTCCATTAAGGTTTAACAATTATATGAATTGACTGTTTCAGTAGCTTCGGATGAACCCCGTTATACCCAGGACTTTTATTTACATCAAAAGTCATAACCACATCAATAATATCTCTCGCACATACTCATTCGAGAATAGAACGAACAATGGGTAATATCTCCCTCCTTGATCTCCAAAAACAATTTTCTCTTCCATTTTCCTCTCTTTCCCTTCTCCATCATCTTCCATATTGTCTTAAAGAGTAAGTTTCTTGTATATAATACGTAATAATCATGATAAAAGAATATTTTTAGATAATTCATTTTTTCATGTGTGTCAAGTTTGGTGCTTTTATACAAAAGTGAATACTCATCCAGCTATGGTATATTTGGTATATTATGGCATATTTATAAGCACCCACTCTGTCACCCATGGCTGTATATTCACACTAGTGTTATGATTCCATATCACGTGTATACATGCGTGATGATTTGAAGAATATGTCTTCCGCACATACTCGTTCGAAAATAGAACCAACAAAGGGTGATTCGCGTTGTTGCACATTCTTTTCTCTATCCTGTCAATTCAATCAGGATCTGCGCCGTACCACAACACGGACTATGACCCCAAGCTGCAGGAGTCGGAGGTCGCTTACAAATGCTTGAATACCCTGACGGTAAGTCTGCCTAGTCTGACACGTTTTTGCTCCGGGGGATATGTCTGCCAAACTGCGACATGAGCACGTAAAGAGTCGACTTATTTCTGTCTTTTCGGATATTCGGGGAGTGTTGCATCACAATTTAAGGAAAATGCATTTCTAAAAACAAGATCTGACACACACATCTTAAAAAGTTAAATAAAATCAGACGCACTGTATAAGCAATACGGAGGTGATTTGTGTTTAAAAGTCAGTTTCTCTGATTTCTATGTTTTTATTCAATTTAATTAATGATCGGTTTATCATTTTTATCATTTTCCTTTAAAGTTTAAATAAATTAATTTTTTAATTGATTAGAAGAGCTCTCAGGGCACTTGAGGTGATTGAACCTTTATTTAACAGCAACTTGGCACAAGTCATACGCACCTCCATAATAGTCCCATTTTGTTTGGTATATTACGCACTGATTAAGGTTAAAGAAACAATTGTCTCATATGGGATCAGGCGGGTTTCATTGTGAAGGTGTTTGTTATACCCGTGGCTCACATGAGCCAAACAAAGTCTCAGTTGGACCTATTTTATGGGAACAGGGACTTTTCTTTTATCTGATGTTGAGCTGTCGAGGCCACACAACTTGTTTGTCAGAAGCCGTGTTCAGACTTAACGATATACTAGTACGTGAAGCGTCCCGTACCACACCTTTTTCTTAGACCAGCACCGCACCTCATTTGTGCACGTCAGGATTCACAATACTTCTTATATTAGATTGCAGCAATCATTTATGGGGTAAAGTAAATATATCTCACGGCGTAACATAAAAGTTTGAAATACAGCACGTACCTGAAACCAAAGCTCCTGTAAAATCTCGAGCCTCTTCTTCAAACAACAAAAGAAGACATGCGAGGAAGAAAGGAACTCCTCAGAAGGGAGCTGAGTGAGGACCTCGCCAAGTGGCGACAGAGTTCGATTCTCAGTGGACAGCATTGTATTTCTTCCAGGGTTCATTGGATGAGCAGTCTCTGTGACGTGAAGGACAACCCTAGTTAACCCTTTGTGTGCCAGACAAAAATGCTGCTCTATCACATCTGTGGGGAATGTGGAAAAAAGGCATATGCGGCACACAAATTAAGAGTTAAAGGAAACGTGAAATTAAAATGTAAATGCCTTTGTGTGTGCGACCGAAAACAACCTGAACAAATAAATTATCTCTACACTGAGTCAGGTAACATGCTACCCTTTGTATGTGATTCGCATGTGTGTACCAGTCAAACATGGGTTAATCCCTGTAGTCCCTCTTTGTTCCGTACCTTCCGATGAACCATCAATCTTTTAGGGTTTGCAAGAAGCGAGCAGCAAGCAGTCATCTGCAGATTTCGGAGAGATATATGATGACGTTGCCACTGAAAACCAGCAACCGGGCTCTTTGCCCCCGCAATCACAGGTATGGGGATATCTAATGGAGGGGAGGGGGATGGGGGGGGGGGGGGAACTGGTGATGAAGTTTCAATCGTGAAAAATAATACACAAATAAAAATCACTACTGTGTGTGAGTATAATCTTTGTTAAAATTGAAATTATTACAGAACGCCATTTCACTAGAAATATAACCGAAATTTATATTTTCACTCCGTGCAGGTAAAATGCTTCAATAGACATATTATATTTTGCAAATAGAGACTGCTCTATCGTGCATGGTTAAACAATATGCAGTAGGTGATCTCAAAACAATGCACTTGTGTTATAACCACGAGGCCGCAGGCCAAGGGGAAACATCACTGTTTTGAGATCAATGCGGGCCTATACAATAATATCAATCATGCATCGAATATCAGTGCAGTATCTACAGTATTTGTTTTTATAAACCGAATAAAATAATGATGAATAAGTAAGCTATTACCAGCCTAGAACCATTAAACAAGATTTCTACAGCCCAGAACTCTACCATATATTCATGCTCACCAACCAATTCATCCAGGATCTTCCCATACTTCTTCTTTGCATTATGTTGTCCCTCAGCATATGGTCACAGTATATCACATCTTCTTCCTTACTGATTCATATATCACATGTTCTCATGTTCTTCAGCTCCTATTATGTTTCTGTTCACATTATCCAGGAATATGGAACTGACTATGAAGTGTTGGATTTCAGTGGCGGTCAGCCCTCACAGTCAGAGGTAAAGCAGGGACCATTCCACTTGGTCATTTTGGTCTAACTCCCATATTGGTCTACATGTACAGCACCTGTACTAAAGGCTAAAAAAAACTGCTTATATTGGACCTTATGTTATACAATATAAACATTATGTAAACCATAAAACGTATAACCGCTTCTTTAACCCCGATTGTAGCAGACTAAATGGTGTTCTATAAGGGATTTGCGCATAATTTGTGCCATAACGGAATGGCACATACAAGGTTGATTAGGTCATATAACAACTGCATGCTTTTTTCTGAATAATTCAGTATTTTGTTACGGAAGCTATGAATTCACCGCCAAGCTATAATCATAGTGATATAACTTTTAATGGATAATGATAATCCTATTATAAAATAAATCAATAAACGATTACATATCAAAGAAACAGATTGACAAAAGCGAAACAAAAAATAATCAGACATAATGTTATACACATGAGAAAGAGGTGTATTGTTGAAAATAATAATCACTTGCATTGAAATTGCGACTGATTGGATCGTGTAGTCTACAAGTTTGTCTACGGTTGCCTTTAGGAACATGGTTTAGAATGTTTAAGATATTACGGGTAAAATACCTACGACTGTCCAAATATGATGTCGTTCAGCCCCTTGTAATGTTTCTGTGTCTAATTTTCGTCAATATGGCGAGCACTATGAAGACGTTCAGATCGGTGGCGGTCAGTATTTGTCAAGGCCAGAGGTAAAACGGGGGCCAAGCAGCGGGCACTATTCTATTTGGTCTCCTCATAGTTTTATATACGTACACAACATAACCATTTTAATCTATACCATATTTGCACAGTGGTTCAGAATTAAGTCATAGCCTAGATACGTACCTTCAGCGCCCGTTTCAGATACCAACATTTATCTGGGGCCTGTTAGTATTGTCATAAACGTGACAAATTGTGAAGGAGAATGATGCTTACTCAACCTGATTTTAAGTCTGTAACAAAGAAAAATTATTATTTACCATCACCATATTTGCACAGTGGGGGACTTTGTCAAGGTTAGGATATATTCATGAACAGTTTTTGCCTGTTACCATCGAATTGGGAGTTGTCTTTCCCCACCTTATTTTTTTTCTTACACAATTATCTCACATCATGTAAAAAGTAATGAAAAGTAGCAGTAGCTCTTAAATCAGCCAAAATTCATATTAGATATCCTTATGACTGGTTTTGAGCCCCTACAACTTGTCCGTCTGTCTGTTGTCTGTCCGTCCGCCCGTCTGTTTGTCCATAGTTTACAAATTATTCTCTTGGTATGTTCAAAGCTAACCACAACATTTTGGCCGAAAAATCCCCAGTAGAATGCTCAATCTTATTTTCTCTCCCTTTCCCTCTCAACTTTCCTTTCCCCTCTCACAACTTGTTGCTCTATTTTTGCTCTCTCTAACCCGTACATTTTTTTTTACTCATATCTGTAAAGATGTGCTTTTCTTTTTTTTTTAAACACCGCATCACCACCACTACCACCATCACCACCACCCACCCCAAAGGGAAACTGTGTATATTTACATGACTATACGTCATGTGTCTCTTTCCACGTAATTTTTTTCTCATTTGCACGCTCAAAAACGACCTCGCATGTCATATTTAGGAAGATGAGGAAGATGGCGACTACGAGGTAATACCTGATGTCACAAACAATGAGAGATCCCCTACAATACCGAGACTCCCACCCAAGAAGGAGGCAAGATCCCCACCGGAGCCCTTGCTGAAAGCTACTGCACCCAAGGCCCAGCCGAAAGGTCTTCCACCCACGCCGCCACCGAAAGCTTTTGCAGCCACGCCCCCAACGAAAGCTCCTGCGCCCATGCCCCCGCCGAAAGGTCTTCCACCCACGCCGCCACCGAAAGCTGCTGCACCAACGCCCCCGCCGAAAGCTGCTGCACCAACGCCCCCGCCGAAAGCTACTGCGCCTAAGGCCCAGCCGAAAGCTCTTCCACCCACGCCACCACCGAAAGCTGCTGCACCAACGCCCCCGCCGAAAGCTACTGCGCCCAAGGCCCAGCCGAAAGCTCTTCCACCCACGCCGCCACCGAAAGCTATTTCACCCACGCCCCCGACGAAAGCTACTGCGCCCATGCCCCCTCCGAAAGTTCTTCCACACACGCCTACAGCTACTGCACCCAAGCTCCTCCCGAAACCTAATGCGCCCATGCCCCCGCCGAAAGCTACTGCACCAACGCCCTCGACGAAAGCTACTACACCCACATCCCCGACGATAGCTACTGCGCCCACGCCCCCGCCGAAATCTACTCCAGGCCCACCCAAGAAACCCCTCAAGAAACCTGGGGCTCCACCGATGCTACCACCTAAACCTGAATCGGGCCAGGTATGTATTTTCCGAAAAGGAAACCCAAACTCTTATTTGAAAAATTCTTCAGTCCACTATGCATTGTTGCACTATAGATATGCAACAGGGTCACACAACGAAATTTTAAGTGGCGCATTTTGTCTATCCATGCTAACGATGTGGTGCAATTAAATTATCATGTCTTATATTACGCTGGCCTGATGACCACAAATGTACAAGTAATAGAAGCATTCATTTCTATCCGTATCATAATCTCTTTTTCCATGTTTATCAACGTAATAATCACTATCATCTAGCCTGTGGGAGATGGTATTCAAATTTGGATACGTATACAAAATTGAACAACATAATGAGGCCAGAATACGGTACATGAATTAGTACAGCATACTAAGTCAAGAATATGATATACGAAACAGTACTACATGATAAGGCAAGACGACGAAAAGGCCATAAATAGGCTAATATACATGTACATAAAGGCTAACTCACAGGGCACGAGCTGACCAATCGTGCGAATCTGCAACTGGCGGAATCACAAGAATCCATTGGACTCTTGCCAGAATGTGACGTCACATTTCCAGTCGGACGCCCTTGCGACTGCTGAATCGTGGTAAAATTGAGTCATCTGAAGTGGCATTACGATTTACGTAATAATCAGATAATTGCACAAATGAAAACCATTTACACAACTTTTTCATCATCTTGTTGTGCTGTTTCTCGACAGTCCATGTTTCTGTAAGATATTAATCTCTGTCAGTATTTATTCTTATCTTCTTGCCCCGCCCTGCAATAAGATGTTATTGTTATGCATTACTTTGTGCAGTTATTCATATCAATCATTAATCATGCTTTTATCAAAAAAAGCTGTTTTTGTTTGAGAATTTTTATATGAAATGTACAAAATACAACAATCCGCTGTCTATTTGTAGAGGAAGGGCAGAAGACACAGTGACTTCACTGACAGCAGGGCGACAGATCAGTTGCTCCGCGAGATGCGAACCAAGGAAAGGGCACGTAACCGTGGAAGTTCACTCGGCAGTCTGGATGAATCAGTAGCGGAATTCCAGGCTCACACGGATGTAAGTCATTTCATTCGTATTTGCTTTTGCCTTGTATTCATTCAAATAGAATCCACAATCATAGTCCAACGGCTGAATTCATTTGGCCAACAATGAGCTGATGGAAAACCAGTACGTAGCTTTGCTAAACAAACCGTACACACTGCTTCAATGTTATAACAGTATGCATGCATATAGCAACATATTGAAGGGATACCAAATAATATATAGGAATATACGAAAAGTGAGAAAGGTATTAAGAGAGAGAGGGAGAGAGAGAGAGAGAGAGAGAGAGAGGGGGGGGGGAGAATAATGGAATTTATTTACGAATCTCAAATGATATCTTTCTCATTACAAGATCACTGTACCTATCCATAAGTCCCGGCCTCTTTGCACATATCCTTGATCTAAGTGTACGGGACTTTAAACAGTGTTTCAGTTTGATCCCATTGACTTATCACACAATTCACGCACACACATGGTATTCAAAGGGTTAAAATCTAGGGTTGTAATAATGTCTATAACTACCTTGGGTCAAAAGGCTGACGACCATGCATCTCTACGTAAGGCGCTTCTCCCAATGAAATCGAGTCAACCTGCCCGCGATATAGCCTCAAACCACGATGACTCGCGACACGTTCCTGCAGCACAGCCGTTACCATACACCGGAGTCATGGGAGAGGGTCATGCCAGTCAGGTCCGCTTGGAGCTAGACCAGCGGGTCGGGAAGGAGAGGAATCCTCCGCCGGAGCCCCCGCTGAAGTACAAACCGACAGGCGTTGAGCCATCCACCTGCACCCAGCAAGCCGATGGCAAGATTGTATCCCGTTTTTGGAGGAGGGAGGGGGGGGGGAGGTGGGGTGGGAGTGGGGGTGGTGGGGAGGGGGGGGGGGTGGGGAGGGGGTTAGGGGGTAGGGGGTATTATGGAATGTAAAGGTAGCAATTTTGTTTGCTTACTGCATGCGAACGGGCGGGGGGAGGGGGGAGGGTAGCGGAATGTGGCTTGGCGATTATGCAAATTGGAATTGCGGATTTGTTTAAATTAATTTCTGTAAATTGATTACTGTGTGTCCACTGTTTTCGGTCCTGTCCCCCACCATACTAAATGTCCTCCCCACTACCCCCACAATATCAAATGCTCCCCCCCCCCCCTCCCACTGATAACACTTTTAGAGATTGGGCCGGATAAAAAAAAATATGGAAAAAACGTCATCTCAACCCTCCCCCTCCCCACACTGAGAGCACTTTCAGAGACTGGGTGGGATTAAAAAATGATCACTACCCCCCCCCCCCAGCAGTTACTTCTTGAGGAAAAACATGCCCCCCCCCCCCCCACACACACACACACACTTTCGGGGAGCGCTTTCCGCCCATGGCGTCGGGGATGGGTATTATATGTAATGATAAGTTAAAGTGGGGGCAGCAGGTAGCACTAACAATCTACTCATATCTTTCAGCAAGACATGGTATTGATTAGAATTAGCTGGGTAAACAAATGGACCTGGGGGTGTTTCACCAAGCTGTTTGTGAGCTACGAACGACTTTACGAACGACTGGTGACCACTACTTGTGCTAAAACACATTCTAAATGATTTTGATTCCCATCATCTTAAGTTCAGATCTGACGTTTATAAATGAAAGTTGTTATTGTTAACAAGTGTCTGAATACAAAGCTTATAATTTGTAAAATCTAATTAAGATTGTTGGAAATTAACTCCCAATATGTTAAAACAGGAACAAAGTGCGGTATCGCATTTAGCACAAGAATGGATCACCGGTCGTTCGTAAAGTCGTTCGTAGCTTATTGGAACAGCTTATTAGGAACAGCTTGGTGAAACGCCCCTCTGGTATCTAGTGACTAAAATGGTGATAATGCAAGGCTCTAGTGTTGATGGCGATGATGTTTCTCTGAATCAATAACCCTTCTTTATTTATCACCATACATATTTTCTTCATTTCAATTATGGAGACGTAAGTCATATTTGTTGATTGCAAACAATATAAAATGACCACTCATGATACAAGACTACTACATCATGTACATTTAATTTTAGTAACGCTTTGTGTTAATTAATTTTGTCACCCCTCTCTCTCTCTCTCTCACTCCTTTCTCCCCCTCTCCGTCAAACTCTCATCTGTACTACACGTCTAGCAGACATCGGATCGCCACCCCCAAGGTATGACACTTTTCCTTCATAATGTTTTCACGGTAGATATGGGATGCCAACTACAGTACAATCATCTCTCGATCTTCGGATACAATTGAAGCTCTTCTCTTTTGCTATGTCCTGGTCGGTAATTTCATTAATTTGCTTGTGAAGGTCATCAGAGTAATTGTAGCTTAATAGATAAGACAATGCAAATGATTTCTTTCCTGTAAACACTCGTAAATATAACCTTTCACACGAACTCGATAACCCACTTCTGAGGTGGTAGAAAGCACCAACGACTATCCAATCCTTTTGTTCTTGCGTACTTGCTAAGTTTGAGTGGTGTTCTCGATCCACGGTGGCTCTCCTTACTATGCGATCGTGCATACGATGCTGTCACTGACCAATCCCGTGTCATGTCTTTATATGTCTAGATATGTCAGGGCAGGGCCCCGTTGCATAAAAATTAACCTTAATGGTAACTCTGTCATTGATGGCAACTTCGATGGCAACACCGCTTGACAAACAATCATATTCAAGGACTCCACAGGGGTCACCTTTAGTAGCAAAGTTATCATCAATAGTAAGTTTTTTGCAACAGGGCCCTTTTCTACCAGGTCTCAGTTTACCATGCTTTGGTATCCAGTGCATCAGTTTAGAAACAAGTTCGTTACTTATTGTGCTGTGAGCAGCAAAACAGGCTATGATGTCTAATATCACACGGAGGCAAGGACAATACTATACGACGATATTGAAATTGCTTATTGAAACCTCTGGAACTAGTATTCCAATGACCGATACTTATTTTTGGTTTTTGGACTGTGTTTCACAATAACCCAGCCCTGACGGCAGAGTGAAGGTGGACGTATGGATACCGACGGTGCTGTGCGCCGCGGGAAGTGTGACTTTTAAAACCCAGTACAGCGCCGTGATGTAAGAATACAACAGATTGCATTTCATTTCTTGTAAATGTATTTTAGGGTATTTTTTTCATGACCTCGTAATACCTGTGAATCACCTTCCCCTTTCCCTCGATCTTTCTACTGTATGCATATCTAACGCGACCTTGAGCCATAATCGTTATGTTATAAGTTTATACTTCGATTAATGTGTTATTTGTATGATTTGTGATTTGTGTCATTTTCATATTTGTATGGGTCGGCGGAACCTTTCCATACCATATACTCATTATCTGTCATATTATCTTCCCTATTCCAGATTTATTCATGCAGTCAATTGTGACAGTATTTACATGATAAAACACATAAATAAAACAGCTAGAGATACATGAACAATAAAACATGTGATGTTAAATAGGCACGTACTCATTGTTATCACATTTATATAAAATATATTACATGTATTTTCATTATAATAATTGTCATCGCTCCCCTCTCTTCTCTATCACAGAGTTGAGCGCACGAGATTGTGGGATTACTTGAAAGTTGGGGATCAGGTTCTTACGATCGGGGGAATTGACGTGGAGACGGCAGGGGTGAACTTTGTCACAGATTGCTTCAAGAGAGTTTGCTCACAGAAGGTATGTATTGCAGGTAACGCACGCTATGTGTGTGTGTGTGTGTATGTGTGTGTGTGCGTGTGTGTATGTGTGTGTGTGAGTGTATGTATGAGTGTGTGTGTGTCTGTGCGCATGTGTGTGTATAGAGAGAGAGAGAAAGAGAGAAAGAGAGAGAAAGAGAGAGAGAGAGAGGGGGGGAGGAGAAAGTGAGGTAGAGATACACAAAAAAGGGAGGGAGGGGAGAGAAAAGTATGTTGATCAATACATTTAAGTTAATGATTAGAGCAAGTGTATTACAGTCATGTATAATGTCTACTTCTAATGGTAATACTAATACTACTCCTACTACTTCTTCTACGACTACGACGACTTGTACTATATTTGAAATACCCTATAAACGTATATTACTTTCAATCATGACATCTCTTTATTACAGTTTTTTGTTACGAAATCAAAGATATTTTTATTGAAATAGTGTTATGTATTTCATTACATGATCATTTACGTATTAGTAAATAAAAAATAAATAAAAAAAAGTCGTGCCTATCGAGGAGCGAAAATCTGTAATACTTTACTTAATGAAATAAGAATCTTGCCGACTTTTAACCAAATTAAGACTGCCCTCAATACATTTCTTGCCTCCTTAAGCATCTGACTTTCACATAGCATACATTACATGTTTTAATGATAGAACAAAAGTAGGAAATTTAATGTTCTTTCTTTCTTTCTTTCTCTTCATTACATGTGTGTTTCCTCTTTTAAATGACTAAGGATGTATATTTCTTGTATGTTTTTTTTCTTATTTTTATTTTATTTTAATGTTATTTTTATAATGTATTATGTTCAAGTGTATCATGTGCAATGTTGTTGTCTTGCACGCCCCCCTGAAATACAGCCTTTGGCTGAAGTGGGTCACCGTGCTAAAATAAAATGAACTGAATTCATACAATCTTGAAAGATACGTGAATAACATGAATATTTCAAACTGAAATTAATTGAATGAAGAATTCGTTTATTTTACACTAGCTTCGCCTTTCTTTCTGTTAATAGGTTCACATGCAGGTCCTACGGTCGCAAGACGCGAAACACCCTAGGTAGAAAAGCAGAAGAAGAGACGCTAAACGGTGAGAAGTGATCGATTGAGACAAACTGCGACACTAATAATCCAAGATTGTTTACACCATGGTACCTGCGATGCCCCACGTGTTAACTCAACACCAATATATATTATTCAGTGTTAATTCCTAAAGACTTTAACTTGACATAAAATTGGACTTTAGCAACATAAGTATATTAGCAAAGGAAACAGTTGATCTTTGCACATTAGCACAATTAGGTCAAATATTAGTTCTGTACATAATGTGATTAAATAACAATTTGGTGTGGAATCATCACGGGAGCAATTAGAGGGCTACAGTGTATTCACATTTTGGGGTTTATTTTTTTCCATTTGTTCAATCAATATAAAAAAACTACAACCACATACAATAAATAAATGTGATTAAGTCCTACATTTTCATCAAAATAAGCAGCAAGTTCCAGCAACCATTGTAGCTGCTGTCGTGGAATATGCCACCAGTCACAAGTTATAATAGTACTTGCATTTTTAATATATTGGCCAAAACGTCATCCTTTTCATTCACATATTTATATATATTATCAAAGAAAACGTTGGGGTACTTAATTAGCTGATTACCTCGTGTTACGGGAGAATGGTGAAGGTCGTGTTTTGGAATGGGAGCGGATAGGCGCAGAAGAAAACGCCAGACCACCTTTCCATATTTCTAGCCTTGGCTCTGGTGGAAGATCGTTATGTTATGATATATTGTTTTAGATTATTTGGCTAATATACACAATTATACTCGAGTGTATCTTCATCGGCTCTGCAGGTTATGACGGCAAACAGTGTCCCCATGGTAGACGTGACAGTACACTCAACGTTGATGGAGCTCTTCATGTGAACGATCAGAAAAGGTCGGGAGGTCGCGGGACGCCTGAATAAAAAACATAGACGTGCGTCATCGAAAATGGACACACGTCACAAAACACTTGAGCTAATGCAATGCTTGTGGGCGATGAGCCGTGTAAAGTGAACGTGCTTGATAAAAATGAAAACAATTCATACAGGTGTAATCATGGCAATCAAAAGAAGGAATGTAAGAACAAAAAAAGACTAAAGGCCATCGAGAACGTGACGATCCAATCAGCCATACGACTCTGCGACTGGCTGAATTGCAGGAACCGGTTATTGGATTTGTACATGATGGTGACGTCACAAGTAAAGTTATGCGGATTTCGCGTAGAGTGCAAAATCCTCGCTAGTTATGATTTAGACCACGTTTTAACTAAATTGATTTACGAAGGCTGTACTGTTTCTAGCAAATATCTTAAAAGAGCTTAAATTTCGCAATACACGTATTCTATAATTTATTTGTTTACAATTCATTTGTCCTCTACCAGACAATATAAGAGTAAAAGGTTCTGTATTTCACATTTGTTAATCCATGCGTGTTTATCCCAGCAATATCTGTCAATATATTTGGATGTTATGTGCAATATTACTCTGGAATAAGTATACGTATATAATTTTATATATATTGTTTAACGGACGGAATGTTTTTAGAACACGGTAAGTACTAACTCATGTATTACTTGACATTTCTTTATATGGCATAGCGCAGTACATTTTCAATATTTTTTTGTGAAATCCAAATGTAATTCACAATCGAATTTTTAAAGTATTTATTTCGAGAAACTTATGAAAATAAGCAAAATACTGTACATTAAGTGCACTGTGGTATAGTGGTTACTCTTGACTCTTGCAGAAAAATCCTGGGTTAGAGCCCAGCCTGATGTGTACACACATTGGACAAAGTGTTTTGCTCATGTTTGTCCATCTCAACCCAGGTGTAGGAAACGGGTACCTGGCAGGAATATAGTATTCCTGATCTAATTAGATCAACTATCTTCTAGCGCTTCATGATTGGGTGCTTAGCTAAAGCCAGGGTAATAATCGAGCGCTTTGGGTAGTACTTCATACTAGAAAAGCTCTTTATAAAAGCCGTTTATTAATATTATTTGTGTTTTAAATTGATACAAATTCAAAGTATTTGATATTGCCAAATATGGGGAAAGCTTTACTAAAAATGAAAATATTGTAGAAAACATTTTGGTTGTCGTTAAGATTACCGAATATGATATACATGCGAATTATGTAATTAAGTACACTTTACATTTATTATGCAAATGTTTATATCTCTAATGTTTGCTTGTGTTGTTGTTGTTGTTATTGAAACGGTAAAGGGCGTGCAATTCAGCCCGACATGCGAGGAGGCAATATCAAATGCGAGGAGGCATTTTGGGGGCTTTTAACTCGATACAGTATATATTTGCCTGCGTTTAGATGTCATGTTGTATTACATTTTATGTTATTGCCTTCATGTAATAAAATGTAGCGCTGTTTCAATCATAATATCCTGACAATCCGTATTTACTTTAAAGAGAGAGAGGGGGGGCAGAGGGAGACCGATAGAGCAAAAGCGAGAGAGAGAGAGAGAGAGAGAGAGAGAGAGGGAGAGAGAGATGGAGAGAGAGATTGAGATTGAGAGAGAGAGAAAGAGAGAGAGAGAGAGAGAGAGAGGGGGGGGAGGGAGAGAGAGAGGAGGGGGGGGCTGAGATGGAAAGAAGGGTCTGAGTGAGAGGGTGGGGGAGATAAGGAGAGACGGAGAGAGAGAGAGAGAGAGAGAGAGAGAGAGGGGGGGGTGGGGGGGGAGGGTTGATATATATAGAGGGGGCAGAGGTACAGATACAGACAGAGAGACAGAAACATCTGAACATAGAGAGAGAGATTGAGAGAGAGAGAGAGAGAGAGAGAGAGAGAGAGAGAGAGAGAGAGAGAGAGAAAGATCATATAGTGAGACAGCAACACAGAAATACAGGTGGAGAGATAGAGAGAAATCAAGCGACCTTAGAGAGGGAGAGATGGCAAAACAGAACCACATATGAAGAGGTAGACAGAGAGACATGATATGAGAGTCCGTAGACACTTGTAACGTTCATAAAAACAATAAAGATCCTTTTAGAATTCTTTCACCGAGATTCTTGCGATGCCCCTGTCACCGCAGACACTTATCCAACCGTGCAGACCTTCCCCCGTCCGGCCCTGTGTGCGAAGTTATCGATTTCTTCGATCAATCCATACATCTTCTTTGAGCGCCTATCGTCCTACCAATCGATTTTGGGAGAGGACGAATTGTTATACATATAGCTACCCGAGGTTTTCCTCTTTTAAAGTTGTGGCAACGCAACTGGGGTGTTAGTCTATTTGTGCAGACCTGTACAAAAAGCGGAATATCTAACTCTAAAGTAGATAATCATGAATCCTTAATGATGACAGATTGCGAGATATGTTCACACGGCACAGTCAGAATTGCATGTACGTATTGATGATATAATTTCTATAGCGCATGCATTTTGATCCATTACCCGGGAAAATGTTGCGATATATAAAGATAGACCCCCGTGGAAGCAGCAATTTCAAATTACTAAGACAACAGAAATACAATTATGGTGAGAATCCACACTAACTTTTTTTTAAAACGACTTCTCGTCACTACCAATTGAGAATGCAAATAGATTTATCAAAAAACCCGGCAGATACATTAACTTTGTCCATCTACCATTATAATCCTATCTCACCTACCCAGTACCTATATTTTTTTGTTGCTTCCGCAATATCCTATTCTAATGTCAGTTAAAGTGACATAGCACAATGATATACATGCCTCATCTCGAAGCCTAATGCAGAATCCACAGGCAGGAGGTTGTTCGATCGATAGCTGTTTTTGTCCCTCTCCGCAGGCCCAGATGGGCAGTTACTATAAACTACAGAATGCTGTAGATTGTAATGATTGTAATGAATTATATGCAAGCCCACCGCTCGATAACAGAAGTCTCTTCTTTCTTTCATACTCGTTTCTTAACAATGCTAGCGACATCTCAGTACCAGACGGCCATTTTGTTAGTCTATCCCTTGCGTGTCGTATAGTACATGCAATCGTTATCGTCCTGGGATGTAGGACATGCACGACAAGATGGATCATTTTATCAGGACTTATAACGGACCTTAATTCCATTATTTATGCTGGAATTGTTTTCCCTGTTTGTTACCCTTGCCGAGTTTTCTTGTGAAGAGGGAGAAAGAAAAGGAGTCTTCCTCCGTTGAGGATCTAACTATGAATAAGCTGATCGCAAGACAAAGATAACAAAGTTGAAATGGTAA
>OZ022581.1:8157802-8310302 GCA_963669155.1 Arbacia lixula | reverse complement strand
TCGAGTGATTGGGCTAGAATTGGCAGATTGATCTAATGATTGATCGATTCACCCATTGATTGATCACTAGATAATTTATTTGAGTCAGTGATTGTCTGACATGTCAACCAATCGAATGCAAAGAGATTAAACAATAACCACAGCCATAAAGTTCAAATCAGGATGGGTCTCCATGACGTTTGTATTTATGTTTCCGTATTCCTCACCGACAGTTTCTCGAGAGTGTGTACTTCAATGACGACTTCATGCTCAACGCAACGACGAGGCCCGGCATCGCTAGCCTCTCCTCTGACGAGCTCCTGCAGGTGCTCTCTGTCATCATCGACGTGTTCGATGACCAGACCGTTAACATGACGACCAGGGAAGTACTGGTCACGGCGTCCTTCATGCAGGACGTTGTGGAGTCCATACTGCGCGATATGTCGGAGAAGGAACTCACGGCCGACTTCGGCGAGTTTGAAAGCGTTATGTCGGTAAATAATTTAACAAGCTTTTACAAGCTTTATTCAGTCCTATATTCGTTATTCTGGTTCTGCACATTTACCATCTGGGTCATGTTGCATATAGGATTTCAATTATTGTAACTTACCACCAATGGAAACTACCATGGGAACAGGTGCAATAATGAGAGGTCATTGGCTGTTGCCAAGGTAGTTACCATTGATGTTAAGTTACAATAATTGAAAACTTATTGGCAACATAACCCTATTGTGAAAAATACGTTAAGATAGGAAGAATCATCAATTTAAATTTTCGTATTTACCATTGTTGATTTCATTTGATTTGATTTGATTGATGATAAAACATTTTAATATTTCAAAGATACGTATACATGGCATACTCATTGTGTAAGGAGTAAGAAAGTTTGAGTTTATGTATAGGCGCTGTCACACCTTGGTGTTTTAGACAGCGTATGCCCGACGTATGAGGAATTTGGCGAATACGCTGGCGTCCGTCGAATACGTTACGGGTAGGTTTTGGATACGTTAAGAGTACGCTAAAACACGCTGGTATACGTTGTCATACGGCGAGGTCGTCGAAAAATTTTGTGCAAGCACAAAATTTTTTCGACGTATGCCAGCGTATGGCTCATACGTCCCGCATACGCGGGCCATAAGTTGTAGGCAAGTTACGCGATCGTTGATACACTTTGACACACGTTACTCGTAAGTTACTCTTAAGTCGATGTACGTCGAGATAATGTCCAGCGTACCCTAAAACTTACTTCTAACCTATGAGTAACGTGCTTTGAACGTATGTGTAACTTAACTCCAACGTATATTGACGTATGAAGACGTACGAAGACGTACTCCGGACGACCACAAAACTTACTGAACGTGTTTATAACTTACAGCTACCGTATAATGGCGTATTAGTTTTCTTCGGCATGGCGGAGGTGTTGATACGGTGATGTATCGTGCGGTTATGATTTGAATAGTCGAGCGGCAGCCTTTTTCAAGGCTACGACACGTGTTCGTCAGCGATACGCTGCCGCGCGCTATGCGTAAGTTAGGCTATCGTAGGGCATAAGTTGTGTACGCCAGCAATACGCTAAGCATTCGTTGGAATACGTTACTTATAAGCAAACGAAGCGTTTGATATAAGTTACTAATACGTTATGTATACGTCCAACTCGTTATGAATACGCTAAGTACACGCCCAGAATCGCAAAAAAAAATCAAAGTTCAGCGTATGCCGACGTTTTAGAGAAATTTTGATACGTTGGGCATACGCTGTCTAAAACGCCAAGGTGTGACACCACCATATGATAATACTACGTACTTATTCATCTCTTTAGTACATCATTGAGATATGCGACGCACTTATTGACGAAGCATACGTGGATGTATGGAAGGACATCAGAATGGTAAGTTTCTTGTGTAATTTTTCGTTATTGAGATAATTATCATAACAGAAGTTAAATTTGCATTGATGTACATGATTATAAAGCAATTCTTTTTATATACTTAGGATTTTGTTTTAAAAATATTGTTGCTACAGAAACTGAACGAAAACAAACGTTATATATATTTATATATATTTTTGAGTAATGACCCAAATTATGACTGTAGATTTGTATACAATCATTATTTAAGGAAAAAACATTTTGCGGTGTTACAGTTTTGTATTAAGGGAATCATTCTATGAGATTGATTGGTCAAAAAAAAGGCATACATGATCACCTAAAGTGTCATTACAAAATACAATGTCACACTGTTAGAAAGGAATTTTCCAGCTTTTAATATTCCTGATTAAACATATTTTGTAAGTGAGCAAATTGAATAAAATTCACAATCTGTTGTATTACCATCAAGGCTTATCCCGTCTACGCATCGGTGATCGAAGCCATCGACGTCGCATCTCTGGCCATCGCCAATCTCCTCGGCTCACCTGGCACTCTCAGGTCTCACGTGAAAAATATAAGTAAGTTATCTGTCTCGTCTCTGTTTTCTCCATATCTCTTTTGCTCTCTCCTGCCTTTCTCTTCTATCTCTCATTCCCTTATATTCCCATCACTGTGATCCGTGATTGTTTATGGGTGTCTTTCTCTTTACTTTCTTCCATCTCTCTCTCTTTCTTCATCTCTCCCTCTTCCGCTTTCCATAAACATTATGTGTCCCTTTAGGATAATGGAATTCTAAACACCACACATGTATATAAAGTGCTTATTAGCTACAACGTATAAAGAAACCAAATTGCAAACATAAGAAACGTCGACTACTCCAATGCAGTGCAGCATCAGAAAATCTGGGAGACCGTAATATCAATGCCTTCCCAAACCATGTGGTAGAACTACTACTTAGGACACTCTACAAAGATCGAGAATCTACTGTCAGAACTTGTTCCAGTATCAGTGCCTGTTTTAAGACTGAACAAGGAGTAAGACAAGAACGCATACTGTTTCCTCATCTGTTTAACGCTTATGCAGAGTATATTATGCGAGTAGCCGTGATTAACTGCAGCAGTGGAATATCTGTTGGAGGAAGGAAGATAAATAATCTACGCTATGCTGAGGACACCACCCTGTTAGCAAGCAGTGCACAAGACCTTGAGGATCTTATAGAGAGAGTGAAAACAGAGAGTGATAGGTTTGGCCTCTTTCTGAACACAGCTAAAACAAAGGCAATGATCATCAACCAACTCGAAGAGAACCCAATCATCCATGCAGGAAACTAGGAGATTGAAGTTGTAGACCATTTCAACTTCTTTGGATCCACAATAACAAACAAAGGTGGATGCCCGACAGAAATCAGACGTCGAATTGCAATGGCTAAACCATCAATGTGTACAATGCAAAAACTTTGGAAGAACAGAAGCATCAAAGCCACAAAGATCAGGCTAGTCTCGACATCAATGCTGCAGATCAGAGAAGGATTGAAGCATTTGAGAGGTGGTGCTAGAGAAAGCTGCTCTGCATTCCATGGACAGCCAACAAATCAAAATAATGAAAGCATTCGACATGATATTGGTGAAAGAAATCCACTCTTCAAAACAGTGTTGAAGCAAACTCTTTAATATTTTGGTCACATTGCGAGGGGAGATGGAGAAAAATTGCTGAAAGGTGTCATGTTTGGATAAATAGAAGGAAAGAGAAACAGAGGAAAGCAGAGACTCGGGTGGACTGATGGCATTGCTTCCACATGTCAATATACAGCTGCTACTCAAAATCCCAGTGTCGACACGAATGGAGAGCCTTTATAAATGGGGTCACGAGTACTCAGCCATGAGTAGAACGACGACAACGACGACGACGACGACGATAAAGAGTTACTGCAAAGTTACATCAAGCATATGGAGGGGCTGGGTGGGATATCGTACAGAGATATAGAGAGCAGTATAGATAAAAATGCATATATTTGTATAATTTGTCTCCCTCATTCTTGGTGCTCCCCAGACTATCTGCTCATCAAAGATACTTGGGCGAACTTGACTGAGATGCACAGAGACTACCTCTTCCAAGTCGCTGAGAATGAGGGCGTGTTCATACCCGAAATGTACATGGAGAGCATGGAATTTGAATGTACGTAAAGGGTATTTTTTCGTTCTTTTTTAAATTCATACCACATATTAAGAAAAGTCGTTCGATGACGCAATGCGTAGCCACATTCGGATTTTGTTTGAAGCATGCCCACTTCCGGTCAATTTCACTGGTGCTCGAGACCGGAAGCGGACATGACTACAACCAAAACTGGTATGTCGTTGCATAGTGAATTGTGGGACTGCTTTCTCTACATGTGGTATGGAGAATTGTGTATATTAATAACAGGCCTATGTCTGTAAGATTTGTTTCGGGATCAAGGGTGGGGTATTGGGAGGGTCTTCTCCACCACCCCTCCACGTCCCAAGGAAAGAAACTTTCAAGTAGTTATGCCAGTGTCCTTACACAACTATTATAAAAGGAAAGCACGAAATTAATTAAGGGGCCATTCATGTCACTGTTTGAAATTGTATGTTATGATAGGGGAGATAGAGTGGATGTAGGGGGATAATGTCGATGATATGAATACTGATGATGAATAGGAAATGGAATGTGGTGAGAATAAGAGTCACGTAAAGCATGATGAAGATGACGAGGATAGGCGAGATGAAATTGATGAAGAGGAGGTGGAGGGGTAGGGAGATGAGTAGGAGAAGGAGGCAACTAATCGTGATGCTGATGGTCACATGGATGAAAACGACGGTTTTACGTACATTCTGACGACCAATGTCACGATGGGTTAAAGAAGATGCATGAGTTTATGGAAGAAATATTCGAAATATCATGATCACCATTATCACAATAATTATTGTCATTAGGCTTATCATCATCATCATTATCATCATCATCATCATCGTCGTCATAATTATCATCCATGTGATTATGATCATGATGATTCGATTATGATGATACTGTTTATTATGTTTATAACCATGATTACGAAGATCACAAAGAAGATTACGAAGATTTCAAAGAAATGACATTGAAATGTCATTTTACATATACACATTCTATACACAATGCTACATTTACCCCATTTCCACATAATCAATTTTGCGACCCCTTTCTTCCCTTTAGATGATGACCAAGTGGCGCTGGTCAGTGTGCAGTACAAGGGCGTAAGTGACATGATGGGAAAGAATCTGACTAAGGCCTCTGTGAGCGCTTCTATCAGAGAAAAGAAGTAAGTACAGACAAACCTGTCTATAACATCAACTAAAGGAAACAGCAAAGGCAGCTTATATGTACTGATAGCCATTATAAGCAGATGTGATTACATAAAACGTGTTCTGAATATTTCAATTTCAGCGTTCTTTGCAAGACAAGATTTGAAAAGGAAATATGCAATATCTGCCAATTTGAGATGAGTCATTGATGAACAAGATTCATATTCCGGTTTATATTGGTATATTTTACTATTACAAAGTAGTACATTTTGGATAAAACAGTGCAATATATGTATACATATTTCAAGTAATCGCCCCCTCGTACCTTTCCCCATTTTTTCAGAACATCTTACAACACACGAGTCCTCAACAATGACGTCATATCCATGTCCACCATCAGAGTGCCTGATTTTACTACAACCAGTATTCCTGTTATCTATCGGCTTGGACATCTAGAGAAGGTGAGTATATCGTTTATTGAAGAAGGTCATTACACCCATCATTTTGTGATTATATATAGTTATCATTCATATGTGGTTGTTTGAACCGTCATTGCCAGTAATTTTGTAACGTCTCAATAGGGTACAACATAGATCTAAAAAATGAAGGACAGAGTCAAAATGAAGATTTGGGATTGCTAAGAGCAACACATTGTTTAAAAGGAGTGCATGTAATCACATCTATTGAATATAGTTTATCGCCGTGTGGTTTATAAGTACATTTATATCAATCTCGGGCCATATTCACGAAACTTTACTGGACCTAGTTCGCTGCTAAAGTGCATTCAGCTACATGCATATTTAGTAACCATCTACACTAGTAAGGACTTAGATTATCGTGTTTTACTCTTTGTCCAATTAATTTCACCTGACCCCCAAACCAAAGTTTCGTTTAAAACCAAAGGGATAGAAAATACAGCATAAATGTGTGCAATCCATGACTTGCTGTAATCATTACGCGCATTTGAATTATTCATGAACTGTTACAGAAATAACCAGAACTTAATCTAAGTCGGTCATGACACCTCTTCCACCTTGTTTATATTGGTAATCAGCTGCTAAGTGGACATCAAGACATTATGCTAATAGTATGACTACGGTAGCCTATTCTCATTTTCCTTTCAACATAAAATGGCCGACAATACCCTCACAATACTATTCAATGCATTTCATAAAGATGATTGTAATTGTGGTAAAGGAATCTGACTTTTGAATCGTTCTATGCCCTTTCTCAGCCTTATGTTTACATGTTGCGTTCCTGTCTATTTACTTTAGACGACTGATTACTACGACATTGTATGCGCCTTCTGGAACTTCGATAAGTTGTGAGTACCGATTAAAGACACACAAAATATTGTAATGAATCCTTACTGAAAACCTGTTTAAGATTGTCAAACTAAAAATATTTTTCATTCATCGTGTATTTATCATTTTAACATATATTGTTTACATACATGTGCTTTCGAGTATTGCAAGTGTTTCTACTTGGAATACTTTTTCAACTGTTAATGTCCACAGATAAAAAGCAAATTCCAAAATGGTGTTTATTTCTCACTGAACTATACATTTTATTTGTTTGTACATACAAAAATTAAGCATTTTTAACAATATCAATACGTTTTGGATGTATTGAGAAAACAATGTTGTTTATAAACTGTTTTATATGCCACTAAAGGGAGAAGTATCATTTAAACTAAGAACATCGAAAATTTACCCCCGGCTGGCTAAAGAAAGAGGCTTGATTTGCAGAGACATAACATAAGGGCACCGCAATACGACACGATCCGATCAGTCGTGCGACTATGCGACTGGCTAATTCACAGGACCCAGTCATTGGATTTTTCCACGACAGTGACGTCATATTTCCAGCTGTTGGCCCTTACGACTGCAGAATCGTGGCAACATCGTGTAATCTGCGGTGGCTTATATTGACGTCTCTCCTGTATTGTTTGAGTCTCAGCAACTTTCAAGATGCATTAATATTTGTGGTTTATTATACATTTTACCTCAGTCCTCAAGATGGCGGCGTGTGGGATGAAGAGGGATGCGAAGCCCAGGTCGATTCTTCGGCATCGACAGCGTGGTCGACCCAATGCTGGTGTAACCACACCACCAACTTCGGCCTCCTTCTCGTTCAGCACGACCCCGAGGTAAGAAGCAGGCCCACCCGACGATGGTTGCGCTTTGATAATGTTTTAAGTGGAGAAAGTTAAACTTCATTCCCTTCACGTTATGAAATTAACTTGAAAAGTCTTCGCAACCCTTACAGGCGCGCATACAGTATACATGCTGTTGCTCTTAGGGATAGGGGGTAATCCAACACTTCACTCCGTCAAACAGACTGAAGTATTGTTTGGGTTACGATGGCATAGTGGTTGTGAGCTGTAACTAAAGAGCCTAGGTTCTTGGTTCAAACCCCCTTGTGTCCGGCAGAAAGACATTTAATTCACATTGCTGCTCTTCACCTATTTTCTATGAATGAGTACGATGTAAGGGATAACTATATATGATTTTAATCCATCAACGGTAAGGAATACTCCTCAGGGAGTGGTGATGGTGCACACATCAGTAAACATGATGCTTCCCCTTTCTTTAGTGGTATTTGTAAGATTCTCTCTCCCTTCACAATGCACATGTTTGGGTTCTTTTAACCCCTACAGTACGTGGACTGGAACTTTATCATTCAGACGTGGCTGTGGTCTATTGGGGCAGGGCTATCGGTGTTGCCCCTATTTCCGTTCTTAGGCGTCCTCCTGTACCTGACGTAAGTTCACATCATTAACTCCCTTGTTTGCCTGACAAAACAAAGCTCTATATTTATGTTTGTCTTTATTTCTCGTATACGTACCAATGACACACAGTAGTAATGTTTGAATCATAATGAGTGGAAATAAGACAGCAATCATTTTTACCTTTGTTGTATCGATGGCCACTCTCATGGAAAATAGCCAATGAGCGCTAAGCCATGAAATCGTTGCTTTATTTGTAAAAGCATTCAGTTTCATGAAACTGTTTTCGTAATGCTATCACAATGCATACACAATGAAAATTATATATTGGAAAGGCCGAAGCTATGAAGAAATAATTCATCATGTCTATCTGTCTATTGTCAACTTGATGTCTATTGCAAAACCATCAATGCTAAGCGTCGCTCGGCCCAGAATGCATACACAACGAAAATTATCTATTGGAAAGCTATGCGCAAATGGCCGAAGCCATGAACAAATAGTTCATCATGTTTATTTTCAACTTAATGTTTATTGCAGAACCATCAATTCTAAGCGTCGCTCGGCCCAGATCAACTTTGTCTTTAGCCTCATCATGATGTTGCTCATCTTAGCAACCAATGAGATCACCCACTGGAAAAATGTAAGTCCTGAGCTCTATGATATCCCATCTTAATTAGTAAGTACTTTGTCTTATAGCTTCATTGTAGACATATCTGTTTGATATTTGAGCATGACCGACCTCGCCTGTATAATTGAGAGGAACATTACATGTACATGTTTGAAAATAGCGTGTATCCTTCTTCTGTCATGCCCCTTTCAGAAAGTACAACGGGACTGTGTGGTGTGATTTATAAGAACTTTATTATCAATCAGTAATACAGTGATTTACTTGGCTATGTAGGTAGTTTGTGCATTGGTTAATTATCAAGTTAGTTGTTCACCAATGCGCAACCAATTAAGCAGAAAATTACCTTGCATATCCGTTGTGAAAGATGCAATGTTAATGGTACTTGTATTTCTTTACCATGTTCATAGAATGCACTTTTATCCATATTTTCACTAAGTATTTTAGACAATACTTTATTTTTTCGTGTATTCACTTTTTCATCATCGACTTCTCATTTTACAGATATCATACGCCTGTATAGGATTCGGGCTTGGTTTTCATCTGTTTACTTTGTCTACATTTGCCTGGCTCTTTGTGATTAGTATACTTCTATTCACCAGAGTAACTCAGTTCACGTCTAAGGAAGCAGGGCATTGGCTCTGCTTTCTCATTGGATGGGGTAAGTCACGTGATAAGCTACGTGTAATACGTCATAATATCCTCCTTTTCCGCTTCTCTTTGTTGATCATCCCCTCTCTATTCTTTTCATGTAGCCTCTATCCCTTTGATATCGCTGTTCTTCTTCTATTGCTTTTTGGTTCTTGTTCTTCTTCTTCTCATGCTCTAATTGTTCATTTTCTGACCTTCATCTTTAATTTATTGATATATAAACTTGATAAAGCGACAGAAAATATCTATAAAAGACTTCGCCAAAAGCTTTATACATTAAGTCATCACAGATTCCAGAACCATTTATCCATACGCGTTGGTATGATGTAGCCTCGGTATCAATGCAACCTATGATTTTTTTTAATTGGATTAAAATTCCCATGCGTAACCTCCTTAATGTTGTCATAATGTATTGTCTAATGTATTGTCATCTTGATCAAAACAGGTATTCCGATGGTAACAGTCGGTATAACTGGGGGTCTATTGTTTAGAGACTACGGCATCGGACCAAGGTATGGCGAAGACAATGGAACAAAACTGAAAAAAAATTGCCTCAAAATGGTGCCAATTGCATTTACATCACTAAAAATGACTATTGGAATGTACGGTACTGACACGACTGGCTTCAGTCTTGTTCATTTGACATGTCTAATCAAGTGCACTATATTACTTTACGGCAAGCTGCAAATAGAGAGAGTTGTTTAAGCATTTTTAATTCATAATCGATTTTTCGGTCGCGTCTCTTTCGCTGACAATGTAAACAACATCACCCATATCCCGACGTTAAACCTTTATGGTGTTTGTTTTAATGTACTGTACACAAAACTGGCCCAGTAGTCATCGGCAGTAGTATCATTAGTAGTAGAAGAAGAAGAAGAAGAAGAAGAAGAAGAAGAAGAAGAAGAAGAAGAAGAAGAAGAAGAAGAAGAAGAAGAAGAAGAAGAAGAAAAAGAAGAAGAAGAAAAAGAAAAAGAAGAAGAAGAAGAAGAAGAAGAGGAAGAAGAAGAAGAAGAAGAAGAAGAAGAAGAAGAAGAAGAAGAAGAAGAAGAAGAAGAAGGAGGAGGAGGAGGAGGAGGGGGAGTAGTAGTAGTAGAAGTGATAGTAGTAGTAGTAGTAGTAGTAGTAGTAGTAGTAGTAGTAGTAGTAGTAGTAGTAGTAGTAGTAGTATTAGTACGAGGAGGAGGAGGAGGAGGAGGAGGAGGAGGAGGAGGAGGAGGAGGAGGAGGAAGAGGAGGAAGAGGAGGAGGAGAAAAAGTAGTAGTAATGCATGTAGTGATATAAGTCAAACTAATAGTAAGAGTAGTAGTCGTCTTAGTATATTCATCATAAATACTGTAGTCCTGATGGAAACACTATCTTCTTTCTTCTGTTGTAACATAGGTGTTGGTTCAACCATGCAAGTCAAATCAAGTTGGCGTTTATGGTTCCCGTCTTGTTCTTCAGCACAGTAAGTACAGCATAGCAGCATAGCATTGTTGTTCATGCAGTAATTATTGGAGTAAAGGAGAGTCAGAGGAAGAGAGAGAGAGGAACGGAGATGTAGATTGACAGACCGACACGGAGGGAGAGAGAGAGAGAGAGGGAGAGAGAGAGAGAGAGGGGGGGGGGGGGGGTGACAGACAGACAGAGAGAGGGAGGGAGGCAAAGGGAGATTGATATACCGACAGGTAAATAGGAAGACAGAGAGAGGGTAGTGGGGAATAGAGATATATTAACAAGGAGAACAGGGAAATTAGTGAAATTGAGAATGGGAAGATAAGGGTGAGCGTGGGAGATAAATCTTGGGAGGGGGTAAGGGGTGGGAGGATAGAGAGGTTTGATAGATGGTCCTTTTTCTCCCTGTCTCTGTTGTCTTCCTTCCATCTATTAAAGGTTACTACATTGGAGAATTAAGTTTCCACTAATATATGTAAAATTATCCACTTAAAACGAATTCCACATTCGTTTGCCGCAATAAAGTCTCATTTTGACGAAAATTTGAAGAAAAAAAACCCCGCACACCTCCAGTGACGTCAGAAAAGTCAGAATGCCATAAATGCCAACGGCGTGAATAAAATATTTTATTCACGCCGTTCAAACAATATGTTACTAATGGAACGCCAACGCTTGTCCGAGGTTTGTCCGAGTAGCAACAATTAATAGATTCAAAGTGTATTCCATCCATTGAATGTGAATGACCAGATACATGTGAATGCAATAACGCGTTACTACGCAGTTCGGGGGAAAGTTGTGAATACATTACGAAAATGGTCTATTTTTGATTTCCGTACACGCCGTTGGTATTTATGGCATTTTGACTTTTCTGACGTCACTGGAGGTGTGCGTTTTTCAAATTTTCGTCAAAATGAGACTTTATTGCGGCAAACAAATGTAAAATTCGTGTTCAGTGGATGATTTTACATAGATTAGTTGGAACTTATTTTTCTAATCTAGTAACCCTTAAAATCCCTTGTTTTCTCCACAGCTGACAATCCTACTCTTGCTGGCATCAATACGTGCTATCGTTCAGTCTGGCAAGGTGACTCTCTTCGAGCGCGAGAAAGAAGAGCTTCTGAAACTGAGGTAAAAACATTCAATCTTCCTGTAAGCATTATAAGCAACCAAATAATGTTTGCGAGATTTAATTCACCCTAGCAGTAATCAATATACGTACATGAACCTCGACATCTATGTTAGAAACATTACAGCTACACGTGTATTTTCGTTTACTGGTATTTGTAATTACTCCTGAATCGACAACATAATTATCGGTCAGCTCTCGTTTGGAAATATGGGTACCATAATCACATACTTTCTTCTAAGTCGCACACACACACGCACACACACACAAACACACACATACACACTTACATACATACATAATACATACACACATACATACATACATACACACACACATGCGCACATACATACAATTCACGCTCAAATTTATATGCACTGTATCCCTTTCTCCATGAACAGAGCGACATGCCTGTGCTTCCTGTTGCTGTCCCCCGAGCTGACTGTCTTCTACCTCTGCGGACAGTTGTCTCTTACCAACCCTATGATTGGCTACGTCTTCGGAGCGCTCATGCCGTTTCAGGTAGGTCAATGGCCGGTTTGAGATTACCACAAGTGTGACTGTGACTGCGCCTGTTTTTCTGCAATATCCAGGGCCCTGTTTCACGAAGCTGTTCGTAAGTTACGCGCGACTTTACGCACGACTGGTGACCTGACCTAATTTGCAAAATCAGATTCTCAATGATTGATTCCCATCAGCTAAAGTTGAAATCTGATCATTGTAGAGTAAAATTCTTGTTGTTAACAATTGTCTGTATGCACATGTTATCTTGTCAAATTTAAGTGGGATTGTAGGAAATTACTCCCACTGTGTTACAACAGGAACGAATAGGGGTATCTCATTTAGTAAAAGAACATGTGACCAATCGTACGCTGATAATCGCAGACTTCGCTTAAATATGAATGGTGACGAAACCGGACCGATGATGAAAGTAATTTGGATTGAATAAAATAGATGTCTTCGGAGATCAAATCAAACAATATTGCAAATGCAAGCAAGTTATTTGACATTTAGCAATCTTTCATAACATGGCCTGCAGTCTTGTTCTCTACATCATATACATAGAAAAACAAATATGATAAAACAGGAAGTTTTTTGTTTATGTACATCATATTTAAAGGAGGTAACATGAATTCAATCAGTGTGAGAAGTGAAAGATGATATGATACCGCGCTGAGAGAATATCATTGTGTTTCCTTTTTTTCTCTTTCTTAGGGGCTCTTGGTTGTCCTTCTTGAGAAACGTTTTAATAAAGAGGTGAGTTTGTGTTTGTAATTGTGTTCTCATCAGTTAATATATGGATTTCGCTTTCTTGCCTTATCATCTTTTACTATTTCGTATACGTATCTAATGTGAGAAGACAATACAATCGTGAACATGCTAGATGGTAGTGATCATTACGTTGAGAGAGGATATCACTGTGCGCGTAGAGTTGAATGAAAATATATTACTTATACGTTTATCAAGTCAGCGTATTTTAAGCCATGATCATTGAATTGTAACCGACCATTAGGAACAAGTTGATTTGAATAACTCCTTTATTGTCCAGACAAAATATACATATGACACATACAGTCAAATCTGTCTTAGTGGCCACCTGTCTATAGCAGCCAACCTGTTTATAGTGGCCACCAAAATAATTCCCCCAGAGAGAGATAGTGTGTTAAAGAACCTGCCTATAGCAGCCAGCTGTCTATAAAGGCCACAATTTTTTTCCCTTGAGTGGCCACTATAGACAGGTTTCACTGTATATACATTGTCAGCTCTTTGTGCGTACCTGGTGCACTTCTACACAAGGTATAACAATGCGGAGATGACACAAGAGCACATTTTGGTTGGGACAACATGATTCGATGCAGAACAGCCAGAGAGTCTACTTTACATGCTTGATGAAAAGAACAACAAATAGCAAGCCAAGTATGCATTTTACATGTTTCCACATTTAGAAGACGTCATAAGCGTTTACAAAGCCATTTGTGTAGTTTGTAATCACCGCTTGCATCATTACAAATGTACCTTTTATCCTTGCTTATCATTTCCTTTCTCCTATTGTCGGCCCATAAGTGAGAATATTTGCACCGAAAGAGAACTGACCACATTGCGCTACCATAGACGTTTTATTACTTCAAAATGTCGCCTTACCATGGAAACAATGAAAAACATAATTAATGGCTTCTGCACTTAATTTTCTCAACAGCTCGGGGAAGCTTACAAGTTGAAGAAGAATCCACCAGAAGAACTGAAAGACGAGTATGACATCTGGGTAAGAAAGAACTTTACCAGGATTAAAAAATATGTTATGGAAATTTACATGTAAATTAGTTCCCGCTTGTCTCCTTTTCTTATTGTCTTCCTATTTTCTCTCTCTCTTTCTTTCTCTCTTTCCCACCCTCTCTCTCTCTCTCTCTCTCTCTCTCTCTCTCTTTCTCTTTCTTTCTCTCTCTCTCTCTCTCTCTCTCTCTTTCTCTCTCTTTCTTTTTCTTTCTTCCCTCTACCCCCTCTCACTCTCTCTCTCTCTCTATCGTGTCTCTCTCTCCATACCTCCTTTGCCCCTCTACCCTTCTCAATCTCCATATTTTTATCTATGTGACCATCAAAAAATGAAATCATATTGTAGCTATGTATCCTGCTTTTTCCAATAAGGTACCTCAATTTTCTTGTAACAAAATCGCAATACTTCAACATGCGGTGTAAAAAGAGGTATTGAACAAACTACTTATTATCATATCATCATATTAGTTCCTTAAGTACCCTCTAGGCCTTTGTTCACCAGTGGAGTAGTATTTCGTTAATAGCCCTTCATCAGGTTCAGCTATCATGCGATGCTATGATGTCAGATTGAAAATGATGTTGCTTGTAAGTATCGGCTTCTAAGGTGGCGTAGATAATACTTGAACTTTGCGGAGCACCATGTGAGAGAGGGATGGATTCGACTCTTTTTAGGAGTTGTGGTAGTCCTAAAAAGAACTGTTGGGTTAGTCCTATAAAGGACTGATGAGAATAGTCCTGAAAAGGACTATTGGTGTTCTTTCTGGGAGAGTTTTGGAGAGGACTGTTAACGGGCTCGTCATTTCGAAAAGATTGACTATTCATCGTCCAGGAGTGATTGTAAGTGTATTTGTCTTTTTCCTTCCAACGCTCACTCACAGGCTGAGGAACTCGACGAGGCAGTCCGAAGCGATCCCTGTAAGTATGATTGGCCAGAAAAGGCAGATACATAACACAGACACGTGTAGTTGTAGATACATGTATTAAGTAAAGGTTATGAATAATAATATACTGCCCAGGAACCTGTTGCATATATATTGTTGTAAGTTACCGTTAATGGTAACTACCATGGTAGCAGCCATTGTGCTTTCAGCTTTACTACTGTTGCTGTTGACGATACCATCAACAGTAAGTTACAATAGTTAAAATCATATATGGAACATGGTCCTATGCAACACGACTCGTCCGTGAATATTTAACAGACGAATAAGAATCATTTCAGTAGACAGGAAGGATTGTTTATTACTAATTTTTTAAAACAATGGAAATTAATCCTACTTATTCATCACATGTTGACATTTTAAGAAAAAATAATTCAACATGTCGAAGCAGCTGTAAATGTCTCCATTTTTTGTGTGAAAGAAATAATGGTATACTTATCATGTATGTGATTCATCATGGTTGATTATTTGATTGTCTTTACTTGTTACATTTCAGCTGTCGCGAAGGAAGAAGAGTACTTCAACAGCGGCAGGAAGTCAAAGCAGGTAAGGCTAAAGATCAGGGAAATAACGGTTTTGTAATACCTATAACATCAGAAATGGCAAAGGCTCTGAAGAATATTGGAAGTGCCTTGGACCGTAATCGCATGGGATACTATCAAACATTGGTATAATTGTGGGCAGAAAAATTGCACCAAATTTAGTTTCTTTTAAATCTAAAAGAAACACATTTTGCGAAGTCATTTTATCAATACTATAAATTGCTTGCATTTGCAACAACACACACTCCTGGACAGTGTCTTATGGATACTTACGATAGATCTGAATCGATTGCATGTCTAGTGCCCTCTCTTTCTAATGTTCAGCGATACGAATTGATTTATCACAAATCATATTGGTATCAATCGCAATTCGTTATAAGGCAAGGCCAAGACAGGGCTTGGTTTGAGTACAGACTGTCCATTAATTTTCGTTATCATTGAACGGTTGATTTTCTAAAGGAGATAATTTATTTATAAGGTCCAGGCCCATGTGGTATATAGGTTTTCAATTATTGTAACTTACCATTAATGGTTACTATTAGGGTGACAGCTCTTCTTATTGCACATGTTGCGATGAGAGTAACAAATGATGGTGAGTTACAATAATTGAAAACATATATGCAGCATGGCCTAGAAATGTTTAGTTATTCGGGGTTCAGGACTCTTTCTAGAGAACGGGCCTTAGGCAATGTTGGAGTTAGTACTGCTCCCAGTGTACGTATGATAGATGCTGTACAATATTTAACTTGGCTGCATGCTAAATTAATATGATAACGATGTAGTCTGCAGAGGCGAACTTTAACAATGTCTCAAAAATACCGTATGTAGGACAAAACTGGCTCCCTATCTTTTCACTTCTGGGGCATGTACAAACACATGGCTGCTAGTCGCCGTAATTTTAGACTGACTGACTGACGAGGTTTTCGCCTGCAAACCATTCAAGCAACAGTGATTCTTGATGGATTGAGACGCCACCTTTAAGCGTTGCCAGCTAATGAGTAAGGCCCTAGTCAAACTAGAACATGACTTATTTGTTACCTGTATTCCTTTTCCGAAGAGGGACTAAATATCTAATCGTAAAATTTCTTTACTGTCCAGTCAATGTTGTCCATGCGCGGGATCAAGCTGGCCAAGGCTGTTCGAAACTCCAAGCCACAGATGGTGAACAACAAGAAGAAGAAGAGGAGAAGGAAGAAGAAGAAACCAAACCCTGACGATGCCGACAATGATGTCGGCAAACCCGAGGGTGTGCGACAGCATCCGGACGGAGAGAGCCGCGGTCGTAACTCCACGGAGCCCGGCGCGCCACCGAGCAAGCCCAAGGTCGGCTTCATGGTCACGGACTACTCTGAGCTGGACGACGATAACGCCAGCCGGCAGCCAAAAGCAAAGCAGACGGTGAGCGAGATCGCTGCGGCACTTTCCAAGAGCCCCGCCCCGCGGTCGGCTGGGCGTCGATCCTCGACGCCCGGCAGACGAACACCGAGGAAGAGCCCGCTTCCACGTAGTCCGTCTCTTCCCGGCGCGCCCGATGATCCCGACGAGGACTTCGGCGCCCTGCTCAAGGTGTCACCTCGGAACGCCCCTCTCGGCGATAGGAAATCGCCCGAGGGTGCTGTCATCAACGATGCGTACAACGAAGACGAGGATTACTACGACGAGAACGGAGAGTATTACGACGACGAATATTACGGTGATGACTACGGCGAGTATGACGAAAATGGAGAGTATTATGGTGACGAGTACTATGACGAGAATGGGGATTATTATGGAGATGAAGACTACGATTACGACGAAAACTATGACGAAAAGGCAGAAGGAAACTGATTGATCTCTCTCCCCATTTATCTTCACATTATTCATTGTATAGCAATGTGTCGTTGTCGTATCAGAAACTCGCTAATGAAAATTTGTTATTTGTATTATATCATCCTTCGTTTCTAACTAAAAGATTTAGTTACCAAAGTGATTCATGTTCAGTTAAATACATCACTATAACACCTTGTCATCAAGAGTAAGATTTTATCCTTGCTATATATCGATGCAAACATATCTTATGATGTATCACACTTTTGCTGCTCTCGTTAATGACTTTATTGAGAGCAACCGCCTGAACTTCAAAACAAGTTGATTCGAATAACTTTCTAGATCAACAAAAGCGATTCGTTGATTGTTTCAGCAAAACCATATGAATTCTATCAAGATAGAATTTACGATCCATGGAATTCTAAATGGGAAAGTTTATTGATACCGTTCAGGTTTAACATATTTAAACACGAAACGTTTGGACTTATCCTTGCCCTCGAGCGCTTTGCACTGTACAATGGGTCACGTGTGGACTAGCGTAATTGTCAATACGCCTATATTGAGTATCATTTTTTTCGATTGTCTGCAGGTTTCTATGAATCTGCTTCTTTAAGTCTATATCATGTTTATAATTTTTCCGTTTTTATCTGTGTCTAAGCAAGTACACTTTTTCTTTGAATTTTTGTGTAATATTGAAAGAAACTAGAGAATTCCAGCATTGCTGTGCATTTGCAATATCAATAGGTCCCCTGATGCCAATACAAATCATAAATCATGAAATTATCCTCATTGCATCATTAAAAAATATTATGGGAAATGAATATAGTACTATCATTTTCGGGGCCACATTGTATACTCTGTACAATAATTGTAACTGACGATCGATACGGACTACCATGACAACATCGTGAATGCATTGAGCTCATCGGCTACTACCATGATTGTAGGTTAAAATTTGCTTCGGTTATAGATTAGTCAATTACCCCTTTCTTGTCAAAATGGGATCATCTGTTGGTGAAAGATATATATATTTATAAATGTTTCTTGCTCTTACGGTTTCCCACCACAATGTTCCCCTTAGTGTTACAGTCTACTTTTCAAAGTCTCCAGAAAAACCATCCACATCCAAGAGCTAAGATTAAAGATATTATTAAACCCCAAAATTAGTAGGCCAACTGGGTGTGCTGTGAACATTGTGATTATAAATCACTTTGGACTGATCCATATGGAACTATGCATTAGATTTGCCATGTAGTTAAGAACTTAATCTACTCTGTCGGAATGAAATATTTATCATAAAATATCGACCGGTTCAACAATGCGTTTACCTTACCTTAAACATGTATGAAATTATAATGACGTGTCGGAGACATAATATTCGATATGATAACGATGAATATATTTAGTCCTGCTAAGTATTTTTATTTTTGAATATCTTGAAAATTATGTTGTTTTCAGAATGCCAAAGTGTAAATAAGATCGTACTATTAGACATGAATTGTGGCTGACTTTGTGTTAATCTTGGGTTAGTATTGGTCTTATTTGGGATAACTGTAACTGGTATTAAATTTAGTCATGACGATGCTGGTGAAAGAGATGATAATGATGATGATAATGATGAAGATAATGGATACGATTATGTTGATGATGGAAGTAATATTGATGCAAATGACGATGAAGTTGATAATATACGCGATTATGCTGGTGAAGGTGGTTATGGTGATGTTTATTTTATTATTATTAATCATTTATTCAAATGTTCTTCAAAAATACAGGGTAGGCAATCTCAGTAAAACAAATGCTTTACAGGTGCGCCATTTTGATAATGATGAATGAAATGATATAATTAATGATGATAATGATGATATTAGTGATGACGGGAACAAAAGTGGCGATGCTGACTATCCAAGTGAATCATCGTCTTGTAATTCAGCCACACACATTATCACACTAAAACGAGGACACACGTACACACTTTATAAACAAAGTACATTCACGCCGCTACCTACACACGCTGGGGAACACGCCTTCCCCTCGCCCTATCCCTCATATCTCTTTCTCTCTATCTCTCTGTACCCCCCCCCCCTCTCCCTCTCTCTCTCTCTCTCTCTCTTTCTCTCTCTTCTCTTTATTATCTGCCTCCCTAATGTTGTCCATAATGAATTAGTTTAGCTTTTTGTTATGAAGCAATAGTATACTTACTTGATCAGCTGAGCTCAAACATTGCATCGCTTTGGTGAAAAGCATACCACTGCTCACGGAGTCAGTCGATTAGACAATCGATTAAACAATCGAGCCAACAGAATGTGGGAAAGGTCAATAATTTTCCAGATGTAATTAAGGTTACCATGCCATGGAAACATAATGTATGAAGTTGTTGACATGCAATATTTACTGCCTTTTAAATTGATTGATATTTTTAAAAGTTGCATGTGAAAATAACTCATTCCTTCTTCTCCTCTTCTCCCCCTGAATATGTTTTTATTATATATGTTGTTAAGAGTATTGAATATGTAATTGGTTTATGATCTCTAACAACCACTTTGTTTCTGGGTTGGGCGATACCAGACCATACCGGTAACAGACCATATTTTCATTTAATCTTTCCATCCATTCCATCCCCATCCATCGCCTTCTCTCCTCTGTCTATGTACCCCCTCTCTTTCTGTCTCTCCACCCTTTCCCTACATGCCCTATATCTGCCGCCTTTCTCGCTCTGTGTCTGTCTGTATCTCTCTCTCACACACACAAACACACGCACACACGCGTGCACACACGCATACTGTGTCCCTCTCCCCACTCTATCTGTCTTTCTCTCTCTCTCTCTCTCTCTCTTTATCTCTTGTCTCCACTTTCTTCCCTTTCTATCTCTTTATCACACCTCCCCTTTCTCTATCACTCATGTTGTTTTCTTTTTGTCTCCTCTATGTTTTTAACCTCATCTCACATTTCACTCCTGCTTCTTAAATGGACAGCCTTTGCATCACTAACAGTACATTTTCCATACAGTTTCCTATCATATACATTTTAATGAGTATACGAGTCACATGAACGTCATCAAGGTCATTGCATCTACGTTTGTGTGTTAATGCATGTGACTCGTTTTTGTGTGAGCCTTGGGTTGGGTTTTTCTTTTCAATCATTTTAATTTTTGTAAGCAACTTCGTTTATTCCTAAGCTACACGCAGGAATAAACTAAAAGTACATTAGCAGGATGACTTCATCATACATTATTTCATGTCAGTTTGTGATATGATACCGCCATCAAGAGTTATTTAAAATCATTGATTATATTTCCCTTACTCGTTCTCGTGACGTCTGTATTATTTATATTGGCAAGTGTATACGAGGTACGCAGAAATGCAGGTCAAAAAGTTGCATAACATTCATTATTTAATTAATTTCGTGTCCTATGAAGAGGCCTTCGTCCAAACATCTACGCTTCATTTAAGTATTGAACGCTTAGCGCCCACCACCTTACAGACCCGTAATACATATATATATATATATCTACTGATCTGACTCAATTAACTCCAGTCCCGCTATGTGGGTCGCAGCTGCGTTATTCCTCCGCTTCGTGTTAGACTCTCCTAAGACGTTCATACGGCAGCGGCATCTCGCTTCGTTCTGTAGCAGCATGGTCATGGGCCTGTAGGCTGTTTCCCTGCTCCAGCGGAGTAGCTGGTCGCCTCGGTATCCAACTATTGTATTTCATCGCCGCAACGGGAAAATGCTAGCAATAAAGCATAGGCGGTGAGCGGCGACAGGAAATCGCTTCTGTGTAAATGTCGCTTAAGACGACCTATTCCGCTATATCCAAGTGCTTCAAATTCATGGATGTATACTGATGTGATGGAAACGCCCCTACCAAGCAGATCATGTATTAAGGAATGACCAAGAAGGTGGATGTATTTATGTTTAGCCCTTGCGAGACCAGCAGCTGAATAAGTATTATATTACTGAACCATGTAGGGTCCATGATTGAACTGATCGAATACCCAAATCGTTAGTCGCGATGACATACCGTTAATGTCATTCAAGATGTACCAGCGTATTTCTTATCGCAAACGTAGTGGCTTAAGATATTTCACTTTCATCAGATATATATTCGCGTACGTCGCCATCGCCACCAGCAATTTTCCTGCGAATCAAGACCGGGAACAAAGTAGAGATCTCGTGATGTACAATTTAATTCGTTTTTATAATGTATGTTACTACAATTCGGCATGTAACAAATAATTTCTTCTCAGCTTGTGATTGTTTGCTTTACAAAGTCCGGAATAACGATTGCTATATAGACTGGGCACGTAGCCACATTTGGTATACATGTATACGCCACGAATACTGATGCAACGAGGCCAAATGTTAACTGTTCTTTGTCAAAATGTATGTTTCTTTCTCCTTACAGCGTTGACAATACAGAATTTCAACGATATTTTTATTCAGTATCAGTGTATTTAATGTCATCTAAATGTTTCGGCCAATCCATGAATAATAAATCATGAATATCATCATATTGTCATAATACTTAATATAGATAAAAATGTTTAATGACATGCAAACGGATATTACATTATAATTGCGCTCATTGCAATCGATCTAGCAAATTCAGAAGTAATGAGCCAATATTGGGCAATTTTATCATGGCTATTGTAATCGTTATCGTTTTATTAAGTCGAGTTATATTGTAAAGAAAGTATTAACATGATAATGCTACTTAAAGTATACTGAAGGATTGCAGAATGGTGAAGATGAACAAGTTCTGGTGAGGTAAGTGCATGCTATTTATTTACAAGCAATAGAAATTCGGAGGCACATAACACATAAACGTTATGATGGTGTTTAATACATTGTTTATACATTGTATATATTCAATGATATAAGACTACTGATTTAATAGTTTATAATGATATTGAATGTAACTTCATGAATTTAAAAGAAAATTGTCATTTGTATCTTTGATAAACTTCATTATGGTGAAGAATGTCGTGTTTGTGTGTTCGACCATTACTGATAACAATATGATAGTATGATAAAGCAATCATAGGAATTTGATGTTAGTGTTATTATATGTATATGAAAAACATAAACTTAAAAAATGCTTCAAAGCATTTCTTAAGTCGATGTTTCAAACAAGTTGAACCAGCTGCGCGATCATCAATACCCCAAATGCGCAAAATCTATCTTGCTTTTCATTTCTTACTGCCTGTATCATGTTAATGTGCATTTATTACGTGTGTGTACAATCAAAATGGGATTCTTGATATCAATACCAAGTGCTTATTTTGTAAATGCTTTGTTATTTGTCAACTAAATGTTTGTTTGAAGAAGAAGCATGAATGTTAACATAATTTTCTTTGTCATTTTCATATTTTGCATAATGTACTTTATATCTAATGATAGCATGTTTCCCAAAGAGGCTTGCTGTGCTGAAACATCGAAATGCTCGCAGTATAATGAATGCATAGACACATCAATGCGTCATGACGACCACGTGCCTGTAGTATTTGTAAACGCAAATCTCGCACTCTGTCCAAAGTCAAAGCCATGATTCATGTGCTGAAAATGCATCTAACTGCAGGGCCAACGCACAGAATTGTATAAATATCACAATATATATATAATTACATAGATTATAATGTTTCGGAACTTCTCTCACAATTGAGGAACTCGAAGTTTATTTTGATAAGTTTATAATGACGTTTATATTTCAGTTAAATTTTTAGGCGGGTCATCTAAGAATATGGTCTGCGGACCCTTCAGATCCTTGCACAAATATAATAATTTTAAACATCTCAATAATAGTCACTCACTTAAATCAACAATATGACATCTCTTTTTGCAGCTTTGAGATAAAATATGATTATGTAAAGAAACCAAATCAAGAATCCTCAAAGGCAAACACCAGGGTAGGATTTTTCATCTTGCATAAGGATATTCTGGTTTATATGTCACAAACAGGCCCTTTATGTTGCACATCCGGTTCATGCGATGTTTTATGGATTTTGATTTTGTCTACGAAAGAGGTAAACTACAGTTAAGTTTGTTGTGAAATATAAACTGAATTTACGTTGTGGGGAAAATTGAAAAGAAAAAAACTTGTTATGATAATTCAAATCCGAAATGATTTGAATTTACATCAAGATATATCTCTACTGGTATCATTACAGATCCACATTTCCTTTTGATATATAGAGAAAAGAGCAAAAAGATTTGTTTTTAAATCCCACAGACGATCGTCCATACTAAGTAGACAGACTCCAAAAGGCGGTGTTTAGACCCGCTTTGAACATGTTATACACATGGCAGAATTCCCCACCCAGGCGTACGTGGCAAAACATTCTGCGAAGGTGCAAACAATAATTTACACCATTCGCGTTGGAAAACTAATTTAGGTAGTTCTACAATAGAAGTCATAGACTGGAGTATGTCTAAATTAGCATGCTCTTTGCAAACATTTATCGGTGAGACTGGGCCTCAAACTCTCTTTTTTCCTTTTTTTGTATTCATGGCGAAAATGCCTTTTGAACTAGAGTTCATGTTTTGTATATATCAGAGTTAGCACTTTGATAAACATTATTTAAATTGCTGAACTAAGATTAAACAAGTCGTTAAAAAGTAATAAGGATGAGGAAAGAATGTAGGAAAACTTCAATTTCAATTGAAAGCTGCTCAGAAGAAAAAAAAAATCAATCTCGATATTCTTGTCCAGGAAATGTATAACGCACGAGTCATCGTGGTTACGAACAACAATATTATGCAGACCCTTCATAAAACACACTTTTTCGAATATATAATGCAACGAGTGCACTTTCCAATCGTTTTGCGATCGATCCATTAGATACAACGACGACCGTTGCTACGGAGACCACATGGGCCGCATCTGACGTCGTTACACAGCAAGGTCGGTCTCAGCAGAAGAGCAGATCGATGAAACTAAATTCATTAGTCAATCATCTGCTCTACAGTTGATAGTGTCATTACTTTTTTTCAATATACATGCAGTTGATTTCAAGTAGGTTAAGTCACCACATAGTCTTTCTTCCTCTGCTGTGTTCTCACTCTTGTTACTACGGGGAGTAAAAACAGAACAGATATCATAAATATCATCATCTATTGTCTCTCCGCAAAACATTCTTTTATTTGAATAAAGACAACTAACAGTAAACTACTTCCACAGCATTATACATGTCGTTAAGACGAATGACTGTGATAAAAAGTGCATACATGGAGTACCATCTTCCGGCCAATCGATTTACATTCACACGTCATAAAACATGTGAAAAACGCTTTACACGGATCTCCAATTTGATCCCGTGTCCGTTTCCGCAGAACTGCTGGAAGATTTCTTAAGGATTGAACTCAATAACAAAATAGGTTGAGAAGAATTTTTTAGGAAGAATACACTTGCTTACGAGATGCTTGAGCAGTTATGTGATGTAATACTAGCAATATGTTCATGGTAATGTTATCGAAGAATATTGCACCAATCAGTCATACCGGCGCGAAATGTGATATTAAATTGCTGTAGAAAAGTACCAATTCCACAATATTCCGCACAATTCCCTATTGAGACATATTGTATATCAACCAAACCTCTCCTTTCAGATAGCCAACATGACAAATGCATAGTGTCGCGTGGTAACGCGTATCTTCGTCTAGACAAGTACCCAAATTCGCATTAGCTTGTCCCCACCACATGCAGCAGTACACAATAAAATTGTCAGTTCGCCAGTTCGCTCATATTTTAAAATTTGCTTGTTTTATTTGTAATATCTGGGAGGACATGACGCACTCGCGCATGTATTGTCTTGTTGAGCATTAAGAGTTGACGTTACCTTTGTTTTTTCATTACATCAACGCCTACCATGCCTCCCATCGATGATACTACAAAAACAGCGTCCACTACTACCCAAGCTACTACACCAACGACAACGGCCACTATAACACCTACGTCGACACAAGGTGCTACAACATCACCTACCACTCAATCTACTACACAAACACCAGAGTCAACACCTTCCCCCACTTCTACTGCTGCTGTTACCCCGAATGCACCTACCACTGCGGCTTCTTCCACAACTACTACAACTACTGAGGAACCATTAATAGTTGGTACGTGTACATGCTCTACGGGAAGGGGTCGTTGCCATGATTCATTTAATAGCTATAATCAATCATGCCGTGGAACTTATTACATATCAATAGTTATTTCATACATTATATTCATATGCTACGTGATATCAAACTGAAATGGAAAAATAATCAACAATATTCAAATCTGTACAACCCCAGGGAACGTGTGCGACAGCGACCCCTGTCTCAATGGAGGGACATGCGCGGAGGGGTCTTTGGCTGGCTTTCGGTGTAACTGTGCATTTGGATTTGACGGTGTCCACTGTGAAACAGGTATGCAACATTTATATTAATCACGAATAAAATGAAGTCGCTGAAGTCACAAGAGATGAAGAGGACGAAAAATATCAAGTAGAATATTTCGAACAATTGACGAAGAACAAGTAAGAGGGAATGAATCAGAATAAGATATATAAAAACTACATGAGAATCGAGTCTAGTCTTTCCTCCAGACCTAGTCATTTCAAAAGTAAGAGCGCAGTCTTTTATGCAGACCCATTTAATTCATTTTTCTAAATCTTCAAGACCAAGGCCCCATCATTTCATTCCTGAGAAATAACATGAGAATCAAGTCTAGTCTTTCCTCCAGACCCGGTTATTTCAAAAGTAAAACACAATGAAAAAACATAACATAAATTTGAAATCAAAGACCCAACAATCCTCCAAACTAAGACCCCTTAATAAAGCACATGTTTAGAGCGTTGTCTTCATTCCAGACCCAGTCATTTAAAAATGTTGAAAACAAATCTTAGAATCTAAGACCCCATGAAATTATTACTGCGAAATATCAAGATAATCGAGCTCAGCCTTTCCTCCAGTCCCGGTTGTTCCAATATTTAAAAAACAAATAAAAACAAAAACACGAAAACTATAAGACCCCACTATGTTCCAAACTAAGACACTGTGATAAATCAAAGCATAATCTTTCCTCGTAATTAAGATATAATATAATATAATATAATATAATACTTGTACGCTCTTTTTTTCTACAAAAATCGTGTCTGGAAGAAAGACTAGGCTCTATTCCTTTGTTATTCCATAAAGATAAGATGGTGGGGTCTGAGCTTTTCAGGTTTAAAAAATGAATTAATGGAAATCTGGACAAAAGACTCCACTCCTAATTTTTGATATAATCGGGTCTGGAGGAAAAACTAGGCTTGGTTCTTATGTTATTCCACAGGAATAAGATGATGGGGCCTTGATTTGAAAATTTAAAAATAAAATGATTGGGTCTGGAGAACAGACTACGCTCTTTTTTTGTTCAAATAACCGGATCTGGAGGAAGGACTAGGCTCGATTCTCATATCTTTCCACAGAGTAATATGATCGGGCCTTGGTTTTGAAGATTTGAAAAAATGAAATAATTGGGACTGGAGAAAAAAATACACTCTTATTTTTGAAATAGTCGGGTCTGGAGGGAAGACTATACTCGAATCTTATGTTATTCCAATGAATAAAAATGAAATAAAATGATGTGGCCTTGGTCTTGAAGATTTAGAAAATAATTAAACGGGTCTGCAGAAATGCCTATGGTCTTACTTTTTAAATACTCGGTTCTAGAGGAAAGACTAGGCTCCATTCATACGTTATTCCACAGGAAGAAGATGATCGGGCCTATAATTGGGTCTGGAATAAAGACTGTGTGTTTAACCAGTACAGGGTTTGGGTTTTGAAGAAACTCGACAAAATATCCCTTAAAAATTATTACATTTGTGAGTGAAATTATTTCTTTTGTAGGTAAAGTGTTATTACATTTGTGGGCGTTGTTTCATTTGTGCGCGTTATTTCATTTGAGGGTGTAACAGGGATAAGAAAGATAAGAAAGATAACATATTAGAAAAGAAAAACAAAGATGAGGGTAAGGACAAGATATGTCCAGAGGAGGCAAATATACAGAAACAGATCAGCCAGCACGTATACGAGCTGTCCAAGATCTAGATATTCCTTATTTACTTCCCAGAGCTAAATATTTTGATTCTTAAAATCAGTTGTATTCACATTTTTTTTTTTAGAAATGTTAAAGTTTTAATGAATTGAATGTGTATGTCCGTTTGTCTATCTTTCGCGCAGATTTGACACCCAACTTTAATTTCTCGACCATACTTGGGCTTGCACCGTCTGACCTAGGTAAGATTTACCCTTTGTGTACCAGCTGAACTTCTCATCAACGTGATTCGTGTGCATTGTGCGTGTGTCAACATGTACAAGATGAAAATAAAGATTTAAGTAAACTACAAAACAACAACCACAAATCCCTGTTCATTTAAGACATTATACAGGCGCCTTGAATTCCAAGTCACCAAGTGGGAGCTGTACAAATGCACACCATAAGGATGAACTTGTAAATGTTGATGTTTAACATTTTTAAGGTGAATTTGAGGCGATCATGTTGCTATGCTGAGCTCATGTAGGCCTACTGCAGAAAAGAAAATTCAAATTCAAACGTTAAGTGCAATCATGCTTTTTGTTGTTACGATATTGCCTTGAAATGTATCACCATTGGTATCATTATGTTAACTGATTATCATAACTTGCATTTTTTCAACAAAATGTCACACAAGCACACACTCATATACTTACACCCATACGCATATACGCACACATACATACGCACATACACAATCGCATAAAATGTTCGTTTCTGTTTTCACTATTGTAGGGCAAATACATAATTGAACAAATACATTTGTAGACTGAAGTCCTGAGGTGTGTAGAGATTTATTTTCGGGGCTCCTTGTCCACAGCAAGCTTTTCCATCATGAACATAATTAACACAATTAACATAAAGTTTATTTGCATTTTCAATCAAGTTAATTATATAAAAACCGATAGGAATAAAAGAAATGGAAAAGGCCAGCTAAAATGTAGGAACCCTATTCACCAAGTCACCCAATAAAATCAAGAAGGATGAGGATGGCAGACTAGCTGAGGTAATTACGTAATAACGAATGTTCAATACAAGAGCCAGCTGTGAGGATGGAATTAATGACCACATCTGAATAGGAAAGGAATGGAGGTGATCAGATAAGTAGGGTAGTGACTGATGAGGTGAGCATGAACAGAAGAACCTATTAAAATTGGACTGAATACAAACTTAACCCTGTTACACTATTTTTTAATTACTGTCACATCTTCGATTTGTTTCTTCCGTTACAATGATGTAGTAAACTTTGTGTTCTATTATTCAAGAACACCACCACGGTAGGATTCATTAGCACATGTACCTGTTGGCTCTACTATCAACATATCTTACAGGGGTAACTCGAAATGCGTATAACCCTTTCTACGTGTTGGCGGATTACTTTAATCCGCTTCAAACCAAGGATGGGAACGTACACGCAGCCATGGAGGATGTGCCATGCCGAGAGGACACAATGGACTGCGTTAAGCTTCAAGGTATGGTAACAATATAGTTCATAATTCAATTCGTGATGTTAAATCAATTCTCATTGGTTGTTCCTAATAGACCCGGTCTGCGCTTTTCATAGAAATCGATGTACCCTTTAATTCGTGTTGTTTTAAAGCTAGTGGTGGAATATGACTCTCAGCATATCTCGAAAGGTAACCCCCCCCCCCCCCCCAAAAAAAAAAAAAGTACGCACCTTATCGAAACGAGCTCTTGATATCACCGTGTCTTCAACCAACACATGCAGGAGCTACGTCACGACTCAACCCGATGGCGACACTCATGGGGACCTGTTTACAAGAGATGGAAAACTGTGCCGACGGATTGGCACTGTCCATGTGGCTTTACCTAGACTCCACTGCCAAGGATGTGACACCGTCTGTGGTACTGTCCGTGGAAGACGGCAGCCTCAACGTCCCCAATGTGAAACTCTCGATCACCAGCCAACGAGACCTTCAACTCTCAGGTGAATGACAGAACACGAAACTAGCATGACCTATACAATATAACTAGGAATTATTGTACGTAAACAAGAGATGTAAAGAAACCAGCAATATATACTGGGTATGATATTTAAATCAAAATGACGAATTCAAACTATGGCACCATAATAATCTAAATCCTTACACCCCTCAAATGTATCTAATTTTTAGTTTGACAACTTATTTGTTTACTTCTTTCCCTATTCTTAGTTTACGACTTATAACAGCAAATCGTGTCCAATTTCGATTACCACTCCACCCAACATATACACATACAAACACACACACACTCACACACACACACACACACACATACACACAAACATACGCATATGTATATATAAACACACACACACAAACACCCAAACCTCAAAAGCAAATTCATCCACGGTTTATTACTTGATCTCTCATTCAATATATTTGCCTTCTTCCCAGTTAACGATGGCACCACGCTCTCAGATACGACCATTCCTTCATCCAGCGTCCACTGGGGCCGCTGGTTCAACTTCGGAATGACCTGGGCACCCGGCTTAGATCCACTCGTCTACGTCAACAGCCGACTCACGGGTGAAAGTTCACAGAGTGACGTCACTACGGCAATGGAACCGTCAACGGGGCGAGAGGTGTGGCTCGGGACGAAAGAAGGAACGAATTCGGCATCGCCTGTCATCGTGTCTGACTTCGTGTACTGGGAACGGTTTTTGTTTGAGTTCGAAAGCTATCGGTTCTTGGGGATGACAGGTAAGACAGTAGCATCCATGTAGGTGTGTCCGGGAAGACAAGAGACCATACTAGACTGCGGGCACAGACACAAGTATTGTGTCTCATCCATATTTTGAGACAAGAGTCTGACTTTCTTGTTATGTCGGGAGGCCTGTACACATATAGTAGTTATCGGTTTCAGATAATTATATTGATCAACTTATAAAGACCTCATCAGATGACACGATCCGATCAAGCATACGACTCTGTGACTAGCCAAATTGCAGGACCCGGTCATAGGCTTTGTGTAAAAAGGTGACGTCACATTTCCAGTCGTCTGCTCTTGTGACTGCATAACCGTGGCAGAGTCGTGTCGTCTCTGATGGCCTTATGAGTTTATGTCTGCAAACTATGAAGGCATATTAAAAGGAGAAAAGATACATGAATGAGCATGGAGATGCAAAACTTCAAATACTTATGACAGTGTCACAGTAATTGTATGTAAATGCAATACTAATCTAACAAAGAATTAACACATTTAAATTTCAGTTTCCATCATATAATCTTTAGTCGCGTATATGAACATCTTTGATTTTAGATATATTTTTACATAGATGTTAATTTGCCGTTCCTTGTGAATTCAGTGTGAATTACAAATTTTCCCGATTTCCTGAAATTCCCAAGAATGCATAGAGCTGAGAAGTACTTCTAATTTTTTCTACAGATTTGTTTCAAGTTTTGTAATCCATACTACATCCCTTACACGTGTCCGTTTAACTCAGATAAAGAAGTACATACTCTCTACTCGGCCGATTACTGGTGGACGGTGGACGGTTTTGCGCGCAGAGACCACACACTATTGGCTGATTATTCCAGTGACGTAGCTTCCACCACGCCCATCTCCACGGATAACATTGCAGCGGCATCGTTGACCACAGGAAGAGACGGCAAGGGAAATGCATTGGATATTGATGGGGAGGAAGGTTCATGGTTGATGCTGGGTAAAGTATACCAACAGATTTTGTGAAGATTTTGTTTCAAAAATACCTTCAGTTGTTTCTTAACATAGCATTAACAGAATGGTAACAAATACTTCTCGGGATGGCATAGTGTCATATACGTTGATAGTTAGAGCTCAAATTATGAATATGTCCCAAAAAATGGTTCCTCTCTCCCCATCTCAGGTGAACACCCCGATACGTGTATCAGCGACCCCAGCCTTTGTCATGACGGCATCACAGTTGGGATGTGGGTACGGCTTTACGAGCCCCTTGATGACGGGTTTCACTGTTTGGCCAGTTCGGGCGGACAGACGACTCGAGGCTTCACTCTTTACCAATCAGGGAAGAAATTGCGCGCAATGGTGGCTAATGGGGAGCGACAGTGGATAACGGAAATCCCATTCGACAAATCTGATGGTAAAGAATTTGGACAGATTGAAGAAGTGGCGATACACATGTATCCCTAACAAAATGATAACGATATCCATCAGACAAGACAGTCATCTAAAATAATGATCGGTTCCTGCGCGAATACAAATAGATCATAAGGCATTAATCATTTTGTTTACTTGATAGCTCAATGAAAACGTGTTTTTTTTTTTTTAAATATTGTACAAGTATTTATACTTAAGCAATTGCATACCTTGATTAAAGAGTGTTTTCAACATAATCGTTTCAAGTTTTTGAGCCGTTTCTTTCAAAATATATATCAAGGCAGTATTAAAGGTCAGCGAAGTATACATCAGATGATATATAACCTGCTGATACCACGTGATCAAATAATATAAGGAGAATCATCGATGTCATAGTTCGTATCACTTGAACTATCAAAATGATCAACAGCACAATCCTATTCAATTAAGTGTGTGAAATGGGAGCTGTGAGATGGTTGTGAATAGTTATTAAAGGGTTACTAAATTAGAAAAATAAGTTCCCACTAATCTATGTAAAATTATCCACTAAAAACGAATTTCACATTCGTTTGCCGCAATAAAGTCTCATTTTGACAAAAAATTGAAAAAAAACGCACGCCTCCAGTGACGTATGAGAAGTCAAAATGCCATAAATGCCAACGGCGTAAATAAAGTGTTTTATTCACGCCATTCAAACAATACGTTATCAATGGGAACCATAAAGCTTGTCCGAGGTTTGTCTGAGTAGCAACAACTAATAGATTCAAAGTGCATTCCATCCATTGAATCTGAATGACAAGATACAGTTGAATGCAATAACGTGTTACCACGCAGTTAGGGGGAAAGTTGTGAATACATTACGAAAATGGTCTATTGTTGACTTCCGTACAAGCTATGGAACTTTTACTTCTCATACGTCACTGGAGGTGTGCGTTTTTTCAAATTTTTCAAACAAATGTGAAATTCGTTTTTAGTGGACAAATTTACATAGATCAGTGGGAACCTATTTTTCTAATTTAGTAACCCTTTAAAATGGAAAGAAAGAAAAGTTGTGCTGCAACAGTATAGTCATTTGTACAACATAATCGATTTCTGCGTTCATGACCTTGTAATCAAAACAACACGTCTTTCTTTAGCATTTAGGGTAGCATCGCATATGGGCTGATAAACAATACTTTACAAACGTGATTTTTGTTTTCATTTCTGTTTTTCCTGCAAAAGCCTTTTATTCTTCAATTCATACATCAAATACATATTGTTGCTTATAGACATACATTGATACATTATCTGTTTTTATTCTAAAACTGTCTTTGTAAACATGGTGCAATTGTGTTCCTTCATTTTAGAATGGGTACATATCGCCATAGCCTGGAACCAAACGACTGGTCTTTTCCTCTACGTCAACGGAGAAGTACACGGTATCGACAACGCAGGAACGTTCAAGATCCGTGATGCCGACCTCGACCACCGCCTCATCGTCGGGAGAAGAAACGATTTCCTGGACGACTTCGCACGGTTGGGGTTTGAGGAGCTTGCCATTTGGAAAACGGCCGTGGAGCCATGGGAAGCAAAGAGGAGGTTCGGTTTGATAGGTATGCATTGTTCTGTATACACACTGCAATATGTTTGCGTGAAAGTCGCCAAGGAGCATTTAAATGCAGCCAACAGTGCCAAGAATCTAGAGAAGCTAAGAGTAGCCAAATCAGCAAAGAAGCTGCCAAGAGCGTAGAAAACACCAGGAGCCACCAAAGAAACACTGTATACCTCTCCGACACTGCTAACATGGCTTCTCAGTGAAGTTAATTGGTATTAAGAATTATGGGTAAAACCTTTTGCCGGCTTCTTGGCGGCTCCTTGGTGGCCATACCTGTCAATAACGATCACGAACTACCTGGTGCTTTGGGCTGCTTTTGGCGGCTATTAGTAGGACCGTTATTACGTTTATCGTGTATGAGTGCGAAAAGAGTGCTTGAATTATCAACCTTTTCGTTTTTAAAAGAAAATGTGTGCTTCAGTGCAAGTGGCGACAGAAATAACATCAGCACCCACAATTCGAATTTTCTATCTCAACTCCAATTTCTCAGGGGGTTATTGTAGCTCATGTTATTTGGTACTCTCTTTTAATGATTATAAACTATGTCACTTACACACTGTTGTTATAAGATATTATTGCTAATAACCTCAACCAATCGAAATATATAATCATATCATAGTAAGGTTAAATTTTTGATTGAAATTATGTGCATTACTCAAATCATATAATTTAAGCAAGAATGAACCTCGGGAACAACCTGATAGAACTAGCCTCTAAATGAATAATTTGGAATTATATTGTGTTCGATGTGATACTTATGTGTAACATCTGATTGTTGATTCTTGTCGATATATAAATGAATTGTATCTAATTCAATGTACGTACAACACTGGGACACTGCTTTCTTGTTGCGCCTAACAGAGAATTCGGCATACAGCGAAGCCGCGCTCTACTGGACCAGTGAGGCTCTGATCACTAGCACCCTCGGGCTACTCCAGGCGGGAGCCTCTGCCGCTATCCGGCCAGGCCCACTGATGGGTGTGAATACCGTCACCGAGAACGACGAAGTATTTGTAGAGCTCCACCCAAACTCACTCTTAAGCCTTGGTGCGCAGACGTTTATTGTTTCGTTTTTGCACTACTATTTACACATGATGATAATACATTCTTTTTCAAAATGATGCATTGGAACCATTATTTGGTGGAGACACGGACACTTGTAAGCATACTTATAACATATCGTACGATGGAATAGCAATCTAAAATAAATATGAGGTGAGGAATGAGAGTTAAGAATAGACGGTATGGATAATTGGGTGAAAGAACAGAATAAGGAGGGGAAAGTAGTTCCACCATAACATTAACCTATCTTTAAGTGGTAGGTTTTTTTTATGATTTCTTGCAGATAGAATTAGGAATAGACAGAAGAGGTATAGTTCAAATGGCTATCAACCCCTACACCCATTTTAATCGCGGCATACCCAACCTAGTGCTGTATGTGTCGCATGAAGCATGTCTTTTCTTTGTCAAATCGTACCGCTTATAGGCGTATTCCCTACGTTTTGTCTGACGGAAATGGATACCTGTCTGAACGGGTTCTCCCTGTCCCTCTGGATTAAAACTCCGACCGATGCACCAATCACTGGACAACATCTACTCATCGAGTAAGTATTATAGGTACCTTCCCAACGTTCTGTTTGGACGTAATGGATACCTATCTGAACGGGTTCTCTCTGTCCCTCTGGGTCAAGACTGCGACCGATGCCCCAATCACTGGACAATAACTACACATATTGGTATATTGGTGTGCTATACTTAGCTATGGTATAGGAGCTCTGTAGAAGACCAATAAAAATGTAATTAACCCCAAGAACATGAAGAAAGCGAGTTGTGTTTGACATCAATTGCGGTGAATTCAACACTTGGTAAAAAGTTCATTGTATTCAACAGTTCGGATATAAGAAACGAATTTGATTGCTCTACACGGACAATGTAAAGAAGGAAACAAACAGAACATTTGATTTGCATGGGTACAAAATAACGAAAATAAAATAAACACGATATAAGTTTATCAAAATGCTACGAGCGTACACGTAAGACCATGACGAGAGTAACATAGTCATTTCTTATGAAGTGCTTAAATATGTTTTGCTTATCATTTTGTTCCCATCCTGACAAATTAGGTCTCGGGGTTTTACATTAACAATCACGTACTACACCGCTGTTGCCTGCGTGAAGACATCGGACTTGATTTGGACAACTACAATACCAGTAACAGTAAGTCTGGCCAGATTAAAAAACAGAACTTAATTTTTAAAGGCTATTTTATCAAGCCTTTTTCCCCCAGATGTACGTAGAATGACGGTAACAGCCTGTCCTGTGATTCATAATGTCATGATAGCTCTTTTTGAGTGATTCGATGCATGAATAGAACGTTGGTCGGTTTTAACATGACTCTATTATTTTTAGTGCTGCACAGACACACTTATGGATGATTTCAAGTTTATGTTAAGTATAAGGTAAAGTCCTTTGTTCACATGACGATAGATTCAGTGGAGGAATCCATAACTAACCAAGTCAAACTCTTGTTTGTTTCTAAAAGTTATACACTATCATGCATGGCTTACAACTTCTCCTATAACTCCACCTAACAACATTTCTCATCGACTAAGTACATGTACATCAATGAATATGTCACAAAAGTGTTTTTAACTCACAATATGCGTCTATCATTTCCCTCACCCTCTCTCTTTCTCTCCATATTTGTTTCTCTCTTCTTCCTTCTTTTCTCCCGCTTTCTCTGTCTCTTTCTCTCTCTCTTTATATATCCCTTTCTCTCTAGCACCTCTCCTCTCCCTTTTTCTCTCTTTCTCTTACTCTCTCTCTCTCTCCTTATACATCCCTTTCTCTCTTGCATCTCTCATTTTCTCCCCCTTTCTCTCTTTTTCTTACTCTTTCTCTCTCTCTCTCTCTCTCTCTCTTTATATATCCTTTTCTCTCTTGCACCTCTCCATTTCTTTCTCTTAATTTCTCTCTTTCTCTTTCTCTTTCTTTCTCTCTCTCTCTCTCTCTATCTCTCTCTCTTTGTATATCCCTTTCTCTCTTGCACTTCTCCTTTTCTCTCCCATTCTCTCTTACTCTTACTCTTTCTCTCTCTCTTTATATATGCCCTTTTCTCTTGCACCCCTCTCTTATGTCTCTCTCACCCCGCTTCTCATCAGGAGACAAGAGGAGCCTGGTTTAACATCGCTGCAACTTGGAGCCGCTACGAGAACCTCGTGGTCTTTCTCGACGGCCTGGTACCTCCTGATTCGTCATCGACCACGGAATCGAACCCCGACCTTCAGCCGTCGTCGGAGACGAAGATCACAGTTAGCTCGACCACAGATGGTGTCTTGCTGGCTGACTTCGCGATGTGGGAGCACTACACCTATCCGAGGAAAGCACACTACCTCATGGGACTCACAGGTGGCGTCACAAGGCATTTGTTGTTGAATTTGAATATTGATTTTATACATTATGAGTAATATGAGTACCAAAAACACAATGCTAACAAAATATCGAAAAAGGCATTTAAGAAACATTGCTTTATCATACACATTTACACGGAGACTCATTTATAAACTGACTCTTTTAACGAAGACTCGTGTCAAATACAAATCAAAACACGGACACAACTAAGGTTATGGCAGAAGTGATAGTACTCTAGAAAGCCGCCCACTTTAAGTGGGAAGATGATTTTCATATATTTTAAACCCTTTAGTGATACAAATTTTGTGTTTATTACTGAGATCATATATCAATCATTATTTGGCAAAGAGGGAGTAAACAAAAAAACATACACACGGTATTGTTTGATTGGAACATCAAAAGGGTGCTCTACGTGCAAAACATGATGCAGGAGAGACTAAACATGTCTGTAGCTCTTTTTTGTTTTCATTCGTTTTCACGACTTATTCCTGGCCAGATGGCGAGGGCTACTGCCACAGTGTCGGCACCTACTGCTGGACGTTCCAACCACCCCTCACTCGCGTCACCCCCTTCACCATGACGTCAGAGACCGGAACCCGATACGTCACCAGCTCCAACTACAGCGGGACGGCCGTTGCTACTGATGGCGCCACCGATCACGTGACACTGGGCGGCGCAGGCTTTGAGGGCGCGTGCCCGAGTGACCCATCTGCGTGCGCACACGGCTTTGCACTTGGTGTGTGGGTGCGGCTCGAGGCACCGTCGACCATAGATAGTTCCGTACGTCACATCTTGAGCTTGGGTGCAGACAAGAACGGTAATTACGGTGGACCATTCTGTCCATGGCAGCCATGCAACAGGCGGCAGATTTATAAGTTTCTGTAGAAATAATAATATGTTTGGTGTTTGATAGCATCTTGATGCTAATGGAAATATCAAGTTCAGCCTTTTGTCATGCTTAATGATTCTGTTCCTTCGCATATTTTCGCTCCTCCCTCATATGCTTCCATTAAACTAAACTGAGCCGTAAATGCTTTACAATACAATACACTACAAGGCAATACAAAGCAGTTATTTATATTGCGCTCTCATGCAGTGATAGTTTTCAAGCGCTTTGCAAACAATTAAATTTATAACTGCAAAACAAAAACAAAAGAAAGGTTTCTACATGACATTCTAAAATGTAGTAAAAATGGTGTGTTACAGAGTTTATTTTTCCTAAGTTTGCGTCATCGTTTTTCAGGAGAGAGAGGAATGGCTCTCGTCACCTCTGAAGGTCACATCCGGGCTATTGTCGCTGATGGTGCAACTCGCTGGGAGGTGGATGCTGCCCAACACAACATCACGTATGGCGAATGGGTGTACATTGCGATGATTTGGGAAGCAGCGAACGGACTCCAGATCGCATTCGATGGAGAAGAGACGGCTTATAAGGTAAATTTCAGAGGCCAAAATATTTTTGTATTATTAGTGTCGCCTTTGAAATTCACTTTCAAAAGGATGCTTAATCAGTGGAAACACATAGATTAAGCACTGGTTAGGGATTTGTCGATCATTTAGTAATGGTAAAATATATATGAAGCAAAGTACATTCTCATTATCTCAATCTCAGAGATTATGCAGAGATGGTTGGTAAGAATCAAGTGGCTTCTTACATCACGTCGTGTGTACATTTCACAATATCACAAGCGGTGAATATGATATAAGTAGTGTTAACGGTGGCAGTGAGAGTGACGTCACTGGAATCTCCTATCAATGTTAATGACCATGATTCAGTGCTAGTACTACTGTTTTCTTCTTTTTTTAGATTCACATTCTCCATATCCATATCTGTGATGGCCGATACTACTCCAAAACGCTGTTTATCTGTGTGTTTATTATATTTGCTTTCAATTCAGGTAATTTGGGTGTTTAACTTTCGTCAAAATGCAAAGTCGCAAAAATGATGATATATACTGTCATTTTCCGTCGTGCAGAAAACTGGAACGAAGAACACAAGGAAAAATGAAGCGTTCTCAGTTATCACCGTCGGCAAATCGGCTGCGTACCCGCTCGGCTTTCAGCAGGCTGCGTACGATGAAATCATGCTCGTCATACCGGAGAGTGAGGAGGATATCCCGACACCAGCAGATATGAACGGAGTCGGAAGTAAGATTTCTCGTTTGATAGTTAGCATGGCTCGTATTTACTTAGGCATTACTAATCCAAACTCTGCAATAAATACCTCTATGGCCTATTCACTCTCAAATTATACCCCTGCTCGACGTTTAGAGCAAGATAAGTGAATAATCAACCTTGTTTTACTGAAATACCTATGATAGTAAGGATTTACATGTCACACGGCCTGGAGGCAATGCAGCATTCCAGTGGGACCTATGCGATGAACCAATGAGAGCTCTCGTGTCTCATCCAATAGGAAGACAGAGACGAAGCAGTTCATCATGCTGATAATATTGATAAATTTTTCTTTCCTGATTTTATTAAGAGCTCCGTGTTTGATTGTATCCATTCCGCTTTTGAGTAATCACTACTGGGCTCCTAGTAATCAATGATTCGATCATGTTAATCATAATTTCTACTTTGTCTTCTTAGTATTATCTACTCCATATTATGTTGAATCAAGACGTTTTTTTTTCTTGATAGTGTAGCACATAAAGTTCAGCACCTCTTAGTTATTTCTTATTTTCATCCTCTCCCCCTTTTATCTGCCTTTCGCCCTCCCGTTTTTTTCTCTCTGTTCTTCATTATGTTCATCTATGTCCCATGCCATGGTTTCTCTCTCTCTCTCTCTCTCTCTCTCTCTCTCTCTCTCTCTCTCACGATTACACTTATAATATCATGTCCCCCGCCCCCTACTTCACTCGGACCCCATCTCCATGATCACCTTCTATCTTCTCTAGGCTTACGGTACCAGTCGGCTGATGAATACTATGACGTCACGGACCCCTCAGGACCAATCGAAACAGTCAACACGACCCTGGTGAATGACCGATTCGAGTCTAAGGAGGGCGCCGTGTCTACTGGCGACCCTTCTCATCACAACTTTGGCTTCATATCCATAGGTACGTAACTATCATGAAGCTAATTCTGCCCTGTAGATAATTACAACAAATGCTATGCAATTTGGTTTACCCCCATGTGGTATAATATAAATTTTGTCTTTGAAGACAATCTGATATTCATTCTAATCGTTGCGGTTGAAGGCCGAAAATATTATTAGTACTAGGTTACTGTAAATGTTAAGATCTTATGGTTTTGGTTCACCCTTCATGCCGCATTTGAGGAAAAATCATTCCATGATAAACTGGGCAGTCACATTAGGATTTCGCTTGCATACTGTCATGTCCGCTTCCGGTGTGAGACCGGAAGTGGACACGGCTGCAAACAAATGCCAGCTGTCGCTTTGCGGTACATTGTGGGACGCTTATAGGGAGAAGTCGTCCCATGGTACTATGCAAGGGCAGTTCCAAGGTTCTGCTTGTAGACGAATGGGAATTGACCTAATGGATATAACACATTTCCTGTTGCCATAGGTGACTATGCAGGTAAATGTCTGAGTGACCCATCTGTCTGCAGCCCGGCCGGTCTGACCGTCAGCTTCTGGGTCAAGCTTGACACCATTGACCAGTTCCAGGATCCCGATACCAACCCTGAAGGATTGGGCTATATTTTTAGGTAAGAATAGGAGAAAGGGGGCCGTCTTCCAATTGAGAGTTTGGGGATACCATGTAAAATGGGGTGATGTTCTGAACTTCAGTTTTGAGTTCAGTTTTGACTGAAATGCCCTTCGATTCATAACTGTGATTGGCCCATTGTCACTGCTTTTCAATTGAATCAGTTTTCAAAATACCAACTGACTTTGCTTATCTAATTGTTTTACTTGACGTTTGACTTCATCCCGCGTCTCATTTACCGTTTCATGATTTTATACGTTTTCATGATAATTGCATCTATTTGCAAAATGTCCTCAGTTCTGGCGCACAGGCGACTAACGGCCGCGGGTTTTCGGTCACTTACGACGGCGAAAGCGTCGTTACACACGCCGTCAGCTCGAACATCGAGTGGATGGCGTCGTTCGACGACGAGCTCTTCGGGAGAAACTGGACGAACGTCGCACTGACGTGGAGCACGGTATCAGGACTGGAGGTCATCACAGATGGAGAACTCCGAGGTTCGGTCTAAACACTTCGCTACCATATTCATATTCATATTTGTCTTCTTTCTCTGTGTTTTTGGAGACACTTTTTTTTTATCATTCATCACTGTTCAGGCAAAAAACTTATTTCTTCCATGTCTAAAATCGTCTTCCATCTGTGTGTCATTATTGTCATGGTATATGTTACGCGTCGGCGTTGCTTCTGTATTTTCTTTTGTTTATAATTTATAGTATCGTAATATCTTATTGCTATGTCGTATGAAATAACACATGTAGTGTGAAGAAAAAAAATCACCTTGTTAAAATAGCAAAAGTCATGCTAATGACAACCCTATTTTTGCAGCAAGTGACGTGCACGGTACGCCGCTTTCCACACCAACAACGGACGCGAACACGGTGGTACACCTTGGAAAGCGGAACGACCAGGAGAACGGCTACCTCGGCGGCGCCTTCGACGACGTTGCCGTATGGATCTATACCATCGACTACGAGGACGATGACGAGCTAGAGCAGCTCCTGGGCGAGCTAGGGCTCGATGACATATGTGGGTTTAGCAGGATTAGATTTTGTACCACTGCAAGATCTATGGTGGTTGTGGCTAGTCACTCGTATGGGCTCGCTGGTATTAACTTATCATCGTTATCATCTTTATAAGCATATCATCATAGTGTTTTAGTAGCATTACCATCATCATTATCATTTTTTTTTTCATTATTGCTTTATTACCATTAGTTATGGTATCAGTGTTATCATAATAATTACATTTTTGCCATCTGTTATCAGTATCTTTATTATTTTCAACTGCATAACATGTACTACTTCTTCATCTGGAGAGAAAAGATATTTTTATTCTATGCAAAAAATATGATAACCACTGGAAGGCCTGGCACAAACAAAGTCCCCCCCCCCACCCCCCCCCCCTCCCTCCCTCCCCCCTCCCCCCTCCCCCCCCCCAAAAAAAAAAAATGTAGATGAATAATAAAAGTAACAATACTGATAATAATAATAATAATAATAATAATAATAATAATAATAATAATAATCAAAATAATAATGATAATTAAAATAATAATAATAATAATAATAACAATACTAATAATAATAATAACAAATGATTAAATGAACATAAATATTATTGAATCAATATATGAGTAAATAACAGATTATATTTAGGAAAATACATGCTCTCTCTCGTTGTAATACCTGAAACTCAGTGCATTAATTTGCATGATCGATCGTCAACAAATCTCGGTGCTTCATTTATTCTCATTTATTTTTCAGTTATAACCGAGGACTACACAGCCCTACTGAATTCTGGACCGTCCACGGGCAAGGAGGAGTGCAGAGTCCTGCATGAGGCAGATTGTGCCAGGACACTCAAGGAGTTGGAGGCGATAGTAAGGAGAAGAATGAGGGTGGTATGGGGTGGAGGATGGGTGGAAAGAAAGGAAGGAAGGACAGTAACATACACGTAGAGACAACAGATACATCGAGGAATGTGATTGTGTCAGGACACTTGCAGAGTTAGAGGTAATAGTGAGGAGTGGTGGGGGATGAGCGAAAGGAAAGGAAGAATGAAGATGATAAATATATAGATGGAAAACAGATAGTGGGGGTTGAGGACTGAGTGGAAGAAAAGGAAGAAAGAGAGAGAGAAAAAAATATTTAAAGAAGTAATGAAAAGAGGAAGAACACAAAGTTCTGCGAGAGGCTGATTGTGCCAGGACACCCACAGAGTTGGAGGCCATAGTAAGGAGAATAAGTATGGTGGTATGGAGTGGAAGATGGGTGGAAAGAAGGAAGAAAGAAAGAGAGAAACACATTCGCATAAAAAGAGGTGCATTAAGGAATGTAGATTTCTCCACGAGGCTAGTTGTATCAAGACACTTGCAGAGCTGGAGGCGATAATAAGGAGTAAAAGATAGGGTGGGGGATGGGTGAACGAAAATAAAGAAAGGAGAAAATGAATATAATTTGCATACATGAACAGAGATGTTGAGGGGGGAGGGGTGATTGAAAGACACGGAGGAAAGAATGAGAGATCAAATTAATATGTAAAACAAATAGTCCATACCGAAAGAATGCAGGCTTCCGCAAGAGGCCGATTGTCCCAGGACACTCGCAGAGCTAGAGGCAGTAGTAAGGAAACCAAAATGGGGTTGAAAGGAAGAGGAATTGGTGAGTGGTAAAAGAAATGGAAAAAGGGAGAGTACTTTACACATTGAAGTGGATAGTAATTATAGAACGACTGCTGAGTTCTCCACGAGGCTGAGTAGGTCAGATGCGCAAGGAACGAAAGCATAGGATAGGAGAAAGAACAAGTAAATATATACTTAAAACAAATAAACATACAAATAGTGGAAGATGAATGAAACAGAAGAAAATAAAAGAAACTACTTTTTTTTCACAATACAACTGTGTTATATGTAGGGTACTTATTTCTCCAATAATAATTCTGGCCACCAATCTTCTATCCGAGATTTAAATTGATTATTTTTTTCAGACGAAGGAAGAACTCTTCTTTGGAATAGAGGCAGAGACGAGCATGCGCCAAAGGCTTTTGTCTCTGTCAACCTCTGAAGAAAGAATAACGCCTGCCGAACTAGATGCTGCAGTGAACGTAGCTTCAATATTAGCCTTCTTCATCCAGTCGTTTGGAAACGAGACCGTTGTGAAGGATGCAATTATGGTTTGTGCAAAAGAAATACATGTCTGAATCTATGAATTTTAAGATGAATTGATTGATAAATCTCCCACGTAGTTATTATTTTGCCTCAATCATATCATTAGCTAATCACTGCATATCTTTAAACATCAAGCTAGAAATTTACAGAAAATAAAATCTAATAGGATGTTTCTCTATATTAAGTAGATTGATATTCTTCCCATTATCACTTTTTATCATTTAAAAATAAGCATATTTTTGTAGCATTATTTGCTTAGAAAAGATCATGCTCATTTGTTGAAATATGATTCATAATTATGTGATCTGTTCATGACACTTTTTGAAATAGAATTGTTATCAATATGCTGTTTTCCTTGTCAAAGTATAAAACCAAAAGTCCTCTGGAAGAATTATCCTCAACCACTGAACGGGCTATGCTTGACAATGTTACCATGGTTACACATATATCCCATTCCATCATTTGTCATCACATTCAGGAGTTCATCATGACAACAGACGCTCTTCTTTGGGAGAACCGAACGGAAGACTGGATCGAGCTTCAAAGGGTAATTTAAAAAAAAACAGACCTTGATTGCATTATAATTCAATTTCAACATTCATTTTTTGTAATTCTCATTAAAGTAAACCACGGTATATTACTAATATGTGAGTTATAGCTTATAAATATTTTGATTTCTTTTGATATTATATACACATGAACACATAAGATAACAAATTCTATAAACAGATAATGTTATGTGGAAATAGTGAATAAACTAAAAGTGTATTAGGACTATGCAACGTATGGCGCTGTGCACTATTTTTTCTTTTGATTACATTTGTCAACTTTAGATGTTGGAAGAGAACTTTTCACACATATTACCAATTGCATCCAATATGATGCATGATGAGAATCGTTGGAAGCAAAATGAGCGTAAATCATACAAACAAATGTAGTGTGTCGTCGTATGTCATGCACACGAGATACCCGAGCACGTTTGAGAGATGTTGTAGCAAACAGTGCAGAACTTAAAAGGGTACAGGGAAACACAGCGCATGCATTAGCTCTTTACAGTAACGTGCTAGCTCGTGTTTTCTTCATTTGTATCGTCACGGTGATTTTTTTTTCAGGTCAGTCCGGGAACCCCAGCTTTAGTACATAGCATGGAAACCTTCGTCATGATGGCGGCTAAAGATCTAGAAACATCCCCCTCGTTCATTGGATGCAGCAACTTTTACGAAACAACCACAATCGGTAAAGACCCCCCCCCCCCCCGGCCCCCTCCCTCTCTCCCACATCCTTTTTAAACAAAAACCTCACCCGACGGCATCGAGTACACTTTTCCTAAAGGGGGGGGGGGATGGTGAAATGGTGCTTAACGTTATGTATGTTAATGTGCTTTTCTTTTTTAGAATATCACAGATCACAGTTGACAAGTTTACAAACTTGTTATGGTCTACCATTTTCCCACACACACATGTGTATATGTATTGTGTTGTTATCTTATGTTGCAATCTAGTATGATGGTCTGCTCCATCATGTGTGCATTTATTTTGTTTTGTATGTCTATTAAGACATTTAGTTTTAATCGAAGTGGTCAAGACTACGAGACCTGTAATCTTGGTAGAAATGTTAAGTATTGTCATCATGTTAGGATTGCCACAATCGACTGAAAATAAATGTAGAGCACCCTTTAAAAAATGTCACAATTCTTGTCATCGTCAGTACTCACTATAACGATCGTTTTATTCCAGCGACATGTGTGGATAAATTTGAGACGTCCTCCTTTGGTGCAAACGGGCCAGTCACATTACCAGTTTACACCAACGGCTCGGAGTGGGGCGGAGTACAAGAACGGTGGAAGAAACTGGCGGATACGGTGACGCTGCCTCAAAACCTGTTTGACTTCACGCTGGAAGGTAGGCTGACGCGTAATCAGACACTTTTTTCAACTTTTCAACCCTTTTCATTTTTCTCATCGACCACACATTAACAACTACGGAAAATATTTGTTCAGCCTTGAATTAGCATTTTATCCGACTTTTCGAAAGACGTCTCAAAAAATCACATGAATTTTTGCTATTAAACAGTTTTTGTTTTAAGCTGACCAGTTTAACATACCACCATATACCTTAAGAAAAATGACTGACTAGATTTGTGCATTGTCTTTTTTGGTACATCAGGCAACGAGGGAATCGTCGTCATGTCAATTTATGACACCCTAGATGACGTCATACCACACAATACAAGCAATAAGTAAGTGGTATTGCTAATGTATTGATATCACCCAGGAATTTGGGTGTGCTTTTTTGTTTTTTTGTTCCTTTCAGTTAAACATAAAAAAGTTGTGTTTTTTGTTCTCTGTAACCAGCGTTATAGTGATTTTTTATCAACAACTTCCATCGTAATCTTTAAAAGATCAATAGTTTTCTTCAAAGCTTCTCCAGAAACCCATCTTTATAACATTTGAATTGTCCCATTCACGTATTTCATAATATGTGCTAGGTTCATTACACATATCACTTTTTGATTGAACAAAAGATTTTCTCCTATTTCATGTAATAGGGGGTATAACGTGCAATGGGCAATCTTCACGTAATGCATAAAAAGCCGTCCATAAATCAATCAATCTCGACTGCAAAGAAAGGCAACTTAACGTATGAACCAGTCTGCACCCGTACCACAATTAGCAATGATCGGTATCGACTCTCTCGCTCCTTGTCATTGATATTGTCAAGTTGACCCTTTGTAGTGACTGATTTTCTCCTATCGTTGCGCATCGTCGTGACACATTGTTATAACGCATTAATGCATTGTCGATATGCATTGACGCTTGTTGTGATATCAATGTATGTTTTTAATTCACTAGCCTAATTACTGCGATCGATCTCTGACTTTTTCTTATTCGTCGACGACTTCATCAGTTTTGTCTCGTCGTCGACCACAGAGGCGTGGGTGAACAGCCGCATAGTGTCTGTGGCGGTGCAGCCCGCTCTCCGTAAGCAGCTCTACAACCCGGTCACCATCGTCCTCGTTCACCAACAGGTGAATGCCCCATGTCCTTACAGCGTCTCATTCTATAACCCTTCCTTTACCATATTAAATGCTAGTAAATGGAATCTCTGTATATCGTTGGTGTCAAACGAGACACTTCTCACAAAAAGAGTTAAACGTAAATGCAATATTTTGGCACAGAAAATTCAAACAGACCCTTTGTCATGGATATACAGGTGAGAGATTGGATCTGCCACGGGAATGATTAATTCATTTTTGAAACAAAAATAAGACTAGAAAACCAGTAACAGAGTTACTGCTGCAGCTGGGAAACAAAGAAGCCTGCTAAAAATATAAGTATAAATTATCCTGTTATATTTTCGTAGTAGGGAGAGAAGTGATGGGAGTAGACGTACTTTGTAGCAGGAGTCATGATGGAAGCAGTTTTTTAGTGCAACTAATAATAGTGGTGGTGGTAGAAGTCGTCGTCAAAGTATAAGAAATAGCAGTATTAACAGAAGTAGTAGTAGTAATAGCAGTAGTAGTAGTAGTAGTAGTAGTAGTAGTAGTAGTAGTAGTAGTAGCAGTAGTATAGTAGTAGTAGTAGTAGTGGTACTAGTAGTAGTAGTAGTAGTAGTGGTAGTAGTAGTAGTAGTAGTAGTAGTAGTAGTAGTAGTAGTAGTAGTAATAGTAGTAGTAGCAGTAGTAGTAGTAGTAGTAGTAGTAGTAGTAGTAGTAGTAGTAGTAGTAGTAACAGTAGCAACAGCAGCAGCAGGAAAAGAAGAAGTAGTAGTAGTAGTAGTAGTAGTAGTAGTAGTAGTAGTAGTAGCAGTAGTAGAAGTAATAGTAGTAGTAGTAGTGAGAGTAATAGTAGTAGTAGTAGTAGTAGTAGTAGTAGTAGTAGTAGTAGTAGTAGTGGTGGTAGTAGTAGTAGTAGTAGAAGTAGTAGTAGTAGTTGTAGAAGTAGGAGTAGCAGTAGTAGTAGTAGTAGTAGTAGTAGTAGTAGTAGTAGTAGAAGTAGTAGTAGAAGTAGTAGTAGTAGTAGTAGTAGTAGTGGTAGTAGTAGTAGTAGTAGTAGAAGTAGTAGTAGTAGTTGTAGAAGTAGGAGTAGCAGTAGTAGTAGTAGTAGTAGTAGTAGTAGTAGTAGTAGAAGTAGTAGTAGAAGTAGTAGTAGTAGTAGTAGTAGTAGTAGTAGTAGTAGTAGTAGTAGTAATAGTAGCAACAGCAGCAGCAGCAAAATAAGTAGTAGTAGTAGTAGTAGTAGTAGTAGTAGTATTACATTGTATTATAGAAGTAGCACTAGTAGTAGTAGTAGTAGTAGTAGTAGTAGTAGTAGTAGTAGTAGTAGTAGAAGACGTAGTAGTAGTAGTAGTAGTAGTAGTAGTAGTAGTAGTAGTAATAGTAGCAACAGCAGCAGCAGCAAAATAAGTAGTAGTAGTAGTAGTAGTAGTAGTAGTAGTATTACATTGTATTATAGTAGTAGCACTAGTAGTAGTAGGAGTAGTAGTAGTAGTAGTATTACATTGTATTAGTGTTAATTTTTGACGCTTATGCAGTTCGTATTCCTAGTCGTAAGTGAAAATTTTCAATAACATTGTAGGTTTGAATGAATTCATGGTTCCGTGTTATTTCTACTTTTCTTATGTGATCTTTTTTTCCATGATTATCAAGCCCGTGGCTGAGGAGGGCACCACTACTGCTGCATGTGCTTACTGGAATTATTACATACCGTGAGTTTCCTTTCAGATGTTCGGAGTAAGCTTAATTTCATTAAACATGCTCTTACTTTTGTATTCAATGTTACTTTGTTCTCACTAAATGTTATTGCCGAACGGATGGTCAAACGTTCACCATATTTCTGTAAAATGGATCTTACTTTTTTTGTTACTAAATGTTTGAGTTATTTTCGTTATCAATGCACGTCATCTTATCCGAAGTTTGTACGAGGTTTGTCCGGGTAGCAACAGCTAAATTAGAGTACATTCCACCCACTGAAACTAAATAACTATATACAGGTGATTGTAATACCGCGTTACTATACTTTACATTATTCTGCACGGTATACATCTCGAAGACGTGAACTCATTCTTTTGAAAAAAAAAAAAAGGTTAATATATTAATGTTTTGATTAAAGATGCACTGGTCCATCCCAATTTAAATTTTGAGAATGACATGCCTTCATTTTCTACTATATGCCGATAACGCAAATACCTGCCGCCCAATTGCAGAGATACGAATGGCGGGTCGTGGGATAAGACTGGCTGTGAAACTGTGTCTACCAATAGGACGCACACCATCTGCGAGTGCAACCATTTGACGCACTTTGCTGTTGTCATGGAGCCTATACCAGCACCAGTAAGTTTAATTTTTTTTAATGTTTTCTTCCTCGTCTTCAATTTCGACCGCCTCCTCCTGTCTGCTTCATGTCTTCCTCCTCCTCCTCCTCCTCCTCCTCCTCCTCCTCCTCCTCCTCCTCTTCCCTTTCCTCCTTTTCCTTCATCCTCTTTTCGCCCCTACTCCTGTCCCTCATTCACATTATCATCCGTTGTTATTCTTGTTGTCTTGCTCCTTTTTCACGACTTCTAGAATTAGTTTGCATACTGTATTTATTCATTTTGAACAAGAAAATATATTTGACATGTCCGTTCCTCTGCTATACTATGACTTTTACCTTGTTAGGGAACGATATGTGTTTCGTTTTCATGTTGCAGACAACTTCATAAATATTATAACTTTGATTTATAACTTTGATTATAACCATTGATTGTAACTACCATGGAAAAGGCTACACTGTTGAAAACTCATTGGCTGTTGCCATGGTGATAGTAACCAGTGATTGTTCTTCCCCGTAGCCTCCGGACACGGCTGACCTGGTGTTCGTCTGGGCGGCTCGAGGCCTATCGGCGATCTCGGCCGCCTTCCTCGGCTTTCTGATCTGCCTCTTCATGGGACTCAGGTATAGGAGGAGGCTAGTCTGAATGCACAGACTCTGTTTTGTCATAAAAGTATGTCCGTGAGTAAAGACTAACGACTGACTTGCGAGTTGTATAGCAAGGTACAAACATAATAGTGGGGCAGTTAACCACAACAATTGTGCACTTGATGACTAAAGCATGAAATTTTCACCATATCATCTTTGTGACTCAAGCTTTCATTTAAGCTACGGAAGCACTTTGGACTTGACCTTTGGTGACCTCTGGTGACCATTGGTGTCATTGACGTCAAAATCATGCTTTTTTTTCACTTTGGCACAAGCTAACTTCATTAAAATGATATATTTCTTTGGTATATGTCATCGTTATGACCTAAGCTTCGATTAAAGCTATGGAAGCACTTTGTACTTGACCTCTGGTGACCTCCAGTAACTTCTGGTGACCTTGAAAGGTCATTTACGTCATTTTCTTTCAATTTAGCACCAGCTAACTTCATGAAAATTGTGTATTTTAGGGTAAATCTCATCGTTATGACCTAAGCTTCGATTTAAGCTATGGAAGCACGTTGTACTTGACCTTTCGTGACCTCCTGTGACGTTCAATGGTCATTGACGTCAAAATCATGCTTTTTTCAATTTAGCACCTGCTACCTTCATGAAAATGGTGTGTTTCTTTGGTAAATGTCACTGTTATGACCTAAGCTTCTAGTGACCTTGAAAGGTCATTGATGTCAAAATCATGTTTTTTTTTCAATTTAGCACCTGTTAACGTCATCAAAATTGTATATTTCTTTGGTATATGTCAATTTATTTTGTTATGAAGATGTTTTGATAACCGTAAAACTCCAAGGAATGAAAATATTTGATCTTCTACGACCCTGAGACAATTTTCCTCAAAATGTGTGTTTTTTACATTTTGACACATTCAACTTCATAATATGAGTGGGTTTCATGTGCAAATGTGTACTCCTCTTCATTTAAAAATTTTAAGGTACCCCAAATGCATATGTGTTCATTCCGAGGAATTAAATACAGTGTATGCCTAATCTTTGCCGAACTTGAGAGACCTCAAAAGCCCCATTTCACATCTTTGCCATGTGACCCTTTACATAAACCTTGAGTTTCTTTAGTAACATATGCACTTCATCTCAGAAATCTCACTTTCCTATCAAGTAAATTGGTTTAGGGGATATTTTTCAGATGAGTGACATCATTTATTTGCCATTTGGTGACCTTGAGAGGTTATTGATAATAATATTGAAATAATTCGTTTTTCCCTCGCAAACGCTGATTCTAATATGATGTACATTTTCCAGAAAACATGCGCCTTTCTTTGATATTCAAGATTGATTTCAAGCAATATGTTTCTGTGGTATACTGAATACAAAATGCATTTAACATTTGGCGCCCTTGTACGGTAATTTACTTGAAATAAACATTTTTTTCCCTTTCAATTGGTGTATTATCTTCATACAAATCTATCTGGAATCAACATCTATTTTCTTTCCATCACAATGCTACACTGTAATGTACTGTGACTTAACCTTGATCGTTATTTCTCAATCTGAATTAACAGTGCTATTCAGATTCATTGCTCTACCTCTGCTTCATGATTCCACAGGTGTCCTGCTTTGTAATTGTATCGGTCAGTAATGGTGGTAGAAGACTAACATAGTCCTGGAGCCTGTAGAAAAATCATACTTTTAGGCCTTCATTTGCTCACCCTTCTTTTCTGCTGCTACTGTATCCACACGACCAGAGAATAAAGACTATTATTTATACTACTACATGTATATATTACCGGACTAAAGGACATATTATCAGGGAAGAGATAGATTCTTGACATCACAGGTGCTCTTCAGAAAGGTTGTGACCATGATGGTGTTGCCACAAACTTAGTTAGAATAGCAAACATTGTATATAAAGAGATCGCCAGTCATTTCAAATTGAGCACAGTGGCTGAGAATTGAAAATGTTCTCTTCACAAAAGAAGCTGTTGAAAATATAGATTTTTAACATCAATTAACTTGTCTCATGGAACTAATATCTAGCTGAACCATGAATTTACAGGCTATACCAGACCAGGGCGTGATTTATGACGAGCTGGAAGCTGTATAGGAAGATCACCAAAAGCACAAGGCTTGTGTTTCATGGTCCACCTCCCATGATGACGTGCGGCAATCAAAAATTCTAACATCATTTTTTACCTTATTACCTCGTAATCTTGCATGATATTAACTCTGCTGCTCAGAATTGCTGCAGACTTTTAGGTCACCAGCCCATCAAATTAGCCAGGAAAGCTGCCGCAATGAGCAGCAACTAATAACTGAAGAGATGGGAAACTCTTTCCTTGAAGAGATCAATGATCTTCTGATACCTCACTCATGGATGCATCCATTGCACGCATGGTTAGCAGTGGTCCAGATCCTGAATCCAGGAGTTGCAAAGACCTTTCGGGACTATGTCGGTGATGTCTTTCTACAATGTGTGAAGTTTCAAATTTGAGACTTTTTGATATCGTGTTGGATGTTTACATCGATGTCATTCTGGAAACACAAGCTGACATAAGCATGATAAGAGATAATGTGGTGTGTTGATGCATCTCACCACTGCGATAAAAAGACTTGGATAGACTTCTTGCGTGTTCATGAAAGCAAATCTGAACTATTCGATTTCCACTCCCTGAGCTCCCAAGCACAATATGCCTCTGAACGTACCCTTCCACATGATTGAAAATATCAGACAAAAGTTGGATAAACTGAGAGCTATGAATACAGATTTTGACAGTGTTGTTCCACTTCAAATGGGTCATAGCAAGGGTATATCTTGCCCTTTTTGGTGCTTCAAGGAGAGAAAATATACATGCACATGATTTTAATTGTCTCATTGCTAATTATTCAGCATTTATCAGGCTTTTTACTCATCATCCTAATACCTGCTTGGTAAATATTGATAATGTCGATGACCATGTCAATATCCATTTACAAAATCCTTAAGTAAGGAAGGGTTGGGGGTTTGTACCTTTTTCCACACACAACCCCTCACCCCCACCCACCCCAAAAATAATTCTTATTAGTAAACTGAATTATACCTAAAGTGATAGTATGCAGTATAAAGTATTGCTACGTAGATAACTATTGTAAATGTTGTGAAGTGGGGTGTATATGGCTACATATTTGATTCACTGACAACCCTAAATACCAAGTCCATTTCAGAAAAACAGTAATACGTTATATATTGATTAACATAGATAAATATATGTGCCTCTTTCATTGCATGCGACTAACATTCCCAGATATCCCGATTAGGGGTAGGGCTACATGATAGGGTACTTCCTACCCCTTTACTTTGACACAAACAACTCTACAAAAATCTTTGTTCATTCTAGAAAGGGAAATTTATTAAAGTTGTGCACAATAAATGTGACATATGGGCATGCAAACTGACTAAGTGGTCAGTAGTGTCACTTTACCCATGGATAGTAAGCAAAATGGGGCCTTAAAAATGATTTTGACGTCCATAAACTTTCAAGGTCACCAGAGGTCACCAGAGGTCAAATAAAAAGTGCTTCCATAGCTTAAATCGAAGCTTAGGTCATAACGATGACAGTTAGCAAAGAAACTATTAATTTTAATCAAGTTAGCTAGTGCTAAATAGGAAAAAACATTATTTCGATGCCAATGAGCTTTCAAGATCACCAGAGGTAACCAGAGGTCAACAGAGGTCATGTACAAAGAGCTTTCATAGCTTAAATGGAAGCTTAGGCCATAATGATGACATTTACCAAAGAAATATATAATTTTGATTAAGTTAGCTAGTGGTGAATAGGAAAAAAAAACATGGTTTTGACACAAATGACCTTTAAAGGTCACCAGAGGTCACCAGAGGTCAAGTACAAAATGCTTCCATAGCTTAAATTGAAACGATGACACAAGACATATATAATTTTAATGAAGTTAGCTAGTGCTGAATTGAAAAAAACGTGATTTTGACGCCAATGACCTTTCAAGGTCACCAGAGGCCACCAGAGGTCAAGTCCAAAGTTCTTCCATAGCTTAAATCGAAGCTTAGGCCATAATGATGACATTTACCAAAGAAATATATAATTTTAATCAAGTTAGCTCGTGCTAAATAGGAAAAAAGCATGATTTTGACACAAATGACCTTTAAAGGTCACCAGAGGTCACCAGAGGTCAAGTCCAAAGTGCTTCCATAGCTTAAATCGAAGCTTAGATCATAACGATGATGTGGTGAAAATTTCATGCTTTAGTCATTAAGTGCACAATCCGGCCAATATTTTGAGCTTAACCGCCCCACTATAACTATGAGTTTGATTCTCATTGGTTCAGGTTCACGGGCGGAATGACTGACGGACAAGGTTTTGTGTCTACCGAATAAGAAAAAATTAGATGTAGTTTCATATCTCTGGGTAGAGTGAAGGGAACGAAAACACACACATGCACACACACACACGCACGCACACACACATACATTTGCAAGAATAGGGCCTAAATGAAACAAAATCGTATTTATCCTCACCTTTATCCCCCCTCCCCTGTTCCCCCCGCCCTCCTCCTTCGTTTTTCTGTAATATTTCGTAGAATATGCATCATAATATCTATACACTGTACTGTGATTTAACAGATGAACCGCCAATGTGAAAATAATCATCAAAGCATGATGCAAGCATAATGCCAAGTGTCATTTTCTAATCGTTTCTTGGTCCTTGAAATACACGTTTACAGCTACAAACTGAGCTCTGATCATGTGTATTTCTATTTCAGACGTCTTCGCACTCTACGTAATTTGATTCATAACAACATTGCCATGGCAACCATTCTGGCACTCATCTGCCTCTGCTGGGCAACACTATCATGGACTGAGGTGAATTTCACTCCATATTTCTTAATCCGTACCTGCTTATTCCGTAGATTGTTACTTTTTACAACAATATATATATATATATATAAATATATATATATATATATATATATATATTATACAAATATACCAAGCTGTGAGATTGTATAGTATACAAATATTTCATGACCATGAGGGATCTTGTGGAATCTATTTGCACCGAGGTTAAGTGGAGGGCGAGCGGTACTATTTGGTACCGCACGCCCTCCACTTCACCGAGGGGACCAATAGATTCCACAAAGATTCCCGAATAAAGATCATGAAATATTTGTTTTATATCCTTCATTAATATATTCTTTGTTCATCAATTTAATCCTTACCATATGGACCTTGTAGTAGTGCCCATGCTCTAAGCTCCGAACGCAGGAGCCCGATTCAGGTGTTATGTTATTTCCTGCGGCTTGAGCAAACCAACGGAAATTCAAGTTGCACCTCGGCCGCAACACCGCGGGAGTTCCGGCAGCGCGCCCAATAATTTTCCGCTGTGTTGCCAAAAAGCAGCTGGAAAGAAATGCATCGCGTAGATTTTGCGTGTCGCGCATTTACTTGGATGAATCGATGAAAATTGTATCGATCACCAATAACCCGGATATCGATAGTTCAGAGGGAAAGAAAAGACTATTTTTGACATGACGTCACGAAATAGTACTTTTTTTCCCTCTGACGTCACGAAATAGTACTTTTCTTCCCTCTGAGCTCTCTTCCTTGAAACAGTTCATCTATTTGTGGTCATGTGACACCCTTTCAACCAATCAACGAACCGGAATATATTAATGAGGGATATAATGGAAATTATCTATCTGAGGAGGGAGTGGCATAGAACTATTTTTTCCGAGGGGCGAAGCCCCCGAGGAAAAAATAGTAACTTATGCCAGTCCCTCCGAAGATGGATAATTTTCACTATACTTTCGAACTCAATACTTGGTATATTTGTTTTATATCCCTTTTGTAAAACAATAACTAATAAATACTATTTAGAAAATAGTAAAACTTTCGGTAACACCATGTGGATGTATGTCGCCTTTTTTTTTCTCTGTCTCGATATCGGTTCATCCCAGGTAAATGCGCAACACACCGCGCACTGCATTCATGCGCGCACTAATTTACGCCCGCTCAGGTAGAGAGCATGCGCAGTAGTCCCAAGGAAGAAAATAGTAAATAGAGCATGCGCAGTCCTCCCCAGGAAAAAAATAGTGAAAAATATCCGGAGCTCTTTGAGCATCAATTGACCAATCACGTTCCGAGAATACTCATGAATATTCATAGAAGGGATATAAATATATATATATACATCTTGTACGTGATGATCAGTTTAACATGTAGGCCTGTTCGAAAGAATTTATTGATGAATGAATCAATTCATATTTTTTTTTATCAAATTTAGTCGATATGTGGGCTGATGGGAGCTCTTCTCCAGTATTTCTCTCTCACCCTCGTCTTCTGGCTCCTCATCGACGCCATCCAATGCGTGGGGGACGTCAACTTCGGTGACCGGAAGGCCGACATGATCATCACCGGCTGCCGCCTCCCAAAACAGTTCTACTGGTACCTGTTTCTTGGGTGGGGTGAGTAGAATAATACAACAAGTTAAGAACATTTGTTAACTACAGATCGACGTAGATCGCTCATTGTTAAACGGATAAGTAGAAAACCTCGTTACTCTATTATTGGGAGAATAGAAAAAAACCACAGAGACTGATAGATATGCATACATATATCATACGACGTATACATAGAAAGACTATCATATACATGTATAAAATGTTTAAGAAAAAAACACACACAGGTATATTGACACATGTACAGATAGTTGGGTGTATATACTGTTAATCAGTTTGATCAAGGAAGATATATATTTATAATTATATCCCTTCTATAAATATTCATGAGTATTCTAGGAACGTGATTGGTCAATTGATGCTCGAAGAGCTCCGGATATTTTTCACTATTTTTTCCTGGGGAGGACTGCGCATGCTCTATTTACTATTTTCTTCCTTGGGACTACTGCGCATGCTCTCTACCTGAGCGGGCGTAAATTAGTGCGCGCATGAATGCAGTGCGCGGTGTGTTGCGCATTTACCTGGGATGAACCGATATCGAGACAGAGAAAAAAAAAGGCGACATACATCCACATGGTGTTACCGAAAGTTTTACTATTTTCTAAATAGTATTTATTAGTTATTGTTTTACAAAAGGGATATAAAACAAATATACCAAGTATTGAGTTCGAAAGTATAGTGAAAATTATCCATCTTCGGAGGGACTGGCATAAGTTACTATTTTTTCCTCGGGGGCTTCGCCCCTCGGAAAAAATAGTTCTATGCCACTCCCTCCTCAGATAGATAATTTCCATTATATCCCTCATTAATATATTCCACTTCGTTGATTGGTTGAAAGGGTGTCACATGACCACAAATAGATGAACTATTTCAAGGAAGAGAGCTCAGAGGGAAGAAAAGTACTATTTCATGACGTCAGACGGAAAAAAAGTACTATTTCGTGACGTCATGTCAAAAATAGTCTTTTTTTTCCCTCTGGGCTATCAATATCGGGTTATCGGTGATCGATACAATTTTCATCGATTCATCCCAGGTTTTTGCAGATTTTGAAACACTTTCTGGATTAAAAATCAATGATGACAAAACTAAAGTATTAAAATTAGGTTCATGCCAACATTTGCATTATGACTTCTCCTTCGGCGAGACCGTGGATTTTCTTAAAGTTTTAGGAGTATTTTTCACCTTAGATGAACATAAGAAAGAAGATCTAAATTACAAAGAAATCGTAAGCAAAATTAAAACACTCTTGAACTTTTGGAAGCTAAGGGATATAACACTCATGGGGAAAATGCAACTATTGAAGGTGCATATCTTTTCTAAAGTACTCTTCCGAGCGTCTCTTACTCCTGTTCCTAAGTGGGTTTATGAATCATTGGATGAATTAACTTTTGATTTTTTATGGAAAGGTAAGAAAGACAAAATTAATAGGAATACAATGTTTTTAGACTATAAGCAAGGAGGATTAAAGACGTTAAACTTCCCTGTACAGGTAAAGGCACAGCGTATAATGTGGATTAAAAGACTTTTAAATAAAGATAAAGATATGAAATGGAAACGGTACTTTAATTTTGCCACTAAACATTTGGGTGGAGATCTGTTATTTTCATGTGACTATATACCAGGTTTATTGAAAGTAACAGCTTCCAAATTTTACATGGAATTGTTAGAAGAGTGGGTAAATATAAGACATATTAGAAGTACAGAGTTTGGGAAAGTGGTGATTTTTAATAATAAGCTTATTCGATATAAAGGGAGTTGTATATTTGATAAGATTCTATACGATAAAGGGGTTTATAGACTGCATCATATTTTGGATAATAACGGTAAACTGAAATGTAATACACATTTTCTTAATTTGAATTTAGATGCAAATGATGTTGAAAAGATTAAGCATATTTATGCCTGTTTACCTGTTAGTTGGAAGAACAATATTGAAATAAATGCAAAGCATAACTCTGGAATCGATTTCAATTTGGGTAAGAAAACGACTAATTTGATGTTTTTGAAATCAAAAGAAATATACGAACAGCTGTTATATAAAAATGAAATTAGACCTTCTATTTTTGACAGAATTAGAACGAATTATGATCTTACCAATAAGGAAATAGAAAGTATATTTTTAAGACTAAGATATTGCACACTGAATATTCGATTAAGGGAGTTCCAGTATAAACTCTTGCATAATATTTTATACACTAACCACCACCTTTTCCGTTTTGGTCTTATTTCGACTAATTTATGCTCATTTTGTGAAAAGGAAGAAGAAACGTATGAACATCTATTTCATACTTGTGAATTTTCAAAATCACTTTGGGATCTATGTGCAAGAAGTTTAAATTTTGAAATAAATCAATTTAGTTGGCAGGAAATTCTTTTCGGGAAGCAGGAGAAAAGTAAAGGTAAATATCAATTAATTAATCATGTTTTGATTTTAGTTAAATATCTTATTTACAAAAACCGAGAATTAAAAAAACCTCCTTCATTGATTGAAATAAAAATAGTATTAGGGGGGATCAAAGAGAAGAAAAGAAATTAGCAACAAAGAGGGGGACCCTTACAATCCATTTCTCTAAATGGGAAAACTTAAATATTAGACCATGTATCGGAGCCCAGAGCCAGTTCTCCACCGGATAGGGGATGGGGTGTTTAAGGGAGGGTGAAGTGTGTGTGTGTGTGTGTGGGGGGGGGGGGGGTAATGACAAGGGCTGAGTTTGTTTCTGAATTTATTTGGGTGAAGAGGCCGAGGTGATGGTCAAAAATCTATATGCTGATGGCTTCAATTCGTTTAGATTGTATCAATGATTTATTTATTCACTTTTGTATTTGGAAAATTTCTCTTATGTTTTTTATTGGACACTGGAAAAAAATCATTATGTTGGAATTTTCTGTAGAAGTTGCTTCTTGATGCATATAACTATCATCAAAGTTATTTATAATTATGTATTGGAAGATGTATGACATTGTGTTTCATTGTAACATTCATGAAAATACTATGTTTCAAAGTTCTAGTTGTTATATATATTTATTTTGTATATGAATTGAAGTTGTCAATAAAAAAAACTACTCGAAAAAAAAAAAATGCGCGACACGCAAAATCTACGCGATACATTTCTTTCCAGCTGGTTTTTGGCGTTTTAGCGGAAAATCATTAGGCGCGCTGCCGGAACTCCCGCGGTGTTGCGGCCGAGGCGCAACTTGAATTTCCGTTGGTTTGCTCAAGCCGCAGGAAATAACAAAACATCTGAGTCGGGCTCCTGCGTTCGGAGCTTAGAGCATGGGCACTGTATTACAAGGTCCATCGTAAGGATTAGATTAATGGACAAAGAAGATATTAATGTAGGATATAAAACAAATATTTCATGATCTTTATTCGTGAACTTTGTGGAATCTATTGGTCCCCTCGGTGAAGTGGAGGGCGTGCAGTACCATTTTCCCTCGACCTGCGGTCTCGGGAAAATAGTACCGCACGCCCTCCACTTAACCTCGGTGCATATAGATTCCACAAGATCCCTCATGGTCATGAAATATTTGTATACTATACAATCTCACAGCTTGGTATATTTGTATAATATAAAGGTAGAAAATAGATATCGAGATAGTATTACAAAGATCGATATATAAATGTTTAGATATGTGACTGCATAAATGGACTTGTGAATGACTTCTACCACCATTTTCAACTCCAATAATTTAGCTAAACTATCTGAATGCTATCAAAGCATTTATCAAACCAGAGATATTATAGCCCATACCAAGTGACACTCGTGTCAATCAAATTGAGCGCTGAAATGATTATGTGTATATGTAGGTTAAGTGTTATATCATGCAATGTGTTTCAATATTTGCCATCAGCTTGTCCTGCCCTGATTGTCGGTGTAACCATGGCAATCAGTACTAAATCCTTCGTTCAACTGGACTGTGGCTTGTAAGTGTGATGATTTTTGTTTTATGTCAAATTGTTTTATTTTGATCAATGCTTTGCCTATTATCACGTATAACATTGTTGTTTACTGGTGTCATTACCATGTTTACTAATATAGTAGAAAATACAACTACCACAATTGTCATAACCGTAATTAAAGTCATTACGAAAAATGTTGCAAGTGATTATTCAGAATACTAGTGCATATTCCACTAAAAGTTCGTTTCGCGCTCGTGTTTGAGTATTGTGGCACAATATGTGTTGGCACATTTATTGCTCTGCAAAGAACTTCTCGTCACAATGATGCTCATGTCATAATATGATGTTGATATTATGTTATACCACACTGGTACCATACAAACCATAATGGAATGTCAACGGGAGAAGAAGTATGAACACTCCCCATCGTATAAGCCAGCAATAAACATTGAGGTATTCATGACAATTCATACGTACTGTCACGGCCCGGTTTGGAGCCGACAGTAAAATAAAAGAGGAAAAACTTGTTGACCAATAACACCACAAACCGACTATGACAAATGAATTTAACTTAACATTATTTTAATCAGTTACTGAAAATATCATTAATCTTACATTTCAATAACAAAATCACGTGATTAAAACAAATCATTTATACGGACCAGATAAACCACACACCCAAATCATACGGAATCACACCAACAATACACACACGAAAACCTGGCAGTTCGCGGTCGGGGCCCCGTTTCAACGATGCTAGCTGCGTGGAACAAATGAAAGACGACGCGCTTGACCTTCGATTAGGCTGCGAACTTGTGACGGGCGACTCCTCAGCGAAGTAGGCGACGTGGCGACGTGGTGACGTGGACAGTTCAGGGACACGTAAGGTGGCGTCAGTCCCGTACACAAACTCACCAAAGGTGAGTTTTCCAATAAACTACAACGAAGACACCTCTTCAAAACTTGCAGCTACGACAAAACAATAATTGGTGACGGCTGCTTAACTTCGGTTATACTTCAGATTCAATTGTAGACGGATGCTTGTCTTCGGATACACTTAGTTACAAATTGACCACGAACTCAAAAGGAAACCACCGTACAGGACGAAAGCAAAATAAAGTAATGCCTTAACGTGGACAACGTACGGTTAAATACCTAGCCCAACGTATCGCCTCGGGCGTGGCACGGAGACGCTAGCGTGGGTGCTACAAAATTAACCCGTAACATGCATTAATTTACTAAACGTAACTGGAAAAAGTACCAGGATAAATCCACGGGAACGAAAGTACTAAAACAGCGATACTTGAACATTTTCGATTAATTTGCATATAAATGAAAGGGTAGACTCAACATTCGATCACCCGTTTAAACATGTGGTACACCTGTACCGGCTTTTACTCGGGCAGAAATGAAACAAATTGGGATGCCTTTTACTGGACAAGAGTAACCATGGTAGACAATAAAAATAAATGGAAATTTCAAGCCCACCTGTGACATTTGCCCCTCAACCAAAATTGACATTTATTCTTAAATTTCTTCCAAAATTTCTTGTCCTGAATTAAAATTTACAACGTTTCAATAAGTTGAACATTTGGTTTCTCCTGGAAACTACCCCTTTTGACAATTTGATTAATATATACAAAATCAAGTTTGAATTTTGGCCCTCAACCAAAATTGATATTTTGTCTTAAATTTCTTCCAAAATTTCTTGTTCTCAATTAAAATTTACAACGTGTCAATAGGTTTAACAATTGGTTTCTCCTGGAAACTACCCCTTTTGACAATTTGATTGATATATACAAAATCAAGTTTGAATGTTGCCCCTCACTCCACAGAAGGGCAGCGGCTCAGATAATCTGCCCCAACATTATCTGATCCCTTGATTATCTCTACATGATACCGATGTGCCTGCATTGCGAGTGCCCATCTCATCACTCTTGCATTTTTCATTTGCGTTTTGGACAGATTGGCCAGCGGAAAATGGTCAGTTTGCAGTCTGAACTTTCGCCCATGCAAATGGTACGCAAATTTCTTGACCGCCCACACTACCGCCAAACATTCACGCTCAATGATTGGGTATGCGCGCTCGCGTGCGAGCAATTTACGACTTGCAAATTGCACCGGAAACAACTTGCCTTCGTGAGCCTGCATGAGAACGGCTCCGATGCCCACATCCGACGCGTCTGTCCTAACCACGAACTCTTTGTTGCTATCCGGAAGTCGAAGAATGGGGAACTTACTTACCCTCTCCTTTAGGGTCCGGAAAGCAGTTTCCTCCGCATCTCCCCAGTTTACCTTATTTGGTGCGTTGTTCTTGGTGAGGTCTGTAAGGGGTGCAGCAATCACAGCCATGTTAGGTATGAATTTGCGATAGTATGCTACGAGGCCAACAAAAGCTCTCACCTCTTTCTTCGTAGAAGTTCTCGTTGCTGCCATCACCTTCTCCACCCCTTCACTCGTAGGCTGGATTTTCCCTTCACTTACCATGTGTCCAAGGAACTCCACATTGGTACAACCAAAGTGACACTTCGTCGGTCTCGCCGTGAGGTTTGCTCTTCTCAGTGCCTCGAGTACTCTCCTGACGTCGTTGACGTGTTCCTCCCACGAAGTGCTGCAGATCAAGATATCGTCTATGTAGTGTACAACATTGGGTATACCTTCCAGCAAACTCCTCATCATCCTTGTGAACAGAGCAGGTGAGTTGACCATTCCAAAAGGAAGAACTTTGAACTCATACTGACCATCAGGCGTAACAAACGCTGTTTTGGCTCTGTCTTCTTGTTTTACTGGAATCTGCCAATACCCCTTGCAGAGATCGATTTTCGAGAAGACTGTCGCCCCTCCAACATCCGCGATGATCTCCTCCATATTCGGTATTGGTTCATTGTCGATCACGGTTGCCGCATTTATCTTTCGATAATCTACACAAAATCGATTTTTGCCGTCCCTCTTCTTAACAATTACCACAGGTGACGCATAGGGAGAGTTGGATTTGTCAATGATGCCCATCTTCATCATTGTGTCAACTTCTTCCCTGATCGTCTCTCGCAACGACTGTGGGACTTGATATGCTCTCGAACGTATGTGAGTTGGCGTGTTCAGTTCCACGGTGTGATTGATGATGTCTGTTCTTCCGGGCACATCCGTAAGGAGGTCCTCGAACTCATGAATGAGAGCGTCCATTTCCGCTCGATGTCTTCCATCAATGCCTTCACCGAACTTCACATCATTAACTCCTTCTGTCTGCTCCAATGAGGGGAATGAAATTCCTACCACACCGTTACCATGTCCACTATCGCCGTCCTCAATGACTTGGATAGCACTGCACGTTGGTACAGACTGTTCACTACTTCCGTTATCACTGTCCTCAGTGACGTCATCACCTTGTCCCTGCGAAGGTACTTCGCTCACGACTTCTTCGTCGTCGTCGTTTTCCTCTCTGACGTCATCATCTTGCTCTGGCGACGATCTTGCAAGGTAGCGCTTCATAAGTTTTGCGTGGTACGTTTTCCTCTTATTCCCGACTTGCAGTGAGTAGTTGTTCCGCGCCACCTTTCCTACTACCTCGTACGGTCCTCTCCACTGCATCAAAAGCTTGTTGGAGCTGGTGGGGAGAAGCAGCAACACACGATCGCCGCACTCGAACCTGCGTTCCTTGGCTTTGACATCGAAGTGTTTTTTGTACTTCCTCGATGACTTCTCGAGCTCTGCACGTTGACTCCAACCTCTCCTGTAAGTCAAGAACATACTGGTAAGTAGACTTTACTTCCTCTTCAGATATGTCTTCGGACCACAATTCCTTCAGGATGGTTAAGGGACCCCTGACTGTCCTCCCGTACATCAACTCGAAGGGAGAATATCCCAAACTCTCGTGGGGCACCTCACGATAGGCGAACAAGAGGGCGGGCAAATACCTGTCCCAGTCCCTTGGACGTTCCTGACACATTCTCCTTAACATCTGCTTCAATGTACCATTGAATCTTTCACATGCCCCATTCGCCATAGGATGGTAAGGGGAAGTGTGAAACTGTTTCACACCAAGCAGACGAGAGACTTCCTTCAGTACTCCAGATACAAACTGAGTACCATTGTCTGATAGTATCTCATTTGGAACCCCTAACCTTGAGAAAACTTCGATCAAAGCTTCAGCCACACGCTCTGCTTCAATTCTCGGCAGGGCTATTGCTTCGGGGTATCGTGTTGCTAGATCAACAATCGTTAGAATGTATCTATTACCCTTTTCTGTTATCGGCTGTAAGGGTCCTACCAAATCTACTGCAATTCTCCTGAAACAAGTGTCAATCAGGGGAGGCATAACTACGGGGACTTTACCGACCTTTCCTTTAGGAGTAGTCCTTTGGCACGAATCACATGACGCACAGTACCGTCGGACGTCCGACTGTAGTCCCGGCCAGTAGAAATGACCCAATATGCGATCCGTAGTCTTCTTTGCCTTGAGATGTCCTGCTAATGCCGAGTCATGGGCGAGCCGTAGAACTTGAGGCCTGAAGGGAGTGGGGACTAGCAGCTGGGTGAACATCTGTCCGTTGACCTGTGTAGGCAGTGACTGAAATTCACGGAAAAGCAGGCCATTCTTATAGTAATACCGTACTTGACTCCCCTTACCTACAGTCTTGGGCTCTCCGTCTTCGGCGGCGAACTTCCGGAGTTTCTCCAGTGACTCGTCTTGTTGCTGAGCAGCAATGATGTCCTCCCTAGTAGCGGTAATCTCGGGCCCTCCCGATGATTCCAGCGGCTTCCAGGGTCTCTCCTTCCGTTGTTTCATCCCCCGTGTCTCTACAGCTGCAGCTTCTGTTCCATCTACCTCCGGCTGTAGACTCTCCTGGACATCGAGGCTCGGTTCGGCACTGACCTCCTCGTTGATGTCGTCTGGCGGATCACGTGGCTTCTCGGCGTCCACTCCATCCTTTGCGACTTCTGCTGACGACTCGACTTGTGCTTCCTCTGGCTTCCTTGCTCCTGAAATGTTACCAATAATAACATCGTACACGGGATGAGTCATACAGAGAGCATTCACCTTACCAGAAAAGACCGGACAACTTACCTCAACTGTGGCGATCGGCACAGACCGCACTGTTCCATCAATAAGGACACAAGTCTGACTTTCACCAGTGTACTTATCCTTCTCTACCAACCCTGCACGTACCACAACAGTACTGCAACCAGTGTCACGTAACACCTTCACTGACTTACCGTTTAGTACGCCTTCACAGACAGGAATACCGATACCTACCGTACAACCTGCACTAACGACTGGAAGTTTGTGCCCACACTGAAGAGCTACTAACTTCATATCATCCCCGACAATGACATTTCTTTCCTGACTACTTTCAAACGTTTCTTCAGGACACACACCAACCATACAAGCACTACCAGTTTGTTTGCGTGAGTCCCCCCGTGAAGTGGCGGATCTTTTCTCGCTGTAGCCGCGCTTTCCACGGTCAGGACAGTTCATGGCCAGATGCCCTTGCTTACCGCATGTATAGCATTTCCGTTCGGCCAGCGGGACATAACCGTTTCCTCGCTGCGGTCCAGCGTTAGCCGGATTCTGCGGCTTTCCACTTGGCTGCGCGGTGCGACTCGGACCTCGCGCAGCGGGTCCGTGCGCCGAGCCATATTGCTCTGCAATCCGTACTAATTCAGATAAATCTTTTGGGTTGCGTTCTTTAATGAAAACTGCCATTGAACGATCACAGCCCTCGAGAATTTGTTCCATTACTATTAATTCGAGTATGGTCTCATATGAGGCCTCTCTGCCACTTAACTCCACCCAACGCTTAGCGTACGAGGTTAACCGTGCTGAATACTGCAAGAAAGTTTCAGCTCTGCCCCGTTTTTCGTCGCGGAATCGCTTTCGGAAACCTTCACTCGTTAGAGCGAAATGCTTTAACAGCATTGCTTTCAATGTCTTGTAATCGCTCGCTTCTTCTGCGGACATACACGTGTACACGTCCAGTGCACGACCAGTTAGCAGGTTACCTAACGCGCCTGCCCAATATTCCGTTGGCCACTTCTGTAAGGTCGCATGGCGTTCGAACCGCAATATGTAAGCATCCAACTCGTCTGAGTCTGCTCTGTACACTGGCAACTTAGGCACCTTAACAGGGATACTATAAGCCATTTTAGCTTCATTTCCTAGCTGAGCCAATTCCCTCTCATGTTCCCTTTCCCTTTCACGTTCTTCCCTTTCCTTTTCACGTTCTTCCCTTTCCTTTTCACGTTCTTCCCTTTCCTTTTCACGTTCTTCCCTTTCCTTTTCACGTTCTTCCCTTTCCTTTTCACGATCTTCCCTTTCTCTTTTCCTATCCTCACGTTCAGCATCTTGTTGCTGACGTAATTCCTCCTTACGTTGCTGTTCCCTACTTTCCACAAAGTCTAGCAGTTCTTGACCTTGCAGACCAACTTGTTGGCCTAATCTCATGTACGCTTCAATAGACATTGTCACAACGTAGACTTTTCGAAAGTCAAACCAAAGCTATTGTATACTTCAATAGAGTTACTCTGAATACTAATTACTCACTATCAAGTACATGTATACTACTATCAGCAAGGCGTCAAGCCCCCAAGCATAGTCCGTCTGTTAGATAATCATCCAAACAAGTTTTCCTCTCCCGGACAAGCCCCCATTTGTCACGGCCCGGTTTGGAGCCGACAGTAAAATAAAAGAGGAAAAACTTGTTGACCAATAACACCACAAACCGACTATGACAAATGAATTTAACTTAACATTATTTTAATCAGTTACTGAAAATATCATTAATCTTACATTTCAATAACAAAATCACGTGATTAAAACAAATCATTTATACGGACCAGATAAACCACACACCCAAATCATACGGAATCACACCAACAATACACACACGAAAACCTGGCAGTTCGCGGTCGGGGCCCCGTTTCAACGATGCTAGCTGCGTGGAACAAATGAAAGACGACGCGCTTGACCTTCGATTAGGCTGCGAACTTGTGACGGGCGACTCCTCAGCGAAGTAGGCGACGTGGCGACGTGGTGACGTGGACAGTTCAGGGACACGTAAGGTGGCGTCAGTCCCGTACACAAACTCACCAAAGGTGAGTTTTCCAATAAACTACAACGAAGACACCTCTTCAAAACTTGCAGCTACGACAAAACAATAATTGGTGACGGCTGCTTAACTTCGGTTATACTTCAGATTCAATTGTAGACGGATGCTTGTCTTCGGATACACTTAGTTACAAATTGACCACGAACTCAAAAGGAAACCACCGTACAGGACGAAAGCAAAATAAAGTAATGCCTTAACGTGGACAACGTACGGTTAAATACCTAGCCCAACGTATCGCCTCGGGCGTGGCACGGAGACGCTAGCGTGGGTGCTACAAAATTAACCCGTAACATGCATTAATTTACTAAACGTAACTGGAAAAAGTACCAGGATAAATCCACGGGAACGAAAGTACTAAAACAGCGATACTTGAACATTTTCGATTAATTTGCATATAAATGAAAGGGTAGACTCAACATTCGATCACCCGTTTAAACATGTGGTACACCTGTACGGCTTTTACTCGGGCAGAAATGAAACAAATTGGGATGCCTTTTACTGGACAAGAGTAACCATGGTAGACAATAAAAATAAATGGAAATTTCAAGCCCACCTGTGACACGTACTTTTCGATTGATTCTATTGTTCTTTTGCCAGATGCTGGGTTACGAATGAGCATCGTCTGTATCTATCCTTCTACGGGCCGCTCGGCGCATGTTGTGGGGTTTGTATTTTGTGTTTCTAGACCCATATGATGGGATCGCAAACAGTAACCGTTTCAGGTGTCAATAACTTATTGTTGATCACTCTCCACTCCTGGAATCACACTTCAAGGGTTAGTAAATTAGAAAAATAAGTTCCCACTAACTATGTAAAATTATCCACTAAAAACGAATTTCACATTTGTTTGCCGCAATAAAGTCTCATTTTGACGAAATTTTGAAAAAAAAACCCGCACACCTCCAAGTGACGTCAGAGGAGTCAAATGCCATAAAAAAAACTCCGCTGTTAAATTTAGATTGTACGGAAGTCAACAATAATTTCTAATAGACCTTTTTGTCGTGTGCAAATTTTATTCACGTCGATCAAACAATGCGTTACCAATGGGAACCCAAAGCTTGTCTGAGGTTTGTCCAAGTAGCAACAACTAATAGATTCAAAGTGCATTCCATCCATTGAATCTGAATGACAAGATACAGGTGAATGCAGTAACGTGTTACTGTGCAGTTAGGGGACAGTTGTGAATACATCACGAATATGGTCTATTGTTGACTTCCGTACAATCTAAGTTTAACAGCGGAATCTTTCATGGATTTTGACTCCTCTGACGTCACTTGGAGGTGTGCGGGGTTTTCCCCCAAATTTACGTCAAAATGAGACTTTATTGTGGCAAACAAATGTGAAATTCGTTTTTAGTGAACAATTTTACATAGATTATTGGGAACTTTTTTTCTAATTTAGTAACACTTTAAGAGAGGCGTGACTACAATACATCACTGTTGCTCCAAATTTAGCACGAGTTCAACGTCCAAGTTAACTGGATAATGGTATGATCAAATATATATCAAAGATAATGGTCTCATCACATGATTATTGGACTACACTATACCCACGATACCGGACTATTTAGGAAGGGTGTATTGTGCTCCTACATGTACACACGGGAGCTACATATTTATATCCTTTACGTATATGATATTGTATATTATTTGCCCGATTGTATGCACGTAAAAACAAAACAAAATAAAAAGCAACTTTGAAGATTGTCTCTGATTTACTGAGATTAAAAAGAAAACAAGGAGATAAATAAACCAGACCAGCGATCATAATAATCCTTACAGGCACGTGTACTATCTCGGTTATCAATGTACTATCAAATATAAAGATGAAATTATCTACATGTATATCTTCATAACTATGTGCAGTTTCTGAGTGTCGGTCTCAGACATAATACGATTTTTGACTAGTTTAAAAGGGGTTTTCGAATCCTTGCTACATAACAACACTGAAAACCATACTAGACAAATGAATGGAGTGGGGAAATTATTCAACAAATACTTCCATGGTAAATGCCTATCGTTAAATGTTAAATGAGTGGTTCAGCTCTCTCGTTTATGTCACTTGTATTACATTCATATCCATTGTTGTAACTCTTTTGTAACGGTTTTGTAATCGTTTACCGGTATGATATCTTTCTTTTTTTTTTTATATACGTGTGTAGCTCACTTTACTCTTCCTGTTTGTGGCCAAACGAGGAATTGATCATGTTATCACCATGGACACGGAACCTTTGCGGTGAGTCATTTTGAGTGTTTTCCTCGAATCTGATGACTTTTTCAAATCATACACCAAAGAAACATGTCATGGTCAGTTTAAAGTTCGACGTCGAGGGTTGATGGATTTGAACTTTAAAAACTTAAAGATTTTTTTCAATAAAGCATCCATTTCCATCCGGATCATTGTATCTTAGAATTGACAACTCGCGGAAAGGGTCGAAATCACCACATTTGCTCTCTAAATTGGCACAATGATTGTTTTAAATTGAATGTTTTTGATGTTAAGTTGATCATTAAAAAGAATAATTATCTTCTTTTGGCAAATTTTAAGCCAAATAGTGATAAGTGCGCTCTAAAATGTCTTTCATTCCCGATGAGAAAATAATACTGGTTTCCTTTTGACTGATATAGGTCTACCCTGCTTGCAACCTGCGTGATATCTCTGACTAATGTTGCCGCCTGGGCGTCGGGGTATGTGGGCTTCTACGGGCCGACAGTTCTCGCCTATTACGTCTACCTCATCATGTACGCCTCCATGGTAAGAATGCCAAGCTATGTGTTGCATAATGTGGCTTAATCGGGGTCATGTTGCATATACTTATTTTTTTAATTATTGTAACTTACCATCAATGGTTATCACCATGGCAACAGCTAACGGGTTTTCATTATTGTACCTATTGGCACGGGAGTTACCATTGGTGGTAGGTTACAATAATTGAATGTACCTATATGCATAATGGTCAAGGTCACACAAAGATAGAACTATGTCATACGCGCATGTACACTTTTTCGTTGACCCGCCTTGGTCGGCCCACAGTACCACCTCGAGATGTATGCATTATTTTCAGAGCTGTCTAGAACTGTATTTAATTACATCTATGACTGGCTATGCGTTATTTCAAAGCCACTACCAGATAACACAACATTATGTACATGCCTACAAGTTAAAATAGACCTGTTGGGATGTTTCATCAACTAAATGGGCTGTATTATTTATATTGCATATAGCTTATAAATACGAGTGTTATTTAACAAAGTAATGATAAATAAGAGTAACATAAAAAAAAAATAAGCCATGCCTTATTAAACATTATTTCATGTATTATTTAGAAACACTGTTGGTCGCACTGTAAAGTTTTATTCTTTGGTGATATCCTCCCCAGGGTAAAAAAATGAACATTATAAAAAAAGAAAGAAGTGAAGAGTTTTATTTATAGAGCATTTTAGCTCATTTCCAATATTGAAACCAAATAATCTGAGATCAATTTTTTTATATATGATTTAGTGAAAGTGTTTAGGAATTGTGATGTAAAAGTTGTTTACTAGTCATAAAATGTATGTTTTCTTTTGCAATTTCACATACTGTGCATATATTGTCGTCTATGACATTATTTAACTCAGATTATTTTGAAATGTATTAGCGTTGAAAGCATCACAGTGTTAATGATTTTTTTTATCATGAATGATATTCTTTTCATTTTTCAAAGGGAATCTTCATTTTCCTGATGTACGGGCTTGCAAGAGGACAGGTCAGTACACTTGAGCGTCGTTACCATGGTTACAAGTACATCTGTTCATGTAACTGTTTAATGTTACATGAATCAAATAGATTAGCTCTTGGTGAATTGTCATGATTGTGGTGTAATGGGGATTGTTAATAAGATAGCATTGCGTGCTGGGGAATGTCTTTCATCATGTTATAAATACTTTTCGATATTGTCAAAATAATTTCATAACTGCATGTATTATTATGAAACAGAGGAGTGTCACGTGCACAAATAATGTCAACATGTTATTATATCACCTTACATGTATGTGGTCTTTTAGAAAGAATATGTTATTAATATGCTCAGTAGTACGGACAGCGTGCTCCATCCAGTAAATCATCGAGTGCATGCCTAACATTTCTTGTCAGATTTAAATTGCCACAGAAAGCACTTTTAAACAAACACCTCATGATATATTTATTATTTTTCTATCAATATCTTTTTCTTCGATAGCTCAAGCGTGCTGGAAAAGGAACACTCTATGGTCGCAAAAAGACGCCCGTAGAGTCGATATGGCTCGTAAGTACTACAAATGGTTATAAGTATTGTATCCCTTGGTATGCAGATAATGTTTGTTACATGTCTGTAAATAAATATGGCTCCGTTTACAATCACAACTGCCGGACAAAACTGTCTAAATTTCAAATTAGTTTTCCAGGCCCCTTTTCTCATATAAATGTTATACAGAAGGGTAATTTTGGCATTCTCTCATATGAATTTTCGATCAATTCCATTTCCGGTGCATAATTTATGTCCTTTCAATGTTTATCATCCATCTCCCGATGCACTAACACCTATCCCGACACTTAACCCATTGTTCTGGTTGAGTGAGTACCGTTTAACAAATACTCATCCCTCTTGAGTTGGAAACTATTAAAACCCCTTTTTTGGTGAAAAAAAAACTCCGGATATTTTGACAGAGATTAACATGACCTGTTATGTAAACGCAATAACTCATTTTCGTGTCATGGTTGAGTGAAAAGACTTTAAAAATCGCACACGAAATGCCAAAATGTACTGTTAAAACGGCATGAACAATTACCCTTGTGACTTTAGAAAAGTGATATTTTTGCCTTTAAAATTTGCCCACTCATGCATGACTAATTGGATTAATGTGATTTTCACACATAAGATAGTCAATAAGTTAAGAAACAATCCTGCCAAAATCATTTTGTCCAAAACCTCTTCAATAAAAAGTTATGCTATTTTGCTTAGGGGGGACTTACTTTTGTTGTTGTGTTTATATATATCTAGCCTCCGGACCAAGCCGGAACAAAGAAGAAGAAGAAGAAGAGGAAGAAGAAAAAGAAGCCCGCCGTATGTAAGTATGCGCCTGTCATTCAATCTCTACTAATTTAGAATGCATAAATTTGTCGTATTGTATCGTCATATATATTTGTGTTCAATGCTGTATTAAAAATAAATGCTTAATTCAAATTTAAAGGTACTTACCATGTCCATAATATGTTTAAGTTCTATGAAAAATGCAAAGAAACACAAATACGCATATACACACATGCGCTCACACAACCAATCACATTGATACATCCAAGTTCATCCACACACTCTAACGCACACACACACGTGTACAAGCACATACACACACGTACATATGCACACGCAAATACACACACTAGCCATTCATTCATGAATATGGCGTTTGCTGGGATACAGATACTTTAATAAGCACCATCACCATGGAGCATCATTTTGTCTCCACCCCCACCCCCCTCCCTGCAGATGTACCTGGCGGGAAAGAATTCTACTCCCGTGACTCTGTCAAGCTACCAGGAAGGACCAATGCATCGCGCATGCGCAAGCCAAAGCCCATACCAAAGACTATTGTTACATATTAACTCGAGCAGTGCAAATCTACACCGTGCCAAACCCGTGCAACATACGTTGCATCATTGCATTTATCACTCAATGGTTTTAAATTATGATAGGGCTAAGTCGGGTGTATGATTTCACACTTTCAAATAATGATGAAGTTGCATAAATACCCGTGTGGGTACGGTCAAATTTTAACCATAACAATATGTAATGCTTTCCTCAATACTATAATGCCCACCGTGGGCATGTTGGGAGATGAATCATCAGCTCTTCACCCAATTATTCACCAGTTGGAAACTACTGTCCATATATGGCCAGGTAGTTTAGGGCCGTGATGTGTTTCAAAAAAGGAAATATTTTACCCAATTTTACACATAACACCACAATGGAAGATTGTTGTGGGATTGAATATATAACGCAACGTGTGAACACTTAACATTGTTTTTATCATGCGACATAAAACATGTTTTTGTGTCAGTAGGTCAGAGTAGATTCGCTTTCACTGCTACCGTTCCTATTTTCATCGTAAGAAAACGATATCCATTCATATTTCCACCTATTTGGTAGAGTTGCAACAGCGCAAACAAAATATATTAGAAGCATAACTTATTTCACTTGTGCAGTATGAATTATGCGTCTTTGTATGCTCACATATTTTTCACTACATTCTTGATATTACTAAGAATGATGAGGCATCTATGTATATTCCAATGGCTTATCAAGTCAAATAGCTATAAATAGTTTCTTTCACGAGTATGCTTTTAATGACTCAAAGTTAGCGTGTAGTAGTGTTAGCACATATAAAGCCAGGAAATGGTTTACAAAATCTATCATAGCATGTGTATATTGTATTATTATGTTATTATTCATCTTATTCCTCTATATGAGCTTGCATCCTAAATGTCAATATTATCATGGAATCATAATAAAAATCAATGTATACTAGTATTTTAGAAGCAATTAAACTACGACCTCTGGCATGATTTTTGAATGGTGCCTATTGTTACATGACCCAACTGATAGAGGAAGTGGTATTCATTATGGAGGTTATAGTGAGGATAATGGTGATGGTAATAATGGTAGTGATGATGGTATACTGAGGATAGTAATACAAGTAATGGAGGTTATGATGGTTGTGATGATGGTAGAGATGATTGTAGGAATAATGGTAGTGATGGTGGTGGTAGTGGTGGTGATAATGGTGATGATAGTGATGATGGTAGCGGTGATGATAGTGATGATGAAAATGATGATGGAAGTGGTGATGATAATGATGGTGGTAGTGGTGATGATAGTGATGGTGGTAGTGGTGATGATAGTGATGGTGGTAGTGGTGATGATAGTGATGATGATAGTGATGATGGTAGTGGTGATGATAGTGATGATGGTAGTGATGATGGTAGTGAAGATGATAGTGATGATGGTAGTGATGATGGTAGTGGGTATGATAGTGATGATGATAGTGGTGATGATAGTGATGATGGTAGTGATGATGGTAGTGATGATGATAGTGATGATGATAGTGATGATGATAGTGATGATAGCAGTGATGATGATAGTGTGATGGTAGTGATGGTGGTAGTGGTGATGATAGTGATGATGGTAGTGATGGTGGTAGTGGGTATGATAGTGATGATGTTAGTGATGATGATAGTGATGATGGTAGTGATGATGATAGTGGTGATGATAGTGATGATGATAGTGACGATGGTAGTGATGGTGGGAGTGGTGATTATAGTGGTGATGATAGTGAAGGTGGTAGTGGGTATGATAGTGATGATGATAGTGATGATGATAGTGATGATGATAGTAGTGATGATAGTGATGATGATAGTGATGATGGTAGTGATTGTGGTAGTGGGTATGATAGTGATGATGTTAGTGATGAAGATAGTGATGATGGTAGTGGTGATGGTAGTGATGATGGTAGTGGTGATGGTAGTGATGGTGGTAGTGATGATGGTAGTGGGTATGATAGTGATGATGATAGTGAAGATGGTAGTGATGATGAGAGTGATGATGGTAGTGGGTATGATAGTGATGATGATAGTGAAGATGGTAGTGATGATGAGAGTGATAATGGTAGTGGGTATGATAGTGATGGTGATAGTGATGATGATAGTGATGATGGTAGTGGGTATGATAGTGATGATAGTAGTTATGGTGGTAGTGATGGTGGTAGTGGGTATGATAGTACATTCGTGCTGATGGTTGTGATGGTATTGATAATTTTAACGATGATAATCCCTCTCACACACAAACACACGTATATGCACACACAGAAGAGAAAGAGAAACAGACAGACCGACAGATAGGATAACACTTTAGTTACATGAAATATTATACCAGCGCTTGACATCGCAACAGAACAGCTCCTGTAGATACGATAGAGTGGACCTAACCCACTGAAATGGAAGGTGGTATTCAGACCGGGGTGGCGCTGTAACACGTACACACTTGTGCACAAACAGATGTAGTATCCAATACGGTTCAATCGAAAGCTAGAGTAGATGCCGTCAACGTACATTTATTTACAGTTCACTTGTGGGAGACACGGGTACAAGGCTGGGACTTAAACATGGAGGAAATCGATAAACCAATGAATACGATTGATCGGTATGAACGTCGCAGGCATGGTATCGATATGAAGGACGTGCGTGTCATGAATAGGGAAGTGAATGTCTGAACAACACGACGCTATCGATCGAGCTCTAGTTTTCTAGTTTTTGCTCTAGTTTCGCGTTGAGCGTTTAACATCTTTAACAGATTGAATGTGAAGCGTCATTATTGTTCTCTGTTACTCCTTTTAACATGGAACGTTCTCTTTTCAATTTACCTAACGAAGTGCGTTCTATTTTATATCTTTGTATCTACATTTAGTTTATGATCTCTTTACTTTCCTGAACTTGCATATTCATATTAATGAGGCGCTTTATGCCAATTCTTTTCCTTTTACTTGATAATTTTTAGAGCAACTCATTTTCAATGATGCTATCTGTCGGTCTGTCTAAAGAAAAGAAGGCACGGAAAAAACAATGATTCATATTATCAATGAACTAAGCTTTGCTTTTGCCTAAATGATACTGAACATTTTTTTGTTAAAATTATGAAATGAGTATCCTCTCCAAGAAATATTTTTCCAAATCATTTCACAACTTGGTAAATTAGTATATGGCGAAGCGAGCATCCCATCAAACTAGTCACTATACTTCTTTTGTATCTTTCATTTACACATAAACTGTACAGGTTTTGTTCCGGAATCAACGAGTTTCTGATGTTCCGACTTACCACTTTATCTAGAGTCTGTGAACGTGAGGTCCATCGTAGCTAAGTCGTCTTTCATTTGTATACAGGGAAACTTATCGATCGGTTGACTGGGAGGGGAGATAAAGAGGGGGAGTTACATAATGCCGCAAAAGACTTTCACGAAAACCGCATACGCCATTTTGAAGACGGTCTACTGTTAGCGTTACCGCACAATAGAAGAGAACGACGAAGTTTTGCATTTAGCAGTTTTAGTCGAACAGATGGACTGCGTTTTAAATTTCATTCACTCAGTCGTTTTCTCAAGATTGAGTTGATCATCAATGTTGATATGGCAGAAGTTAAAACAGCCTTTGGATTAATATTCCGAGGAAAGGAAAAATAATTAAAATATACAACGTTCAGCGTGGTGAGTATAAAGATCATTTTATGGGCTTGTGATTCTCTAACTAATGTATGAATACCACTGTTTTTCTTATACTGCTTTGTAACCCTCTATGGCTGATAACTTTTGAAGTTATCCATTGGTCATGGATTATTATTCAAGTGTACATATATAAGCTGCAGACGATCATCTAATCACATATCATAATGCTTTCAGTAAAACACTATATAGGTCTAACTTTCAAGAAATATATAGTGGCACAGTACAGGGAGCCAAAGAAAAGGACTTACATCATATTTTTGTTGTTCATACAGCCTACGTGGTACTTCATGCAAGGATAATGGTAGATGTAAAGTTAATTTGATTTGAAAATGTAGAATAGAAACGTACTGGTTATTTTTTAGCATGACTTCATCATTACGATTCCAACCAGGCCTTAGTAACTGACTATATTATAAACGACATGCACATTAAATCGACAAGGTAGAGAAGCGCTAAGATAGTGACACGCGATGAGGGAAGAACGGAATAGCGACCGGGAACCGTGAAAATGGCAACAAACAAAATAATATTAAGAACTTGCTCTTATGCTGACTTGTTTCATCACATGACACTCATACGTTCGTTGGCCCATACATGGAGTAAAATTGCCTGTTTTTTATTTGTGAAATATTGCAGGAAATCAGCTGCGATTGCGTAATGGTGAAGACGGGACAAGAAAGTAATGGGAATTGATGTCCAGCTGGAGTTGGTGCTAGATGGGGAATTCGATTGGATTCTTTTTTCTTCAAATTCGACAACTTCGAGCGACGAATATAAATATCATCTCTTCTTCTTCTTTTTTCCCTCTCTCTCTTTCTCTCTCGCTATATATTTATACATACATTGTATATATATGTATATACATATATGTCTGTATGTTTCTCTCTTCTGTGTCGTATTGTCTATCTTTCTCTCTTCACCTAATCTCCCTTATCTTTTCTCTCCTCCTATATTTACTTGTGACAAAGTTATTTCTCATCGTCATCATTATTTCATATTCTCAATAATTTCCTCCCTCAAACAAATCGTTCAATGATTAATATTGCAATGAACTTTTATGAAATAACCAATTTACACTTACGCATTGATGTCTATATATGATGGAATGATATTATGTCAAATGTTATTAATTTGATAATGATTAATGTACCATTCTTATTGTGTCTCTTTTTATCTCCACTCTCTCAATTCATCTTTGATATATATTACATTGTTTGCCTAGCGCTTTGCTTGCATAGCTGCGCTCGAGAGCCAATTTACATGTACCTAATATCATAAGATTATCGTCTCTACTTTGAAAAATGGATTTGAATATGTAACCAGTCATGTTGTTTTCACCTAACAAAGTAAGTTATTCACCTATATATCGGGATATTGTGATAACATTTTAATATATCATATGATGTGGCTAGGAGAGAATTTCATAGTTATTTGATGTTTAATGTAAAAAGAATCCACAATAAAAATCAATGAAATACTTTGGTTTTCAATAGTTTTTGCTTTTTATATTGTCAAGTGCATATGAATGAAACATGTTAAAAGCAAATGTCTATTTATCTCTGTATATGTAATTTCCATTGAACGTTATTACATTATCGGTTTAGATACAAATAATCCAAAAACAAATTTAAAAAAACAAAGAACATTATGTGCTTAGCATTATTGTGAACAAGATAATTTTTCGATTTTTGATAGGATTGCTGAACGAAACGAATATCAAGAACAAATGATATATAATGTAGCAAGTACTTGCATGCCGTCATGTCCTGCATATGTGTGTTTCACATTTCATCAGAGCCGCCATATTGTACTCGCGAAGACCCGTGCGTGAAAGGAACGTGCGGGGGCGACTCACCAGGCACGGACAACTATGCGTGTAATTGTACGGGAACGGGCTACTCCGGGCAAAACTGCGATACAGGTGGGTCTCAAGTGTAAGCGAGAGATATAGAGAGACAGGCAGACAGACAGACAATCAGATACAGACAAACAGACATACAGAAACAGAGATAGAGAGAGACAGAGAGAGAGAGACAGACAGAGATAGACCTAGACAGAGACAGACAGACCGAGACAGACAGACAGACAGACAGAGACAGACAGACAGACAGACATAAAGAGAGACAGACAGAGAGAGACGGGAAGAGAGACAGAGAGAGACAGGCAGAGGCAGAGACAGACAGACAGAGAGACAGAGAGAGACAGAGACAGATAGAGAGACAGAGAGAGACATACAACAGAGACCGACAGAGACAGATAGAGAGACATAGATAGACATACATACAGAGACAGACAGACAGACAGACAGACAGACAGACAGAGCTATAGGAAGAGACAGAGAGAGGCACACATACAGAGACAGAGATAGATATAGAGAGATAGATAGATAGATAGATAGATAGAGAGAGAGAGAGAGAGAGAGAGAGAGAGAGAGAGAGAGAGAGAGAGAGAGAGAGAGTTGATGGCGGTAGAAATGTGCGGAGTGGGACGCTCAAGAATTATTTTCCTTGGCACATTAGCAGGAGTTGTATTACTTCAGAACTGAAGACGTTTCCTCCATTCGCAATTAAATGCAAGTTGATCATTGATCTAAAACTGAGCTGATTTAGTAATTATTTCGTATTCCAGTGAGTTCAACTAAACCAGCACTGAAACTTGACGGTATTCATATATTGAGCATGACTTATTGAATAATTGTTACAATTATAATAGGCATTATCTGCGCTTTTCTCATTATTGTCAATAGGCGCGACCTTTTGAGGATGAGATATTTCACAAACATTATTTTGTCACGTAAATAACAAATCGTTATCAAGAACATTTAGTTAGACGATGTTACAATCTTACACTAAATGAGTTTTCATTTTCAGTAAGTCATTTTATCGTGTTGTTATTAGTCCTTTTATGACTGTTATCATAATCATCATCACTACCATTATAAGTATTATCATCGTCATTTTCATAAACAGAAATTGACGAGTGCAGTGACGGTATCGATGACTGCGTTGATAGCTTATCCACATGTATCAATGGAGATGGCAACTACACTTGCTCATGTAACGCGGGATATGAAGGTGATGGGCTGAACAGCGGATCCGGCTGTAGCAGTAAGTCACGGGAGGTTGAATGGATCAATGGATGGGTGCATGGATGAATGGATGGATGGATGAATGGATGGATGGATGGATGGATGGAGGGGTGGATGGATGGATGGATGGATGAATGGATGGATGGATGGATGGATGGGTGGGTGGGTTGATGAATGGATCGGTGGATGGGTAGATGGGTGGATGGAAGGATGGATGAATGGATGGATGGATAGATGGATGGATGAATTAATGGATGGATGGATGGATGGATGGATGGATGGATGGATAGATAAATGGATGGGTGGATGGGTGGGTGGGTGGATGGGAGGATGGATGGATAGATGGATGGATGGATGGGTGGATGGATTGATGAATGGATGGATGGATGGATAGATGGATGGATGAATAAATGGATAGATGGATGGATGGATGGATAGATGAATGAATGGATGGATGGGTGGGTGGATGGGTGGATGGATGGATGGATGGATGGATGAATGGGTGGATGGATGGATGGATGGATGGATGGATAGGTGGATGGGTGGGTGGATGGGTGGATGGATGGATGGATTTATTAATGGATGGATGGGTGGGTGGATGGGGGGATGAATGGATGGATGGATTAATAGATGGATGGATGAATGGATGAATGAATGGATGGATGGATGGATGACTGGATGGATGGGTGGATGGATGGATGGTTAGATCGATGGATGGGTGGATAAGTGGGTGGATGGGTGGATGGGTGGATGGATGGATGGGTGGATGGATGGATGAATGGATGAATGAATGGATGGATGGGTAGGTGGGTGGGTGGATGGATGGATGGACGGATGGATGGATGAATGGATGGATGGATGGATGGATGGATAGGTAGATGGATGGGTGGATGGGTGGATGGATGGATGAATGGATGGAGGGGTGGATGGATGGATGGATGGATGAATGGATGGATGGATGGATGGATGGGTGGGTGGGTTGATGAATGGATCGGTGGATGGATTGATGGGTGGATGGAAGGATGGATGAATGGATGGATGGATAGATGGATGGATGAATTAATGGATGGATGGATGGATGGATGGATGGATAGATAAATGGATGGGTGGATGGGTGGGTGGGTGGATGGGAGGATGGATGGATAGATGGATGGATGGATGAATGGATGGATGGATGAATGGATGGATGGATAGATCGATGGATGGGTGGATGGGTGGATGGATTGATGAATGGATGGATGGATGGATAGATGGATGGATGAATAAATGGATAGATGGATGGATGGATGGATAGATGAATGAATGGATGGATGGGTGGGTGGATGGGTGGATGGATGGATGGATGGATGGATGAATGGGTGGATGGATGGATGGATGGATGGATGGATAGGTGGATGGGTGGGTGGATGGGTGGATGGATGGATGGATTTATTAATGGATGGATGGGTGGGTGGATGGGGGGATGAATGGATGGATGGATTAATAGATGGATGGATGAATGGATGAATGAATGGATGGATGGATGGATGACTGGATGGATGGGTGGATGGATGGATGGATAGATCGATGGATGGGTGGATAAGTGGGTGGATGGGTGGATGGGTGGATGGATGGATGGGTGGATGGATGGATGAATGAATGAATGAATGGATGGATGGGTGGGTGGATGGATGGATGAATGAATGGATGGATGGGTAGGTGGGTGGGTGGATGGATGGATGGACGGATGGATGGATGAATGGATGGATGGATGGATGGATGGATAGGTAGATGGATGGGTGGATGGGTGGATGGATGGATGAATGGATGGATGGGTAGGTGGATGGGTGGAGGGATGGATAGATCGATGGATGGGTGGATAAGTGGGTGGATGGGTGGATGGATGGATGGATGGATGGATGAATGAATGAAAGAATGAATGAATGGATGGATGGATGGATGACTGGATGGATGGATGGATGGATAGATCGATGGATGGGTGGATAAGTGGTGGATGGGTGGATGGGTGGATGGATTGATGGATGGATGGGAAAAATGAATGGATGGATGGATGGGTGGATGGATGGATGGATGGATGGATGGATAGATGGATGGATAGATGGATGGATGGATGGATGGATGAATGGATGGATGGGTGGATAGATCGATGGATGGGTGGATGGGTGGATGGATGGATGGATGGATGGATGGATAGATGGATGAATGAATGAATGGATTGATGAGTGGATGGATGGACAATTAGTATTAGCTGTTTTCCCATAAAGTAGCAGTTTATCTGACCAACAAATGTTTTTCAACATGTTAAACAATTCATTGTTGGTGTATTGATGTTGTTCTCACCAGATATAGACGAGTGTAGCGAGGGCACTGATACCTGTCACGCCGGTAGATCGGACTGTACGGACTCGGTCGGGAGCTTCTCGTGCGCATGTGACGCCGGATATACGGGGGACGGAGAGACGTGTCTAGGTAGGGCATGAGAAAAATATCAATGATATCAATGATTATAGTAACAATACTAATGATAATCATGATAATAATGATAATAATAATGATAATAATAATAATAATAGTAATAATAATAATAATAATAATAATGATAATAATAATAATAATAATAATAATAATAATAATAATTATAATAATAATAGTGATAATGTATTAAATTTTACGAAATAAGGCAAATCTACTACATATGATTATATTGGGAGCAGAATAAGAAAGAAAAAAAATATTACTGATATGAACTCATAGACAAGTATGGTTCCCATGGTGACAAACATGCAAATTTAGCTTCTGTGGCAACATCCTGATTTTGTATGTAGTCATTCCGGCTTTCGTTCCTTACACTGCTACACCGGAATCGGAATCGGACTGCAAGCAAAATCCAACTGTTGCTGCGCGGTGCATCATGGGACAACTTTCCTTTTTTATATTTAAGTATTTATTAAGGTGAATCAACAAAAATCATGATATTTACAAATTATTTGCAAAATTAAAACAAATAACGGTTCGTACAAAAAATCAAAAGGCAGTGTAAAATGAAAAAAAGCAGAAAAATAAACATTTCAAACTTTCAGGGAAGAGACTCCAACACGGAACAAAGACCAACTTTTGAGCCGAGGAAGAAGAAGAAAAAAAGAAAGACACAATGAGTAAGAGAGGACAAGCATACGAGGGAGGGACGACTTTACCTTATCATGTGGTATGAAGAATGGAATGTATTTTGTATCTCATTGACAGACATTGATGAGTGCTCTGATGGCTCCGATGATTGTCTGGTAGAAGCTACCTGTCGAAACACAAACGGCACCTTCTCCTGCGAATGCGCTGACGGCTATTCAGGGGATGGGGTGTCGTCATGTAACGGTAACTCGAATTTACTTTACTCTTATATTCATTATGTGCTGGTGTTTACTTTACGTATATACTTTCTCATTGATTTTGCTTTAACGCTGCTTTATTGTTTCGTTTACTTCAACTTTTATTTCACCTATTTTTTTAAACTACATTCTGGCGTTAACTTTAACATCACGTTACCTTCCCTCCATTTCTTTTATTTATTCTATTCTTAATCAAGTCATTGCACAGGATAACTTCTTGTACTTCATTTGTTTTACGTAGTGTTACTTTATTTCATTTTGATCTACATTAGTATCAGTTGTTTTTGTATTGCACCTTACCTTATACCTCATGCCTTAATTCTTCTTTTTAGCTTTAGACAAAGGGAATTAATTAATTAACAATAATTCACGGATATGTTTATTCGTATCCATATTTCTATCGCGCGTTTCCGTGTAACATGTTGTATTGTATATGTGTATGTTTCATTTTATAAATGTGTAGAAAATCAAGTTGAATTTGAATGATGCAGAATCAGTGAATAACTGACCCTAGTATCGTTGATTGGTAATTTTGCTTCTATTCAGACATTGACGAGTGCACAAACGGAACTGATTCGTGCGACGCGTATGCATATTGTAACAACACCATTGGGTCACATAACTGCACCTGCTACGCGGGCTTTGAGGGTCCAGGAACCAACTGCGACGGTACTACCTTTGATTCATTTTTTCTTCAATCTATTCTAACTGCTTGAATTGTCCATTCTGTGAATGACATCTTATATGTAGTCATTTATCTATAAATTTGTAGGCTGTTTTTTGTATAATCTTTACTTACACAATCATTGATGGTTTAATTTCTCTTAAGTTAATTTTGCCCATCATTTAATCAATATAGTCGTTATCATTCACTCATGAATGACTTGTTATATTGTTTCATGTTTAATGTTCTCATTTATTAAATTTCAATACGTTGAGTTCTTCATTTATTCCTTTTTTATTTGACAATCTCGTCAGGTTTTAATTAATTGTATTCATAACTACACAGAGCAACCATTTTGTTTACAAAGACTCCTGATTCTGGGTATAAAGTTAAATTTCACCGTCTTTGTACTGTATTCTTTCTGTGACCTGAAGATATCGACGAATGTACGCTGGGCCTCCACAACTGCCTCAACGACACGGGCAACTGCGTCAATACGCCCGGTGCTTTTTACTGTGAATGCATGACGGGTTACATTGGCGACGGCTTAACATTCTGTAATGGTAAGACAAAGCAAAGAATGGCAATGACGACGACGATTATGATGATGCCAGTGATGAAGATGATAATGATGGTGGTGATGATGATCAAGATGAAGATGAGGATGATGATGGTAATGTTGATGATAATGAGAATGATGATGATGACGATGATTGTGATGACGATGTAGATGATGATGATGATGATGATATTAATAATGAGGAGAAGGATTGGCGATGACTATTGCGATGGTAGCATTGCGAATTAATTTCTAAGAAGATAAATTTCCCGTAGTTATGCACTAAATCAATTAGGTTGGCCATGTTGGCGATTAATATCATGTTCTGTCACGATTCTATCATGATATAAAAGTAATCGAAGATATGATGACGATGTCAACGAAGGAGGTGACGATGACGACCATTGTAACGATGATGGTAACAACGACGACAAAGTTGATGTCGATTATGATGATGTAGATGTCGATTATTATGAAGGTGACGACGAAGATGCTGTTATGAGTTATTTAATGATCATGTTGCTCGCGGTGGTGGTGGAAATAACGGTAGCATAAGTCTTCTCTTATGTCAAGGCAGGAAGAAAATGGTAGTGGTGCGAGCGGTGATCGGGGCGGTTTATAATGTATGGCTTGACAACGATGATGGAGGTGTAGAATGTGTTTGGTGCTGCCTAAATTTGACATTTGGTAATAATGCATAAGCTATATTTAAACATAACTATATATGTATCCAGCAAAATCAGCAAAATTAGTTTTTTTATGAAGTTCCTCCATCCACGTATTTGTCCTTTAGGCCGTTTTTTTACTTCATTTTCTTCTTCCTTTTTCATTTTCTCGCTTCTTTCTTTAATAACAATGTTACTTATCTTCTTTATCATATTTTTCTTGTTGGTATCTTTGCGTTGCTTCTTCGTCTCAGTCTCATCTATCATCATCATCATCATCATCATCATCATCATCATCATCATCATTTTCTTCTTTATTTACATCATCATCTTCTTCTACACTTCTTATCTTCTCCTCCCTCTTCATGTTCATATCCGCCTCCTTATGCGTTGACATGACAACCAATCCTCCTTCCTCCCATTCTTCTTTGAAGACACGGATGAGTGCGCGGATGGAGTCGATAACTGTGACCCGGATCACGCAACGTGCACCAACGGGATCGGTAATTTCACCTGTACCTGCAATGTCGGCTATATTGGCAACGGGGTTTCATGCGAAGGTAAGTGGCGGATAGATTTAGAGATAGGCTAAATTTGGCCTCTAGTCTCTTAAACATTTATAATATAGACAAAATACCTTCGGATATACTTCTTACGCGACCAACTCTCCTGTCATTCCAGTAAGTCTTGCGACAAAATGCTTGTCAGTAACAAGTTGTCTTCTTCGTCTTCTTACCCGCTCGTAATCAGAACTGTAAGTGCAATGATGCGTAATGGTGATATCAATGATGATAATCTTGACACGATTTTCAAGACATTTACAGATTGACAAAAAATAAAAAAACACAACGCGCTTTTACATTCTATGAATATTACAAAGGCTGAAAGGAATCTGATCAACCGGCCACCGTATGTATATTACAATAATGATGTGGTGATGATAATGCAACCGTGTCAACTTTGTTGTATGTTCTCTCTTAGAAATTGATGAATGTAGAGAGTACGGCATCAAGAGGTGTTCTAGGCGCGGCAACTGCGTGGACCAGTTTAACGATTATCTCTGCGTCTGTGACTACAGCTACTGGGGAAAAGACTGTCAATTTGGTAAGCATGTGCGAGTAATTCAGGTTTGAGCAACAATTCAATTCAATTCAATTCGATTCAATTCGATTCAATTCAATTTTCAGGAGATATGATCTATAAATATATTGCCCCTGCCCCCTTCCCCTCTCTTCTTGTTCTCACCGCGAAACAAAAAAAAAAGAAACACAGTTTATATATTTCTGTCGTTAACGTATAATATGAACTCGTTTTTAAACGAAAAAGTTTTTCAACAAATCGACGTCAGTTAAGAAATAAAAACATCCCTGGAAAAAACTTTAAAATCACGATTGCTATAATTTTTATTATCTATGGCCATGCTCAGAATCAGACTACTTAGTCACGTCCAACCATTTTACCGGGGCCCTCTACTGGTCGTTTGATGTCTTCAACGAAACCGGTGACGACACGTACCCGAATCAGATGGCCAACATGAGCATGTACAACGCCAACCCAAACATCGCTGTCCAGATGAACTATTCGATATCCGGTAACTCGATCCGGACCCGGGTGAACGGGAGCAACGATTGCATCGACTTTGGGGATTTCTCTGGTCTCTGCTACAGTGATCCGAGCCTGTGTACGGACGGATTTTCGCTGTCGTTTTGGATTCGGTTAACCGATGAAGAGATCCGTGAATCCGGACCGGTTTACATCATAAGTTCAGGTAAGTTTTTTCGTGCAGTCATTAGATGTGCTGTAATTTTGGATTCGGTTAACCGAATTATAATAATTCAAATTCTGTAAACACACAGTATACTGCAGTTTCATAAAGAGATCACAATATTTCAATACTTTCTGTGGCAGAACCGTTGTTTGAAAAAAATATTTCAGCACACTAGGATTGATTGACCACAGTGTAGTTCCTTGTAGTTCTCTATACAACTTATTCTCTATAATGTTGGTGTGTGCTGCTATTGGGGAAATCGCAGAATTAGTCAATACAGAGCTAAGTCTGGTTTATTCTCTAGGAATACCGGACGCCCGTGGTTTTGGCATCTACCGAGAGAACCGGAAGATTGTAGCGGTGGTGAACGATGGCTCGACGTCGTACACGGTGGAAATGAACAACCTGATGCCGGCCGATCTGTGGAAGAACATCGCCATCAGCTGGAAATCGAGTGAGGGGCTAACGGTAAGTGTGACAAGGCGGGGAAGTATACGTAGGTTAGTGTGATGTGATGTAGTTTGTGCAAAAATGTTTGTGTGCGTATTTTTTGCGTTTGTGGGGTTGTGCGTGTGTGAGGGATGTTTTATGCATATGTTTGTTTGTGAGAGGGAGAAATACAAAAAGGGAGATAATCAGGGATAAAGAGGGGGGCAAGAAAAGAAGAAGGAGACAGAAAGTGAGAGTGGCAGACAATCATAGATATACATGTATGTGCAGAAAGAGATCAAGAGAGAGGGAGGGGGCAGCGAGTTAGAGGGGGGCAGTGACAGAGAGTGAGGGACAGAGAGACAGAGATACAGAAGAGAGAGGCAGATAGAGACAGAGGATGTGCGTGTATGTGTGTGTGCGTGTGTGATAGAGAGAAAGAGAGAGAGAGGGGGAGAGATAGAGAGAGAGAGATAGAGAGAGAGACAGTGAGAGAGAGAGTGAGAGAGAGAGAGAGAGACAGTGAGAGAGAGAGTGAGAGAGAGAGAGACAGAGAGAGAGAGACAGAGAGAGAGAGGTGGATATACATAATATACTTCTGGTTTAGTACGTATTTATCATTATGATAAGCGCGTGTTATCATTATCATTATGGACAATTATAGATTATTTAGCGTGAGATATAGTCCCCTAGTTTTATGACACTGTTCCTCATTTTTCAGTCTTCTTCACCTTCTATTCCACTCTCATCTTTCATCTCCACTTCCCCTTCGCCTCCCTTTCCGCTTCCTCCTACTTCACCTTCTCTGATTCTGATCCTATTTTCGTATCTTACCTTTCTTTATCTACTTCCTTTGTTTTATCCCCCCCCCTCCGCTCTCCGCTGTCCCCTGTCCGCTCTCCACCATCTTTCTCTTTTCATTATCTTCTCCCCCTTCCTCTCTCTTCTCGTCGACCTCCTTCTCCTTCTCGAAAACATGTGTGAACGTTTTGTTTTTGTCGGTCTTGCATACTCTTGAAATATAATGTGTAATAACATGAAAGTATCTACACTAAAACGGCTCTACGACTCATCTACCAGGTGATGCTGGACTTGGTGACCGTAGGCATCGACTCCACGGGTACAAGCAACGGTCTGAGTGACGTCATCAACAAGGTCACCATGGGCTGCCGCTACAACGGGGCCTCTTACACCGGTCTCTCCTCGGGGCACTTCGACGAGCTCGTCATGTTCCCCATGTGGATCAACGACACCTCACGGCGCGTCTTCCTGCAAGGCGGATGGGGTAAGTCAGTCGGGTGAGGGGTAACGATTTACCCCCCTATGCAACAGACAATCTACCGCACTATGGGAATTGCGTGTATTATTTGTGACAGAATGCACATGTTGTACATGGAGAGGTTAATCGTCCTTCTGATGGGATTAGGATAAGATGACGACGTGGTTTATAAAGAGTTGTTCGGTGGATTCGTTGTCTGCGTGAAGTGCTATCTTCGGTTTGTGTCGATGAGCTTGATTCAACTCAGCTTCGGTACGCATCCGGCTATCAGGCGGATGGTTAAGGTCAATCAACATGGAAAATATGAGTAACAGTTTGAATGGGATAATCATTGCTGAAATATGTACCTGTGATCATATAGATTAATATGTATATGATATCCATCATTTGAACGGAGAAGTCTTTCTAAGAAGAGTGCCTGGTCTATTTTGTTTTGAAACTGCTCACGCACCATTTTGAACATCTTTCTAATTATATTTCATTGTTTATTACGTGTTGGGAAGTTCATTTTTCATATCATCTCTGCTTTTCCATCCCCAGACGAGGATAACTGCGTGATAGCGCCATGCGTACAGGGCGACTGCTATGACGCAGGAATAGCGGCATATATCTGTGATTGCTATCCGGGATACAATGAAACGAACTGTGATATGGGTAAGGATGAAAATGGATTTTTAATTGATGACTTCTATGTACATCTGATGAAAGTGATTAAACCATGATATATCATTGATGCTTTATCGAATTCACATGAATCAGTGTTACTCCTCCTCTTGTTATATCATTGTAAATATTATTTTGTTATTATTCTATCATTATTTGTCCTTACAATGAGTATCATAGTATTATTTGTTATCAGCAGTACCAATTATTAGCATTTGAAGTAGCAGTAGAAGTATAATTGTTGTTTATGTTGTTATTGTTATAATGTTATAAAGTTTTAAAATCATTATTAATACTCTGCTATCGTTATTTTAACACTATTTCAGAAATTGACGAATGTGAATCGTCCCCATGTCTCAACGGTGGCACGTGTACGGACTGGATTGCCTACTACACGTGCGAATGTGCGTTCGGCTACACCGGCGATAGCTGTGAAATAGGTATGTCACTATAACAGGTAGAGTAGGCCATATGGCAAGTCGTTTTAAAATTTATTCCTATTTCTTGATATCAAGAATTACCATTGCTTAACTACACAAAAACATTTTTTATATCACGCTGATGCCGCGTGTAGCTTGTCTATAGACGCCGGTGTTTGCCCGCCGCGGCATTGCAAGGAAACTGCTACATTTAGCAATATATCACTATCATGGCTGTTTGACCGAGAGGCGCGTTATTTGTCCAGGCGACAGATTATATTCATGTAAATATATCTTTAACAAGAATGATGTGAGTTTCATAATCCATACTTAAACAGGTAACTCTATACGTGATTGGATTAAAACACGTCGAGATTGACGAGTTTGAAACAAGAAATGCGTTCTAAGGTGTTGTGTTTATTAATTAAGAACATTAAAAGAGAACACGTAATCGCACTTTGAACACGAGGGTGATTATTTGGTTTACAGCTAGTATCAATTTCAATTCAATTTATGCCCCAAGAGAGTGTTACGTTTGACACCTTGATGTTTAAATATATATAAGAAAAATATTGGATTTGACACCATGGTGTTTCAGTTTCTAAGAAGATTGGCGGATGTATCATTGAGTGTGTTCAGGAGCGAAGCAAGAAATAGTTTAAGCTGTACCAAGAAAGGATGTTACATTCATGACATTTATTACATTTCTTTTCACACCAATGTTGTTCTGTATTTATTTAGACAGATTTAATTGACACAATGTAATTAAACACATCGTGCTTGATTCACATCTTTATACTTTGTAGTGCACCCTACAGTGTACGTCACTTGAGGCTCGTTAATAAGCAAATAATCAACGTTGGTGAAGGTGATGAGACGAACTATCACTTCCGAGGCGATCTGGATCTAGCTATCTTTCCAAAGCGCAGCTGATGAAAGATAGCGTATACATTCAGATCGCCGAGGAAGTGATAGTTCGTCTCATTGCCTGAAACCAAAAGTTGATTATTTGATTATATTCCACATCTTGATTATATTCCACATCTGAAACCAACTATCTATCCCAAAAATGACAATTTTACGTACAAAAGTAATGTTTACTTCTCTCCCTTACCGCGCACCACGGCGCCGTCTGCGCCGAGCTACTGTTAGTCAATTGATAGTCCGAGTGTAACGCACCTATATATCGCGCGTACTCTAAATATTGATCACGCGTTAGGACTGTGAGGAGTGAAGAGATCAGCGAAACCAAAAAGTACTATCACCTAGAGTGTAACGAACTTTTCTTCTCAGGTGATGGGCAAAATTACGCTTTATCACGTGATCAACTCTTGACCAATCCTATAGCAACATTCTTATTATATGGAATGTAATGTCAACTACCATGCATATTAGCACCAGATATCACCAAGACCATCTTTCAATGGTACAACGACAAAAAGTGATCGTGATTATATGTAACATGCGGCGGGTGGGAAATAAAAACAATATGCAGGAAACTTTACTTGGAATGAAATATTTCGTATTCACCACATATTCTCTCTTTTTATTTTTTTTTTCTTGTAGATCTATCGCCCAACTATGATTACTCAAACGTGAGGTCCCTTCAAGCTCAATTTTTGTGTAAGTGATTCATCCTTCATTTTACATATCGTTGTGCATGTATTGGTATCATGATTGTAGATAAATGGCGGTATGAAATATTCACTTTACATGCCGTTATTTCGTAAAACTGTATGCACAGATATTATTCTATCGATTTCGATCCACTGGCATGACAAGTTTAACATTGTTTGATCAACCATTTCATATTGTTGAGGGTGCATACATATTTCCGTGTGTATTTCTCTGGAAGATACAACATTGATTCTCATTCACAAAAATATGCAACTTGAAGAAAGATATGTTATTGTTTGCACAACCCAAATCTAGCCATTTACTACAATTGGAAGTTGACAAAGTAACATTTTTGGGTTGCATGGTAAAGAAAAAATTACACTTCGAAGCAGGAAATGAAGAGAGTTAGGTGTGGCTCGATTCCGAATAATGCAAGCCCTGATTATATTCTCTTCTCGCTCAACCAGTGATTACCGCTGAGGTCAATCCGCTATACACCCACGCCGCCGACTACTACCTTCCTCTCAACGACCTGGACGAACTCGACGTGCGGGGACCCAACATCACCGCCGGGCTGGGCCGGGCAGACCTCGGCTCCTATCCGTTCATCAGCGGCCCAAACTCTTACGCCATGCTGGGTAACTTCACGGATGGCTGCCCCAGCGACCCGGCGCAGTGCCCGAACGGGTTCACACTGGCGTTCTGGCTAAAGATGGAGGAGAAACATCACGACATGTCAGACGGGGTGATACTCTCCACCGCCGGGCCGGAGAGCCGATACCGTGTTGGCGTCTCCATCTCACTCTCTAACTCTCACATCGTGATTGAAGGTACAAATTGAACCCATAGAGTCGTCACTTTATTCTCTATTTGTGCGATAATTGTTCATCGAATCTCTCATATGCCAAATCAACTTCCCAAATGAATACAAAATGTTTCCGATGGTATGCAGACAACGGTAATAATTTATTCACAGTTTTGCACACATTTTTAACATAAGACATCATTATTTATGGAATGTTGACAGAACCCCAACATTAATCGCTACAAGTTTGCTTTGTATAAAGCCCTCATCTGCGGGCAGTTTGGGTTAACTCTGTATAGACATGGATTGATGTTTACCCGCGTAAAGCGTACAATTTTAACCTTTGATGTACCACTGGTAGTTTAGTATCGAACGATTACACAAAAATCCTATCGAGAAGGGTTTTGCCCGGCACAGGAAGGGTTAAAAGGGAAAAAATGCAGAAAGCATTACGATTTACCGTGTGAACCTTCCTCTTTTTTCTCATTCAAACTGCAGTTTGCGATGGATCAACGCTCACTTCGATGACGATGGCCAGGAATACTCTACACTTCAAGAAATGGATGCACATCGGGGTCGCCTGGTCTGCTGAACAGGGGCTGGCGGCCTATCTCAACGGGAAGACCTACACAGCAACAATTAGATCAAGGGTAGGTTCCTAGTGTAGAGTACAAGGGTTGTACGAGCGTGTGTCTTGAGGTTAACCCTTTATGCACCACACTAGTTTTTCACATTGACTAATATACACAAACTCCACGGAGCAACAGTTGACCGGGTACGCAAAGGGCTAGTTGCGATAGTGTTGAGTTTTCGTTATTAGTGTGACTTATATCGCCAAGACAGAGGTACACCAACCCTTTCTATCGTCAAGTGTCTCGATCTGTGTTAGACTTTACACTGTTGGTGAGGTGAACATTTTTTAAGCCCAAAGTGCCCCGTACTCATTTGTCAAAATCAAGTGTTGAAATGACGGTTCAATCACACCCACAGGAGCAAAGCTTTTTCCATGCGTAACGCAAACGCAGGGTCAAAATTCCGTTTTTTACTGGTTTCATGTTTCTGACACTCCATAGATCACATCCTGCAATTTTGAGCTATTTCCATGCAAGAACAAGGTCATGCGGGTGCGTCAAAGTTGAAAGTCTGCGCGTGCGTCAATACGTTTTTGTGTGCAAATATTGTAAAAAAAACATGACTACCTTCAATCGGCCATAGCTCTTCAGAATGGCTGGTGACCCCCAATTTTGTTTCAATATCCCAAAAGAGTGGGAAATGTAGATGTGATTTCATGTCCAATCTAGCCCTTAAATTTAGTTTAACGTCATTGTATTGCCATAAGAATCCAAAAGATGATTTTGCATGTATGACGTCATGAACTTTTTTACCCGCTTTTGTGTATCTCAGTAATCCATGGTCAATTTTCTCCCAAATTTCAGTATGTTGTAGCTGAGACCTCGTTACATAGTAGGAGTTGCCTTCATTTTTCATTTTGATGACGTCTTCACGGTGTAAATTTCATTATACGCATGAATGTCAAAATCGCACTTCCGTGTTATGTCAATGGAAGGGGTATTTATGAAATGACATGACGAGCTTCTAGGGGCTGTATCTCACTAATATGTCAAGCTTTCACTCTGAAATTTCAGTATGTTGTAGCTGAGTCTACTACCTTTCGGGATAGTTGCCTCCGTTTTTTAATCAGATGTCGGGATCATGCCGAAATTTCCATTGAAACTTGAAATTGTGGTATCAAAATCGAAACGAGATAAACGCGTAAGCTTTCGTAGAATAACGCCATCTACAGTTTAAAGCATTATAGTTATAATAAAAACGCTGACAGAATCTATAATGAAAATTTCACAGTATCTTTGTTTCATAGACTTGTACAAAATGATTTGATTTTAACGTGAACAGTCAGTCGTGACGTCATCTAGGTGGCATTTTGTGTTTTTGCCATGAAAAGATGTTATCAACGATGGTGCAAATCATTTTCATGGTATTTTCTGGAGTGGGTAGTGTCATTACTTCATTCCTTTTGCAAAGTGGTTTTTGCCTCCTTCTCCTATTCTTTACTGTACTTTGTCCTTCTCTTTAATAGTCTCTTCACCATTTTTTTTTCTGACGAACTTTTTTTCTATAAGTGACTATTATTAACATGTTGTTAGCACATTAAACGTGACCATTTCAGACAAATCTCTGACATGTTAGTATGTTGCAGGTGCGCTTTGACCTTTCTTCATCGTTACCCCTGAATTTTAATGACTAGATAATATCACCGTACATCTGTCAGAACTTAGCATGAATTTGCATTGACAGACCACCTCATACTTGTACACAAGTATTTCTCATTTAAGGTGTTTTTTGTTATCTGGGGGCCTCTGAATATTCTTCAGTTCCTATCCCCCCCCCCCCCTCTCTCTCTCTCTCTCTCTCTCTCTCTCACTCTCCCTCTCTGTCCCGCTTTAAGAAATCTGTTTTCGTCTTTTCTTCATCCCCAAAATCTTAACGATTATCTTACAGAGCATCAATGCGTTGAACGCTTACGACACGTTGACCATTGGCTCGCTGTTTCCCGACATGGTATCTGCCCAACCCATCACCATGAACGATCTGGTCGTGTGGGGGCGGGCTATTAGATCGCAGGAGCGACATCTCTTGTTTGGAATGTCACGTGAGTAGCCCTTACCAATGCGCATGCTCAGTAATTCATAAACTCACATAGGCGGTCTCAATAAACAACTATATGCAAACACTTCATATCAAGTCAACCACCGTTCTCCGATCAGGAAACGATAATGTTCACTCTACAAAGTGAGGACATCACAAACTGTTTATAAACCAAAATGAATAAATCAAAAGCATTCTCTTTATAGGCTACAGCCATTTATTTGAACAAGAGAATATAGGTGATGGCATAAAAAACAGATTATTTAGAAATGTCCCTATATAAGTATTCATCATCGCATCCATTAGGTTATATTCGTACATGCATCTTTCACTGTCTCAATGGGCTGTATTCTGTTTTTAACCAGGTCGCGATTTCGCCATGGTCGAAAATGCCTACCACTACTGGACGGCGGACGGCTACGTTCGCCGAGACTGGGCGTCGATGGCCGAATACGACTCGCAGTATTCGGCCACTTTCCACCCGATGGACCGAGCGGGTGAGGCAGATGTTATCGTCGGCCACGGCCGCGACGAGAAGGGAAGCTCCGTGATGGTGCTCGGGGACGGAGACGGCTGGTTGTTTCTCGGTATGTGTTTAGTTCTCTTGTGCCATGTGACTTCTCGCAACGAAGTAATGATGAATGACGGGCTTACATTATAGGAACACGCTTTATCTAAAGATAACAATGGTATTTTCATATTTTCATCATCAAAGTATATGAGTAGCTTAATCAGTGAAATTGGGGTTTAAATGCTTGCCATTGTTATATGAGTTGCTATCCATCATGTCCATGCTTCAGTTCTTTGCATTCATTGATAACATGAATAATGCATTTTTTGACAAACTGTGATGTTTCAAAACGTCTTGTTGTACTATGTTTTTAACATTATTCATGGTAAGTAAGAATATTATCTTATATCTCCGTTTGTGCATCATTAAACAATCATTTAGAAGAAAACCGATTACAGGATCTTAAGTGGTGTTGCCTGTAACTTTTTTGAAAATTGCACCAAAATGTGATAAGAAACATAGCTTCCAGAGACAAAACAGTGAATTAAAGATATTGCTTTCCAAGTTGACAGCAGCTAAATGTCGGTGCCACGCATGGGACATCAAAGCATTGTAGTGATTGTGGAATGCTTTTGACATTCATTAGCACGCTTTAGTATCCATACAAATGTTTGAATATATTATGCTCGAGTTGTTTCTCCTTCCTAACACATCCCTGGGTGAACCACGAGAGTTCGGCATCTCTCACCTATTTCCTAATATCGGCGTTGTGTCCATTCTACTGGGTTTCCACACTGCCCTTAATCGAAAAGTAAAGTGGGGTCTTTAACGTGCACATGAGACCTCCATTTAATTCTTATCCGAGTGACGGAATGATATGACAACGGTCTTTATAAAATATGTATTCATTTATCTTTTTATTTTTTGTATGTGTTTACACTTTTTATTTAAAAAACAGGCGACTTTGCTCAAACCTGTGTCAGCAACATCCATAAATGCGAGGACGGTATCTCCGTCGCCACCTGGGTTAGACTCTCCCAAGTCGCCGACAACGACACGCACTTCTTGATCAGCTCCGGGGAACAGGTAGCCCGTGGCTTCTCCATTTATCAGAGAGACGTTGATCGCCTCGGAGCGGCTGTCACAGACGGCTATAAACGATGGGTGGCCGAGGCGGTGTATGTGCCATTCCTCCAGTTTGAAGGTGTGTGCAGGGAATCAGGATTTTGTATAAAACAAAATATAATATATCCCTCGGGGGAATATGAATCATCTTCGGGATAAATGAAATGCATATTTCGTTTATGTATGCCCTTCAGAAAAGATAAACAGAATGTATTTTTTATATTCTCCCTGGAAAACATGAAACATAACAAATATGTATTCTCGCACTATTTTTAGAGAAAGAATATCAATTAAATGTTTTATATATACTGCAGCTTAAATAACAGATAGCAAGTTCTATCTTTCTATCTATCAGATAACACTTACGTGTTATGTCATATATAGGCCTACGTTGGGCAAAAGGTTATTGTAATTCAGTATGATTGTTTGTCACAAAATATCATCAAACACAATGAAGATGTCAATAAATGTAATTCAAACACGACAAGCGTAGCATTCTACTCCAGTGAACACAATTCCTCCATGAAGGCCCTATTCTCTCTCTTATTCAGAGAACATGACTATTACCAACGCGCCGGACTTCGACTTCATGGGCGAGTGGACGAACGTTGGGCTGACGTGGTCGGCCAACGACGGGCTCTTCCTCCTCCTCAACGGCCGTATCGTCGCCCAGGATCTCGTCGGATACCAAAAGTTCCGCAACTTCGACACCGAGACGCGGCTCATCCTAGGGAGACGCAACGACTACCTCGGCCACGCGAGCAACATCTCCTTCGACGACTTGACCATCGCTGAACGCAAGATGAAGCCCTTTGAATACAGGGATAATTTCGCTCTTATGGGTAAGGTGTCTCAATTCAATCTCACCTGGAAACATCATACTATGTTCTCGGCTCGCATTAATAATGGAGATGTATATTTATATTTTATATATTTTCCTCTCGAAACATCTTAGTTTTTCTATACAAATACAATTATAGGTTCACTTATTCTCTGCATTATTAATTAACATTTGTGTCCAAATAACTCTTTACTTGAAATGCTAATGGGCAGTAACATTGTTAATGATTATCACGGACAGCACATTATGCAATCTCCTTCATCTTGTAATCAGACAACCTTCAATACGCGGATGCGAGATACTACTGGCCCACGCTTGATCTCGTGAGCGGAACGTTGAGGTCGCTCTACTCGCATAGTCTCCCGCCAGGCTTTGTCTACAATAACACTGCGTACCCGCGTGAGGGCTACGTGGGTCCGACACCTAATGTGGCCGTGGTAGACGACTTGACTGTGGAATTGCCTGGGTATCCAGACTACATCAGTTTGGGTAAAGTTTTTCTTTGTACATAACTATATTATGAGTTCTACATTTTTTTGAAGACATAGGCCTGATGATCACATTAGTAATGAAATCTGACAAAAATGAAAGTTACCTGAATTCTGCAGCGGATAATACAATTCAAGATAAGGGCCCTGTTGCATAAAACTTACCATTAATGGTAACTCTGCCTTCATGGTAACTACCATGGGAACACCGCTTGGCAGCCTATGAAATTCAAGGTTGCCATAGAAATTGCCATTGGTAACTAAATTACCATCAATGGTAAGTTTTATGCAACAGGGCCAAGATCTTGTTGCAATATAAAAGTTGTTGTCGTCGTTGTTTTTCTTAAGCTTTAATTTGTGTCTTCACCCAAAATTAAAATAGTTATTCAATAATTTAACAGTCGTTTCGGATCATAAATGTAAACTCTAATTTATTCAAGATTTATAAAAATCAAACATCTAAATGGTGACAATATAAAATGAAAACATAATATATTAATACAGCGTTCACATTTTATGAACAAAAGTTCTAAGCAAAAATATGTGATAATTTTGATACCAATATAGAAATATGCCAGTTACAACCTAATTCAAAATTATTTTAAAATTTAGTTGTAGGCCCAGTTAATATGTAAATACTAGTACAATGGGATTTTCTTTTAAGATTTAATTAAAAATTAATGCTCGATAAAATAATTATAATGTCATTACTATTAATATGCAAATATGAATTAGTATATAGATTTCAGAACTGCAGAAAAGTATTTAAGTTTACGTACTAAAATGTTTCAGGTAAGACATACACAAAAGTAATTATGATAAATTTACATTGTTATAAAGTCAAGCAAGATTATGTGGAATTGTGATTTGAAAATGTGTTTTCCTACAAAATCGAACTGCGTTTAAAGTATTGTTGTTTTTAAGTATTTTATATTTTCCCGGTCCATTTCACAGGGGATTTTCGAGAGAGTTTTATTGGTAAGCCCTGGATTAGCAAGCGCGGGCTGAGCGTGTCCTTCTGGGCAAAGATTACTTTCGATGACGGGAACGAGGAGGAGGCGGGACCGAACAACGCGAGAGAACGGGATGAGAATGCAACCGTCACCACTGCCGCTCCTATTCCTGATCGGGTCTACAAGAAGTACCTGATCAGGTGCGCTTAGATGGCCATTATTTGTGGCGGCGGGAAATAGTTGGAGGAGCGAAGGAGAGGGAGGGGGCGAGGGAGAGCGATGCGCATGTAGGGAGAGTGAGAGAGAATGAGAGAGATAGAAAGATATAGAGAGAGAGAATGAGAGAGATAGAAAGATAGAGAGATGGAGAGGGAGACAGAGAGAGAGAGAGAGACAGAGACAGACAGACAGAGACAGAGAGAGAGAGGAGAATAAGAGACAGAGAGAGACAGAGAGAGAAAAAGAAAAAAAAAGAAAGCACTAAGAACAAACCAAATTATCGCAATAAAGTATGAAAGGAAAAAAGTACGAGTTCAAGATTATATTTAAAATTGTGTTAATTTTGTAAATTGTTATAACTTTTTAATTGTCAATCATTTTTCGAGTCATATCATGTGCTAACGAAATTTGAAGCAACACAGACTTGACAGAATGTCATTTCGAAGAAATATTACATTTTTCTGTAACCTGTAACCAAGGCATACAATAATGTGATTGCTCTGACTCCTTATTGACCCCCCCCCCCCCAACACACATACACACAGCTCTGGAGGTCAGGGGTCAAGCAAGGGCTTCAACATCTTCATCGAGGGTCAAGGACTCAATTTCGTAGTCGACGACGGGAGGACGATGTCGTGGAAACTGATTTCAGCCGACGTAAGTTAACACAGGTGTATATGTTAAATAGAACATATTGTGTTGTGCGTCCGGATGGCGCAGTTCTCCACACCCCATAAAAGGAAAAGTCATCCAATGATTACATCCATAAAGACAAATGGTATGTGAGTTTTCCACACGTGGTGTATTACATTTTCTGAAGAGACCTGTATTAGCCAATCATCAAATTTAGACGTATTCCACAATTTTTTCTCGAGGACCATATTTACAACGTATCCGTTGTATCACGCTTTGGAGAATAGTAGCACATTTAACCATCGCCAAAACAACTCCATACAACGTTAACGTCTGGTTCATAAGAGAACGGTTGGCTTGCACTTTTAAACCCATGCTCCCAATAGACACCCATCGTTTCATGTTTATCGTCGACGTCATTTATATGCAATGTATTGTGCATGATTTTCGACACGTGAACGAATTAAGCGTTGTGAATGTAGGTATAACTCTACGCAATATGTAACTCTGAATGAAAACTAACTAAGAATCGTTTTCAAAATTTGTTTTACAGAACGTCCCTACCAACTCGTGGACCAATATTGCCTTCGTCTGGCACAGGAGGGAGCCCTTCCACATTTATATCAACGGCAAGGCAGTCACGCCCATCGATGCTGTCGTCAATACGTCATCCTGTTGCCAGAGCGACGGCAACTCTATGGACATGATGGACGTGATGGGAGGCAACGCAACGAACAACGCTACGGGACGCAACGAGACGAACTACGCTGCGGCGCAAAACGAAACGAGACCTACGCTCTTCACCATTGGTCGAGGGGTCTGCGAAACGGACGAGTACGCAGCCTTCAAGATGCATAACCTGGTGATCTGGGACAAGTATATCTACCCAGGCCATGTCTATAAGCTTCTCGGTATAACAGGTAAATAGCCTATGACCTATGACCTTAAAGAGAGCGTTGACCTTAAATGAGAACCCCCCCCCCCCCCCTCCTCCCCATTCCCCCATTATATATATACAGTAATAATTTCACAAAATTGTGGTATGCATTTCTTTGGGGTAGTACTTAGGAGATGTTTGATGATTATGGCCAAATGGATCAAAATCTGGTTCTGCCTTCTTTTCTTTTTCATTAATTATTCTAATGTCCCTTTTTACTCACACAATTGATAAAACGTATACAGATATCGAAAAATACTACATGGACATGGCCGAATTCTACTGGGCGTTCGAGATGCCGGCGAGTCTGCGGTGGCCCGTGCGCGAGTTCGTGGGCGGTGCCGGGCCGCGGGACGATCGCCACCACCTGGGCCGCAGCGCCTACACCGACGGCCAGAACGAATACGTGCGGCTCCACAACTTCGGGTCTCGCCACTGCCTGACCGACCCGGCGCTGTGCGAGAACGGGCTCGTGGTGGCGCTGTGGCTGGTGCTCAGAGATATCCCGTCCGGAACCAAGTGCCTGCTGACCACGGGCGCAGATATGAATGGTATGTGTGAACGTGTGTCTGTTGGTTTATCTGTATTAGTGTATGTATGTATATGCATACATGTATGTCCGTATGTATATCTGTATGTATGCCTGTATCTGTGCGTTTATGGGTGTATGTCAACCTGTATATACAATTGAGGCCAGAAATTTACATGCACCCAGGAAATTCAAAGAAAACTTGACACTTGCCAAACATCATACAATTTACTGTATCTTATAGAACATTTTTGCTATCATAACAAATTTGATATCAAACAAATGAGTATGTCATGCCCCTTTATCACATTGCTTTGTCATCAGGAGCTAAAAATATAGTTAGGTGTCATTTTTCCCGAAAAATCTCTATATTTTAGACAAATAAAAAATCACAACTTGACCAAAACATTTCATATTTGTGCTGGTTACTTCTCAACACAAACATTTCAGATTACACTTTTTTGTGCACTGGTGACATATCATGTAATATAATATAAATCATTGATTTGACATTTATATATTTCTATGAAACGATATTTGACAATGTAATGGCAAACGATATGATACATTTGGCACGAATATTACTTTTTTTCTTCCACCTTTCTTCCACCTCAACAATGATTTAATCCCAACGGCATTCCAATCATGTCAAAGAGCTTAATACGCTCTTTCATTTGATACCAGATTTATCATGGTAGTATTTATTTTTTCTGAAGATATAGTAAATTTTACGATGTTTGGCAAGCGAACAAATTTCACTGAATTCCATGGATGTGTGTAAACTTTTTGCCTCAACTGTGTGTATGTATGTATGTCTGTACTGTATGTATGTGTATGTGATTATAATTTAGTTAGACCTGTCTGTATAGACCATCCTGTAATAGCATATGGCAAAGGGAAACATATAAGTTTTTATGGACATCTGGTCTCCATAAACAAGTAAGATTAAATGAGAAAGCTCTGACCTCTGATGTGTCTTTATTGATAGTCGTCTTTGTCATGTTTGTAGGCGGGTTTGTGTCTTTTGAACAATCTTTGTCCTGATTAAACGCACTCAATACCAAGGTTTCAATTTGTGTGGGGTTTTTTTAGGTGAGCGCGGAGTGTCCATTACGCAGACTCCGACTGACGTAGAGGTGAAGGTCTCAGACGGTAGTCATACCTGGGCGGTCAAGAAGACACTGGACAAGGGTCACTTCGGGCGCTGGATCTACTTCGCCGTCAAGTGGAATGAGACAGAGGGTCTCAAGCTGTTAATGGACGGGGTGGACGAGGGAGAAAAGGTACCCCCACCTTTTTCTTCATTTTCTCTCCTCTGCCCCTATCCGACATCATCGCACGCTCGCCCTCTTAATTTAATCGTCCTCTCTATGCCCCCCCCCCCCTTCTCTCTCTCTCTCTCTCTCTCTCTCTCTCTCTCTCTCTCTCTCTCTCTCTCTCTCTCTCTCTCTCTCTCTCTCTCCCTCTCTCTCTCTCTCTCTCTCCTCTCTCTCTCTCTCTCTCTCTCTCCCTCTCTCTCTCTCTCTCTCTCTCTCTCTGATATCCTCTCACTTTCTCCCATTTGTTTATTTTTTTCCTCTTTATTTATCTTCCATCATCTCCCTCTCTAATGTTATTTTCTCTCTTACATAAGAATAAACTACCACATGACTGAGATAGACATAAAGAAACATTATAACTATTAGCAGGTATACCCGGTACATCATGACATGATATATACAACATCATGCGCATGTGGGTTGACCGTTGATGCATTCAGAGTAATACATATATTCCATTTATTGCAACCACTTTACATCTATTTGTACAAATGTCAATGGTTGATTAGCAAATACAATAATAATCATACCTATAATGGCACAATAATCAACCTGTATTAAACACAATAATGAAAATACAAACTTATTTATGCTAAATTACATCATATTGCACTGAAATATTGCAACCAAAATGCTAATTTTAAGTGTGTTTAGGGAATTCTAATTAGGTACTGAGTAAAATAAAATGGCATATTTTAAAAGCCGAAATAAGGAACCAAATTGAATCCGCAATGTATTAAACTATATACTGCAATAATTAATGGATATAAAAGGAGCTAATCAACATAATAAAAGATAAGAGTACTTATCATTTACCGGTATACAAGGATGTGTTCGTGACACTAAGTACTAAACAGAGTTTTAACTGAGTCAAGCGTCATGGAAATCACAAGGTAGATACAACTAAGTGTCATGCATATGTGTAAAAACAAATGTTAAATCCCAAATGGAATTGGCTAGAAGTACTGTAATCAAATCATATTAAATTTCATTGCATTCAATTTTGAAAGTACGAATAGAAGTTGGGAATTGAATAAGTATTTTCCCTTGACAGCTTGTTGGTGTTGCTGATGTCCGCTCGGGGACTCGTCAGACGGAGCTCCTACTGGGTCGCTGCAGCTACAGGGCATCATCCAAAGGATTTGTGGAAGCTCACTATGATGACGTCATCATCATTCTGCCGAAAACTGGCCAATCACTGCCCGACGCATCAAGCCTCCATGGTGATCCGAGTACGTCGTATCATGAGTATTGTCTTTGTGTTTCATTCAACAATCGAATATGCCTCTTTTCGTGTATGTTGGCTTTTGTGTTTTCTCATGCATTTTGTTTTTCCGCGTGAAATCTATTACATTTCTTTTAATTGATATATGGAAAGATTGTCAAAAAATGCACACCCAGCGACATTTTTGGGTGACGTTATATGCGGTATTGAGGATGGAAAATAATCAAAACTTAATACAAGTTAGAACTGTGTTCAACCCAATTCAAATAAAACAATACAATACAAGCTTAATCATATCAAATTCAACCATGTACTGTTTACAACTTATTTCAACCACTCCTAACCTTCTCCGCCAGTGTGCAGCGGATATGTCACTCCCGACCAGTACTTTAACCTCACCACATCCGAGAGCGGGGTCACACTCTTCGACGCGACCCCGACTGATCGTCAGGCCAGGTACGGAGGTGAGAGGAGGGCTGTAAACCTTTTCAACTCAACTTCCAGTCGTGGACGAGTCGATATAGGTGTGTATGCAATAACAGTGCACTATAGCTAGCAACTAGAGGAAGCAGTGGTGGTGGTGTGGTGGTGGTGGTGGTGGTAGTCGTGCTGGTCTGGAAATTGTGATAATGGTAGTGGTGATATGAGTAGCAGTTGATGTGAAGGTAGTAGGTGAAGTAGAAGTAGTAGCAAAAGTAGTCGTAGTAGAAGTAATAGTAGTAGTAGCAATAGTAGTAGTAGTAGTACTAGTAGTAGCAGTAGTGGTAGTAGTAGCAATAGTAGAAGTAGTAGTAGTAGTAGTAGTAGTAGTAGTAGTAGTAGTAGTAGTAGTAGTAGTAGTAGTAGTAATAGTAGTAGTAGTACTAGTGGTGGTAGTAGTAGTAGTAGTAGTAGTAGTAGTAGTAGTAGTAGTAGTACTAGTAGTGGTAGTAGTAGTAGTAGTAGTAGTAGTAGTAGTAGTAGTAGTAGTAGTAGTAGTAGTAGTAGTGGTAGTAGTAGCAATAGTAGAAGTAGTACTAGTAGTGGTAGTAGTAGTAGTAGTAGTAGTAGTAGTAGTAGTAGTAGTAGTAGTAGTAGTAGTAGTAGTAGTAGTGGTAGTAGTAGCAATAGTAGAAGTAGTACTAGTAGTGGTAGTAGTAGTAGTAGTAGTAGTAGTAGTACTACTAATAGTAGTAGTAGTAGTAGTAGTAGTAGTAGTAGTAGTAGTAGTACTAGTAGTGGTAGTAGTAGTAGTAGTAGTAGTAGTAGTAGTAGTAGTAGTACTAGTAGTGGTAGTAGTAGTAGTAGTAGTAGTAGTAGTAGTAGTAGTAGTAGTAGTAGTACTAGTAGTGGTAGTAGTAGTAGTAGTAGTAGTAGTAGTAGTAGTAGTAGTAGTAGTAGTAGTAGTGGTAGTAGTAGCAATAGTAGAAGTAGTAGTAGTAGTAGTGGTAGTAGTAGTAGTAGTAGTAGTAGTAGTAGTAGTAGTAGTAGTAGTAGTAGTAGTAGTAGTGGTAGTAGTAGCAATAGTAGAAGTAGTAGTAGTAGTAGTGGTAGTAGTAGCAGTAGTAGTAGTGGTAGTAGTAGTAGTAGTAGTAGTAGTAGTAGTAGTAGTAGTAGTAGTAGTAGTAGTAGTAGTAGTAGTGGTAGTAGTAGCAATAGTAGAAGTAGTAGTAGTAGAAATAGAGCGAAATCAGGAGGAGCAGCAGTGGTTCCAGTGGCATGCAGTCGTGTAGTTTATGACCATGATTGTCAGCACACTTGTCCAAGGAGTTTGGTGATTTTCAAAGCAAAATATCAACAGAAGATATGAAAAAAGTTAAATTCCTATTTAAGAGATATGCGGAGAGAGCGAGAAGGAGAGAGAAAGAAGGAGAGAGAGACAGAAAGAGAGACAGAGAGAGAGACAGAGAGGGAGAGAAGCGGGTGTGAGGTAGAAAGAGTGAAAGGGGGAGAGGGAATGTCTACTCCACTCCAACTAGGCGTTGTAGCGTGCGCATGTAATCCGAGCGACTGTGAAAATTAAAACTCGGCAAAGTTTTGAGATTCGAGCGCGGGCCGTGTGTCATGTGTGTTATTGAAAACGATGAGAAAAGATCGGTCCCAGACTTAAATAGACATGTCTGATTGATATACGTGTGTACAACTTGAACTCATATAAACCACATGTTCCTTTATGACATTCCCCCATCCTCTCCCTACACACACACAGGTAACTTCCGTGGGTCTTGTCTCAGCTTCCCGTCTGCCTGTCACAACGGCGTGACCCTGTCCTTCTGGTTCAGACTGCTCGACCTCAGCAACCTTGACGACCCCGTGCTCAACCCAGGGAAAAGAGCCTTTATCCTGAGGTGGGTCTAACGTTTTAAAAAGACATGACTGCATCTAATGAATAAATAGAATGAACAATGTTAAATACTACGTATTTATTATATATCATGATACATACACAATGAATTGAAACCATTTTTGAACAATTAAAGTTTTTCACAAAATGGGTGTAAGAATCTCCTAAGAATTTTTTTTACTCTAGTGCATGTTCTAATTTACATTATGACACAAATCATACTATTCATGCTATTTGGAAAATGTTCTGCCTATTTGGAAGATGAAATTCCCAAAAAAATGTTTTAGACAAATTTTCTGGCCCAGTGTGTTGTAACTCCTTACCATAGATCCGGATAAATTGGTCATGCGTCGGTATATTTTGTCCTGTAACTTGTTGCATAGTCATTTTTTAAAGGGGAGTGTTTTAATTTATGCATTTTTTGTTATTGCCCACTCTACAAAACAAATTATACACATTTTTGTGTGCTTCAGTAGAATTGTGAGCACACGATAACTTTGGGATATTCGTAAACCATGCAAAGTGGTCTTATGTATACAATTCGTGCAGACGCACTCGAACCTGTGCATCAATTGCATAATTATCATGATTATTGCTAACGTTGACACAGACAGGTCATTTATCAAGGTCAGACTGTTCCATTGTTCTTTTCTTATGTGCAGTTCTGGCGCACAGGACGTCAATTCAACGGGCTTCGCCATCTTCACGAACAACGTCACGACCACGGTCGAGGTTAGAACCGAGCATCGCAAGTGGAAGAACCATTACCTCCTGGGCTTCGGTGATGACTGGACCAATCTGGCCCTCTCCTGGTCCCAGCGGCTGGGGCTTATGTTCTATGTGAACGGGGTCCTGCAATGTGAGTGCGTCTTGATATGCCCTGTTCAAATACAAAATACGTCCTTGTTTGTTTTTACTGCGTGGATTAAAAAGTTACGTTCACACGTGCACATATTTTTCATCCATTTTGTTTAAATACAACCTCGATTTTCTATTTGTCAATGTTCGAGCTCTAGAGCCCTGTGCACTTTTTTGTGTCTATACTGCTTGGCGTGCATATAATTGCATAATACCGTGAGTTTTGTGTGAACGACATTATAGTATACTTCACACGCACGCTTTCAAATTTTGTTCACGTCTTGTGCAAACATTTTGCAGCTTTTTGGCGATACATGTTGTGATTTGACGTCGTTATAATTGATTGCATGCGATGATCGTGTCACATTCTTATTCAGCCGAAATGCATGTCAGTGATAGCTTAAACATCTTCACATGTTAGATTTGTATTAATTGTAGCTTGCTTGTATAACACTACTTAAACATCAGTGTGATGTAATAATCCTCCGAAGCAAGTTTAAACCACTGTTTTATTGCCATGCAAGTAACTTTCTAGTAGTACCCAACAAATCTTGATTTTCTTCTGAACATATACAAACAATACATCTACTATGTCTACTATACTATTTTTTTACAGTTTTTTCTTTAAAGATTATACTCTACCAAGTCTTATATGCCATGATTTAAAACAAAAATTAAAGGGCTTTGCTATTTCCTCCGACCTTGTAAATTTTATTCGATACGATTTCAACAAAACAATATAATTATCTTATCCAGATGATTACGAGCTCCCGACAACGATAGATTACGACCACTTTACATTCAATGTCACGAGTACGGCCGCCCCGACAACTACTAGCGTTCCGCCAACAACGACACAGGCCACGACCACGGATCCGACCACGACGGCAGCACCCGTCACCACACCGGCTAACGTGACCGGGCCGGGGAACGTGACGTTCGCATACACAACGGGAGAATCCGTCACGACCGGGAGGAGGGCACCGACAACAGCGGATTACACAACCACGCCCGTGATCACCACGGCTTATCGCTGGAGCCCGCGCGAGAACGACACCTACTCCGATCTGGTGCTCGGCGCACGGAACGACCTCGACGAAGGCTACTTCCGAGCCGTCTTCGCAGATCTGGCTGTGTGGTACGAGGTCGTCGATGCAACCAACCCGATGCTGCCCGCCATCGTCATGGGGGAAGAATGCCACGAAGTCGGTGAGTGGAGGGAAGAATCCTAGAGTCTAGTGTTTGTGTCCGCATTGCCAAACGACAGAGACTACACCAGTCTCAGTTTCATATTCAATTTACAAGTTTAAATCATTCCCACTCTATGAAGCTCCCATCATGTCATAGTTTCATTAGTTTAGTGTGCTGTTCCATCGTTTTATGTTGTGTTTCTTGGTGTCTTTGTCTGTATCTTTTTCCACAATTCATATTGTAGGTTGTTCCCCCTACGCATTCATACAGCACAACCAGCTGTATATTTCAATGTATCTCTTTCAAGACCTCTTTATCTTACCCCCGTTAATCGTGTCTTCCTCAATTCGTCATTGCATGTCGAACTCCTTACCCATCTTTGGCTGAACATTGCTTAGTTCTCTTCTTCTATTCGCTTATATATTTCATATATATTATTATATATTTAATTCTAATTCCAGAAGGGTGGTTTTATATAGGGCCGAGGGTGCATCTTGTTAAGTTTTTAACAAGTTGCATGAAGAAAATTCTGTAAACCTAACAATTAAAGCAAACATCCTACGACCCTAAGTCAACTCGTCCTGGTTTTAGAAATTGCACATTAGAGTAAGACATAATTCCAAAGTGTTAGATATACATAATTCTTGAAAATGTACACGGAAGTGGAATAGACATACTTGCAACCACGCAGTTAGGAAATAATTAACAAATTAATTGTATTAATGCTAATTTATATGCTATTTATATCCAGTAACAGTATCAGTGTTGATGAACATGGATTTAATGTACCCTGCTATTACTCAGGCACATTAAAAAAGTCATTGTGCTGGGGGAAGATACTTATAGCAGCTTAGGTTAAGTCGCTCCCCGGTAAGCAGTAGATTGCAGGTTCAAATCCCGTCTGGTTCCAACATGTTTTTTCTTACTAGTTTTTTGTTCATTTACATGATGGAGCACGCTCTAATTACTACTGGGCGTATGCCTAAAATTCATTTGAAAATTGAAATTATTCCATAAAGCCCTTTCACTAAAATCTCGGCTTATAACAGCTTATTGTTGAATGTCAAATGAACATTTTGGTAATTCAAATTATCATGTTTAATACTTTACATTTCAGCATTTGTTTCAAATAAAGGTATTTAAAAATGAATTACGCCGCGATATAGCCCCCACATTTTCACAGTTCTTTGGTACTAGATTTACAAATTAATTGCCCCTGTCGATGAGTGTAGCACTTGAAAATCAGAAGAAACCAGTTTCTTTGTGATTATGAAAGTTGTGCCTCACATTCAATGCCCACACATGCATACTGAAAAACTTAACTTCAAATATTGAGATAGTAGAAGTGTTAGATATGACTATGGTTTATCGATTTTCAGCCGCATCACATATCACAAACATCATTCATATCTACCCTCCCCAACCCCTCCCATTCTTAATCACGTTTTCATGTTATCATGCACAAGTTGCCCCCCTGAAAAACAGCCTTTGGTTGAAGAGGGTCACCGTGCTAAAATAAAATGAACTGAACTGAACTGAACTATATTTACTAATTTGCAGTATAAAGTCTAGAGACGTAAATTTCGCATCTTATTATCCCCCTTCCCTGTTTAGCAGAGAAGAATAGGGATGGGTGGATGTAGTTTGCATATACATGCACTCTACAGCCTCTGCTGCACACAATATGACCAGTTTGATATCGCCTTTTCTTACCTGCATTTCCTCTTGGCCGTCAAGCCGTAACGGATAACCATGCAGAGCTGGCGGCCCATGAGGTCTGGACAGGGACCATTGAGTGCAATGACCGACATTTGGCCGACTGCACGCGGGACTTGGATAATTTCTTTGAAGTGGTAAGACCCCGCCCTCTTTCACCAACGCCGCCCCCCCCCCCCCCTACACACACACACACACACACACAAACAAAAACAAAGATTCACGTACACTCACATACACGCGCACGCACACAAAAACACACACACACATAATATGACAGATATATGTAGAGGGAGAGAGAATGAGAGAGAGAAAGAGAGAGAGAGAGAGAGGGGGGGGGAGAAATGGGGGTGAAGGGGGTGCGATGGCGTATAAAATGTAGATTTAAAACACAACTTAATAAACACGCCGCAGAAGAAAAAAAATAACATTTCGGTCATAGGCCTACAAATAAGACAAATGATAACACATACATATAAATATGAGCATAAATACACGCCTTATGTTGCGGTAAACTTTTTAATAGTGATTATCATCACAATTTTGTGTTTGTTATTACTCCCCCGAGTTTATTTAGAAACACATAGAAAGGAGCTTTTCAGCAAAGCCGTGTAAAAGTAGTTAGAATGCTTTGATGAATTTACAGAATATTTTGTGAATGTATTTATGTATTTATATAGTATGTCTGCCCATATCTGCATGCGTATGCGAGACTTTTTTCTGTCTGTTTGCATGTCTATCCCTGTTTGTATGTAGTTCCTTAAAACTGTATTGAACTGCGCTCCGGTCGAAGTGATTACCCATAATGTTATATTCGTCTTCCTTAGATCGCGAAAGAGTCCTTCGACGACCCCATCGTCTACGCGATCGCCAAAACGAGACTATTGAACTACACGAACACCGACCTGTACATGACCGTAGACGAAATCCGCATGGCCACGGTGCTCCTCGACAAGGCCCTGACCAGGACACTACCTTCAACCATGGACTCGACCAGCGCCCTCAACGACATGGAGGTATTATAGCAGAAGGTCGTTGGCTTATGTTTTGAGGCACGTCTGCTTAAAAGGATGATCCCCCTAAATAATTGAAATAAAAATGGAAGGTGGGTTGCATGATGACTAATGTAAAAAAGAAATCAACACCATCTTGGAATGCATGTTGGCAAACAGAGAAGGGGGAGAAGCAAACTAATATAGAGGTGTAACTTTACCATGTTAATGATAATCACCTGATGAAAATACAAAACAAGAAGAAAAGGAACATAACTTGAAGAATACAAAAAGCAAATGGAAGAAGAACCCCCCCCCCCCCAAAAAAAAAAAAAAAAAAAAAAGATCAAGCACAACAAGCAAAAACATGAAGAGCAAGAAGAAAAAATACAGAACAGGGAGAGAAAAAAATCTATATAACTGTTCTGGTGTTTATTTTCTCCTCCCAGGATATTTTGAGCGTCACGAGCAACCTATTCAACCAAAACCGGCGGAGGCGATGGACCACCATTCACCAGGTAACACTGCAATGCTGACATGGCTGAGGCACATCTTGCGTTCCCTCGCATTCGAATAATGACAAACTTGCTGTAATATTATACATGCCATGTTTTGTATAACTATCTCCATGTGAAAGGAATACCAAGTTTTGTTTCTACATGACAACATATTCAATGATAATATCTCCTATAAGCGAAATGCCCACGAACTAGGATCTAAACCCAATAATTTACTTGTCGAACCAGGGACGAAGGCGCCGCGGAGCGTACGACAAGGAGACGGCTCTCGGCTTGACGTCGAAGCTCGAAGACTACCTGATGTCGATAGCCAAGATCATCGAGGGAGCCAATGGGACCAGAATCGACGTCGACATGACCCTCGTCTCCGATAACATCGGTAGGTGACGACGAGGGTGTTGGACTGCTAGTGATAATGATGGCAGTGGTTGTGGCGTTTGTGATGTTGATGATGCTTGTAATAGTGTAAAAAAGGAAAAGGAGTGAGAGTTATTGGTGGTAGTAGACAGAGTAGTAGTAGTAGTAGTAGTAGTAGTAGTAGTAGTAGTAGCAGTAGTATGACTAGTAGTAGGAAGAGCAGTATCAGTAGCAGAAGTACTTGAAGGAGTAGTAATAATAGTAGCAGGACCGTTAGTAGGAGTAGAAGTAAGAGTACTAGCAGACTAGTAGAAATAATCAAGGTGACAGTAGAGTAGTAGTATTTTGTATACACGTTTGACCAATTTTTGGTCATGCTTGAATCCACCCCTCCTCCTTCTCCCGACCATATGCAGTCGCCCATATCGACCGATACAAGTTTGATGAGATAGTACCAGGCACTGTCTACAAGTTCCCCAACTACGACGACGCCCGCATCCAGGCCTTCAACGAGTCCTGGGGGTTCCCCTCCGATCACATCAGTCTGCCTTCTAACGTCTTCGACTACATTCCAGCCACGACCGGTGAGCGCCGTTTCTGCCTCGTCTCAGTCGGGACGAAGAACTTTTAAAAGAAAATTTTATCACTATTTACCTTTCAAATTGGCAATATTGTTCATGAAATTTTATTGGAAAACTGAATGTAAATTTCATTACTAATAATTACCAATCATATAGCAACATTCTTAGTATGTGGAATATAATGGTGTATATATTACCTTCGTAATGATTTTCCAAAGCAAATTCAAGGTCAAATGATCACTTGTCTTCAAATTGGCAAATTGAAAAGGTTTAAATCCCACTTTCAGATTAACATGATTATTGCTTTGACCTAAATGACTTTGACGTTTTGTTAATAATTAACAAAACGTCAAAGTCATTTAGGTCAAAGCAATAATCATGTTAATCTGAAAGTGGGATTTAAACCTTTTCAATTTGCCAATTTGAAGACAAGTGATCATTTGACCTTGAATTTGCTTTGGAAAATCATTACGAAGGTAATATATACACCATTATATTCCACATACTAAGAATGTTGCTATATGATTGGTCAAGAGTTGATCACGTGATGAGGCGTATTTTTTTTCTATCAGATCACCTGAGAATAAAAGTTCGTTACACTCTAGGTGATAGTACTTTTTGGTTTCGCTGATCTCTTCACTATTCACAGTACTAATGCGTGATTAATATTTTGAGTACGCGCGAAATAAAAGTGCGTTACACTCGGACTATCACTTGACATCTAACGCGTCCTAACGCGCGTCCTAACGCGCGTCCTAATGCGCGTCCTAATACGCGTCCTAACGCGTGTTCCCCATGGCAGCGGCTCGAGGTTATGGAGATAAGTAAACATCACCTTTTTACGTCAAATTGTCATTTTTGGTATAGATAGTTGGTTTCAGATGTGGAATATAAAGCAAATAATCAACTTTTGGTTTCAAGCAATGAGACGAGCTATCACTTCCTCGGCGATCTGAATGTATACGCTATCTTTCCTCAGCTGCGCTTCGGAAAGATAGCTACATCCAGATCGCCTCGGAAGTGATAGTTCGTCCCATCACCCTCACCAACGCTGATTATTTGCTTACTAAATGCCCAAAATGAATTCATCTTGTGCAGAAATGTAGCTTTTTCATGCGATGCATCTTTTATTATTTTCAATAGTTAATATCAAAAGTTACAGCACCAAACCACATGTGGTACTTGGTCCCGAATGGGTTGTTTGATGGATAGTTTTGGTATAACTTATGGTAATGCCACTTCCATACTCCAGACATCATAGGTATGGTGGGTTCTGGTCTTCTGGTCTGGAATTTAATCGTATCGCAAAATGATTTGTTCGGATTCTTTATAAACAAAAGAAGAAACACAAGAAAAGCAAGAAAAACATCTACAAACCATTACTTTATAGCTTTGCACAATATACATGATGTAATATTCAAAATAGTATTGCTTTAATATCGATGATAACGATGCGACAGGTTTCATAAACAATTATTTTCCGCCGAAAGACAGCCAGACACGTGTATATTTATTTCATTCCATTCATTCTCAGATAACAAAGGAGAGATAATCATGCTTGGAATCCTATTCAACACTCTGAACGACATCCTACCAGTGACCAGCCTGGAAGAGTAAGCAGCTCTCTCTCTCTCTCTCATTAGCTCTCTCATTCTCTCTCTCATTCTCCCTCTCTTTCTCCTTTCTCTCTCTCCTCTCATCCTCTCTCTCTCTCATTCTCTCTCTATCGCATTCTCTCTCTCTCTCTCTCATTGTCGCTCTCTCTCTCTCTCTCTTTCTCTCTGACTGTCTTTGCCTGTCTCCCTGCTCCTACATCTCTCGGTCTCGCTGCCCCGGTATCTATTGCTCTCTTTATCTTCCTTTCTGTCTGTCTTCCCCCCCCCCCCCCCTACTCCTGTACCCATATGTTTGTACATGTCTCATTCTTCTTTCTGTATCTGTCTCTATCTCTCTTTGTTTTTTGTTTTTTTTATCTTTGTTTCGTTCTTTCATGTTCACCGTCTGTCTGTCTGTCTGTGTGTGTCTCTCTCTCTCTCTCTCTCTCTCTCTCTCTCTCTCTCTCTCTCTTCCCCTCTCTCCGTCTCTCCCTCTCTATATTCGTCGTTTTAACTCTCGTCCCCATACCTCGCTCTCCTCTCCCTCTGCAGGACATTGTACAAGGATTCCCTGAAGGTTGACAGTCGCATCCTGTACTTCCGTGTGGAGCCTCCGCTGCGCAAGACTCTCTACAATCCCATCATTTTCCAGCTTGAACACAAAACGGTAAAATGGGGGCATTCAAAACGATAATTACAGATCTGACAAATTATGTTCCAGATTTTTACAAAGGGCATATAACGTATTAAATATGCTAGCTCTGGCTGTCATGTAGCTTTAACCAATGTTACAAGGCACAGACATCAAACAAGTGAAACAGCTTACTTACTCGGGGAGCTGGATCACCTCTTTGATGTGAGAAGGAATTCGGAAAGGGATAGCCAAGTCGAAAGATACTTTTCAGAAGATGAGAGTTGTCCTGTGCAACCCGAAAATCATTATAGCCAAAAGAATGAAGTTTTACCATGTTTTATCGAACAATAATGGCAATAATGATGTGCGGGTGCGAGACTTCGAAAATTCTAAACAGAAGTAGAGAGGCTCATCAGTGTATCAGAAGTGAAGAAGATCTTTTTGGAGTGTGTTGCAATGGCTGTACATTGTCAAGCTTCCTGCTGCATACTCGTATGTAATTCATTTTCTCTTTTGCAGCCGGTGTCGGCATCAGCGGATGAACCATTTTGTGTCTTCTGGGATTTTACCGCCCCGTAAGTATTTTGGAGACTTTGGTATAGATTTTCATTTAAGTCCAATTAGATGTACGTGATGGATGGCCATGCCAACATTATAATACATATGCATTTAACGTATTAGCATAGTGGTTATTAGCATATTCGTAAGAGAATTTTGAAAGTTATGAGTGGAATGGTTTAACTCGTAAACACGAACATGAAAGCGACCCTCCTCACCTCTCAAATATTATGTAATCTTCTCTTATATAACCCGATCACCGTCTAGATATGTACATTAGATCTTGAAAAAAGTGTTTGTTCATATTCATGTAACTCTTAACATGCCATGCCATTTGTGGATGGTATCACCACCAATACACACATGAGAAACATTTTCTGACACATAGAGGGTTAAGAGAGACATGTGTTATGTCACTTCTGTCCTGTAGGTATACGACGGAGGGTGCCTGGAGTAGGATGGACGTCAGCCTAGAGGAGACGAACGAAACCCACACCACGTGTCACTCTACCCATCTCACCCACTTCGCCATTCTGACTCAAGCAAAGGATCCGGTGGTACGTCATTCGATAAACCCCCTATAAATAGAGAAAAATGTCTCGGTATCCCGCCATAGAGAAAGCAATATCAGTTCAATGAGTGTCATAACTGGTGTCTTTAATTGTTTACAGTTTGCATATTAGATCTTAATTTATGGATGAAGTTCCCTAATGAGAAATAGGTCTCGGTCTCAAATGTATAGGTCTTGACCAATATCAAGTCAAAGTGTGTCATAACTGATATCTTTGCAGTTACACCTTAGGTCTTAGTTTCCGAATGCTTGTGTAGCGTGAATGTGTTTGGCACTAGGACCAAGTGCAAAAGTAGCATTAGATTGGAACTGCTCTCTTACTGTCTTACGAGTGGAAATGAGTGAGGAAAATAATCCGCACATGAGAGAAACAATCAGATATCATTCTAAGTCAGAGTTATATCATGCATGGGCGAAAATCGCTCCCCGAAAAGTTGGGGGACATGTTTTTCCTCAAGAAGTAACCGCTGAGCGGAGGGAGGGGGGGGGGAGTAGTGACGGATTTTTTTTTGTGGAGGTGTTTTTTTTCCATGATTTTTTAATCCCGCCCAGTCTCTGAAAGTGCTCTCAGTGGGGGGGGGGGGGGGGGGGGGGGCGGGGTTGGGATGACGTTTTTTTCCATATTTTTGTCCCGCCCAATCTCTAAAAGTGCTATCAGTGTGTTCGTGTGTGTGTGTGTGTGGGGGGCACATTTGATATTGTGGGGGTAGTGGGGGGGGGAGGCATTTAGTATGGTGGGAAGGGGGGACAGAACCGAAAACAGTGGGGGGGGGGGGACACGTGATCTTGTGGCCGTACAGAAACGAAAATAGTGGGGGACATGTCCCCCCGGGATTTCCGCCCATGATATCATGTAGGTTTCATGAAAACAAGTCATTATCATTCACCGTGGCATTTCTTTGTATTTTATCTATTCAAACAAATCCTCTGCTGCATCGAATACTCATGAAAACATCTCACGAAACCTGTATGAATAAGTTACAAACTTATCATGGGAATGTGTGTCCAGGTCACCTACAGCCTGAAACATGCACATTTGTAGAAACAAAGGTTAAATCGTATTACTAATTCATATTTGTTTTGTTTCTATGTATCTTTATACAAACAAAACTCCTCAACGACATTTATCTTATATCATGTTATTGACTCACAATCGTTCACATTCTATTTCGTCTTCAAACTGTTAATTCGTTTATATCTCTATGACTTGCGTTCATAAACTCCTTCATTTATATTATCTGTGTTTTGTTTGTTTTATATTACTTCTCTGCAGGTGGTATCGATTCATACTACGTATCTAACGTACATTACGTGGGGAGGTATCGGTCTGTCTGTGATCGCACTGTCCATCCTCCTGCTCGTCTTTATCTCGGTCTCGTAAGTATACGACCCTCCAAAATATGATGCTTTTGTAAACATATCATACAAGGGATAGAAAGGATTAAGGGAAGATGGGAAAAGAGTGGAAGGGTTGGATAGAGAGAACGATTATCGGAGAGATGGTGTTTGTGACAGAAAGAGAAAATAGAGAGAAGGGATATTAAGGGAACGAGAGATAGGGAGAAACAAACATATGATGAACCGACAGATATATTATACACAAAACGGAGGCGAGATATGTAGACGCAGAGTGTGAGAACGGGCTATAGAAGGGGTATAAGGGGAGGGGTAGAGACAGGCAAAGATAGAGCATATTTATAAAGATGATGGGGTTGGAGGAGGAGAGTGAGTGAGAAAGGTGAGTGAGGTGGAGAAATAGAGAATTAGGGAGATACAACTGAACGGGCAACGGAAGTATCAAATATACACTTAGCTTAACTGAGGAGTTGATTTCCTTCAAGATCATTGCTGAATAGATCATAGCATACCTTTTCATTTTGTTGGAGAGAAATGCAATGGCCATGAATCTCCGCACATTAATGGTCGGACACCAACGCTCTGCTCACGAGATACAATACTAGAAGCTAAACAAAAGCCAAGATACGTTTGACAAGATACAAACGTATTTGTTTGTTTGTTTGTTTTTGTAGTGATGTGCGGACGATCCGGAACGCCATCCACGTTAACATGATCTTGTCCATGTTGTTTGCTAAGATCACCTACATCGTCGTCGACTTCGTTCGCCCAGCCGACTGGGTAAGTATCTCGACTTGTGGGCGTGTGCAATGTGCCATGCACTTTCCCCTACTCCACTTGTATTCGCCGTGCTTATCCTATACTCGTTCATTCGTTACTTCCATCCTGCATGTCAATGGGGCTTACAAGTAAATCTACTATCATCGCATTATCATTATCTCTCCTGTCGTTTGTGTTACAATTTGTAGGATGTGTTGAAATATGTAGATTACATGTACATAGTTATATAGATGGATATGTACAGTGCGAGATAGATAAAAAGAATTACAGATACAAAAAATAGATATAAAGACACGTTGATAGATATATATATAAATATATAAATTCATATAGAGAAATAGGGAGCTAAATCGAAAAAGAAATGTATGTGGATAGGTAAATAGATTGTTAAATTTTATGTTACATCAACAGATAAACAAATAAAATGAATTGCAAGGTTGATACAAATCAAAATAAGGCATCTCCATGAAATCCAAGTTGGTTTGATTTAGAGATGAATAATTCATGTGAGGGATATAAAGATAAAAAAAAAAGGAAGTGAATGCAAAAACGGTCAAGGCTTTTGCAGCTTTTAACATATTATCCTGGCACAGGACTGGTCTTAATCTTGTTTATGTTTATTAACTAAAGATAAAGTCGTATTACAGTACCTCGCATGTATTGTGGGCATGGTGGGGGCGGAGTTATAAACCGCACACAGCTTAAAGGTATCGGAAAGAAATTCCTATCGTCCGGACACGCCAGAAATCCTATCCATCTTGATGGGATTTATTCCCAAAGTGGAATAATTTACATGTACTTACTTATATTTTAAGTTGAAACTATATCGCACAAACATAATGAACAAATTAGAGATAGGTTTATGATAATCGTGACAGTGAATTTGTGCAAATATCGCGAAGTTCAACGAAAGTGTATTATTTGAATGAGTTGGTAGGCGGACATGACTGTTATGCACTGTTCACAAGGAAGCGACTTTCCGCTGCCGGCTTGCGGCTCACCGCTCGCCGCCAGTACATTGTTGCTTGCGGGGTTTTTTTTCATTCGCGGCAAACAAAGGAAATCCCTTCGAGTAGCCGGCTGTGAATAGCAAGGTGGTCTGTTGCACCACAAATTGTCGTCCCTGCACAAATTGACGTCGACGACAATTTGTGCAGAACCCTGACACCACAAATTGTCGTCCCTGCACAAATTGACGTCGACGACTATTTGTGCAGGGGGCTGACACCACAAATTGTCGTCCCCCCTCGAAACACATTCAATATGACGTTGAAGCCTTCAAGGCCATTAGGGGCTTACATTTTTGTTAATATAATAATTCCTGACAAACATAATACATGAAAACCAACACATAACTCAAGTGTATGAATGCACACAAACCAAAATAAAAGGTCACGTTAAAGTTTGCAGAGTGTGTGTGTGTGTGTGCATGTGTGTGCATGTGTGAGTGTGTGCGTGAGTGGGTGTGAGTGTGTGCGTGCGGGTGTGTGTGTGTATGTGCGTGTGTGTGAGTGCGAGTGTGTGTGTGCATGCATGTGTGTGTGATTGTGTGTGTGCGTGTGTGTGAGTGTGAGTGTGTGTGCATGTGTGTGTGATTGTGTGTGCGTGTGTGTGTGTGTGTGTGTGAGCGTGTGTGTGCGTGTGTGAGTATGTGCGTGTGTGTGTGAATGTGTGTGTGTGTGTGTGTGTGAGTGTGTGTGTGCGGGTGTGTGTTTGTGCGAGTGTGTGAGTGTGTGTGTGTGCGTGCATGTGTGTGTGATGGTGTGTGTGCGTGTGTGTGAGTGTGAGTGTGTGTGCATGTGTGTGTGTGATTGTGTGTGTGCGTGTGTGTGAGTGTGAGTGTGTGTGCATGTGTGTGTGATTGTGTGTGCGTGTGTGTGTGTGTGAGCGTGTGTGTGCGTGTGTGAGTATGTGCGTGTGTGTGTGAATGTGTGTGTGCGTGTGTGTGTGTGTGTGTGAGTGTGTGTGTGCGGGTGTGTGTTTGTGCGTGTGTGTGAGTGTGTGTGTGTGCGTGCATGTGTGTGTGATGGTGTGTGTGTGCGTGTGTGTGAGTGTGTGTGTGCGTGTGTGCGTGTGTGTGTGAGTGTGTGTGTGTGTCTGTGTCTGTGTGTGCGTGTCTGTGTGTGTGTAGAGGGGGGGGGGGGGGGGTTATGGGGTAGCGGTACCAGGTCAACGGATTGAATCAAGGTTTGTGTGTATTGTGCCCGAAATAGTCCCCATTTAGTCGACTAGAATTGTGTGAATTAGTGATATAGTGGGGCGGTTAAGCAACAAATATGAGGTGAATAGTGCACTTTTGTCTACCAGCACCAAATTTGGCACACATGTTCAAAATCATATTTGGAACAATATTAGATATAGAGGCATTTTTAGGGGCGCCTGGGAGCAGCCACCAAAGTGCCCTAGGGGCCCTCATTTGTTATTTTTACTTCTTTTTGAAAACGCACGCCCTGACTTGAAAAAAAAAAACTTGATATGAATCATCCTATGATAATAGGGACCTTACCTTGTTAAAATGTGTGGTCATAAGGGGCAAGGAGGCCGGTGGATAGCCCCCAAACGCCCCTGGGGGGCATTTTTCTCTTGTTTTAGGTCATTTCCTCAAGAAAAAATAACTTGATTCTAACCAAACTTGATAGGAATCATCCTTAGGTAATAGCAAACTTTAATTGTTAAACTTGGGATACAACAAGAAGCAAGTGGCTGGGGAAGGGGGGGGGGGGTATCCCCCAAAACGCGGCGGGGGAAACTGTCTTTAAATTTTTTAAATACTTTTTCTCAAGAATAAATAACTAGAATCATCCTTAGGTATTAGGGACCTTAGGTTTTTAGAATGGGGGGGGGGGGGACACAAATCGCAAGGTGCCGGGAGGGGGTAGCCCCCCCCCCCCCCCCAAAAAAAAAAAAAAAAAAAAAAAAGGAGAGAGAGAGAAAAAAAAGATGCCCCCATGGGGCAACTTCTTCTTATTTTTCTACTTTTTCAGAAGAATGAATAACTTTTTAACCAAACTTGATAGGAACCATCCTTAGGTATAAGGGATCTTAAGTTCTTAAAATGGTGGTATGCAAGTGGCAAGGGACAAGAGGCAAAAGTTCCCCAAGGGGGTAAATTCCACTTATGTTTTCCTTTTTACCCAAAGGTAAATGACTGGATTTTAATCAAACTTGAAAGAAGTCACCTCTAAAATGTGGACTTAAGGTTGTAAAAATGGGATACATATCTAAAAAATGAATGTTGGATTTCATCAAAGCTCCACAGATTATTCTCAGACAATTGTACCCCATCTGACAGCACAGCCCCTCCCCCACCACCTCAGAAATGCGCCTTGCGGTCCATTATTTCAAGAAAAACGGAATGTTTTCTCGAATGTATCCAAACTGCACAGCAAACAAGGATAATCTAACGTACACATCTGAGGAGGAGACAAGGAGGGTCAAAGATTGAGTCCAAAATTACTGCCAAAGCCATGTATTTAGCTTTATTCTGTTCTACTTTTACCTACAAGCATCAAATTTGGTACATAATGTAGGTTCATGATTATGAACTAAACAAAATTAGATATAGAGGCGCTCAAACATATGTCCTTGAGACGCCATTTTTCAAGTAGGCGTCTAAATTAGCTACCAAAACAATGTTTATAGCTTTGTAATTTTTGAGGTTTTGAGGCCATTATATCCATAATGGCTGGAAATTTCTGTCAGAACTCTTGGTCCACCGCCATACCATGGACCCTATCACGTGGGACGGTCCGTGGAAAGGCGATGGACCAAGAGTTTATACAGATGATGGAATGAGCAGCTCCTGAAGAGGAACATATCATTGCATTGTGTGAAAAGAATGTCACCATGAATCTATCTAAAAAATAGATAAATAAAGAGCATTTATTTACATCTCTTAATGTAGCAAACATTATGTTTCTTAGTTAAGTATTAGCACATCAATTTTATCTTCCCGTTGACACTGATTTTTGTACGAATTTCTATTCTATCTAGCCTTTTCACAATCAACTATCATGCACCATTGAGTGATGTGACAATTTGTGTTTTGTTTATTCAAATTGTGGCGGCCATCTTGAAAACTGATTGACTACTATTAATTTGTTTATATTTTCCATTATAGTTATTTTCTATGGAAATAGTAATTGCATCACTGTTCTTTCATATTCTGAGCATTACCGATTGTTCTTTCACCATGTTCACTGCTAACTATCTTATATATGGTTATAAAAAGAGTCTTAAAACATTGATAAGTATTATTATGTCATGATACTGAAGGGTGGCGAAATTGATAAAAGAAATTAAGATAGTAATTGACATGTAAGGCGCTATACTAATTTCGAGGGGGGGGGGGTCCTCCTTGATACTGAAGGGTGGCGAAATTGATAAAAGAAATTAAGATAGTAATTGACATGTAAGGCGCTATACTAATTTCGAGGGGGGGGGTCCTCCTTGTCCCCTCATCAGATGAGTACGGGACTACATGTGTATGTTAGATTATCCTTGGTTACTGCACAGTTTGGATAAATTTGAGAAAACACTCCTTTTTTCTTAACATTTTGGACCGCAAGGCGCATTTCTGAGGTGGTGGGCGAGGGAGAAGGGGGAGGGTGGCTAGTTCATGACAGATGGGATCCCCATTTGTAACAAATTTTCCCATTGCCTCAGAATAATCTGTCAAGTTTTGATGAAATCTAACATTCATTTTTAGATATGTATCCCATTTTTACAACCTAATTAGGTCCTCTTTTCCGAGGTGACTTCTTTCAACTTGGTTAAAAGACAGTCATGTACCTTTGCGAAAAGGTAACAAAACCAGTGGACTTTGCCCCCTGGGGGCATTTGGGGGCTCCCCCCCCCCCCTCGCCACTTGCATAGCATCATCTTAATAACTTAGGTACCTATTATTATCTATTTATTATGTATTCTTCTGAAAAAGTAAAGAATAAGAGGAACTGGAGGTATTTTTTTTTTGGGGGGGGGCTACCCCCTCCCAGTTCCTTGCAATTTGTGTCCCCCCATTCTAACAACTTAATGTCCCTAATACCTAAGGGTGGTTCCAGTTATTTATTCTTGAGAAAAAGTATTAGAAAAATAAAAGAAAACTTCCCCTGGGGCGTTTTGGGGGATACCCCCCCCCCCCAGCCCCTTGCCACTTGTGTACCCCAAATCTAACATCTAATGTTCCCTATTACCACATGATGATTCCTATCTAGTTTGGTTAAAATCCAGCTATTTATTCTTGAGAAAATGTCCCAAAATAAGAGAAGAATGCCCCCAGGGGAGTTTGGGGGTTATCCCCGGCCTTCTTGCCATTTACGACCACACATTTGAAAAAAAAAAAGGTAAGGTACCTATTGCCTAAGGATGATTCCTATCAAGGTGTTTTTTTCAAGTCCGGCCGTGCGTTTTCGAAAAGAAGTTAATAACATATAAGTGCCCCTGGGGCAATTTGGGGGCTGCACCCAGGTGTCCCTGAAAACATTTTGAGATACCTCTATATCTAATATTGTCCGAAATATGATTTTGAACATGTGTGCCAAATTTGGTGCTTGTACACAAAAGTGCACAATTATTCACCTTATCCACTCCACTAGTGTGGGTTGGTAAGTGTATGGGTGTGGATGTCTGTCTGTATGGTGGTGTGCGTGTGTGTTTATGTGTATGTGTGTGTGTGTGTGTGTGTGTGTGGGGTGTACGTGCATTTAACACAAATACTGCTCTAAGAGAATAAAGACAGTTAACACAGTCAAGTTTTGAGCTCTAACACATACAGAACAAACAATTCATAAACTGTTTCCCCTGCTTTCGTATTATTCCTAGAAGGAGATAATAAAATTTGACTTTAACTGACTCGCTGTCTTTACTCTAGAGCATTGTCAATTATTTTCATTTTGCCTTATTGGCACGATCATAAGGGTGATCATATTTTGATATTTGTTTATAATTCCATTCACCATCATGACATTTCTTTTTTGTAATCACACCAATATAGTAACCCCGATGACCATCGTCACTGTATAATTTTTATTATATTTATAGAACAATGAAACAGAGGGCAATGCAAAACCCATTGGCTAATTCCTCAACACAAATACACGACTTCACATCTACACAATACACACATACACGCGCGCTCGCCCCCCCCCCCCACACACACACAATTACACAACCACCACCATCACCATGCACCCACACGTAATATTCCGTACTTACACAGTTACGCACACATATATTGCACACACCCACCTCAACATCCCCATCACGTACACATACATACCAGCTCAACACTCATCGCTAACACACGCACACGCAAACAACCTAGCCCATACGCCAGCACGCGCGCAACACACACGCACACCCACACACATACACACACACATGCACCCACCCACACACACACCCACACACATACACACACACATACACACATACACACACCCACCCACCCACACACACATACACACACACACTCACACACACACGCACACACACAATTACACACACACACACACACACACACACACACACACACACCTTACATACAGGCACAACCACACATGGCAATATTTTGAAGACAGGGACTGGTGACAATTTGTGCAAGGGGTGACAATTTGTGCAACGAGCTATCAGTTTGCCTGCACAAATTGTCGTCCGTGAGGGTGAAAAATGGGAACATCACCTGCAGCACAAATTGACGCCGGCGACAACTTGTGCAGGGGACGACAATTTGTGGTGTCAGGTTTTGTCAAATTTTGCGCAAATTGTCGCCGACGACAATTTGAGCAGGGACGACAATTTGTGGTGCAACATGGTCAACCGTTTCACTGGAGTGGAGAAGCTCACCAGGAGCCCCAATTTTATTGCAGCTATGACAAGCTGCAAACTTCATGAAAGTTTGCACATATTAAGCACGTATCTTTGGGATACCAACTGTGAAATTTGAAGGTCAGAGGTACTATAACTCCCGTATAATCAATGAAAATCTAACTATTTTTCACTAGGAGTTGACTATTCTCGTGGTTCGAAAAAAGAAAGCTCGATCAATTATCGAAGATTATTTCCTCAAAACCGAATAATTACGCTTTGTCGATTCCAGGGAAAGATTATATAGCCACTCTCTCTCAAACTTTGGTATAGTCAGGGAACTTTCAGAATTAGGTCTGCAAAAGGGACGAGCTACCTTTAAGCGTTCGTGGGAGGTATGCCTTTCAAACTGAGCGACAGTGTAATTTAAAAAAAAATGATTGGGATATATTAAGGGATAAGTTCTTTCTGCGAAAGAGTATTTACTAACGTAAATGTTATTTTAGGATAATTGGTCATTTCTTAATTAATTCATTGTCCGCATCTTGTTTATTCTGGGTGTTTTTAATGGAACTTATTAGTGAGTGAGCTAGGATTGCCCCAAGATAGGATTTGTTTATATGTGTATAATAATTTCAAAGTAGTTATGGCGCAGTTGTGGTTTAAGGTCATCGTATAGTATACGTACGTGATAGTATAGCTGCTCGATTATCCGGTGGGGCGGAGGAGGGATGGGAGTTAGGAAGGGATGGGGCGATGCGAGGGTGAATAGTGTCTATCCCTCCCTCTGTAGCCTACACACACACACACACACACACACACAAACACACACACATAGATACAATCACACTCACATGCATACAAACCGTATACAAACAAACACACATACACATTTCTAGTAAATGAATTGCGGTATCTCTCACATGCATCGAACATATTGCCTGCCTGATACATGTAGCCCCGCTGCTACGTGGACGTTTGTATCCTTTCACACACAAACACACACACCCACACACCCACACGCAGTGACATACATACATACATACACACATACACTCATATGTACACACACATATGCACACAAACATACACACACATGCGCACAAACGCACATACACATACGCATACACACACACATACACACACACATATACACACACACACATACACTCACACACACACACACACACAAACACACACACACACACACACTGATGAGTTAACTTACAATAATTTCCTTCGCAGATCACGTGCAAGGCCCTGGCCTGCCTGGTGCAGTACTTCTACGTAGGCGTGTTCACGTGGATGTTCGTCCAGGGTATCCACCTCTGGGTCGAGGTCACCAACCCCAGGAACATCCCCTTCAAGGAGAAGTTCAGATACTACTTCATCATTGCCTGGGGTAAACAGCTCCTCCTTCTTCTCGTTCTTCTTCTGTTTCTCTTTCATCTTCTGTTTCTCCTTTTTTGCTCTTCTTATTTGTCTTCTCATGTCCGTTCTTCTCCTCAACGTTATTCATCTTCTTCTCCTCCTCTTAATTCTTCCACTTCTGATCATTCGTTTCGTTCTCCTCTTCCTTCTCTTTCTTCTTCTTTTATTTCACCTTCTCCATCTACTTCCTCTTTCTCGTCATATTCTTCTTCTCTTGGTCTAGTAGGTTGTATCCGCGGTTCATTCTTGCATTTATTCCACTTTCCAGTGTTGTTCTTATTATACTTAATAATCTATTAACTTTCGTTTGCATTGATATAACTAATAGCATTTTACACCGTTGCTCAAAGTTCTATGGCTCCTTGTTTGTCAGGTGTTTCCAGATACTGTATAAATTATTCCATGCCATATCCGTCGTCATCAAGTCTGATACATTCAAAATGTAATAACGAAAATAATTGAAAGGTTTAATAACGGATTTAGTAACCCGTTGTGAAATTAAACGCTATCAATATAAATTCATGTTTATGCATTATACATAATCTGCTCCCTTTCCGCCTTAAATGATACCGCCAGGTTTCCCGCTCCTGATTGTGGGCACGTCGTTCGCCTTGGCTCACCCAGGATATGGTGTAACGGATAGGTAAGCTTGCTGCAAGCAGGGATGTGTTATGGAAGGATATGAAACAACTTTCTTTCTTTGAACCTATGCGTGGCACCGCCGAAAAATGTCTTCTCAGCATATGCTTTTCAGGTGTTTTAATAATAACGAACAGGATTGCGTAGCAACGGTTTCTCAGATAGAACACTTTTTGAAAAATTTCAAACAAAGTATTATGTTTTTTTTATTTATGTTTTAATCATCAATAGAAATATCTGTGCCACTATGGAATCACAAAAAATGGAATGTACCATAGAATCAGCCACGAGTTGACCTAAAGTGATGAATGAATTTCACTGTATAATGTTATATACCAATGAGTAAGCAAAGTATTACGGACTAGGATCAAATTGATATCGAGAAGAATAGTGTTTACAAAAGTGTAGTTAGGACATGGGGCCTTATGTGTATATTCAACAGAAATGCACACAGAATGGAGCAGCGCGTGTCTTGCACGGAAAGATTTGATGGCTTATTCTGGGAAAATTGCGTTCACTTGGAGTGAATGGATGGAAAATTAATTTTATAGACGTCATAATCATGATAATGAAAAATAGTTGGTGTGACATGTCAAGCGTGATCATGGTGATGTGTGTAATGATGACGTGACCCATTGCGTTGTTTTTCCTTAAAGGGTTACTAAGTTAGAAAAGTAAGTTCCCACTTATCTATGTAACATTATCCACTAAAAACGAATTTCACATTCGTTTGCCGCAATAAAGTCTCATTCTGACAAAAAATTTGAAAAAACGCACGCCTCAAGTGACGGCAGAGAAGTAACAATATAATAAATACCAACTGCCTAAACAAAATATTTTATTCACGCCGTTCAAACAATACGTTAAAAATGGGAACCTCAAAACTTGTCCGAGGTTTGTCGAGTAACAACAGCTAATAGATTCAAAGTGCATTCCATCCATTGAATCTGAATGACAAGATATGTAAATGCAATACGCAGTTAGGGGGAAAGTTGTGAATACATCATGAAAATGTTCTAATATTGACTTCCGTACATGCCGTTGGCATTGCTGCAAACAAATGTGAAATTCGTTTTCAGTGGATAATTTTACATAGATTTGTGGGAACTTATTTCTTTAATTTAGTAACCCTTTAAACTCATCCCCCTTTCTCTCATTCTATAGATATTTTTTGTTGTTTTCTTTGAATGTAGATGCTGGTTGACCTTCCAGAACAACGCCCTCTGGATTTTCCTGGGAACGAGTTTAGGCATCATCCTTGTACGTAAAACAAGAAAGAAATAAGCTTATAGCAATATCAAAGTGCGCCTCTCTTAACTCTCTTAGTACCAAAGATGCATACAATATCTAAAAGCCAATAGGGTTTTCCTGACTTGGGACTAAGATAATTAAGCGATCAGTGATACATTTGCATTATATCATGCAACATACATTTTAATATACCTCAACATCTTTAATAAACCAAACAACAGATTAAGAGGTATTCGCATAATTATATTCTTTGCAGACATTCCTCTAAAGGTACTCTCAAGAAGGCCGAAATGTACGACCGCGTGCTTAGTGCGTGTACATGATAATGCAATTCAAGGTTGCGGGGTCAATATTGGCTATCATGTTTTAAGACTACAGTCAAGCTCATGTCTCGTCCCCCCCCCCCCCCCCCTTCACCCATCCATCCATCCCACTTTCTCAAAACTGAAAACCTAAGAATTGTGTGAAGGTTTAAGGAAAGTCATACAATTGACCTACTCTCCCTTTCAGCTGATAGATGGGGTAGGTCGATCATTCGTGGAAAGGTTGAAGGTTTTATTGTATCGCGGTTCTTGGGGGTGAATACCCGAGGCAAAAGTTCTGTCATCATAAGGTCAGTTGCATAATGTTTGACCCCGCTCCCCACGCCCTGTCCCGTTGTCTCTTCATCTTACCTCTTAACTTCTCCCCACGCCCCACCCCCTTTTTCTGTATCCCTCTCGTTCTGTCTTTTTTCACACACGCTCTTAAATACTTGAGGTACCGCTCTCCCCCCCCCCCCCTCTCCCCGGCCCTCTCCCCTCTCCCTTTTCTCTCTCTATCTCACCTTTTTACCCCCTCTCTCTCTATAACTTCACCTTTCCCTCTATATACATCTTTTCGTTATCCCCTTCCGTTTAATTCCTCACCCTCACTCTCTCTCTCTCTCTCTCTCTCTCTCTCTCTCTCTCTCTCTCTCTCTCTCTCTTCTCTCTCTCTCTCTCTCTCTCTCTCTCTCTCTCTCTCTCTCTCTCTCTCTCTCTCACACACACACACACACACACACTCACAACTAAATATGCTATGTACTATTGTTGTTTATATTGGCGTCAGTACCGGCATACAATAAATGACTATATAGCCGCGTTTTACCTGGCGCAGAAGGAGTGGCATTTCTTAATTATTCTTTATTATGGAGGTACCCACGCACTCTATACGCCACCTCTTTAGGAAAAGCTACGCGCCAGAGGCTACTCATGAATAATTAATTATTGTCGTTTAAGTAAATTGGCAAAACCAACCATGAGATTACAGTATTACAGTAACGATATCGACATGGGAAAACGGGAATAAATACACGTCCTTTTCTCTATCCGCATAATCCGCGTGGCTTATACGACTTTCAATAATAATTCAAGTCGTTGAACTACTAGTTGGATATAGTTAGATACTACACACAAACCTTAAACGCAGAGCTTCTTGTTGCCTGAAATGGAAGGAGTTCAAACAGTCAGCATCATTCAAAACTCTTCACCCACGAGAGAAATGTATATTGTTTTTATAGAGCACCGACGTGATGTCGTCATATCCACTGTTCTGCATGTTTCTGGTTCTAAACAACATCTCTTAAGAAAGAGCCTCACTAGTTCGACATTGTCTAGTGGGCTCACGTCGGCCACTCCCAATGAGAGTCCCCGCTATATAATCCCTGCTGCTTGCTCTGTCCACATAGTTTTGAACCAGTTGTCTTGACAATATTATGCTCATATGACGTCATTGTTGTTTATCAATGATGAGCGGTGGCCTCGAAGGTGCTAACATAAACTGAAATTCTCTTTACGTACTTCTGTGCGACTCAAAATAATCCTCAACGGGATTTGTACGTACACGATATTACTTGTTTAAATTGGCTTATGACGCATAAACCGTTGACACGTACTGCTACAGGTTCTCTCTCTCTCTCTCTCTCTCTCTCTCTCTATTCTGGTTTTGATTACAAGTGTCTTCAAACTAATGTATTTGTTTATATTTTTGGTTTTTAGAAATGAGACTGCGATTATTAAACATAAATGTTTAAAGTGATGTTTGGTTTGTTTGGTTTTCAAAAGAATGCAAATTGTCACCCCTAGAAGAAATATGACTACAAATTTAATGAAATGCTATTTACTCTTGCTTATTTCTACTTCAAGATTTGTTTGGCTTAATTGTTATTATGAAATGATTAAAGGCGTTTTCTTTACAGAGAGGGATTGAACTAGAAATCAGACATGTCTGTGTTCATCTCTGCATTAAAATTTTTCCACCATTTTTCCAGATCAACATGATCATTGTATTGATCGTACATTGTAAGACAACGAAGGAGGCGATCCGAACAGACCTGCTGAAATCGAGAAAGTATGTATTCATTATGGGACATTGACGGTAGTAATTCCCTCTTGCAGACAACAGCATATTCTTTGAAGTATTTAACGTGTCACAAAAACAACATATAATTCTAATTTGTGAAATATAAAACGTAACAGTGACTGAAAACAATGCAGCCAATTTGAAGTTTGTCTCCTAGTCTTAGCCTTCTTTTTATGCGAAAAGAGAGATGAAGTTACCAATCTTTTATTCGCCCTAATAATAATCATTTATCACACAATTGGCGAGAAATATTCCTTCGCGCAACATCAATATCATTGAGACGATTAGAAAGTGGTGTTAGAAATTACAATGTAATTTATACGTGTTTGCGGCCGGTCAAGTGTCAATTTTAAATTTAAAAGTGAATATAAATACATGAAACGTATTGTTCAGCTCCTATGTTCTAGGACATAAATTGTAATTAAAAGAATATTTGATTAAATAAAAACAACTTTGATATAATTACAGTGCCTTGATCAATAAATGTTGAAATGCTGATATACAATCCTTAAATATTGTTGCAATAATTCACGCATGATACGTTAAGAATAAAAACGTACGGATAAGTGTTTGTTTTTATGAGTATGCATACATAATGTCTCGTTTCAGGGCTAGTCTGCGTGCCACGGCCATCGTCCTGCCACTGCTGGGGATCACGTGGTCTCTACAAATCGTGGAGGTCCACTACGGTTTGATCGAGCTGACGTACGCCTTCACAGCCATGCACGCTCTCCAGGCAAGTATTGGCAGTACTCGCGCACACACACATCCACTCACACACACACATACACACACACACACGCACACACATTGGCACCCGCGCTCAAACATTATTCATACACATGATTATACCTACACATAATTATGTGTTGCGCTAGTTGTGCATTTTTGTTCATATACCATATTTATTGTATATTGACACTCACACAATGTGAACTTACATGTAAATGTACACATTTATTTTATAAAAATGCATGCGCACACATTCATAAATAGTCACATATTATTCATTCAGATACTTACATTCTATCAGACATCAAACCACTTACACGCGCATGTAGTGTGTGTGTATCTCTCTCTCTCTCGTTCTCTCTCCATCGATCTGTTTCCGCCTCCCCTCACCCCCCCCCCCCTTTCTCTCTCTCTCTCTCTCTCTCTCTATCTCTCTCTCTCCCGCGCGCTCTCTCTCTCTCTTTCTCTGTCTTTCCCTCTTTCTCTCTCTCTCTCTCTCTCTCTCTCTCTCACTCTCTCTCTCTCACACACACACACACTATTAAAAGATGTAAGCTCATATAATACCTACATTAGCTATTCGTGATTTCTGCTGATCTCCATCCACATCCCATTGCAGATTACTTTATCCATTACATGCCCAATCTCGGAAATGAACGCAAAACCAATGGTTTACAAGATACATCTATTTCAATATTTTGTCGTCAATTATCGATCTTCTTGCCGTTATAATTTGTGTGGGTTTTGTGTATTATTCAATCCGTGTGTTAAACTCTTTTGTTGTCCTGTTTGTGTATCCAGGGTATCTTCATTGCGATATTCTACGGAGTGTGTAACCCGGAGGTAAGTAAAACTCCATTGAAATTTCTGTGATTTGCTACTTTGACCACGGACCCTAAATACGTCCATGGATTGGCAATTTGATGTGTCACGTGGTCTATTCTCCAGTGCAAACAAATGTAATCAACGAGAAATAATACTCAATTGGTGATCATGTAACTAGAATAGTGACAGTTAGGGTATTCTCTCCAAATGAATAAAATACCTGTTATGAGTAATTCAACGAAATTACATTGAATTTTTATTGACTAAATTATATTTGTGGAAACAAATCTGCACACGGCACGCTGTAACAAGCAAACCATATAAATATATGCTAAGGACAAAAAACTACGGCTGAACTAAAAGTAGAAATCGGCCTATGTGCAAGTCTATTTGTATGAAGTGCATACTATTCACTTATTCATAACATATCCCCCCCCCCCCCTTTTTTTGGGGGGGGGGGATGAATGTGAATATAAATACGATATGAATCTGAAATTGAATTAACTTCTGTACTTGATCATGAAATTTCCTCGTTTACGATTTCTTTCGTGTTCTTTATCCTGTCTCAGGTTCGGCTTGCTTTCATGGGAGCAGATTTTGAGATGGAATTTTCAAAAGTGGAAGAAGTCTCGATCGTAAGTAGACTACATCATGTACATTGTGTATATAATCATTAACTTTATTAAAGTAATTCACATTAGATAATATGCATACATTGTGTATACCATTCCCACTTTGCTACTTGTTACTTCTTGTTTATAATTCGTGATTTATGCTATTGAACACGGCTGCACCTTTCCCCTTTGTTGAGGTTCGTGGCAGATTTCGACGTGCATACAGTAATTTTACCTTGGTGTTACTATAACAACGAAACTAAATTACTCCTTCATTCCTTCTTTGCCTTTCGTTGTATAGACGCCAGAACCAGAGGACATCGTGCTCCAAGCTCTTCCCAAGCCTTCATGTAAGTATATTCTCAATATTGATTATTTTGGATATGTATATTTCAGGTATTATTATTAAAATATTCAAATTCGTCTCACCAAACCTAATCCTAGTTTATAGTGTTACGCATATCAAGATGCTAGAATGGTAATAATCATCATTGAAGTGTTTCTACGTGATAACTCTCATACCTCGAATGACTGTTCTTATGACACTATGGCGGCAAAAATAAATGGTAGTGACATACATAATCACAAGCAATGCCAAGGTGACGTGAGGCACTTTCATCTCTTGTGCTTTCTAATCGCCTTGGCCAATGTATCTCGTAATCTTTTTTCTTCAACTGGTTGTGGATGTTGTTGTGAGGCCATTTTCATAGTATCTCACCAATCAAGAAGTGCAATTTCAGAACATGCTGGTGTTTCCTATTTTGAGTTCTCAAAAACGTGGTATTTTTGTTATGTATTTTCTAAAGCATCAATATTTGTCATGACCAGGACCACGATTGACGAAAAATCTTGAAGGCATTCATCTGGAAAGCTTGAAATTCACATCTCTATGCATTCTCAGTGTGTCTTTTGGTGTTAAATTGGGTGAAATGTAAATATTTGTTTTTATGTTACCATGTGGTCTAGGTGGCCTACCGTCTAATAGTTCGATAGAGGTATATTCTATACCGAGTATAGAGAAACACGTACGTATCATAGAATATAAAAATGCGTACATAATTGCACACCTAGATAAAGTGGATACATATTTAGGCTATAGACCATGACATATGTGTTTTAGTAAGATGAGATTGGAAGATAGGTGATAATAAAAAGATTTGATAAACATGGCACTAGGTTATAAAAGCGAGTTTCACTGTATATTTGCAACATATTATATGAATGCTTAGATTGCATTAAATTCTTAACTTATGTCTTTTTGAATTTGCTTTCCTTTCACAGATAAAGCGTGATGTATAAAAATATCTATCTGGACGGCTGACTGGCATGAGGGACCTGGCCACTAAATCTCAATTTGCCGAAGCTTCTGATTGAACCATTTTGGCTCACAACATTCAAAAATGTATGTTTATGCCCCTCCAACATTTCCGACTTTTATATGTATCAAGTGCATTGCGGTAACCGGAAAGTATGATCGAAGTTTTGAACATTGTAGTGTTGAGAAGACTAGGTAGATTGAGACGATTATGGTACCTGTGTCCAATGGTTGTGCACTGTGTCTAAAGATAGTAGATGCAAACGTCACTGTGGTACTCGACATGTCCTTCACGATATACCTAATGCGCATCCACTCATCAGGAGTTGGACAATGGGCACATTTTCAAATTAATACATTGTGGAAAGTGTGCGATACCATGACTGAGCTTGACCCAATACCAGTGAATATCTTAATATTACTGAAGAAAGACATGTCGGCCGAAATGTGATAATAGTGCATAAATATTGCGATTTTCACATATGTTATAAGTGGTATATTTATTTGTGATTTCAATTCTTATCAATAAGCAATGTACAACATTTCATCGTATCTTCCAAACAAAATATTAGAAATAATTCGTGCCAACTTTGAGATTTTGATAATGTATTTTGGTATTACGTAATATTTACAAAAAGGATCTAGTATATAAGTGTGTTATCTACCAGGAAATGTTTATTTGACCTAGGTTATAGGAGAACCTGAAAAAAAAATATATATATTTCTTTGATAAAAGAGCATTGACGAATGACTGGTCAGAATGAATGATGTTCATATAGGTTAGTTATTTTATCCCTTATAGTTTCCCCAGAAAAAGCATGGAAACGGGATACTCAATTATGCTATTAAAAACATGTACAGATACCTTTCTAGATTTTAAGATTGGTGTCTCAGCTTATTTGTTAAGTTTGTGTGTTAATAAACAAAATTTACTCATATCGAAAAAGATGATCAATATGAATTATCAGTGCAGAGAGCGCAAGAGGAGAAAGGAAATAACGAAGTGTGGCAATAGCAAACGAGAGAGAGAGAGAGAGAGAGAGAGAGAGAGAGAGAAAGAGCGAGATGTATGTATGTAGTGTTCTTGAGATTAATGAGGGGCTGTGGAGGAATATTGCGGATATATTTTAATTACATGAAGAGAAGTGGGATGAAAGATGTCAAACGAAGGTGGGTCAATAGTAATGCAGCAAAGAGAAGAGTCCAAACGAGATAAACCAAGAAAGGGAGCTATATATTGATGGAGTCAGGGATATGGAAAGGAAATAAGGGAATTAAAATGGGAATAATTATGAGAGAACATGGGTTGGCAAGGGAGACATAAAGGAGAGAACGAGAATAAGAAAGAGAGAAAAGGCTGACATAAAAATAGCAAGAGGTAAGAATACGAATGTCATCGGTAAAGCGTGTGAGTGGGCGTTTGTATGTGTGAGTGTGTGTGAGTGTGTTTGCGTGTGTGAGTGTGTGTTTGTGTGTGTGTATGTGTGTGTATGTGTGTTGGTGTGTATGTGTGTGTGTGTATGTGTGTGTGTGTGTATGTGTGTGTGTGTATGTGTACGTGCGTGTATGTGTGTGTTTGTGTGTGTTGCCCTGCATGAAGGCGTTCATGCGCAAAGTGATAGTGTATCCACTCCAACTTTCATGATAGTTGTACAATTATTGTACAATTATTTGATTCTTCCATGATTATCCAGTTTAATAATACTGCATCAATTGAAATACTTAACTACAATACATGTATTTACAATTTGTGTTGCAATAAACAAGAAAACTTATTACAGTAGTTACTTTCACAAGAACAAAGAATTAAATTCCTGAAAAGAAAAATCAAAATATTTCTTTCATGCGTATCTAAGATAGCACACTGGATTTTTTGTATGCGACAACAGTAACACGTTGGCCAAATTCATTGACCTTTGACCTTGAATGGATTTGACAACAATTCAATATATTGTAGATTATATAGAGGCAACATGTTTTTCCATCTAATAGTTCTTGAGATACTGCATGAATAGAAAGGGAAGAGTTATTTGATTTTTCCACTTTTTCATGTCTTACTTGGTGTCGTCCCAAAATGCAACATATAAATCTAATGAAGGTGCAGAGTATTGTGCTATGGCAAAGGTAATGGAGAAGGAGCGGCCACATCTGGCTGGTCATCCCAAGAGTGGGTGCAAAAGTGAATTTTCCTATTCGTGTCAAAATATGTCTGTATCTTGATGCTCGCAGGGAAAGTCCTCCCTGAATTTAAGGTGGTTTTTAATAGAAGCAGAAACATGAAAGATACATATTGGTGAAGGTTTGATGAAAATCCGTTAAAGGAAAAGAAAGTTACAAATTGTTTTAAAGTTTTGATTTAGTGACGTCACGTGCAATATGCTCTTCCATATTTTGTGTACTAATTTGTTTATAAATGTCGATTTTCTCAAAAGAATATGCATAATTTTACTTGGCATTTCAAACATCATTAGAAACACATACCTCTATGAAAAAGTATTCTTCATCAAAAACAGAAAAAGAGCAATTTATGGAATCATACAGCACACAACAAATCGGAGAGCACCTCGCATGTGACGTCACAAAATCAACATTTTAGAAATTAATAACTTTTGTATCCTTTAACAGATTTTCGTCAAACTGTTCCTCCACCTACTTCATGGCAAAGACACACAGAATTACTCATGAACAAGCTTTTCTAAACCTAACATCAGAAATATTTATAGCATGATTATCAAAAAATAAAAATATACAAAAACGTCTTCACTGTAATCCAGTTGAGCTACAACCAACTTAAGCACTGATTACTAGTCAATGATATTCATGGTCATTCATGTATTACCACCTGCAAGGGTAAAGTAGTCAAATTTACGTGGATCACATTTACATTGCAGTAGCTTAAGATGTTAATAAATAGTGCATTTCAGTGCGCTTCAAATTTAAATACCCACCCACAACCATAAAAGGTATACGCAGAAGGATTACCATTGATAGACGTTTTAGAGGCTTTAGTCTCACTAAGTGCACTGAATCATAGGTGAACACAAGGTTCATAAGATTGCTGATGTATGCCTAGCTATCATATCATCAGCGTTAGTCCCCTTCTGACGGTACGGGGGAAACAACCTGTAGTTCTTTTAGAAGGCTAAGGTCATATGTTGAAAGAGAGGTAAACGAAACTCAAGCACACTTCAGAAGAGGGAAAGGAACCCACGAACAACGATGCCAGAGAATTGTAGAGAATACAATCAAGATACATATCTATGTTTTGTTGGCGACTAAATTGCTTTTGACTGGATCAAGCACAGATTATGGAGGATAATGCAAAAAATGTGAGTACCAGATTGACTAACACTGCTTAAACCACTCTTCAGTCAATAACGAAGTGCTGTTAAGCATGAATGCAGAACTTCTGACTAGTTTGACATCAAGCATGGAGTGAGACAGGGATGTCCACCTCTGATTGCTATCAATACAGAGGAAACCATGCAAAAAGTAGCAGAGATGGACAAACAGTGTGACAGAGAGCAAATAAGTGACACAACAGTGACTAAACTATATTACGCTGACAATATTAAGTTGTCTTCAAGAACAGTACATGGGTTGAACAACATTGTGCAAGCAGATAAATCTTAAAGTGCATACTATGGTCTTATGAAGAATGCAAAAAAGATGAAAACAATGAAACTTGACAAAGCAAATAATATGATACGAATATTCAACTAGATTGAGAGCATTTAAAGAATGCGACAACATTTGAATACCTGGGTGCATTTATTACAAATGATGGGGACTGTACTGTAATACCCAGACGACTGGTCATTGGGCTAAAAAAAATTGAAGTCAATAAAACCACTATTATTACAGTGTGTAACAAGATATCAGACTGAAAATACTTCATGCCTGCATCTTTCCGTGGCAACGTAAGGTTCAGAAACATGGACAATTAAAAAATATGATGCAAAATACATAAATGCATCCAAGCACAAGTGTTACAGGAAAATCCTAATAGTGCCTTGGGTACAAAAACAAACAAGTGAATCAGTAACCGAAGAACTTAATGTGACAGATGGATATCTTCTCAAGACCATCAATGGCTGTCGATTACAGTACTATGGTCACTTGAAGCAAAATCATACACTGGACAGGAACTTTATGGATGGGGTAGTACATGGGAAGTGTTCGAGAGGAAGGCAGAGAATGTGTTGGGAGCAGGGTATGAAATTCCAGCTCGGGATGCCCCTTGTTGCAGCAGGCAGATTATCCAATGATAGAGATCTGCATAGGTCGACCGTAACGGCGGCCACATCCTGAGGTGAATAAGCCATCATCATAATTTCTATGATACTTTGATTAATGATTGTACTGCATGTACCGCACATGAACATATACATCTCCATTGATACAGAACTTCATTTCCACATGTGTTTGTTTGACACATTTCCTGTGCTTCATTCAAATCAAGTGGTAATATAACTGAATGAGCCTATTCTGGGGTTTTGACTTAGTGTACAAAACCAGTACTCCTCGTTGTACCAGTCACTGCACAGTTACCAGATGATATACACATAACTAATAGCTTTGAGGATCAAACTATTGATGCAGTCAATGCTCACAAAGTGGGGGTAGTTCCCCCTTTTTTCAAGCTATGCTGCAAGCATCTGTCTGCAGTTAACACTTGGCATGTAATGCCAGAACAACTGCCCCAGTGAATGATCCCATCGATAGGATCATGCAGTTGTAGCATAGGGTCACCACGTTAAGTTTATGAGGCCTCTGGAAATTGAGTAGTGAGATGCTCTCGTCACTTGATGAAGTAGTAATCGGCGGAGAGGATGGAACAGTCATGAAATTCAGTCTTATAGTCATAGTACAGCGTCATTTCATCCGGATCTTCCCTCGTCCTGCCAGCTATCCCATAATCCTCCAGCGTGCGAGAAGGGTTCAAGGCTAACGCATCCTTGGTCTTTTCGTTGTAGAGGAGGAGGGTGGTGGTGGAGAGGGTGAGCTCGTCACACACAAACTTGGTCAGGCTGTGGATGGAGGTATGGGAGAGGAAGACACTGTTGAAGTGGCCCGGGTAGGACTTGAGGTGGTCAAAGGTGATGGAACGGAAATACACCCGGATGTACCTGGAAAAAAAAACATACACAAAACATTTATGTTAAATGTTACATGAACGAGATGAGCTGACATATATTCATCAAAATGAGCAGTTAACCATCATTGTCATGTAGCACAAACAATGTTTTGCATGGTGCAGTTTGGAGGAGTTCATATTGGAAAGAAAGATGCAAGGTAGAGCCCCAAAGGGTTGCACTGTGCACACATCATTCCCAAAGGGCAGTTTGTAGTCTGTCAGAGGAGGTAACCCTTACATTACCAGGCCTTTTAAGCCCCATTGGCTTACCACAAATCTTCATGCCAATGGTAATGAGGGAGTTAAAGCCAATCTCTTACCTTGGGTGCCTCTCTATGTGGTCCCTCCAGTGCCCCATACTACATCCCGGGTGACACAGGGCTTGACGTGTGACCAGAGAAGGTGGGTCAGCCGATGCTGCATTCTCCCTTCATGGGGGGGAGAAAACAAACGAGAGAAATAAATTGTCACATAACCATAATACATAAATCAATTTCCTGTATAGATAAGGCTAAGTACAAACAAAAACATGCAGTGACGCTTCCCATTGCTGCCCCCATTTTGATAACAATGCAAACACATGAATAACCATGTATGTATATTGCTTTGAAATAAACCAGGAAGCAGGCAAAAATTAATCAATGCTGAAATCAAAAGTATTTTCACCATTGATATTCTATTAGAATTTCAATCATAAAGGAATAGGTAATACACAACATACAATGCTTATTTGTGACATGAATTTCTGCATCTATGCTACATAGCTAATCAGCCATCACATAAACAGTGATGCAGCTGGTACACAATGATAGATTTGCATGTACAATTCAGCCCCCATTATCCGGCCACGTCAGGACATGTGGCCATCTGGAAAAGTGATACGGCCAGATAGGAGAGATATATGTTAAAATAGACACTTTCTAGTATGTTATTATAGGGGTGCCTCCATGTGCTACATATTACCAATTAACCAGCATTATGATTATCGTCCTCAACATACACAGAACAGCAACAGAAGTTACTCAAAAATCTCAACAAAATATGAATACTAAATTGCCACAAAACCACACAAAACACGATCTCACTTCGCGACAATCATGACAATCAGACTGCATCCGACTCGATCGTACCCCTCAGGGGTACAATCATATCGAAAACATTCACATGCATTCATCGTTTGATTTTAACATGGCCGTGTGTTGCTGCCCTCTACATTCGAAGATGTAACAGAACGATATCGCAATATCGAGAAATCGTTGAATGATCAAAACAATGTAAAAAAAAACAAATTATCGATAGAATTTCATTCAACCGTAAAATAATGCTGATGATGTGAAAGGTGAAGATGTTCATCAAAATATTATTGGTGTCCCGATGGATCCGATTAGAACAGATTCTAATGTTGGTACAGTGTCAGATACAAATTCTGACCAGCGCGAGCATTATTGTGTTGTGACATCGCTACTCAATGCGTGTTGACTTAACAGCTGTCCGCATATAATGCTGCTGAGAAAGGTGTCATAAATCTGGTGGTAACTAATCTCTATAATCTCGATTGCAGTGATTGACAGAATGTCCCACGGTGTATTCGCATGATCGTGGCAGCATATGTATTTGTTTGAAGTGAGTTTGGGTCTGAAATTTCATAAAAATATATTTTTTTTGTTTTAAATCAGCAAGTCCGCGTCCAGTTAACGGAGACGGCCGGAAAATCGATGGCCGGATAATGGAGGCTGGACTGTATTAGTTAGTAATATTAAACTTTGGATAAGTGTACAAGCATGCTGTGAAGAAAAAAATGTGAAAACAAATCAAAGTAATTTGCACAAGGTGGGCAGAAGACATGAAAATAAACACACTGGCAACAGGCTTTAGTACAGAAAAACACAATCCTGGTAGAGCTGTAACAGTATTAGTGCTGTATATTTGTACCTGACGTGGACTTGTACATTTTATCTCTAAACTTAATATTAAAAGGAGATACAGAGAGTATAATGAATTATGCAGGTTTGAATACTACCTCTAAATCCTTTCCAATTACAAAAAGCATCCTTCCAGCTGGACAGTAATTAAAGCTTCATACTTTAAATCTATTTTCTTAACTTGAAGAGTCAGCTTACACCAAAGCCAACTCCTTGATAGAAAAAGGTCTATATCTCCATAAAGCATTTGAAAACAGAAATTCTACAGAGACCTGGAAAAAAAAAACATTAAATGTTACAAGAAGTCACAAATATTGGTGGCATCACTTTCAGGAAATACTGATTTGTTTAGCTTTGTTGTAGGCCTCAATTTGGACTGCATAAGCTGCAACAGGCTTTGGGAAATATATGCCCAGTTTGATCATATATCAGTTATGAATTATTTGAAATGAAATGAAATGTATGCATACCCTGTGGAGAAGTTTAGCCCCTTGGAGAACTCTCTGTAGTCGATGGTTCCATTCCCATCCTTATCTAGTCGCCTTGCTAGGACTTCAAGCTCAATAGCATTGCACGGAGCATCCAAGTCAAGCATGCCTGCAATGAATAAAAGTGCATTGTACACAACATTTATGTTTAAATTTGCATTGCATCACCAATTGTACTGATTACAATTAACACATTGTGCATTATCTTGGAGTATTTAATACTTCATGGGACAGTGATTTTCCTTATTATGATTTCTTCAATGAATTCACAGGTAATACTTGAGGATCTTAGGTTAAATTTAGGATCCAGCCTAGAATTGGATTGGGGCTAGGGTTAGGGTAGGGTTCAGTAAATGCAAATATATGATGCTGATGGTGATTTGGTGGCCTGATTATTGCAGAAAAACAACCTGTTTGATTGCAGGTGCACAACCACTCTCAGCTATAACACAAGATCAAATATTGTACCTGCTTTGAACTCGTCAAACGACAGCACCCCGTCCCCATTCTTGTCGAACCTCTGGTACAGCTGCTTTGCCTTGAGCTTGTTTGTTGCCAGCCATCTGTCCATGCGGTCCAGGAAGTTTTGATAGACATCCTTCTGGTCCGTGATCAGCGAACAGGCTTTGTCCAGTTTCAGCTGGAGATGGGATTGTTGGGGAGACAAGAACACAATCTCAATTGAAGTGGGGTGAGATCGGCCTTTGAATCCCGAAGCAGGACACTGCTGCATTGTAAGTTCTGGTAAATTACCATGGAAACAGCCAATAAGCTCTGAGCGATACAGTAAGTGATAATGATATGGTAATATTTACCAAGGGTAGTCCAATCAGTTAGAACACTTGCTTATCAAAGGGAGTTCCACCCTGAAATTGAGTTGGTTTTAATATAAAAAAAAAACCTATATCCTATAGAGAAAATAAGAAAATTAACAAATAGTACACAACATACAAACAGGAACTTCCACATAACTTCACTAAATCAAAACTGTAAAAAAAATTGTAACTTTCCTACCATTTGACAGATTTTTGTCAAAACATCCCTGATGTGTTCCTTTCATGTTTTTATTACTTTTATTACCTTTATTACTGGATCTACTGCAAAATTGCTCTCATTTTTTGATTTCTGCATCAATTGTGATCAAACTTGGTACAAATGATCCTTGGGTAATATCACACCTGTGTCGTCATCAGGATGATGGGGTCAAAGGTAATCTAGGGGTCAAAAGGTCCAATGATATGAGGATATGCGCATCATTTTTCTCAAAGTTTTCATTTGACTTGCTCTCATTTCTTTATTTCTACATCAATTATGATCAAACCTGGTACAAATGATCCTTGGGTAATACCACATATGTCTTCATGAGGCTGTCAAATGTCATCTAGAGGTCAAATGGTCAAATGATATGAGGCTGTGTGCATCATTTTTCTCAAAGCTTCTTATTTGACTTGCTTTCATTTCTTTATTTCTGCATCAATTATGATCACACTTGGTACAAATGATCCTTCGGTAATACCACATGTGTCTTCATGAGGCTGATGGGCCAAAGGTCATCTAGGGGTCAAAAGGTCAAATTATATGAGGCTGTGTGCATCATTTCTTAAAGTTTTTGTTTGACTTGCTCTCATTTCTTTATACATAATATGCTGGATGTAGCCTCTGTTAGGTCGTTGATGAAGAGCACAAATACTGTTGGCCCCAACACACTGCCCTGTGGTACTCTTCACTTCACTTCATGCAGAGGACTTCCCATTAAAGGGTTACTAAATTAGAAAAATAAGTTCCCACTAATCTATATAAAATTATCCACTAAAAACGTTTCTCATTTGTTTGCCGCATTAAAGTCTCATTTTGACGAAAATTTGAAAAAACGCATGCCTCCAGTGAAGTCAGACAAGCAAAAATGCGATAGATTGCATGGAAGTCAACAATAGACCATTTTCGTAATGTATTCACAACTTTCCCCCTAACTGCGTAGTAACGCGTTATTGTATTCACCTGTATCTTGTCATTCAGATTCAATGGATGGAATGCACTTTGGATCTATTAGTTGTTGCTACTCGGACAAACCTCGGACAAGCTTTGGGCTTCCCATTGGTAACATATTGTTTGAACGGCGTGAACAACATATTTTATTCAAGCCATTGTCATTTATGACATTTTGACTTCTCTGACGTCACTGAAGGCATGCATTTTTGCAAATTTTCGTCAAAATGAGACTTAATTGCTGCAAACGAATGTGAAATTCGTTTTTTTGTGGATAATTTTACATAGATTAGGGGGAACTTATTTTTCTAATTTAGTTACCCTTTAACAACTATACCTTCTGCCTGCGATCAGTCAGAAAAGCACAGAGCCATACTTCCAGGTTGCCAGTGATACCATAGGCCTTCAGTTTCTTTAACAAGCGTTCATGAGGCACAGAGTCAAATGCCTTATAGAAGTAATGGTAAATTACATCTGTTTCTTTCACACTGTCGAGGGATGATGTCCAAACTTTCATGACCTCGAGCAACTGAGTGGTACATGATCATCCTGGAAGAAATCCATGTTGAGCATCACACAGCATGTCATTTTTGAGTAAGTGTTCTAGAAGTTGGTCCCGCACAACGGATTCTAATACTCTGCCTATAACAGAGGTAAGGCTTATCAACCTTATGGCTCCCCTTTTTGTGCACTGGCGTGATGTTTGCATCTTTCCATTGTTGTGGCAAGGCTCGTTCAGATAGGGATTTTTCAAAGATGTAATATAGCGGAGTACATATTGTGTCTGCAGTTTCTTTCAGCACTCTTGAATGAAATCCATCTGGACCTGCTGACTTAATGTTCTTCAGAGATAACGTTGTCCTTTGTCCTAACGTTGTCCTAACGTTTTAACTTTTACTCAAAGCAACTCATCAACTTCAAGGTAGATGTTCCCTTTAATGCCCTAGCCACCTCCTGATAAAAAGTCAGAGGAATAAGCTACAACATCACACCACACTTCCATTCATTGCCATGGAGGTTACTTTTTATGGTATTTGTTAAGTTATAATTATTACAACCTACATGTACCTATATGACCTGCATGGACTAACAGGGGAAAGAAAAATGGGAATTTTCATGGTAGCATTTTGTGATCGTACCTAACAACTGTTAACCGTTTGCAGTGCAAGTATAGCAATAGTCCAACGTCAATGGGATATTACAAGAAATGAGAACACATTAACATGCACAGCAGGGAAGAACAGCAACATTAATATAAAAACTTACCTGGTGCATTTTCTTCATTTCAAAAGATTCAGAGAAGTGCTACACATGGAGCAGCATGCACAGCTATAAATGAAACAATGTCTGCAAAATCTCCATTGATAACAAAAACAAATGCAGAAACTTTTCACACAACATGCACTATACCAGCTAGGCCCTGCACTGCATACATTCAGAAATGATGATGCAATCATCACAAGAAAGTCAGAAGAACGTTCCTCCAGCCGCCCTTCATATGTGGTATAAAGAAAATCTTTGGCAAATCCCTGAGCAAATGCAAATACCAGCACTTCCCTTCAACTTGACAGATGCAACAAGCACAGCAATACAACATCAGTTGGCTTCAATGAAAATAAATATACGTATGAGCATGTACTGCGATATGCCGCTGAGATTCTTTTGGGAGCACAGCTTGTCCAAGTATATTAAACTGAGTTTGTTGTAATACTGTACCCTAAGCAACCTTTGAGAATCCCCTGGTAGGATCGTTTTTGACTCTTTTTGTTCACAATGATCCGCTCTACTGACCCTTTCAAAATGCCTCCTTTTGTTTCCTGGAATACCAGAAGACCCAGACAGTGCTTCACTGAGCACTAGTAAACAGAAGGGATTTGAGTGAAATTGTCAGCAAGCGCCACACTTTATTTATAGGAAAGATGAGTGTGTGTTACAAACTTATCTGTCCCGTTACCAACGTGCTATGGTAAATTTGTACAGGAAAAATTGTCTGAAGCGTACAAAACCTTGTAAAGTGTAAATCAATACATTTCTTTGATACGTTATTATCTTTGGCTGGTTTATTTAAGAGACATAAAGATAATTGGAATCTGAGAGATTTATGCAAACGTTACAGTAAATGTAACAGATAATATATTAAATAAACCAGCCAAAGATAATAAAATACCAAAGAAATTTATTTATTTGCAATTAACAAGTACATGTACCCCATTACTGTAGACAGGCCCATTTACAATCACCTTCATCCATTGTGTGAATAAATCTGCACGTGGAACACCGGTTGCGCATGTGGCACGTTCTTGTCGGAGAAAAAAATCCCCATGAAGCATGCTCTGAAGCATAGTAGACCAGTATGCTTATTAGACAAAATGAATTTTAGACGAAGCGGGGATTAGCCAAAATGGCTGTCGGACCTATTGATGATTACACCAAATGGCAATTAGACCAAATGATTGTTAGCTGAAATGGGTTTACACCAAGTGATAATGAACCAAATGCAGTTAGACTAAATGGAACATGGACAAAGTGAAAGTAGACCAAGTGGTTATTACACCAGTTGGCTATTAGTATAGATCAAATGGGAATAGACATAATGATAGTGGACAAAGTGGCTACTAGACGGTTTTGGACCAATTGCAAAAAAATACCATTAGACCAAATGGCTATTAGACCAAATGATAATAGACAAAATAGTAATTATGGTAAATGGTAATTGGACTATGTGGACAGTGGACCAACTGATGGTAGACGGAATGATATTAGACCAAATGGCTTTAAGGAATGGCATTGGACGAAATAGCAATAAACCGTGGTTACCACAGCTCCATTACAAATTGTAATATTATAACTAGACCTAGGTTCACGAAGCCCAAAAATCTAACCTTGAGCGAAAGCTTAACAGCCATTATTCAATAAAACGTGTTTGGACATTTTCTTACATCATATTATCTGTTCATGGACATGTACATGTACATGTACCACCTTTTACATGAGTGCAATGAATGAATCTGGCAATCATTCTTTAATCATTTTTTTGGATTTTTAATCTTGACATGTACATGTATCATACAGTTCCAATGATGCTTTTGAATATACATGCTTAATAAGCCCGACGACCAAGAAATTAATGTAGTGGGCTCGTTATACTCAATATTTCTTTTGTTGATTAAGTGCAAAATTCAATTTATTCCAAAAAAAATTGTGACATTTGTTCAGAGAGGCAACAATTATATCATTAAACATTTCACATAATATGGCCCACCATTATGGCATTTAAGAATCACCCAGGTTTTGCTCCACTCCTACCATGCACAAATCGGTTGGGATTTTCATTCAGTTAAATGATTTAGAAGTTAACATAATACAGCCCTGGAAAGCCCGTTAAAACGAGGAGGACGGGACCCACACTCTTTCCTCGCTATAGCCGATTGCTTGCTATATCAGTACATTGTACATGATCAAAACATACAGAAACAAATGCATCTATAGGACTACACAAACAATAACATATTTACCGCTAGGACTGTAGTATTTAAATGGCTTTGCAAGCATTCTAAACTGAATTCATCAGCTAAAAATTCACTAAAATATCTAACAGCACAGTTGAAAATGTACATAAATTACACTTCCAACGCCTCCATGTACCGACAAATGAAGCAGTGGGGAGGCCCAGTTACACGGCCGCGCCTGCTGTCAAGACTGCGTGTAAGCAATGAATGATCGTTGAATGCAATCTTCATGCATGCGCGGCCGCGGTCTTACTTGCTCGGTGTCACATGTTTGGGGACGGGGGCGTGCAGTACCTAGAGCCGTATATAGAGATACGGCTCTGGCAGTACCGCACGCACGTGGACATATATGCATGTGTGGTGTGGTGCATGTGTGTGGATTCTTGCACAGTGCGTGTGATCAGTGTTTAACGGCGCGAAGAAAATTGCTTGTGCTGTTGTTGCGTTTCCCTCGCTGAGCGGCGTGGCTGAAGGGAGTGCTCGTAATAACGGAGTAAATTTCTTTTCTTTTTCTTTATTCTTGGGCTGAGAATTTTCCTCGCTATAGTAGAAATTTCGCTACAGCCGATCTCGTTATACGAAAACAGAATACACGGAGGTCTATGGAAGAAAAATCGGGACCCAAGAAATGTCCTCGTAATAGCAGGGTTCTCGCTATACCCGTGCTCGTTATAAAGGGGTTTCCCTGTAATGTGTAATGCAATAATTCCTGTCACTTTTTTAAAGTCAAATAAAAAATAATATGAACTCTCCATGTCACTCAACACACAAATCAATCAATAATTAAAATAAAATTAAAGCAAAACAACTGAGGTGAATCATTTGTGGGTTGAGAGATAATGAAAATTGAAAATGGATTTTATGGCCTAAAGAATGATTTCATTCTAACACCTTAAAGCCTCCACAAATAGATCTTGTATCAACTTTGAAGCAGAAGTAAAGTCACTGATATTATAATATTCTGCTAAGCACTTGTATGGATAACTAATATTCTTTAAACCTTAAGTGCATTTTGTATTCAAGAGCAAGGGTGGTATTCCAGAAAAATCTTAAACGCTATCTTAGGAGAAATCTTATCCTAAGTCTAAAATGGTATTCCAGAACAATTTTAACTCTTCTCCTAACGCCGCTCCTAAGATATCTCCTAAGTTTTCTCCTATCTTTATGCAAATTTGTGCAAATCATAAAGTTAGGAGGATTTGTATTCCAGAGTGCACATAAGAGAAGATTTAAGAGAAAACGTAGGAGAGCCTCCCCGTCTTAGCCATTCAAAACACACGCAATAAAAAAGAGCAGCATTTATTTGCGTGAGCGCATACATGATTGATGTGCAAAGTTAGGATCAATCCTAGGGGGAGGGCCGATGAGATGCTGTGATTGTGATTGGCTATTCATAAATTAAACACTTCCCTCCATTGGCTGATAATTGCACACTGGGTGGGGTCATGCCCTCCCTAATTTGCATTAAGAGAGTCCTAAGAGGATGTTCTGGAATACCAATTTCTTGCTCTCTTAGGCACCTCCTAACTCGGGACTTAGGAGAAAACTTAGGATGGAACACCACCCCAGGTTCTCATTAATCTGTATAATGTCAATGCACTTGGATTTAAATAAGAACGCTATGATGCAAAATGTACTACATGTGGGTCTGTCTACTGTAAAGGGATATTTTTTGGCACAATTGAATAATTTGAAATTGTGACCCCTTGCACCACCAAAATAATGCATATGGAGTGTTGAATTTCCTCCAAAATAACTTGAGCTAAAAATCCTGCTCTGAATGTTCATTTTTATATATTTCTGAACTAAGCCTGTACATATTTGCCATATCACAGTGGTAACCGGACAGACGAGTGTATTCCAAACTTGTCTATCCCGTTACCAGCGTGCTGTGGCAAATTTGACAGGGCAAATTTTCTGAAGCGTACAAAACCTAGTAAAGTGCAAATCAATTCATTTCTTTGATTATTTTCTTTTATTATTATTGGCTGGTTTATTTATTGAGACAAAACAAAAATGGAATTTAAGAGATTTATGCAAATGTTACAGTAAATGTAACAGAAATGTATACATTACTGTGGACAGGCCCATGTACATGTACATGTCCAGCAGTTTATACATCCAAAGTGTAACTTTGTGAATGCAAGAAAAAAATGACATTTTACTAACAGTGACATAGCCAATATTTAGGCAACAATATTTTTTGAATTTCTAGAAACATGCATCCATGTATCTAGCTGCATACACGAAGAAAAGGAGGTACTTCATGTGGCAGCAGCCAGACCTGTCTACTGAATATTGTACTTTGTATTAAAAAATACCAAACAGCCTGGAAACAAGGCTGCAAATGAATAAATAAACCTGAAAAAGTAGACTACGATGTGTATGATCACTATGACCATCGCAGATAACCCGATCCGACCAGTAACGCAGTTGTACGATTCTTTAACTGGCCTAATCGCAGGAACCTGTCAGTGGATTAATGCAAGAAAGTGCCATCACTTTTCCAGTCTTCGGCCCTATTACCACTGCAGAATCATGGGGAAATCATATTGTATGCACCGGCATTGAGGTTAGTTCAAGTTTGGTTATAGTATTCTACTCATTTATAGAATGTCCTTGTCTCACCTTTGCCCGTTCTTCTTTGGTGAGTTTGGGCTTCTTCTTCCCTCCCTTCTTCTTCCCCTTCCCTTTCTTCTTTGCTGGCATGCTGTCACTCTCCTCTGGGGAGATCGCACTTGGCAGAAGGATGACGAGACTCTGTCTCTGCTGCTGGATGTAACCTCCCAAGACGTGCTTCCTCACCAGGCCTCTGGCTTTGGCCCTTGCCCACAGTCCTGCTTCCTCTCCTGTTAAAGCATTTGAGTCGGGAAAATTATTTGTAAACATGGCCTAGAAAATTATTGTACACATTTTTCTCATGCTCCCTCAGTCTGTAACTTCTTGCCTGAACTCAACAAATATTAGAGTCAATATGAAATAAGATTGTCTCTGATGACAACCATTACACACCTTTTGGTTTCCTTCTTATTTTGACTAGGTGTACTTTGTGTGTTCATCAGAAGTTCTACTGAAATAATTATCATTAAAGTTATCATGTAGATTCCATAAAGATCACTTAAAGGGTTACTACATTAGCAAAATAAGTTCCCACTAATCTATGTAAAATTATCCACTAAAAACGAATTTGACAAGTGTTTGCCGCAATCAAGTCTCATTTTGACGAAAATGTGAAAAAACGCACACCCCCAAGTGACATCAGAGGAGTCAAATGCCATAAAAGACTCCACTGTTAAACTTAGATTGTACAGAAGTCAACAATGGACCATTTTCGGAATGTATTCACAACTTTCCCTCTAACTGCATAGTAACGCGTTATTGCATTCACCTGTATCTTGTCATTCAGATTAAATGGATAGAATGCACTTTGAACCTATTAGTTTTTGCTACTCAGAGCTTTGGGGTTCCCATTGGTAGTGTATTTTTTGAACGGCGTGAATAAAATTTGCATACATAACGAAAAAGGTCTATAGTATTAGAAATTATTGTTGACTTCCGTACTCAATCAGAGCTTTAGACAGGAATAACCGTCTCATTCTGGGCATTCTTTAATTTTTTGAATTTTTTTATTTTTGGACATAGGCCTAGGTCTACCCCTAAAATACAAGCGTTAAGAGGAGCCAGCCCCATACATATACGGCCCCATATAGGGCCTATATACGGTACAGCAAGTATATTACACATACGGCGTGTACATAATCGGGTGTGATTGAAAATATGCCATCTGCTAAGAAATTTCAATCCTCCTTGGAAGCAAGCTAGTCTGCGTTCACACCACACTGACAACTAGTCAAATCTGGACGTGATGCTGACTACAGCGATCCGGTTAACCTACTGAAGATACTGAAGATACTGAACACGCGCCTAAAATCAACCAGCAACAACAACAACAACTTAGTTTGAACGGTTTATCCCCTATTCCTATTTTTTTCTTGGGGTGATGTGCTCTGTGTGAATGATCTTGATCTCAGCTTAGGTGCGTGATCGATCCGATCCTGCACCGGCCTCCACCTTTGGGCCAGCCGACAGTTCAGGCAGCGAGAAAGGTCTATACACCGGCGCGGTCGTGCCACTGCAGGATACCGGCGCAGCGCACAGGTGCCGCGCCGTGCCGGTTCCCCTTCGACTGTTTTATATAATCTATCTCTGAAGTACATTATCGACAGTTGTGATGACTTACTAGTTACTTGATGCAGGAAATGAGATGATCGAAATAATGATGTGTAAAACCAAACACGTGGTGACATATGACGGTGAAGGCATGGATTTGTTTACATCTTGATCACTTGTTTCGTTTCGATGCAGCCATGATGAATCCAATGGAGACGAATCAGACGATACATACCGTAATACGATATCCACTTACGCGTGATCGATTAATACTTTTAACTTTTTTTTTTTGTTTCAACGTGTGTTTTATTAATCAATGAACACCAATTTTACAGAACATTTAACAATTATTCATGAATGATTTAAATGACAATTACTGTAACAAATAAATAAATTATTTCCAGAAACATATTCGTCATAATCATTGATCATAACAAATTTATACAAACTGTCAGATTTTTCAAGAATTACATCAAATTACAACAATAAAGAAAAACAACCATTAATCGCTGTTCAAAAGGAAAAACATATCATTCGCTCACTGTGTTCATTGATAAATTAGATAAGAAAAAAGGACACCAAAAAGGCCCTTCCCTCCATTTCCCCTACCCACCCCTCCACCATACCCCGCCCTCTCCTTTCCCTCCACCCCCCCCCCCCCACCCCTCCCCGGGCTTCTTATACATGCACTTATTTCTTCTGGAACAGGAGCATACATATTACCATCTCTAGAACGAGTTGCAGGGCATATCTTGGTGGATACTAAAAATACTTCTGAAGTGTCGTCCCACTCCTTCAATGTTAATAAATATACGTTTTATTTTAGTTTGTTTTATTTTATTTTCAAATACATAAAGACTCACAAGGCAGGGGAGCCCTACCATAACCAATTTTCCCACTTTTTCAAGTGCACTGATAATGTATTGTGCAAAACTGCTATCTTTTTTTCTTCTAACCTATCTTGTTCAATCTGGCTTTTAACCAATTGTTCAGTTATTTGTGTGTTCTTTCCTCTTCCTAAGAAAATTAATCTTTTTACCAGTATTAAAACATGATTAACTAATTGACCTCTTCCTTTGTCCGGTAAGTCAATTCCAAAATGAATCTCTTCCCAGCTTAAGTTTTTTAAATTTATATAATCAAGAAGGTTACTGCACCGTTCCCATATCATCCCAGCAAATTCACACATATAAAATATATGTTTATAAGTCTCTTCCTCTTTGTGACAAAATGAACATAAGTTATCATCAGTAATGTTGAATTTACATAAATGATAGTTCGTATATAATATTCCGTGTAATAACCTAAATTGGAAATCCCTCAATTTACAGCTCAAAGTACTTTTTCTAGGTCTACTGAATACCGATTTTATATCTGTATCAGAAAACTCGCGAGTATGTACATTTCTCATTTTGTCTTTCAAAGATGACTTATCTCTTATCTTTTCCACAAAATCATTATAAACTTGTTTAGATGTATTCGTATCTAAAGAAAATTTACAGCTATTTCTTATAAAAGTCATTTCATCACATGTATCAGTTCCTGGTTCCGTATTTTCTATTTTCCTTTTCCAAACTAATGGAAGTACTTCATATATTCTTCGAATAATCAAAACCTCTGAATAAACCAGACCTTTACTATAAAGATAAGCCGCCGAATATAACTCTCCACTCCTGTCTACAATATGTTCCACTCTAAAAAAATTCTTCAACTGCAAATTTTCATTATAAATAGATTTTCCTTCAATTCGAATCATTTTATTATTTAAAAGGACTTCCTTCCGTACCTTATTATAATTACCCCTAAATTCCTTCGTTTTTGCCCAGACTTCTAATAAGTTCGCATAGAATGGCGGTATAGACAAATCCAAAAGGTCTACTAAATAATTACAACAAAATATAAATTTGCCTCCTATCTGCTTTGTACATTCCTCAAAGTATTGTTTCCATTTCATTTCTTGTTTACCATAACAAAGCCTTTTGACCCACATTACTCTTTGAGCGTCTATTAATGATGGAAAATGCATTAATTTTAAACCCCCTTGTTCATAACCTAAAGTTAAAACCCTTTTATTAATCTTCGGTTTTCCTCGCCAAATAAAATCCCAAACAATACTTTCTAACTCATCATATACCCAGTTTGGCACCGGAGTGAGAGAGGCAATATATATAAGCTTAGAATAAATAAAAGTCTTCAATAACTGAATTTTACCCTGAAGTGTCAAATCTCTTTGCTTCCACCATGTCAATATTTTTTTAATTTTACTTAGAATTTCTTTATAGTTCTTATTTTCCTTCACATCGGGATCCAACGTGAAGTATACCCCTAAAATCTTTAAAACACCCACTTCTTGCCCGAAAACTCCACCATACTCCCCATCTTCATCTTGACTACTTCCAAGTTGTAACAATTTCGTCTTATCTTTATTTATTTTGAGACCGGAAACCGCTTTAAAACCCTCAAAAACCACTTCTAATCTCCTGATGGATTCAATATCTTGTCGATATCGATATCGATGTTCATATCGATAGTCAAAATAAACCC
>OZ022581.1:7785302-8152802 GCA_963669155.1 Arbacia lixula | reverse complement strand
CCCTTAATGATAGAATTTACCACAATTCTGTCTATAACTTATATAACTGGAGAAGGAAAATGCAGGATATCTTCATTCGGAGACGAGCCTTCCGAAACGGGCAGATTACAGTCATGATGGTATGCTTCAATGTTGAAGTAAAAAATCAGTATGGGATCCTCGGAACCAATGGCGTAGATCAATTACTAGACGATGAAAATATAGTTCAGGTATACAGCACTCCGAAAAGCAGCACCATACAACAGTGTACAAGCAGCAAAGACGATCCTCCCACAGAAAAAGAATATTAGAAAGCAAAGGTGGATGACTGAGGACATACCCGCGAAATTAAGTCAAGGTAAAGCAACAAGGGGAGTGAAAGGTACCACTAACTTGACAAGGAAATGCGTCTAATGTACAAAGAGAGAAAGGATGAACGGTGGGATGAAAACGAACATAAGAGTTGAACTGAAGAGCACACCAATGCATGCAAAAAAAAACTCCAAAAAATACTCATGTGAAGAAGTCACACACTGGCACTGACTGTACCAAAGACAAGGATGGGAAGTTATTATTTAATTGTTTATGAGAATGTAACGAAGAGATGGTTTCGAGTCCATCAAGGATGAGGATGGTAGAGGTGAACCGCCAGCTATCAGTAAGGACGGCTATGATATAGCAAGTAATTAAGTTGGAAAGGAAACCAAAGGAATGAAAGATGGGATAGCGAACTTCCCGACAGCATCACAAAACAGAGATTTTGAAAGCTGATGAAGGGATCGATTAAAAAAAGCTACATAATCGAATATAGAACTGGTTACATCCTTGAAGAAATTAATGCCTCTGTATTTGTGACTCTTCCCCCCAAACCCCCAAACCGCGGCCTGCGCTGATTTCAGTACATTTTACTGAGTTTCATGAGTCATCTCTTTTTACCCTATTTTGACTGGGCTTTTGAGAGCATTTTTTTAGGGCGGAAGGTTGTATTGACGCAGAATTTGCATGGAGATAAAGAAATATGTTAAGAGCGTGTCTTCATATTTCTTTGGGAAAAAAGTATTTGATTTTGTGTAGTTATAATGTATGCAAATGAGACGCCTTTTATTTAAACACATGTATATATTTCATTTAAAAAACGATGAAGGTCAAACTTGTTTTTATATGCTGAGTAGCATGATTAACAATATCGTGTCTAACAAAACTGAAATTACAAATTAATATTTATGTATTCTATTGTTTTTTATTCTTCATTTTTTTTCTCCATTTTCATTTTTTTTGCTTCAGACATGTATTTATTTTGATAAGGTTCAAGAACAATTTGATCAAGCAAAAGGCCTAAAAGGCACAATTGACAGTGATATGGGGCAGTACAGGGGGGAGTACATAAACCTAATGCGAAATCTCACTTATTGTCAGATTTTGGTCTCACATGCGATTACATAATGCTGCGTAACCTTTCAACGGAATGTCCGTTTTTTAAAACTCTCTTAGTTCCACAAGTTGCAAGACACTTCAAAAGAAAAATGAATGAAAAGGCGTGTCACGATGTGCAGCGGCTGCGCATCAGTCGTGGATTGTGTACAGTGGGGGTCAGGGGATGAAAATTCCCCCCACCCCCACCCCCCCCCCCCCCCGTCCCCTCCGTCAGAATAGGGTTTAAGATATTGCTGAAAGTACTTCTGCAAAGGTGCAAAGGGGAAACCTTAAGCAGAATTTAATGAAGTACAAAGCGGCTTAATAGCCGAAGGAATAGGGGTGGGAATACTCAACGTAAGATCAAGTTTAGAGTGACACCCAGAGTCGGGCAAGACATGTATGATGTTTCATGATGGAAAATGCGATGTTGAAATCCACAGGAGATTATTTACACATTTAACAATCTTACACATGTGCTGAACTACAGAAGTACTAGTTTGCCAACAAATTTGAGAATACTGAAGTGTTGTAGCTGCTAGAAGCTGTCAGAAGGATGACCTGAAGGGAGGAGAAACAGGGGAAGACCACCAATGAACTAACTGGCCAACATGCAGAAGTGGACGAACATCAAACAGTACTGAGCCCTCCCTGTGAAAGCGCAAGACCGGGAAGCATGGATGACACTGGAAGCCAACTTTCGCTCCGAAGACAACATCCAATGATGATGATTATGTTTATATAACTGCCTCGGTTTATGTATAACGTGTATACAAAAATTGCTTTGATGAGAAACGTTTTTTTTTTTTTGTATAATCTGTGCTTGTTGGGATTGTAGGGACGGTTTTCTTGTCCCTCCGAAAAGTCTCTTTTTTTTTAAATTGAATTTTGAAGGAATAAAAAGTTGTACATAGGGGGAACTAGAGCATCCACCCCACCCTCACCTCTCTCTCTCTCTCTCTCTCTCTCTCTCTCTCTCTCACCCTCTCTCTCTCCCTCTCTCTCTCTCTCTCTCTCTCTCTCTCTCTCTCTCTCTCACACACACACACACACATCCGCACACACAGACACGCACACAGCATGAATATATTATACACTCATAATATAACTTATACATGTGCATGATTATCGTACTTTTTTTAAAGACTTTAATCCCAAAACCGTGGATCGGATAAAGTTTTTTTCCCACTCCCGACATGGTAGGATTTTCTTTTATAAGTTTATAATACCGTGTGAATTACAAATCTGCATCTGATTCAATCAGCGTGGTTCATTACATTCCCATCCAAACCCGTTGGAAGAGATTTGTTAGGGGGCGGGAGAATTGCCACATGATTTGACGCATAGCTCTATGGTTTAGCATTTCTTGTTACATGTAGAGGCGATATTCTAAATAACATGTATCAAACCGCACTGAACAGTTCAGCATGATCATGAATTATAGAGGTTTTGAAATGCTACACTAGGAAGGAGATACTAAATTTTCCCTTAAAGTGCACTTATATTTCTACCATTGTCTATTATGCAGCACATGGTGAATGTATATCGTACAAGGACGGTTTCCCGTTCCAGATAAACACGGTCACTTTGAGACGAATGATATCATTGTCCGTAACGTAATTCCTTCGACCTCTTGTACAGACAGATGTGCACCTCGAATAGTGTAGTCTGCTTTCCAGTGTGTTGGAAAGGTCTAATCTGAACTCTTCACTGGCGCACCGGAAGTGGGGAAAGGGGAAGTGAACAAATGACCAGTTGGACGAGTACTAGACCATAGTTAATATCTTGTACATCAAAATGAATGTTTTACTGGCTGGAAGCAAGGCTACGAAAAGCCGTACAAAAAAACCTGAAACATAACGATAATGACGAAACTTATTGCTTTGGCACCGCATGCCAGACAGACAAAAGCGCAGCTTTGGTTTGCCTTGCTCTGCTGTGCCCTATCATTATCAAACAAATTCGACGTACAACAAAAATGTTAGAAGAGCAGACGAAGGTCATGATTGTCATCATGGTTATAGAGGAGGGGGAAGAAGAATAAGGAAGAAAACAGAAAACGAGTGATAAAGATAGATGGGTACGGAATAACAACATCAAAATGTAATGATATCAGTGAGGAGGAGATGGTTGGGTATAGAGGGTAGAAGAGACAGGCCATGCTATTAAGCACAGGGGGAAGAACGAAATGGTGGTGCAAAAAAGGAGAAGAAAAATAATTGACAAAGATAACACAAGATAGTTATCATTATTCTTGCTTGTCCTTGAATCATACGGTGACATTGAGGGCACATTTTTCATGACAAAACACGAGGTAAATCATAAAAATATCCGAAAACCATGAAGTGAAACTAGAATGTTTGAAATATTTATTAAATGAATATTAGGTCAGGAGGAATACTCTCTAATCCAGATGACATGCACGTACAAGACAGGCACGTACAAGACAAAGGAGAACTGATATGATCGAATCCCCCCCCCCCCCCCCCCAATCCTCGAAAATTACTATGGCAGTAACTATGATAACTTCATAGCCTATGTTCTGTATGTATATCAAAGCTAAATCTGTTTCTACTTATTTTTTCTTTTGGAAGGTCTTTCCCCCATTTCCAAGCTTAATTAGTAATCAAATCTTTGGGGGCGAAATATCAAGTTTAACCTAGTGCGTGATAATCAGATTCACATTTTGTGGTACTTGGAACAACTGAAATAAGTGGATTTCCTTAATTGGATTCATAAATACCGTATAATCAGAGCAAGCTTGCACAATTTTTTTTCTGTTTTGGCAATTGTGAGATTGCCCGGAGTTGAAATTGATATCCCAGTCCGGTTTGCATGCATGCCAATGAACGTGTCCTCAAAATTATTCATACCCTTGTTAATTTTTATGATTTTTTATTTTTGTGATGAAATGAATGCATTTTGTCAAGTGTGTATATCAGTTATATGTGACCAACATGTGAAAGAATAACAACAATACACAATACAAGAAATTCATCATTTCAGGGGTATTTCATTCATGGATTTTCAAAAAATGCCATGTTCAAAATTATTCATACCCCAGGTTTACTGAGTCCAATGTCTTTCTTTAATAGTCAATAGCATAGCCTTTGTTTCTAATGACTGCTTCTAGACGGTTCTTGTACGTGTCCACAAGCTTCCTGCATGTCTTCTGGGGGATGTTGGCCCACTCTTCCTTGGCAAAAGCCTCAAGCTGGGACAGGTTGGTCGGTTTCCTAGCCAACACTCTGGTCTTCAAGTCTCGCCACAAGTTCTCAATTGGATTCAGGTCAGGACTCTGACTTGGCCATTCGAGGACGTTGACATCATTGTCCTTGAACCATTTCTTCACTACCTTGGCGGTATGTTTTGGATCATTGTCCTGCTGGTACTTCCAATTAGGGCCAAGCTGGAGTTTCTCAGCGGATTCCTTCACGTTTTCATCAAGGATCGTGATGTAATCCTCCTTTCTCATGATTCCTTGGACCTTGACGAGGTTGCCTGTGCGACTGGAAGAGAAGCATTCCCATAGCATTATGTTTCCACCACCATGCTTGACGGTGGGCACAGTGTTCTTTGGAGTGTATGCTTCTCCTTTTTTCCTCCAGACGTATTCAACATCCATATGGCCAAATAACTCCAACTTTGTCTCATCAGACCACAGGATGGTTGACCAAAAGCTGGAATCTTGCTTTAGATGACCTTTAGCAAAGGCTAGGCGAGCCTCCAGATGCTTCTTCCTGAGCAGCGGGGTCTTCCGAGGCCTACGTCCATGGAGACCTCCTCTGTGCAAGACTCGCTCAATAGTGGACCGTGACACCTTCGTCCCTGCCTGGTCAAGCGTTCGAAGTAGGGCCTTGGTTGTGGTCCGGGGGTTGTTGTTGACCTCTCGACAGATTTTCCTGGCAAGTTTGGGGGACACCTTTCTCTTCCTGCCACGCCCACAGAGGTTTTTAACAGTATTGAACTTCTTGTGCTTGTTGATATTGCTCTGCACGGTTGCCACAGGGACATCATATTGCTTCGAAATGGCCTTATAACCCTTTCCTTCAATGTGGGCACGCACAAGACGTTGCCGTAGGTCCTCACTGAGCTCCTTCTTCTTGGCCATGATGATCAGAAACTGAGAATGACCAGAACACGTTTCCTCTATTTAAAGTCTTATGGAAAGATGCTATGTGTTTGACAATAGTTTAACATTTGGTCAACAAAAAAGGTATTTAATCCATTGGAACATCTTGAAATAACTATAGGACAAAGATTAACACATTCTCGGGAAAGGAAAACAATGGATACTATAGAAGAAAGAACATTTTTGTTGAGGTATTGTCAGGGGTATGAATAATTCTGAACATGAGGGAAAATAACTTTTGGACTTATCTATTATGCAAATAAAGTTTAGCCAACTCATATGTGGATTTGTGCATAGCAACAAGTAGACAAAAAATACACAGAAAGTACCAACATAATAGCTTTTACAAAGGAAGAATCTAACAAAGACTGTTATTTTCAATGGGGTATGAATAATTTTGAGGACAACTGTATGTATTCAATTAGATTTTTCAAGGGAACGTCGGCGGGTGAGATCGGCTGGATAGGGAAGGGGAGGGGGCCATCCTCTCGTCTATTATGATTGAAGAATCTCAATGCCTACCGTAGCTCTATGGTGTGTGTCTATGTGTGTGTGTGTGTGTGTGTGTGCGTGTGTGTGTTCGTGTGTGTGTGTGCGTGTGTGTGTGTGTGTGTGTGTGTGTGTGTGTGTGTGTGTGTGTGTGCGTGTGTGTGTTTCCCATCGTCCCACATTACTTAAAACAGGTGAAAATGTCCACAGGGGTGCTTCTTCCCCCAGACCCTTCCCCCCCCCCCCCCCGCACATACCGTTACATTGGGTCATATTCAGAAATGGTTTTAGGATGAATATTTCTTCCTCTCCTACCTTGAAGGTACACAGGCCTTGGGAAAGAAAGATTAAGCGGATGGGGAGTGTGAGAGACACCTATAGACGTGTCATATTTATTGGTACAGCATTTACTGGGTTCATATTGATAATGATGATGTTTAAACGGAAATAAAAATAACACAATACAAGACAAGGGATGGAGGGAGGATGGGAGAGTCAGAAAAAGAGAGAGACGGGGGAGGGGGTAAGAGAGGCAGATCTATGCATATTATATTCATACAAAAAAAGAGTAGAAGAAAGAATGAAAGAGAGAAAACCGCGAACTTGGCAAATGGGGCGGTCGACTACGCGGCCAGTATGACGGAGGTATTCATGAGCAAGCTGAGTGGCCGCTACCAATGAGGAATGGGGTACTGGCGCGGTTACAATGCGCGGATGAGGTTCAGAGAGAGAGAGAGGGAGAGAGAGAGAGGGAGAGAGAGAGATAGAGAGAGAGAGAGAGAGAGAGAGAGAGAGAGAGAGAGAGTGAGGTATGGGGGAAAGGGGTCGAGTTTCCTACCCTCCCCTTCTTGATAAGCAAAAGCCCGTGGCTTCCAATAGAGATTTAAACGACGCCTGAGGCGCACATTTCCACATAGGGCTGGAAATACAAATACGTCAGAATAAAATCAACGAGAAAGAAAACGCAAGAACTCAGTGCAAATAACACAGTGGCTTCGAACGGGATCATCATACTAAGGAGACGATTCGTTGGTAGAAACAACTTTCTTTCTTATTGAGAAGAGAAAATCGCTTTGTTCTTGAACACTGGCCGTATATCTAACGAATAATTGTTATCATCACACTTCCTCAAATGCAACTTCCCTGACTGGCAGCGGACAGGTGCCTTCACAAGTTGGATCATTCATTTTTGTTTCGAAAGTAAGTTGGACCAAACTTCATCATCTGTTTTCAGTGGATTTAATTCTCGAGATGTTGTCTGTCAAAATATGGATTTTTTGTTTTCTAGGTTATCTTGTAATCATATTTCTTAAAGTGGAGAGCTTGTCTCTTAATCAACCGTTGGAGTAATTGTATGTACATGGGAACGTGGTAATTATTATTATAGCATTGTATTGAAATATATAATTGGTTTATAACGGCCTATACATACCATGAACATTAAACTACACTTATAGCTTATAAAAGAGTGCATATAATTCTTCTCCATTTAGATGTGCATCACGTAATTTCATTGAGCTGCGAGAAATTCTTCTTTTTACCTGTGTATTGTGCGAATTGTTTAAAATGCGACGTATTTTTGGTCGTGTGGTTATTAATACAGCTCTTTCTTCCCTTAACGCCCTAAGGAGCTGCTGGAGTAGATTGTACTATGGATTTAATTAATAACGCACCAGAAATCCATACTTAAATCAATACTGCATATTAGTTACAAGGCGTAATAACAATTACGTCTTACAGTTGTAAAACGTACAAGCGTCTAATCGCTAATATTTGTGCCTGGCAAATTTATCAGGGTAAATTTCATATCAAGTGACTTATAATCCGCACAGGTGATGAGAATGATTTGAGGGTTCTTTTAAGTTAGAAAATTTAGATATACTCATTCATGGGATGATAATGGCATGACTTGAAATGACGAAAGCAAGTCCAGCAAAACGAATAAGAGGAAATGCTCGTTCAACGAAAATACTAAACACTGCACGTTTGGACTATCTGATCGAAACTACCGGACTACACAAATGGCAACGTATCGATTGGGTCATGATTGCGGATAAGTCTCTCGCACTCGCTTTAAGACGTAGAAGATTATTGCATGCCACAAATCTCTGTTCATAGCCTTCTAGAGCAGCGCCACCTCCCGCTGACCTAAACCTCTCTCTGCAATCCACGCATTCTGTTTCATGTTCGATCGTAACTGATAGGTAACATTAGGATGTAACGAGAACGTTTCTTGTAAGTTCTCTACTACCTTAGAGACACGGTGTCCCTTTTTGCATGTCAAAAAATCTGGTTTTGTAAAAAAAAAAAAAAAAAAAAAAAAAAAAACATGGCAAATGAAAGAAGATATTGATTCAGAATTTCCCTCCCGATGGATGATAAAACCGGAATCAGACTTTGAGCAAACTTATAGCGATTAGGAGATATTCAGGTTTTGGGCGGTCGTCGGGCACCTAAAGCCTAGAGACCGGAGACCGTTGTGCGCTAGGATCTGCATCGTTCCGCGCCGGAGTGCATGCGTTCAATGGGAGCAATGCCCCCATCGCACGCTGACAGGAACAATACGATTAAGGATGTAGACTATGGTCGGTGCCTCTTAAATGTAAACAATGATAGTTTTTCACTTTTCCTGAAAATGTTTGTGAAGCTGTGACTGTGAGAATTCGTACACGTTATTGTTAAGGTATACCGCTGATTCCTGCCGAGTTCCATCACTTTTGTCAATGGGACACCCTGTCTTCAACTACCGTGACATTCTATCCATACCCCTTTTCATTGTTTGTGTGTCCGTCTGTATTCAAAGCAAGTCGGAGATGTGGTGGTAAATTTAACCAATTAAGGATTTATTTTCATCAAACAAGGACTGAAACTTTCAATCTCTAAAATACTAAATTGGTGCACGTTTCCTTTCCAATAGTACATAATTTTGACATGAAATCGTGAGCGATAGCATGTGTAATTTTTCACGAAATATTATGTTTATGCAGTTCAAACCATAATTACTCGTTTTGATTCTGTATTACAAATGCACTGTAACTATCAGTATCAGTAGAGAACGCTCAGGTACGAAAAGTACACAGAAAAGGGACAATGTTCATTGGGTCATTAACAATTTCAGAGAGTTAAGAAAGAGCGTAACTTACTGTGATATAGTTCTATGAATGAATAAGGCATTAGAACAATTGAATAGATATTTTTAATGAAACCACCCAAATAAACTGCGGACGTAAAGGTCTGAGCGCAATATATATATGATACCGGGAAGGTGTTAGAACTGGAGTCAGCACAAATAATTCATTTAATTTATTTCTACACCAGTTGCGTTCATTGATAGCACAATAGAATATTTGACGCATTTGGTTCTTTGATCCAGTAACGACCGTCGCCAAATATGCAAAACGAATTTCGGATGCACTTAGAGAAATATATTTTGTATGCGCAGAAGATTTCAGAACCACTTCATGTACTGAAGTGCATGTGCAGTAGTAGGACATCTTATGAAGATACGATTCTGTGAATTTCAGATTATGTTGTTGTTTCGTTTTTGTGATAAAAAGATAATACCGTAGAAAACATGCCAGAGAAATGCCTCCATATCACACATCAGGCAATTATATTTCTTTAAAAATATTTTGTAAATCGTTTATTGAGTGTTTCATCTTCCATGGAAACAACCTCAATTTCGTGTCCGGAGGTGTCCGAAAAAGCTACGGACCAAATTCTTTCTACATTTTTTTTTAAATTCCCTTCGCTCACCCCAAAACTAACTCACAGTGTGTGTAAAAAGATCAGCTACGAGCTCCCAGCGAAGCTGAACGGTTGACATATTTCTCAAAACAGATTTTCTTTTGTTATTCAGAGGAAGGCACTACCTAATTAGAAATACAGCTAATTGTTTAAAACACCTGAATGTCTTGAAATTTTTATGAGGCGGCGGTCATCATAGATCAAAGGAAGTCTATCCTAGCGCAGTCCATCCAGGGAAGTGTTATAGGAAGGAGTAGAAACTCGAGCATAATACATTCAAACATCTGTATGGGTTCTAAAGCGTGCTCGTGAATGTCAAAAGAATTCATAATCATGACAATGCTTTGATGTTCCATGTGCCGATCCGACATTTAGCTGATGTCAACTTGAAAAGAAATTTCTTTAATTTCCCATTTGTCTGTAGACGTTTTGTTTTTGACAAATTCGTTTGCAAACTATAAGGAAGTTAACGGCAGATAATGACAGATCCTAATACTCTGCTTTTGTTTCGAAAAGTATTGAGGAATCATTAAAAATCGGACATATAAGCTATTTGTATTAATTAAAAAATTGACCAATTTCTTCACTTTCCGACAACTTGTGCATTTGGGAGATTCAACCACCCTCAAAAATATATATTAAGCTGTGTGTTATCATTAACGGCGTTTGTGTTTTACTTGAAAAACTTGTTTATTTGTGTTTGCTGATACCTGTTGTGCTCATGGAAGTATTAATGTCATTAACAGAACGGGACAAGCGAAATGAGACTGTACATTTCTTTTGTTCTCTTTGAGAAACCGTTGCCACACAATCATGTTCATAATTGTTCAAACACCTGAACAGCACCTGTTGAGAACACCATAACTTTTCAGCGGCTTGGCACATGGGTTCAAAGAAAGAAAGTTGCTTCCTATCCTTCCATAACACATCCCTGGTCCATCCATGATAGGTCCGTGATGATACGTAGGGCACCGGTGATAATGAGTACAGCTCTCCCTGATAAGTGAAACACTGTTCTTGTTTATGTTTAATGATCATAGTCTACGTTTGTAAATGACTGTTGTGCTATATCTATTTTGTATTTACAGAATTCAAAGCATTGTTAAGTTAAATCATTGTTAAGCTAAGGTTGTTCCCAAACCTCTGATTAAACAGCGACAGTACCTAGTACAACATGTACATGTATATGCATTAACGCTTTATGTGTACAATAGCAAGTTATGCTTTAACTCCATGTGTGAGATATAATGATAGCCAGTGTGGATAGCTGGTGCAAAAATCTTCGGACGGCACATAACGTGTTATGCACGCATTATATGTATACACACATCTAAAAGTTAATATGACAATAAGGTCTTCACCACGAGTTTTAAAAAGTATATTGACCACGCTGATGGGTTCATATTAGGGAATAACTCATGGAAAATATGATTTTCTAGACAGGCTGTAATATGTGTTGTGAACGTGTAGGAATACAACGCAGTACGTGAAGTAAAGTTAGATACGTAATATAAAGTAACTAAACACAATGCTCTTGTTACAATATTTCACTCACACTAACCTTTACTGCAATCATCCAATTCAAAGATAATCGCATCATGTGACCATGCATGTAAGAATAAATGTATATTGTAATAAACGTTGCTTCGATCAGATTTCCTGTCCTTGTTTATTCGATCTTAATCATAATTATTTCTTACCCGGTTCAATGTCCTTTTCGGAATAAAAAATAATTTGCCGAAACCTATCCAAATCCAAATCAAATTCAGCCTTAATCTTTAAATCGACCATATCGTACTTGAAAGTTAAACGACCGACGATCGCACTTTAGGCAATAAATTCTGACTGACCATTAATTATAAGCTGTTCCCTGGAATTGCAATAATGTATAATTCGCCTTGTTGGAGAATCGCAATAAGAGAGACAGAGTCTCACCTTATAAACGCCTCCGCATGATGGAAATTATACCTGGGTCAACATTTCTGTACCAGAAAGGTAATCGGTTCTCAGGTAACTAAGGCGGCTCTTTCGAGTTTGTCCGCAGAGAGGTTCTCTCTTCCCTCCAGCCCGTCTCAGGTTTCTCTTTAAGGGTTGTAAACTAAGAAGGGGGTTGTAAACTTAGACGGGGCTTTTCAAGGTTTCGTTACAAGTAACACGGTCGGTATGTGCATTGATTTACGGTGTTCAGAAACGTTATAGAGCAAGATCAATGATTTCAATTTTGTTTACTTGCAATGTATTTTAGGAAGAAATAGGAGAAGATGAGTGGGAAGCAAAAGTGTTTCAGCGGCATACTTAAATTCATACCGTATTTATACACACATCTGAGTACACATATATGTAGATATAAACATAAATGAATTAAATAAGACGCCGGAGAAGGAAAGTTTATCGAATTTCCGGTCAGAGACCCTAATCAAAGTGAACAGTTCACATATAAACATGATTGATTTACATGTATATGCTAATTGTTCACTGTCGATAAATGTATATGACCGAAAATTCAATAAAAATTTCGTCTCCGGCGTCTTATTCAATTTGTTTGTGTTCAAATTTACTTTGTTTTCAGTGCCATCGCAACCTTATATATATATATATATATATATATATTGTGAAAGAAATGGATGAAGAGAACAATGGTAGGCTTAGCTTAAATCAAGGTTTCTCGGAGCTATCTACGCTTTTGAAAAATTGGTGATGCCGAAAAAATGCCCTCAGCTTTGAACGCCGGCGCCTTAAAGGTCCCCTGTAATCAAAATGTATGTTTACGTCTGTTGATGCAACTTAACATGTATTTAACAAAATCACTAACTGTTCAATGGAATTATGTGTCCTATAATTTAAAATAATTTTTTCTATATTTTTCTCAGCACTGATAAGCCCCGCCTCCAAAAATTTCCTCCAACTCAAGATTCTTGTTGTGACGTCATCAAAGTGAAAAATTAGCAGGATAATAGACAGAATTATGCAAAAATTTCACATTGCAATGACTACCCCCACCTGCCCACAAGAGCATCACATGTCTTCACACAATACAACCTAACAACCTTTCATGTGGGAATAATCGTTTCCTTATGTCAGAAATGTGCTAGCTATGCCAAGGGGGAAAATACATTGTACAAACATGCGATGACATTATAAACACTTGCAGGTAGTCATTGCAATGTTTAGTTTGTGCATAAATTATGTCTATTATCTTGCTAATTCATACCTGTGATGATGTCACAACAAGAATCTTGAGTTAGAGGAAATTTTTGGAGGCGGGGCTTATCAGTGCTGAGAAAAAATATAGAAAAATTATTTTAAAATAAAGGACACATATTTCCATTGAGCCGTTACTGATTTTGTGATATACATATTAAGTTGCATCAACATAAGTCAACATGCATTTTGATTGCAGGGACCCTTTAACCACTAGACCACAGAGACGGGTTACTGGTTAAGGCGACCCCAATCCGATTGACCGTCAGATAGACAGATTTTCGACTGTAGGTGGGTTTTGAACAATGACAAGCCGCCCTGCCTCAGCTGGATCAAAGCTATTGCTTTGATGCAGTACACGTATGGGAGAAAGTATATAAATATGTGAAATTATACATATACAACAGCTTTGGCAACTCTTTTATTTAAATATTTTGTGAAAGAAATGGATGAAGAGAACAATGGTAGGCGAAGCTTAAATCAAGCTTCCCCAGAGCTATCTACCCTTCGGAAAAATTGGTGATGCCGAAAAAATGTCTCCGCCGGAAATCGAGCCCGGGCCCCCAGCTTTGAACGCCGGTGCCTTAACCACTAGAGACGGGTTAGTGGTTATAAACACAACAAAAAAGGAAGTCTCTCCCCCTCCCCCTCCCCCCCCCCCCCCCCCCCCCCTAAGCAAAATAGCATAACTTTTTATCGAAGAAGTTTTGGGCAAAATAATCTGGCAGGATTGTTTCATACCTTACTGACTAACTTCTGTGTGAAAATTAATCCAATTAGTCATGCATGAGTGGCCAAATTTTAAAGGCAAAAATGTCACGTTTCTAAAGTCACAAGGATAATTGTTCAGTCCGTTTTAACAATACATTTTTTGCATTTCTGTTGCGATTTTAAAGTGTTTTCACTCAACCATGACACGAAAATGACTTATGTTCATTATGACAGGTCATGTTACATCTTTGTCGAAATATCCAGAGTTTTATTTTTTCACAAAATAAAGGGTTTTTAAAAGTTTTAAACTCAAGAGGGATGAGTAATTTTTAAACGGTGCTCACTCAACCAGAACAATGGGTTAAGTGTCGGGATAGGTGTTAGTGTGTCGGGAGATGGATGATAAACAATGAACGGATATAAATTATGCACCATAAATGGAATTCATTGAAATTCATCGGAATTCATTATATCACAGAATCCCAAAATTACCCTTGTGACTTTTGAAAAGTGACATCTTTGCCTTTAATGAGTGTTCACTCATGCATTACTTAGTGGAGTAATGTGATTTTCACACGGAAGCTAGTCAATAAGTTAAGGAACAATCCTGCCCAAAATTTCTTCGATAAAAAGTTATGTTATTTTGCTTAGGGGGGGGGGAGACCTACTTTTTTGTTGTGGTTATATACTGTATATAAAATAGTTATTGATGTGATTATGTATCTCCCTAAGAGGATGTTCCAACTACAAAGCATAATTTGCACAATCAGGAAGTAACTAGGATGATAAAAATGATGAATAAAATAATACATACACACCCCTCATATACACACGTATAGAGAATCTTTAATAAAACAATTGATTCAGAATATTGACGAAATGTTGAAAAAGGCAGAGTTTTACTTTATTTCTCAGTTTAAAAAGTTATCATTTGGGATTTGAATGTCAATTTAGTTTTTATATTTGTTACTGTTTTCGGAGTTGGCGTTGGTACTAGAATTGTTTTTCTGTTATTTTATTGGGATTTGTCTTGGCTGTGACATTCGGATGGCATTTAGCATTGTTATTGTCACTGGCACAAAGTGTAACGCTGGAATTGGCATTTGCATTTGCATTTGCGTTGTCATTGGCGTCGATGCTGATGTCGTTATATGAATGGATGCTACTCGTGAAAACTGGATGTCCGTGGCCACAAACACGAAAAAAGATGAACCAAGATACCCGATCAGGAAACGTCACACCACTCGCCCTTTGTACGGATTACTGTTTGTCTATTCCTCTCATGAATGTTCACCTACTTTTTTGTCAACCATAAGTATAAGGGGGTGTGATCGATACTAGGGAGAGTGGTCAGATTTTATTTACCTCTGCATTTGAGATCTTCTCGTCAATTTGTCTGTTTTCTTCTTTTTCTTTCTTTCCGTTTTCCTCTTCTTTTCTTTGTCTTCGTTCTCTTTTTCTAATGTTCCTATTCATCGTTCTTTTCTTCCTCCCTGTTCTCCCCTTTCCTTTTTTATCAGTAAATCGTTCTTCGTGCTTAATAACTAACCACCTAGCATCAAAAATACTTCGTGAATCTATGCTATGGACAACAATAATATTCTCTAATCCCGAGTCTCCCGGTCTCGAATTTGATACAATCAACGATCTTTCTCATTGGCAATACTTGAAGTGAAAAGAGGAATCCTTAGGCATCAGACTTCACCGATGCTATCATCGCTCCAATTAACACATAAATAGAGCGTATATAAGCATGACTAGAGGTGTTCGCTGACATGAGCGATTTACACTAAGAAGATAAACAGGTTGTTATTAAACCAACTAACACGAGAAAATGTCATATTAGCAGTAAAGCATTCTTACAGATTTATCTCAATATTATAGCATTGTCTTTTCCGTCACAAATTGACAGAAGTGATCACAATTGCGTAAAATTGGACCCAGGTTTATATTCTACTCTTACTGCAAATACATTGCTAATCCCCTGCTGTGCACTAAGATCTATTGGCCGTGGGGGATTTTTTTCAGATTTTTTTAATTTAATCGACCTGTTAGAATTTATATGAATCATTCAATCTCATCTTGAAATGCTCATATGCACTTCATTACATCACGTCTTATATAAATTGTTACCTAGGTATGTGACGAAATCCTTTTAATCCGAGAAATGTAGAACAGTGGAAATATGTGTGTAAGAGACAAACTCAGGTAGATTGTGATATTCCTGATGTTGATCAACAGGTTTCTTGATGTTTCAAACAGAAAATCAAGACGCATGTCATTTTGATAGCTTTTGAAATTCCTCATTAGACGTGAACATACCGTGTTTCCTACCGTGAACCATTTCGAATATTTAACCCTGGAATTCAATCCTGTAATGTGTGTGATATACATGTATTCCTTAAAGTGTTACTAAATTAGAAGAATAAGTTCCAACTAATCTATGTAAAATTATCCACGAAAAAGGAATTTGAAAAAACGCACGCCTCCAGTGACGTCAGAGAAGTCAATAGTCCATAAATGCCAACTGCGTGAATAAAATATTTTATTCACGCCGTTCAACAATACATTACCAATACAAAGCTTGCCCGAGGTTTGTCCAAGTAGCAATAACTAATATATTCAAAGTGCATTCCATCCATTGAATCTGAACTGAATGACAAGATATAGGTGAATGTAATAACGCGTTACTACGCAGTTTTTCACTTTATCGGAAAAGGTTAGTGAAGATGTAACTGCGCGAATTCGTTATCGATACAGTATACTGCTCCATCCTGCCGAGTTTTATTACTTTTACAAATGGGCTTCTCCGTTATAGGTCACGGTACTTCTCATTATTCTTTTGAATAGGTCAGGTATACAAGGCATGTCATCTATTAAAATGAAAGACTTGTTAAATCACTCTAATTCCAAACTCTCGTAAAGTTGTATCCTGAAGCTTGCAATTTTCAAACTTCTGACAAATCATTACATAAACAAAGACTTTGCCAGAATAAACACCTAAACCCATCCATTTTCAGCAGTAAATAAAAAAAACGGAATTCAAAATAGTCTTTCATTGTTAATGTTTCAAACCAACTGACATAATAACACTTTCCTACAATATTGATCAACTCCAGGTTAGGCCTATTACTCTACTTAACTGTTCATTGCATTATGATATTGGTATAGGATTGTAACAATTCGTATAGCCAAACTTTTTCCATTAGATCTTTACATTCATCAAAGATGTGTTAGGAAGGAGAAACATCTCGAGCATAATATATTCAAACATCTGTATGGATACTAAAGCGTGCTAATGGATTTCCAAAGCATTCCACAATTACTACAATACGTTGATGTCCCAAGCGCGGCACCGATATCTAGCTGCTGTCAACTTGGAGAGAAATATGTTTAATTCCCCGTTTTGTCTCTCGAAGCTGTGTTTCTTATCACATTTTTTGCAATTTTCAAGAAAGTTAAGGGCAAGACCCCTAAATATCCTGAACTCGGTTTTCTTCTAAATAATTGTTGAATGATGCACAAACGGAGATATAAGATAATATTCTTACTTACACAATTAACAAATTTCTTCACTTTCCGGAGATTTTCGGAAATGTGGTATTCAATTATCATCAAAATTATATCTTAAGCTGTGTATTTTCATTAACAGAGTAAGCATACATTTGCGTCCAGCTGAGAAAAAAAACCTGTTTATTTTTGTTCACTGATATCTCTTTTCCTCACAAAAGTATTGATGCAATCCACCAGAACTGGACAAGCGAAATAAGACTCTACATTTCTTTTGTTTTCTCTGAGAAAGCGTTGCGACGAAATCCTGTTCGTTATTGTTAAATCATCTGAAAAGCACATGCTGAGACCGCATAATTTTTCGGCGGTGCCACGCATGGGTTCAAAGAGAGAAAGTTGCTTCATATCCTTCCGGAGCACATCCCTGCATTGATATATATTTTCATTTCAATTTGTATGTTAACTATACAAAATTTATGCTGTATTAAATTTACTTTCATGTAAAATCATTTGCATGATAAGTATGCCATTGTTTTTTTGTTTAGACACATATTTTCAAAATGCTGTTCATATATTTTTGTGAACTTACTTATCGTAAAAATTATTATCTAATTACCAAATGCATTTATCAAATGCAACTTAACTGCCATCGCGCAAGGAGCACAACAATGTGGATTTTAGGCCTAGATTTCCCTTTATTGTATGCAAGATATAAAAATTACAATACAGAAGAAGAAGTAAAAAAAAAAGAGGGGGAAGGCAAATAAGTTTAAAAAAATCAAGAATACGGAGGGAAGGGAAGAAACGGATACAATGACAAGGACAGGAAATGACAAGAATGAAAATAAGTGAGAGAAGGGAGAAGAAAAAATAAGAACAAGATGAAGCATGAAAAAAGAACACGGTAGCTCAGATGAGAAGGGGTGACGTGTGCGTGTGTACCCATCTCAACATATGACATTATATGTTTAGTGACGAGGAAAAGGCGTTAATTGAATCTCATCGACATGATTAAACGGTTACTATATTCGAAAATAAGTTCCCACTTATCTATGTAAAAGTATCCACTAAAAACGAGTTTCACATTCGTTTGCCGCAATAAAGTCTCATTTTGACGAAAACCTGAAAAAACGCACACTTCCAGTGACGTCAGAAAAGGCAAAAATGCCATAAATGCCAACGGCGTGAATAAAATATTTTATTCACGCCGTTCAAGCAATACGTTACCAATGGGAACCCCAAAGCTTATCCGAGGTTTCTCCGAGTAAAAACAACTAATAGATTGAAAGTGCATTCCATCCATTGAATCTGAATGACAAGATACAGGTGAATGCAATAACGCGTTACTACGCACTTAGGGGGAAAGTTGTGAATACATTATGAAAATGGTCTATTGTTGACTTCCGTACAATCTAAGTTTAACAGCGGAGTCTTTTACGGCATTTGACTTCTCTGACGTCACTTGGAGGTGTGCGTTTGTTCATTTTCGTCAAAATGAGACTTTATTGCGGCAAACAAATGTGATATTCGTTTTCAGTGGATAATTTTCATCGATCAGTGGGAACTTACTTTTCTAATTTCGTAACCCTTTAATTGAATCCCATCGCTATGATCAAGGAGTAGGTCTGATTCTGAGCAGCTTTTGTGGTTTGAAACCACTGTCACGTGGTGTGTGCGCAGACGAGGAGGTGTGAAAATCTTCGCGCTATTTGTCTCTTCCATGCCATCCACCAGACAATACGTCCTGACATCTGACCAACATACCCTCTTTCAGACGAAGGAAAATATACGGTGTTTCATACGATCGGCGAAGAGTTTTTGACCGTGGAAACACACTCTGTAGCGTTTTGCATGATTCATATGAAATATGCGATTGGCAGGCTGTGTGAACGCATTTTCGTTCCAGTGTGGTAAAACTGGTCGGGGCCTTTACTTACATTCTAGCTGCACCTATGTTAAACCAGGCATGTGTTAGGAAGGAGAAACAACTCGAGCATAATATATTCAACCATCTGTAGGGATACTAAGGCGTGCTAATGAATGTCAAAAGCATTCCACTTTCGGTACAATGCTTTGATGTCCAATGCGCGACACCGACATCTTACTGCTGTCAACTTAGAAAGCAATATCTTTAATTCACTGTTTTGTCTCTGGAAGCTAATGTTTCTTATCACATTTTTGTGCAATTTTCAAGAAAGTTACGGGCAACACCACTAAAGATCCTGTACTCAGTTTTCTTCTAAATAATTATTGAATGATGCACAAACGGAGATATCAGATAATATTCTTACTTACACAATTAACAAATTTCTTCAATTTCCGCAGATTTCCGCAAATGTGGGATTCAATCATTATTGAAATGATATCTTAAGCTGTTTATTTTCATTAAGAGAGTTTGCGTGCATTTTGTGCGACTGAGATATTTTAGTAAAGAAAACTGTTTTTTTTTTGTTCGCTGATATTTTTTTTCCTCACAGAAGTATTGATGCAATCAACAGAACTGGACAAGCGAAATAAGACTCTACATTTGTTTTGTTCTATCTGAGAAACCGTTGCTACGCAATCCTGCTCGTTATTATTAAAGCACCTGAAAAACACATGCTGAGAAGATTTTTTTTCGGCGGTGCCACGCATGGGTTCAAAGAAAGAAAGTTGTTTCATATCCTTCCATAACACATCCCTGGTTAAACCTACGAACATGACACGCAGCACTGACTTCTGACTAACTGCGCACGTGTATATCGTATGCGCGCTCGATTAGCTGAACTTTCACTTATGGGTGTCTTTGAACTACGTTTTCTTCTCGTGTAAAAGGGGTTATCGTTTCACAGAGCGGTTTGCCCTCTTGGAAACTGGGGAAGCCCTTGAAGATCGGAAGTAGGTGACGAAAGCCATTGACATGTTGATAAATTGACTTGGTATAAGGTGTGAAACATTGACATTAAAGACGGGCAATATGCAGATTAAATTGGTGATTTATTTTTTATTTATTTATTAAGTCTTTTTTAAACAGGGTAGCCCCATCAGTGAGCTTGGCACTGTTCTCCCTGGGGGCCCTGTGTACAAATAACACAATAATATAGAGTAACATGAATAGATAAACAAATAGACACATAGATTACACAAACAAATGCTGTAAACCAAAAAGCAGCGTAGGTCATCTAGTAAGGAACATAACAAAAAGAAGAAGGTGAACCGATGCTTCCACATGCATGACACAAGCGAAACCTTGTACATTTTCTGACTAAAAATTATGTGATTGATACTAATATTTATGCCTCGCTAATATGTAGGGTGATATACAAAAAGTATAAATACAAATCTTCTTTCGAAAGGACTATTAACATCAAGTCTTAATAAAAGTTGATACCATTTCATGTATACCTGCTAAATATAAATAGCAGATGACATATATCTGACACCGAGTTATACTTTAATTAAATGACAGTAAATGTGTTCATGAGGAAATATATTTTTGCAAAGTATACCTGTACTTCACCAAAAATAAAGAGAACGGAAACAGGAATTACGATAGAGGGTGTAAACATACAGCTTGATCATTACAATTTGATCACTTATGTTAAACATTCTCCCAGTAAAACGTAATCGAGCATCAATAATATGTCTTTTCAAAGTGTAAGTATAAAATGTATTGTACCAAAAATAAAGAGCTCACAGAAACATAAATCATGTTTGATCAAAACATTCTCCCATCAAAGAGTAACCGAGCATCAATTTCAAGGATTATCCTACAGATATTTTGATTGAATATCATCGAAACTAAAGAGATGGTCATACAAAAAATCAAGTCACACATTAAGTAACATTGAAGGATAATTTGTCTGACATGGTATGTCATTAACATGAATCATTAGACTGGTAGATGTTAAACAATTATTATTCACAAAATTTCAGGTAGTGAGAGCAGAATGTGTTCTTGGATTGGGCATTCTTTACTTGGTTTGGAAGAGCGTTCCAAAGAACTGCACCCTCAAAAGAAAAAGCCTTCCTTCCACTCTCTGTTCTTGTTTTGGGAACTAGTAAGCCTTTGTTTTCAGCGTTTCTTGTCCTATAGCGATGCACTGTAATGGAAGGTGTAAACATGTTTTGTAAATATGAGGGCGCATTGCCATTCAAAATGTCAAACATGAGTTTTCCTTTTTGAAATTGCCAGCGTTTTTCCATATCTATCCACTTTAGGCTTCTAAACATTTCAGAGGTTGGTGTGAGTGTATTGGTCTGTAAAACAATTCTGGCCATCTGTTTGTGTTGTTTGATAAGAATGTCTTTTATCCGGTAATTGCAGTTTGTCCATGAAATGATGCATCCATTGATTCAAAAAGGATGTCATAAATGCCTATACTGTATTATAATGAGGTAGACATGTTTCCATGCTTATATATTAAAGGGTTATCTATGTAAAACTATCCACTAAAAATTTTCACATTCGTTTGCCGCGAAAAAGTCTCATTTTGACGAAAAATTTGGTGGTTTCGTGATATTTCGTGATTCAGATTGAAGAGATGGAACTAACTCTGAATATATAAGTTGTTGCTTCTTGGACAAACTTCGGACAAGCTTTGGGGTTACTATTAGTAACTTATCGTTTGAACGACGTGAATAAAATTTGCATACATAACGAAAATAGTCTATTGCAAAGTTGCTATAGATAGCAACTCATTTTTAGTGATACATGGCCCAGATATTACATACGTTGCCCAATGTGTATATTGTAATCTAAAAAAATCTCAAGTGAAAAAAACAATTTAATCGACAAAAAAAAATGTTGAGAAAAGTAAATTCTGAAATATCACAAGATTATTTGTACTTCTCATTAAATTGTAATGTAACAAAACTTGAGTTAATTATGGAATAACAATGAGTTATGTTTTGGTTAGATGTTGTAAAGAAAGCCGCAGAACTACCCTACAGATCATATCAAAACTATGAACAAAAACCTGCTTGATTCTACTTGTACTTATTCTTCAAAATATAATTTTATAATTGAATACTGCAAAGGCTTCTACTTATCTGAATAACACACTTTGTTAATACATTTTGTCACAATCTTGTGAGCATGTTTATGTGGATAGAGGAAGAAAAGTTAGCAACCGAGACTATGCGAGGTGCAAACTTGTACCCCTGCCACTCGCCGCGGGCACGCGCAGGCGCGGTGGCGAGTTAAAGTTGCAAGTAGCGTGTAGAAATAGCTCTGAACCTTTTCCCGCAAAACCTGAACCTGTCCTGTACTTCCATTTCTTGGTGTGCACACATTAAGTATACAGTATTATCCATCTGCTGAAAAGAGATTTAGCATAATATATTGACATTGTTGAAAAGATGAATTGCAAACATCGCATCTGATATTGATTTTGCCCGAGGAACGAAAAGGTCAGCTTCATAATTTGTATTGAGTTATCAAATTCATCCATAACCAATGATAACGAAAGCATATCAAAATAAGTTATTTTTATCCACTGTTTCACTTTGCCAGCTTAGTCATAGTCCTCTATTAGGTGGAAGACGAGGTGGATTTCCATGGAATAATGACTGGCCTAAGCGCTCACTCTTTCTCCCCTTCATCTCTCTTTCTCTCTCTCTCTATCTCTCTCTCTCTCTCTCTCTCTCGCTCTCTCTCTCTCTCTCTCTCTCTCTCTTTCTCTCTATTTCTCTCTTTTTATTTCCCTGCATCGTTCTCCCTCTCTTCTTCTCCCCTTCCTCGATTTATTTCTCTCCATTCCCCGTCTCCCCTTCTTCCTTATCAAATACGTGTGCTTTAACACCCCCCCCCCACACACACACACACACACACACATACATCTCTCTTTTTCTCTCTCTCTCTCTCTCTCTCTCTCGCACACTATAATTATTTCTCTCTCTCTCTCTCTCTATCTCTATCTTTCTCTCTTCGTCTTCGTTTTGCTCCCAAACAGATGAGTGTGTCACATCGAGCGGTGCTGGTGCTAGGCCTGGGAGTGGTCGTCTTCGTTACGTTTCTCACCCCCGCGGAGTGCCAAAGGTATACTCACCCCTGTCGGAGGAGGAGGTTATTTCCGAACTACGTAGCACCCTTCTGCACTTCATACACGAAGAGAGGTTCCACGACGAGTAAGCTTCTTTTATCTCTTCCCCACATTATATCTTTCTTCGATTCTACTCTGCTCCTCGTATTTCCTGTTCTTCATATTCTTCTCGTTCTCTTCCTTCTTCTCCCTTAATTATATTAAAGGTTTATCAAATTAGAAAAATAAGTCCCCACTAATCTATGTAAAATCATCCACTAAGACGAATTTCGCATTCGTTTGCCGCAATAAAGTATCATTTTGATAAAATTTGAAAAACAAACCGCACGCCTCCAGTGACGTATGACAAGTCAAAATTCCATAAATGCCAACGGCGTAAATAAAATGTTTTATTCACGCAATTTAAACGCAATCACGCAATACGTTACTAATGGGAACCTCAAAGCTTGTCCGAGGTATGTCTGAGTAGTAACAACTAATAGATTCAAAGTGCATTCCATCCTTTGAATCTGAATGACAAGATGCAATTATCCGCTAAAATCGAATTTCCTTTCTTGCATAGATATTGTCAGGAACATCAAACCACAAAAGCTTTACTTCTGCTAATGCGTCGTCAAAATTGAAATCCAGTATTCCTGACGACTTCTCCCTAATGCCTGTTGACAAACTTATTTCAATATCATTATTTGGGGTAGCTGGCTCCTCCCCCCCCCCCCCCCCTTTCCCTGCTCACCACATACCTACAATGATGATTCTTCTTCGTCTCCTACATCTCTGATTTTTATCTTTATTGATTATAATTTACACATCATTTTACACAAGGAAGATCAGACCCAGTATCATTCTCATTGGGTACACGACCTTGACACAATATAGCATAAATACATCTCTGTATTAAATTTAGCTACTTGGATATTACAAAGCTTAAACAGCAAACGAATCTGCATATTGTTCTCACCTCTCTCTTAATTTTGCGTTTTCTGTTCATCTCATAGGTCGACGACCTTCCCGGCCTTTAGGCGATCCTCCACGATTCGGTCGAAGATCACAGGGCGACGTCGCCATACCGCTTTTACGGAAGCTCAAGCTCCACATCGCCGCGCAAGGAGGAACGAGCCGGCTTCACAAAGCTGCGTCGACATCCAAGTCGGAGTCCAATGCGATGCCGCGCATCCTAGAACTGTCCTCCTTCAGTCGATCGTCGTTCATGTGACCACTAGAGCACGTGTGACTATACTAATGTTAGATAGATGCTCCACATGAAGAACATGGGATTTCCCCGCTACTCATAGGAGTTACACTATCCATAACGCGCTACTAAACGCGTCCTCATGTTTTATGAATAGCGACTCAAATTTTCTATTATGAAAAGCGGTCCCCCAGGTAAAGAAATGCGTTATGAAAAGCGATCCTTATGAATAGCGAGCTTGTCCCGGAGAGCAATCATTTGTAGATAACGATGGGAATAATAACTTTGAATAGGGACAATAGCATGACATATATATTTTTCACAACGTGGCGAAAAATTTGGGACAGATGTAACCTTAATTTAAAATCCAGGTAATAATTCAAAGATTGCGATACCGGTGGGAGATTTCTTGGGTTTTGACTTTAAATGATAAGAATATATTTATCTAATTCATGAATTTCAGGCATATCATTTGTAAATAAAGCAAAATGTATGTATTTTACAGTAATGTGATTGTCCATATTACAGGCCTGCGTGAATTATTGTTTTCATATTTAAAATATTTAGATTTTGCAACAAATTTTGGGTGCATTTTTTCACAACTAATACACACACATTCCAAAGAGCAGTAATTATTCTGGCACACAAAATATTAATCATTTGAAACATGTTCTAATTAAAATAATGATTTGTCACCGTTTTCAGGAACCTTGACGTTTAGCCATTTTCTTTTCGATTTTAGGTTTTCTTCACTTTTATACATGTACTGTACTATGTAGATTTTCAACTACAAGACGTTTCAAATAATGAAATATTGTAGTATGTCATACTTTACGACACAAATGGGCCTGTAAAAACGCATTCGCTACAATTTCCCTGGCGATTGTTTTCAGTAATTGAATCTTTACGCAGCAGAGGTACATTGAGATACATTGAGAGCTGAAAGATTGTGGAAAGCTATTAGTTTATCAAGGTATATGGTGACGCCAGTCATGGTCTATTCCGGACCATTTATGTGCAATATTGTGTCTGTCATGACATTTAAAATGCGTTGAAAACTTCTCTCGTTTCTTATCTGTTTCTATTTATGGAATCTTAACTCATTTTGGTTCATGAACCTATGAGACCTGTCCCGTAATTCCTCTCTCCTTTTGGATACAATATTTATAAGTGAATATGGAGCAGCTTATGAAGTAAAGGTATTCTGTAAGAACATCACGTGGCACATTAATTATTCATTAGCATTCAACAGTTTGCTTGGGTATCATGTTGAATAATTGTTTCCATCAAAATTATCTTGTTCATATTTCTCAAGGTACGCACAGGATGGCACCTGTTACATGTTAGTTCTACTAGGCATCATGATATGATATGGTGTCATCCCAGTGTCTCAAATGAACTCACTCGTTCCTGTTATCATTTTTCTTTTTCTCGCTTTCAGTTCTCTCCCACATGCTTCCCTCCCACCCCACCCACCCCTCTCTCTCTCCCCCTCTCTCTCTCTCTCTCTCTCTCTCCATCACACACTCCATCTCATCACATTGAACCTGGCGTTCGCCAATTCCAGCTGCAATCACTAATCCTATGCCCACTTATGTTATTGATATCTAATATATCGACGATAGGACCACATGGCAGTTTGGTATTATGATTTGCAAACAAAGCCTTACATTGTTACTATTACATAAGAGTAATGATAAGGCTAACCGGTGCAAAAACACATTGAGACCAGGGGAGCATTTCATGAAAGTTGTCAGCACTGACAACTTGTTTTTTTCCGACAGCCACCATAGTAACAGTCAGAGGCTAGTGCCTCTCAGTCAATCAAAACAGAGGATTTCACTTAAATTGTTAGCACTGACTATTTAGTCATGAAATGCCCCTCCAGAACTTTCAATGCTGTCATCTTTTATCAAATTATTTTATGAATAACTCTTTTTCCCACGTTAAGCGTGCCCATGCCACGGTTTCTGAAAACGCTGAAGAATTAGTCAAACATTTTTCAGTTAATTTAGCGATTATGAGCAATCTGGGCTCCTTGACATAAAGGTTTGAGATCAATCGCAAAATGGCATTGGCCAATCAACATCATTGTTGCATGCGCAATTTTGTTCAATAGACTGACCAATAACTATTCAGAATTTGTCTTTCAAATGTGCAATTGATCACAAACCTTTATGTTACGGGGTCCTGGACGTTGTTTTGATATTCTCCCTATCCAGGGTCGAATTTAGGAGAAATGTGGATCCGCTTATGTAAGTCATCGAGCTAATAGGATTTTTTAAACAGGAGTTTTTCATGCCTTCAGAAAAATAATTATAATAATAGATAATTTTGTTAAGACTAAATATGTTTTGTTTGTATTACTTCATGTACATGCTTACCCTTGTATTAAGATCCATGTGAAAGTAACTCGGAGTGGTCACATATTTAAAGAAATGATCGTATGTAAAACTCACAATATTTTTTATTGAGGCATGAAAAATGATGCATGCACCCTCTACATTAATCAACATTAATGTGTTTCTTATATTAACGTATAATGTAAAGTTATTTTATTATTGTATTTCCATCAATGGGGTTCGTTATTGGTTCGGGTATTGTTACTAAGAATTGTTGAATCTACATGTAATAAAACTTATTCATTAAACATGGTTCTAAAGTATTTGTGTGAAACTTTTGCATCAAATACATTTTCTGTTGTTTTTATTGTCATTTATTTTAAGAGTCATCAAATGTTCAAATAATAGTCATATACGTGCCACTTTTTTCAGTTTGTAACTACACGAAAAAAAAATCATATCCCTAAATATCAAATGTTTTTGGTCATGTTAAATTACGATAAAATAAACGAAGTAAAATACAGTATCATGAGTGGTCCACAAACCGGCCCCTACCCTTGAAACCGGCCCCCGCGTATTTTTGCTCAGTGCGCGTTATCGAAGGTTGGATGCGCGATTTATTATGTATTTACGCATTAGTAAACAAACTGCGAGATTTTCGGAAGCAAAATTAGACAAAATGTGCACTTATTTGGCAATTGCACATTTTCGTTCGAAACATCTCCGTTTTTCAACTTGCGTTCGTAGTTCCGTGATTTTCTCGTTGATCGCCGAAACTTTCCCGTCAATTTTTCACTGCGCTGGAACAAGCATGATCGAGACGCAATACTGGTGAAATGTCGGCACTGTACTCGTCGGATTGACGGAGATATCGCACATTATCGGTAGGGGCCGGTTTCAAGGTTCAGTGATGTGAATGTGCGACGATTTATCGAGCGATATTCGAAGCGCAATCTCTCCGAAATTTTATCGTTAATTTTCAATCCAATAATAGTTTTTTAAAGAGCATTATTTTGCTGATTTGTGTGTGAAATTTTAGAATTTTGTTTGGTTATCTTGGAATGAAAATATTCAAAAGAAAACAAGGGGGCCGGTTTGAGGCACCCGCATCATACATTGTATAAATGATATGAAATAAAAACTGATAAGTCAAGTTTCAACCAATGAAAGATGCCTATACACGGATACAATTACGTGTACCTGGAAATAATTTCAAGATGATAACTCATCATGTACAATGCCAGATAATTAAATTTAATTGCATTAAGTGGTTCGTCATTTGAAAATAAATCCTACTGCGCGCTCAATTTCTTTTCAAATAGAAAAACAAATATCTGTATTCATAGATACTTTATTGCATTCAAACCAGATTGCAACCTTAGATTCATTATTACATTATTACACTATTCATCAAAATTTCTGTCTAAAATGGAATCATCAGAATATTAAATTAAATCAAAATCTGGCCAAGTATTAACGATTTCGAAATGAACGATGTACCAATCGCAACACTAAATTAGGTTTGCAGTTATTGTCGTATAGTATACAAATATACCAAGCTGTGAGATTGTATAGTGGAAATTATCTATCTGAGGAGGGAGTGGCATAGAACTATTTTTTCCGAGGGGCGAAGCCCCCGAGGAAAAAATAGTAACTTATGCCAGTCCCTCCGAAGATGGATAATTTTCACTATACTTTCGAACTCAATGCTTGGTATATTTGTTTTATATCCCTTTTGTAAAACAATAACTAATAAATACTATTTAGAAAATAGTAAAACTTTCGGTAACACCATGTGGTTGTATGTCGCCTTTTTTTTTTCTCTGTCTCGATATCGGTTCATCCCAGGTATATGCGCAACACACCGCGCACTGCATTCATGCGCGCACTAATTTACGCCCGCTCAGGTAGAGAGCATGCGCAGTAGTGCCAAGGAAGAAAATAGTAAATAGAGCATGCGCAGTCCTCCCCATGAAAAAAATAGTATACAAATATTTCATGACCATGAGGGATCTTGTGGAATCTATTTGCACCGAGGTTAAGTGGAGGGCGTGCGGTACTATTTTCCCGAGACCGCAGGTCGAGGGAAAATGGTACCGCACGCCCTCCACTTCACCGAGGGGTCCAATAGATTCCACAAAGTTCCCGAATAAAGATCATGAAATATTTGTTTTATATCCTTCATTAATATATTCTTCGTTCATTAATTTAATCCTTACCATGGACCTTGTAATATAGTGCCCACGCTCTAAGCTCCGAACGCAGGAGCCCGATTCAGATATTTTGTTATTTCCTGCGGCTTGAGCAAACCAACGGAAATTCAAGTTGCACCTCGGCCGCAACACCGCGGGAGTTCCGGCTGCGCGCCCAATCATTTTCCGCTAAAACGTCAAAAGGCAGCTGGAAAGAAATGTATCGCGTAGATTTTGCGTGTCGCGCATCCCAGTTTAATACCTGGGATGAATTGATGAAAATTGTATCGATCACCTATAGCCCAGATATCGATAGTCCAGAGGGAAAAATAAGACTATTTTTGACATGACGTCACGAAATAGTACTTTTCTTCCCTCCCGGCCCTCTGAGCTCTCTTCCTTCAAATAGTTCATCTATTTGTGGTCATGTGACACCCTTTCAACCAATCAACGGACTAGAATATATTAATGAGGGATATAATGAAAAATATCCGGAGCTGAGGCAGATATAGTCAAATTATTTTGTAGTCTGCGATCATCAATTGACCAATCACGTTCCCAGAATACTCATGAATATTCATAGAAGGGATATAATGTCAGCTATTCGGGATCGACTGTCTGGACTTGAGTGTTGCTACGGTATATTAAGGTCAAATGGGGACTTGAAGACTCGAAGTGTATTAGGTTGCAGTGTGCATTTCTTCACTACTCGGCTCTTACATTCAATGGAAACTGCCATAACTATGTCTCTGCTATCTCTCTCTCTCTCTCTCTCTCTCTCTCTCTCTCTCTCTTTCTCTCTGTTGTAGATACATATTTCCGACACAAATACAGATTAACAATTTACTGGCCTTGAGGAGGATACGGCATATATTGCCAGAACTGGATTCATATTGCTTTTAATGCTTTTCTTGACCAACTTTCTTTTAAATCATGTCAGTTAATTGTATCAGTCAAGAATATTACGAAACTAGGCAAGTGAACAGAAATTGTACAAGTGTATGTTTACGTGTGTACTGCTTGTGTGTGTGTATGTGTGTGTGTGTGTGTGTGTTTCCATGAAATGAGATATCAAACATAATAAGGAATTTCTACGAAAAATATGCATCAAAGAAAATGATGTGGATATTAGTGAAATATGATTTTTTTTTTTACAGATATACACAAATTATATGAAGACAGTAAAGTTTTTTGGTGAAGGTAAATTGACAAATGAGGAATGCTATAATGCTTTGAAAGAATTAAAGTGGAATAAGCTCCTGGAAATGACGGTTAGGCAGCAGAATTTTATTGTACTTTTTGTCCGACTTTGGGAGGAATATTGGTGGGTGCTTTGAATGAATCATTTGACAGGGGGAATTACCTAGTTCACAGAAGCAAGGGGTCATAACACTTATTGAAAAGGGAGGTAAGACAATCTCCACATGAAGAATTACAGACCAATAACATTTTTAAATTTCGACTATAAGATTTTGTCTATAGTATTGGCTAAAGAATAAAAGAAGTACTAAGAGAAATAATACATTTTGATTAAGTTGGATATATTAAAAATAGAAATATTGGGGAGGCAGTAGGTCTGATAGATGACATTTTTTTTTTCATTCTTTAAACCGTACCATAGGGTTCCAAGCTGCAAATGACTTTGAGAAAGCTTTTGATTCAATCTCTCATCAATTTCTATTGCATGCCTTGAAAGTCTTGGGTTTTGGTGACTGTTTTTGTTTGTGGATTAAGATTTTGTATAATGATATACAGTTGTGTGATGAATGGTGGACATTCAACTGGCTATTTTGATATAAAAAGGGGTGTAAGGCAAGGGGGTCCACTTTCACTATATTTATTTATACTGGCCATAGAAATATTAACATTGCAAATTCGAAATGATGATAATATCAAAGGGATTAAATTTGGTCAAAGTGAAATTAAACAAGTATTATATGCAGATGATATAACACTTTTCTTACAAGACGAATAATCCATTCAAAGGGTACAACGGGTGTTCAAAGCCGTTGAAAAAAATAGTGTTTTAAATGTTAATAAGGACAAAAAAACTATTGTGTGGTTGGGTAAAGAAAATAAAATATCAGGAGTTCAGCTGTTTGGGAATTTAGTGGAAGAAGTGAAAATATGAGGGATATACTTTTCAATTTTCAATTTTAAATTATAATGACATATCAAGCAAAATAAAAAGACTTGTGGGATGGTGAAAACAAAGGAATGTTACCATAATGGGGAAAGTGCAACTGTTGAAGACTTATCTTCTATTTAAATGTAATTATGTTTCTCTTCTCATTACTGTACCAAAATCCATTCCAGAGGAGGTGGAACGCATATCATTTGATTTCAAACTATGAAACCTTTTTTAAATCTCAAAGGGTTATGTGGCTTAAGCGTTTACTCCATGGAGAAAATTATTCAGGATGGATATTTTCATTTGACTAATTTGGTAGGGCAGTTAGGGGAAGATAATTCTATGCTATTATGATTTTGATAAAATAGATTTAGAAAAAAATTGCACCTTTCTATAACGAAATGTTAAATGGGTGGGAAGAAATGGATAAATGTAGACATTTTGAAGAGAATGAAAATAACGCCATTCTTTAAATAATAAACATATTTGTATCAGAAATAGAATAATATTTAGTGAGGATCTTTTAAAGAAGGAGATCGTTCAAATAGATGATATAGTTGATGGTATGAACATGAAACCATACACTCATTTTTGGAGTTTAGGTATTTAGGTATATCAGGAAGATTATAACTTACAAATACGAGATGGATGTAATCAATATAACCATGATAAGGAAGAACTCAAGGAAATATGTTTTAGAATAAGACGTACAGTAACTTGTAAACACAGGGAATTTCAATACAAATTTCAACATGGTGCGTAATATACTGAAGAACACCTCTACAGATGTGGATTTGTATCTGATAAACTATTCTCTTTGTGTAAAAAGGAGGAGGAGACGTATCCACACCTATTTCTTTTTATGAACAAGTTCAAAGAACTTGGCAAGATATAATAGACAGATTAGAGTTACGGGAAATAAACATATGTGACTGGAATTTATTTTTTATGGGTATCAAAGAAAATTCTCAGAGAATTCAATTATGCAATTCCATCATTTTCATTATAATATACATTATATATATTTCTAGATCAAAAGTACTTCTTCCTTCAATAAACGAAATTCTAATGATAATCACAGATTAAAGAGAGAAGGAAAAGCGATTGGCGATTAAAATTGGTAAAATAGGGCTACATATGATAAAATGGCAAGAGCTAGGTATTTGGGACATCCTAGTGTAGTATATTTGTCCTTTTCTTTTCTTTCTTCTCTATTTTTACATTCTTACTTATTCAAATATTTTGTTTAGCAGACAGTAGGGTGTATTTTTATTTCCTGTATGTTTATTATTGTGATTATTAGGTTTTTTTATGTTTTTTTACACCCATCTACCTTCCTATACACCAACAATTATGATTCCCATTGAGTAAGTGAGAGTGTGAGCGGGTATACCGGACATGGGAGTGGGGGAGGAGGTCGTCTTTATATGGGGGCATTGTGTATGTATCAGATAATCTGTTCAGTGGTTACTGTGCATCACAGATGTCAACCCACAACTTCTTTTCTGCCATCAGGCATTGTCAATGACACTGCATGTAATGGAATTTGCTCACAGATTAACAGGTGTGATACACAATTCCTTATTCGGTCCAAATAGAACTTCATTCAAAGTAAGAACCATCGTTTTACGTTCAGGCGATATATTTTTATACCAAGCACTAAAGATTTCACTCAAGTTTTCGTGTCAATATTCTCACCCTCAAATATGAAATAAATCTCCAACGAAAGTTGGAAATATTACTGACATTTTCTTTTCAATGACACCGTTTATTTCCTTCGTTGTTTTTTTTCAAACGATTACAAAATAACAAGCAATCACAAAATCAATACATGAACATAATCTGCATGTTGACATGATTATGGAATGTGTTTTCCTTTTGTTTCCAATATTTATATTCTCCATAGCTTTTTAAAAACAATAACAAAATCAAATCCGGTTTCGGACACTCTCGGGTTATTTCGGATCCCTTCAGATCCCTAAAATGCTCGGCGCGCTCGTTCTTCGAGTTATTCTCCGGATGACGGACAGAGCACACTGCCCGGAACGTGGACACCGATACTCTCTCTTTCAGATATTGAAAGAAACCTACAGTTCGTTGCAAAACTGTCTATAACCTTTTCACACTTTTCTCATTGTTCTCTATTTTCCTCTCTTTATAACTACTTTTTGACTAGTTCACAACTCTCAATCACTATCGGTTTAAAACACACAAAAAAATTAAAGCTAAAAATAGTCTTGTGTAAGTGTTATAAAACATAAAAATCACCTCTCTTCTTTTTCACTTTTCTTCTCCCTTTCTTCATCCCATAAGTTGGTCAATTATCCTAAAGAATACAACCACATGGTGTCATTATTTTCTAAATAGTATTTATTAGTACACTCCCACCATGGAAGCATTCAAAGAACATTTAAAATCAAATCAGTACATAAGATATCCAGCATGTTTACATAAATTATTACATTACAGAGAATACTTCACTTGAGTGTCCGCTAGAGGGAGCTCTTCCGCCACTTGTACGCGAGAACTCTCATCTCGGAGTTCCCAGTTTGATTTGTGTTAATATTTCTGTTGGATTTAACTGGTAGGCATCGTTCATCCAATCATGTTTTAAATCACGTATATCTACACAGCATTATTTTCGATATCTATAAACTGTGTAACTTAATATTGAGAAAATATGTTAATGTTGAGTATAAACATTACAAATATAATGATATTTTCATGTTACATAATTGTTAGAATTGAGCTTTATAGACTTTCCAATGATCTTTTTTATTTACTGAACCTAATGAGTGGATATGGCGATTCACGGTGATATTTATTTTTATGTACACTCTATAAATCTATATGTGAGGTATTTATACCTAATGAGATATATCTAACGTTTCCTGAAAACCCCTCAATGCTTTTATTAATCTTACAGATTGTCAAAACACGATATATGATTTAACTGTCTTCGTTATTTCATTAGTATAGGTCATATGATGAAATGCATTATTATTTATGTTCTATGCTGCATCTTCTCAGGAAAGCTATCATGTCCAGACAGTCCACGAATTTCAATCACCTAGATTTTGTTAAAATGAAGGAGAGTTTTTTGTCTTATCAAATCACAGAGACAAATATAGAATATAGTTTGTCTGGTAAGATGCGTCAAAGGTCGCGAAAAGACCCAATTCTTCCCCCAGATAACGCTGGAAAAAAATAAAGATGGCCATGGGAAGTGGAGCGTCTGATTTATTTCAGCACCTCTCTCGTCTCTTCTTTTGGATCTCGCCCCCCTTTTCAGCGAATTCCATCCAATAACTCATCTCCCCTTCATCAATTCAGATCCCCTGTGAGAATCAACGCGCAAACACACACACACACACACACACACACACACACACACACACACACACACACACGCACACACAAACACACACACACTCACATGAAAACAGATAAGTCCCATGATGCAACCACTTTCCGGGTAAAGTGGATAATTTTGGTGAGACGTTTTTATCCCGAGCACTTAATCGTTCCCGACGAGTGATCGATTTTTTTTTTTCTGGAAATATTATTCATGGTTTCTTGAGGTAACGTTTGATAAATGGTTGGTAACTGAACGACAGTTGCGGGTGTCTGTGTTCACATTGACTGATAAAAGAACAGGAAAATTCTTGCGAGAAAATTCATACTTGATGGAAGATTGATCTAATTGTAAACACGAGCAATGCCCCATTATCATCACGATTATGTTCTTAAGCGTCTTTTTATTGGACAGTATGGTATCGTTTCTACCCGATCAAAATGTACGGTCAGTGTGCTGTATTAAACGGGAATGTCATGAAAGTAATTTGGGATTTGCAACAAAGAGGAAAAAAGGAAATTGTTATCATATCATAATCATTTCACATCATTACAATTGTGGGTAGGTCACACTAGTTGACATGTTCACGATGTTGTAGTGTTGCGTAATATTTGTGGGAGCACAAACACTTTTATTTGCATGCACCTTTTCGTCAAAATTTCTGAGAATAGTCATAGGTTGGCTTTCAGGCAGATGCCGGTCACATAGCGGTCAAGTACGTACTTAGTACACTGCTGTACTGGCCACACTACCAACTTGCTATCACGTTTGTCGGCCTCTCCTTCCTATCGCTGTTACTTTCTATCTCCTTATCTGGCCGTCCTTCCATCTCTCTCTCTCTCTCTCTCTCTCTCTCTCTCTCTCTCTCTCTCTTTCACTCTGCACGTCTCTTGTTCTTCTTCTTCTTCTTCTTCTTCTTCTCCTTCCTTTTCTCTTTCTCCTTCTTCTTCTTCTTCTTTTTCTTCTTTTTAGGTGGTCTGCCATGCCATGGCAGATCACCTCTTGTTTTTGTCCGAATTTTCTTTCTTTATTATTAGGTGGTCTGCCATGCCATGGCAGATCACCTCTTGTTTTTGTCCGAATTTTCTTTCATTATTATTATTATTATTATTTATTTTTATTCCTATTTTTTGTGACATGGATATCTCAACAATGCATGGACCATGTTTCATCAAATGTTCATCATGTATAGGTATATATGTGAACATGTCACAGGAACATTTTCAAGGTCATTACGTAATCGTGACGTCATGCACGAGCAATTTAATGAAAATCTATTATTTCATGTAGCTCTAAAACCGTTCATCTCTGTGAAATGAAATTTGGCATGTATATAATTAATGACAAGACAATTAATTTCAATGAAAAAAAACGCGCGCGTACGTGTACGTTAGTGCATTAACGCGCGCGTAAAATAAAAAAATGCTCCAAATCAACTAGAAATTGTTTTGCATATGTTTGATGCCATTTCTAGCATTTTTCAAATTTCCGCGCGTACGCGCGCGCGCGCGCGTTTTTCCGTGCGTTTAGCAAACGCAACGTCGGAAAACCGTTTTTTTACTGGATTCATGTTTCTGACACTGCAAACAACACATCCTGAAATTTTGAGCCATTTCTATGCAATAATAAGGTCGTGCGGGTGCGTCAAAGTTCAAAGTCCGCGCGTGCGTCAATACGTTTTTGTGTGCAAAAACATGACCACCTTCAATCGGCCATAACTCCTCAGAATGGCTGGTGACCCCCAATTTTTTTTTCATATTTTGAAAGAGTGGGAACTGTAGATGCTATTTCATGTATCATTTGGTCGTTAAATACATCGTAACGTCATCATATTGCCATATGAATCGAAAAAATCAATTTTCATGTATGACGTCATAAACTTTTTTACCCGTTCTTGCGTATCTCAGTAATCTTTGGTCAATTTTGTTCCAAATTTCAGTATGTGATAGCTGAGACATTGTTCTATGAGAAAGTAGCCCTAATATTTCAATAGGATTCTATCTTCATGGTATGAATTTGATTATAGACATTAATGTCAAAATCGATCGTAAGTACGTGTTATGTCAATGGAAGGGGTATTTATTAAATGACATGACGATCTTCTAGGAGCTGTATCTCGCTTATGTTCAATTCTGTTACTCTGAAATTTTAGTATGTTGTAGCTGAGTCTACTAGCTTTCGGGGACGTCATCTTTATTTTTCAATCAGATGTCGCGATCATGGCGAAATTTCATCTTGAATATCAATTTCTTAATCATTCTAGCCCCTGCTGGGCATTACGTGTAAAGTGAATGGGAAGATGTGTGGCTCAATTGGTAAGGCGCCGCGTTTTAAGATCTCGAGGCCCCCGGTTCGATTCCTGGAGTGGGTAGGGTAAATTTTCGCATTCCTTTTACAATGTTTCTTTTGCCATCTTCTTCTGTTCTATCCCTCACTTTGTCTTTCTCTTTGAGATTTTCTTTCCCATTCGTTTTCTCTCGCCCCTTTATCTTACGTGGCTATTAATTACATGTTAGCACAATATACATGTAACCATTTTAGGCATGTCTCTGAAATGTACGTTAGTAGACATTGTAGGTGCGCTCTGAGCTTTCTTGAGCGGAGTCTCTGATTGCTTATGAATAGATGGTGTCACGATTGAAGGTCCATATCACCGTGCATTTTCTAGCCCATGTCAGTGCATGAATTTGCCAATGCAGACCACCTTATACTTGTCCACAAGTATGTCTCGTTATTATTTATTTATTTATTTATTTTTATTCCAAAATTTTGTGGCATGGATATCTCAACAACCCATTAGCCATTTTTCATCAAATCTTCATCATGCTTGGGTATATACGTGAACATGTTCCAGCAACATTTTCAAGGTCATGACGTCATCGTGACGTCATCTACGAGCAGTTTAATGAAAATCTTTTATCTCATGTAGCTTTAGAACCAATTATTTATAGCTAATGAAAATTGACATGCATCAATTTAATGATAATTAAATTAATTTCGATAAATAAAAACGCGCGCGTACGCGTACGTTAGTGCAAAACCGCACGCGCAAAATTTTAAAATGCTCCAAATCAACTCAAAATTGTTTTGCATATGTTTCAGGCCATTTCTAGCAATTCAAAAATTTCCGCGCGTGCGCGCGCGTTCGCGCGTTTTTCCGTGCGTAACGCGAACAAAACGTCAAAATTCCGTTTTTTTACTGGATTCATGTTACTGACACTACATACAACACATCCTGTCATTTTGAGCCATTTCCATGCAATAACAAGGTCGTGCGGGTGCGTCAAAGTTCAAAGTCTGCGCGTGCGTCAATACGTTTTTGTGTGCAAATATTGCAAAAAACATGACTACCTTCAATCGGCCCTAGCTCTTTAGAATGGCTGGTGACCCCCAATTTTTTTTCAATATTCTGAAAGAGTGGGAAATGTAAATTTGATTTAATGTTCGATTTACCTTTTAAATTTATGTTGATGTAATCATATTGCCATATGAATCGAAAAAATGATTTTTCATGTATGACGTCATGAACTTTTTTACCCGCTTTTGTGTATCTCAGTAATCCATGGTCAATTTTCTCCCAAATTTCAGTATGTTGTAGCTGAGACCTCGCTCCATGGTAGGAGTTGCCTTCATTTTTCATTTTGATGATGTCTTCACGGTGTAAATTTCATTATACGCATGAATGTCAAAATCGCACTTCCGTGTTATGTCAATGGAAGTGGTATTTATGAAATGACATGACGAGCTTCTAGGAGATGTATCTCACTAATATGTCAAGCTTTCACTCTGAAATTTCAGTATGTTGTAGCTGAGTCTACGAGCTTTCCGGGGCGTCGTCTCCATTTTTTTAATCAGATGTCGGGATCATGGTGAAATTTCAGCTTGAATATCGATTTCTTAATCATTCTAGCCCCTGCTGGGCATTACGTGTTAAGTGAATGGGAAGATTTGTGGCTCAATAGGTAAGGCGCCGTTTTAAGATCTCGAGGCCCCCGGTTCGATTCCTGGCGTGGGTAGGGTCAGCTATTGCATTCCTTTTGCAATGCTTATTTTGCCATCTTCTTCTGTTCTATCCCTCACTTTGTCATTCTCTTTGAGATTTTCTTTCCAATTCTTTTTTTCTCTCGCCCCATTCTCTTACATGACTATTAATCACGTTAGCATAAACATGTTACCATTTAGGAAATTCTCTGAAATGTTAGTATAATAGGTGCCCTATGAGCTTTCTTAAGCGATGTCTCACATTGCTTATGGATAGATGGTGTCACGAATGAAGGTCTATAGTTCACCGTGCATTTTCCAGCCCATGTCTGTGCATGAATTTGCCAATGCAGACCACCTGATACTTGTCCACAAGTATGTCTCGTTATTATTATTATTATTATTTATTTTTATTCCTATTTTTTGTGACATGGATATCTCAACAATGCATAGACCATGTTTCATCAAATGTTCATCATGTATAGGTATATATGTGAACATGTCACAGGAACATTTTCAAGGTCATTACGTAATCGTGACGTCATGCACGAGCAATTTAATGAAAACCTATTATTTCATGTAGCTCTAAAACCGTTCATCTCTGTGTAATGAAATTTGGCATGTATATAATTAATGACAAGACAATTAATTTCAATGAAAAAAAACGCGCGCGTACGCGTACGTTAGTGCATTAACGCGCGCGTAAAATAAAAAAATGCTCCAAATCAAGTAGAAATTGTTTTGCATGTGTTTGATGCCATTTCTAGCATTTTTCAAATTTCCGCGCGTACGCGCGCGCGCGCGCGTTTTTCCGTGCGTTTAGCAAACGCAACGTCGGAAAACCGTTTTTTCACTAGATTCATGTTTCTGACACTGCAAACAACACATCCTGAAATTTTGAGCCATTTCTATGCAATAATAAGGTCGTGCGGGTGCGTCAAAGTTCAAAGTCCGCGCGTGCGTCAATACGTTTTTGTGTGCAAAAACATGACCACCTTCAATCGGCCATAGCTCCTCAGAATGGCTGGTGACCCCCAATTTTTTTTCATATTTTGAAAGAGTGGGAACTGTAGATGCTATTTCATGTCCCATTTGGTCGTTAAATACATCGTAACGTCATCATATTGCCATATGAATCGAAAAAATCAATTTTCATGTATGACGTCATAAACTTTTTTACCCGTTCTTGCGTATCTCAGTAATCTTTGGTCAATTTTGTTCCAAATTTCAGTATGTGATAGCTGAGACATTGCTCTATGAGAAATTAGCCCTAATATTTCAATAGGATTCTATCTTCATGGTATGAATTTGATTATAGACATTAATGTCAAAATCGATCGTAAGTACGTGTTATGTCAATGGAAGGGGTATTTATTAAATGACATGACGATCTTCTAGGAGCTGTATCTCGCTTATGTTCAATTCTGTTACTCTGAAATTTTAGTATGTTGTAGCTGAGTCTACTAGCTTTCGGGGACGTCATCTTTATTTTTCAATCAGATGTCGCGATCATGGCGAAATTTCATCTTGAATATCAATTTCTTAATCATTCTAGCCCCTGCTGGGCATTACGTGTTAAGTGAATGGGAAGATGTGTGGCTCAATTGGTAAGGCGCCGCGTTTTAAGATCTCGAGGCCCCCGGTTCGATTCCTGGAGTGGGTAGGGTAAATTTTCGCATTCCTTTTACAATGTTTCTTTTGCCATCTTTTTCTGTTCTATCCCTCACTTTGTCTTTCTCTTTGAGATTTTCTTTCCCATTCGTTTTCTCTCGCCCCTTTATCTTACGTGGCTATTAATTACATGTTAGCACAATATACATGTAACCATTTAGGCATGTCTCTGAAATGTACGTTAGTAGACATTGTAGGTGCGCTATGAGCTTTCTTGAGCGAAGTCTCTGATTGCTTATGAATAGATGGTGTCACGATTGAAGGTCCATATCACCGTGCATTTTCTAGCCCATGTCAGTGCATGAATTTGCCAATGCAGACCACCTTATACTTGTCCACAAGTATGTCTCGTTCTTCTTCTTCTTCTTCTCCTTCTTCTTCTTCTTCTTCTTCTTCTTCTTCTTCTTCTTCTTCTTCTTCTTCTTCTTCTTCTTCTTCTTCTTTTTCTTCTTCTCCTCCTTCTTCTTCTTCTTCTTCTTCTTCTTCTTCTTCTTTTTCTTCTTCTTTCTTCTCCTTCTTCTTCTTCTTCTTCTTCTTCTTCTTCTTCTCCTTGTTCTTCTTCTTCTTCTTCTTCTTCTTCTTCTTCTTCTTCTTCTTCTTCTTCTTCTTCTTCTTCTTCTTCTTCTTCTTCTTCTCCTTCTTCTTCTTCTCTCCCTTCCCTCCCTCTCTCTCCCTTTACCTCTTTATATGTCGGTCTCTCTCTCTCCCTCTCCCTGTCTGAATGGATTTCTCTCAAATCACCACGTACCCTCTCCACATGTAATTCTTTTTCCCTATCCGTCCCCCCTTATCCAATCCCTTCCCTCTTCACCCCATCCCTTCTCTCCTCATCCTTTTCCTCCCGCTCTCACACCTATCCACCTCCAAAAGCCCCTCCCTCCTCGTTTCTCATCCGCGATCGGTGTCAGCGACTTTTATCCCGCGGGTCACTCGATACGACCAGATTACACGCCTATGCGAAGGCCGCCAAAGGACCAGCGAGGCGAGCCTCCGAGTCGTCCTCCGGAAACAATGCCGACGCGCTACAGCGATGGGATACATTTTCACTTAAACCTACGCGTCAGATGGAGCATCGAGACGAGAGGGACACTTCTTGAAAGGAGAACATGTCTCACGAGAACTTCATGTTTTGAGTGGAAGATACAGGCAGGAAGAAGAATTTCATTTTAAGAAATTGTATGCGGGGTACAGTTTGTTTTAAGCAGATTGAAACTCTGATCTTATCGCTTCTGGTGAACTTGCAGTATATTGTAAAGATTTATAATTGGATATCAGAGGTTTAACGTAGCCCTTACGGTGCCTTCAACTCAAGGCTTAAGCAACTCTCTAACAATGGCATGAACTACATATTCACCAAACACATGGGACAATACATTTTTTGCTATTGTTTTTCAGAAAATATCAAGCTACGTGGACAACAAGCTAGTAACTCAAAAAGCATGTATATTTAGGCGAATGTCCCACTTCCTCTCCCCTTCTCTCGCTCTCCCTACCCCCCCCCCCCCTCTCTCTCTCTCTCTCTCTCTCTCTCTCTCTCTCTGTCCCTCTCTGTCCCCTTCTCTGCCCCCCCTCTCTCTCTCTCTCTCTCTCTCTGTCCCTCTCTGTCCCCTTCTCTGCCCCCCCCCCTCTCTCTCTCTCTGTCCCTCTCTGTCCCCTTCTCTGCCCCCCTCTCTCTTTCTCTCTCTCTCTCTCTCTATCTCTCTCTCTCTCTCTCTCTCCCTCTCTCTCTCTCTCTCTCTCTCTCTCTCTCTCTCTCTCTCTCTCTCTCCCTCTCCATGCCTCTCTCTGTGTCTCTGTCTCTATTTCTTGCGGTGTTCTTCTATCGCTCCTTGCCCGGGACTTCTCTTCCGAGTTTTCATCTCGAGCCCCTTTTTATGTGTTGTACGTACATGCACTACCTCATTCAATAGTCCTATTACACCAAAATGCATTAAAACTCCCATTGATGCACATTAGTAATTGTAATTGTATTTCAGATATTTTTTTGATAATTTGTCTTTTTATTTACTCAGCACTGCTTAGCCCCGCCTCCTCAACATCATCCAAATCATTACTCATGTCATGACAACGGTATGAACAACCTTACAAATGTAAATAATCGTTGCTATTTCAGAAATCTCATAGCCTATATCAAGGAAAAAAGGGTGAGTTTGCAATGTTGATTACCCTGCGACACCTTAGTTAGCAACTACAGGTACACATTGTAATGAATAGTTATGCACGTAACCTTGTCTCTTGTTCAATACAATGATGAAGGTACACTTAGAATCAAGATTTGGAGGTTTTCTGGAGGGGTTTTGGCTTAGCAGATATCAGCAACATAGATATATTGTTTTAAAATAGATTTCATCAATTTACAATGAACGGTTTGTGATTTTATGATGTACATCCTTAAATGCATTAACAGACGTCAATATGCATTTCGATGCCAGGGGTACCTTTAAGTCGTGATATGCCATTTGTGTAATACAGTCAAACCTGTCTTAGTGGCCACCTGTCTATAGCAGCCAACTTGTCTATAGTGGCCACTAAAATAATTCCCCCGGAGAGATACCACGTGTTAAAGAACCTGTCTATAGCAGCCACAAAGGCGACAATTTTTGTTTCCCTTGGGTGGCCACTATAGACAGGTTTCATTGTACACGCAAATCCCATAGAGAATATGTTTGTTTGGCACACAAACAGCTAATGATTCCATGTACATGTAAGTATTTAGAAAAACTTGTGATCTCGGTTTGATATGAACATGTCATGAGATCTATTATAGATCATGTGCAAGATTTCAAGACATAGTCATTGGTCCGTATTCTAAACAGAGGTTTAAAGAAAACAATGTACTAAACCTGCACTTTTAACTGATTGAAATCACTCACTGTTAGGATTCTTTGATAAATATCAATGATTATGTGACAGCGTCAGATTATATTTTGTGCTTCATAAAGTTAATTTACGTTTAGAACGCGGTCTATGTTAAACACCGTTGTGATACTAGGCAATGAATCACGTCAATAGTCACACCTTATTTAACGTCGCGCACAAAGAGAGGAACTTGGAGGTGGTGACAGTGACTGACAGATGATAATAAGTCTAAGAAATTAAAGAAAAATATTATCCACTATATGACAGCACCGCTATGTTTGATAATTGATTTGACACTAGAGTAGTACCTACTGAACTCAAAATGTGTAACTTACACCAGTACTTATAAAGGCTGATGAGTGAGTTTTTGAAAACCATTGTCTTATAATTAATTATACATGCTTTTCAAAAATTTCAAGAAGGAAGAATTGTTTGTCGAAATGAAATTAATTGTTAATGTTTATTGAAGCGAACTTAGTAATACGTTCACTATAAAATGAACTGATTTTTGTCTCATATTAGATATTGCACCGGTTTTTTTTTGGGGGGGGGTGTTCTTTTTTTTTTTTGGGGGGGGGCTAGCACAAGACCTACTAAATTAAATATTAGAAATAGGTTACAAAAAAGACTTTACCAATTTTCACATCACCCTATCACGTTTCTCTATCCAGTTCGTTCTTTCTTCGCCCAAAGACTTTGAATACATTTCACATCAAGAAGTTCAAAATATCACAGGTAATGTTCCATAATGGTAACTAATATCTTTTTCATATTGTGAATTTCTTTTCTTATGATACCCAATTTCATAATCATAATACATGTTGTACTTCAGCACTGCACTACAATCAAGATAAAACAATTGCAGTAATACAGCTATTTAGAAATCAAGGTCCTCGAAAGTACATTTTCTGGTACTATAAACTCTTTTAACGCTTAACTTAAAACTATACTTTAACTTGAATACTCAGGAGAACCTACGCAAGTTGTCCAAACTACCTAATATCATTGTAAATGTATGTATTTATACAAAAATGTATATGTGAATTTGCTGATACATCACTGTATGACAATGATTGCCAATGTTTAGAGTTTGATTTTGTTTATTTCTCATATGTAAATCAGTAATGTTGACTAATTTCTTGTGAGCAATTATTGTACATCAATGTGTAGTTTATAAGTACGAACGCTGCACCCTCCAACCTCGTGTGGGTTGTTGTTTTTTTTTTTACAGCTTCCATTTTCATTATGTATATTTTTTATGCATACTGTTACTGTTTCGGTGTTTGTGTGTTTGATTCTAAAAAGAAATCAATTAAATAGAGAGTAAAGGGGAAAAAGAGAGGAGGGTAGAGAGATATAACGTGAAAGCGGGGGGGGGGGGGCGGTTGAGAGTGATCATAAACTTAAGAGAGAGAGAGAGAACTACATGAGGTTACTGTCAAGATAAGTCCACAGCTTATTTGCCACGTTGGAAGGCACAGTGGTATGAAATAACAGACCGGAAAGAGATCATATACACAACAATCAAGTAAATGTTAGTTGACGATTGCACGACGATTGACAGTTGCGTAGTATCATATTTCCGACCATGCGCTCGCACCAGAAAACCACCCGGTTCTCAGAAGCGCCCGTCTCCAGCGTTTCGGGCTTGAAGTCCATGTTTATGTATGCAGGCTTACGCCCATCTCAAACAATCTCTTTGTCCAAATAAAAATCTGGAAAAAGATACGTCTTTCATTTATGAAGTTGCGTCTCCATGTCCCCAGAAAGGTGAATTTTAATGAAGACGTAAACATCTTGGTGATTCAAGATGAGGGGATGGCAACAGGCCGATTAAGTTAATTCCTGGCTTACTCTCTCCTGTATTCCGTTACGTGGGCAATGGTGGGGTATCAATTCTCCCCCCTTTGGGGCTCATTTCGCGTGCATTGCACCTGTCTGGGGACGTATATTGCTTGCTGGAAACAGGAGCGAAGTTGCCAACTCTTGTTCGCTCGAGGTTCTTGTTTCTCTCAAAGCGAGTTGATCGGGGGGTTACTCGGCTGGCTAATCATTCATCGGTCAGCTGTGTGTGATATACTTTGCTGAATGGCTGACAGATCACCTCTTAATTTCGTTAGAATTTTCTTTCTTTATTATTCTTTCTTTATTAATAATTCACACACTTTTTTTCTGTCACTTGTATCTCAGCAATGCATGAGCCATGTTTTATGAAATGTTCATCATGTATAGGGATATAATTATGTGAACCCATCAATTCCTGGTCATTACATCATCGTGACGTCATGCACGAGGAATTTAATGAAAATCTAAAATTTGAAAATGCACGTGTGATCACTGGATTCATGTTTCTGACACTACATACATCATATCCTGTCATTTTTAAGCAATTTCCATGCAATAATAAGGTCGTGCGGGTGCGTCAAAATTTTAGGTCCGCGCATGCGTCAATACGTTTTTGTGTGCAAAAACTGCAAAAACATGACTACCTTCAATCTACCATAGCTCCTCAGAATGGCTGATGACCCCGGTTCGTTTTAATCTTCTGAAAGAGTGTGAAGTGTAGATATTACTTCATGTCTCATTTTGTCCCCAAGTACATCATTATCGTCTTCATGTTGCCATATGAATCAAAAAATGAATGTTCATGTATGACGTCATGAACTGTTTTACCCGTTTTTGCGTATCTCAGTAATCCTGTATCATTTTTCTCCCAAAACTCAATATAGTGTAAACCATGATTAAAGGCATTAATGTAATGTAATGCACGTGTTATGGCTATAGGAGGGTCATTTTTTCAAATCATGAAATGACATGACAATCTTTTACGAGCTGTATCTCGCTTATGTTTGGATCTTTTACTCTGAAATGTGAGTATATTGTAGCTGAGTGTATTAGCTTTCTGATTAAGGTCTTTATTTTTTTTATCAGATGTCGGGATCATGGTGAAATTCCAGCTTGAATATCAATTTCTAAATCATTCTAGCCCCATCTGGGCATTACGTGTTAAGTGAATGGGAAGATTTGTGGCTCATTGGTAAAGGCGCTGTTTTAAGAACGCGAGGCCCCCGGTTCGACTCCTGGAGTGGGTGGGGTCATTTTTCTTTTATTCCTTTTGCTGTGTTTATTTTGCCACCTTGTTCTGTTCTATCCCTCAATTTGTCATTCTCTTTGAGATTTTCTTTCCCATTTTTCCTCTCACCCCATCTTAAATTACTATTAATTACATGTTGTTAGCATACATGTTAGCATTTAGGCAAGTCTCTGAAATGGTAGTATATTATAGGTGCGCTATGAGCTCTCTTGATCGGTGTCTATGATTTCTTATGAATAGATGGTGTCGCAATGGAAGGCCCATAGTGTCACCGTGCATTTACCAGCCTATGCCTGTCCATGCATTTGTCAATGCAGACCACCTTATACTTGTCCACGAGTATGTCTCGTCTACAAAGACTACATCTCCTCTCGTAGGCATGTACATGAACAGAGTTAATTGGGCCACATACTCAAAATGTGTGTCTGTAAGATAGCCTAACCTCCTTCGTGTCTTAATTTGCCAGTGGGAAAGTACAAATATATACGAGGTAGTCTCTGCACTTCAGACCTATTGATTGGGACTCTCTCACTATGAACTAACTGTCAAGGGTTTCTACGCGCATTTTATTTTTCCACCACCAACCCGGACCCTTGCTCCTCCCCCTCTCTGGTTTTGTCTGTCTGTCTGTTTCTCTGTCTATGTCTTTATCTCTTTTCTGTCTCTTTCTCTCTGTCTGTCTGTCTCTCTGTTTCTGTCTCTCTTTCTCTCTCTCTTTCTCTCCAACTCTATTTACGGAACTACCTAGCACATGTATTAGTACTCTGCATACATCTGTTAGAATTTGCGTTTTTCAGGTTTTACACTTTGTATCTCTTGCTGCTGCTATTAGTACTAGAAAATAAAGTACAGCTATTAGAGCTTGTAGTAGGAGCACCGATACACCTGTATGAGAAGACTTCTCAAGGGAGACTAAATATGCAGCAGCTGTCATTAACAGCAAATAGTCTTTATGCTCACCGTACTCTAATCATGTGTTTTTACGGGTTTTCTATTCAGTCGGTTACTAATGCAGCCTGCACTCGAGGTCGTCGTAGAATTAGTAGTAGTAGTAATAGTAGTAGTAGTAGTAGTAGTAGTAGTAGTAGTAGTAGTAGTAGTAGTAGTAGTAGTAGTAGTAGTAGTAGTAGAAGTAGTAGTAGTAGTAGTAGTAATAGTAGTAGTAGTAGTAGTAGTAGTAGTAGTAATAGTAGTAGTAGTAGCAGTAGTAGTAGTAGTAGTAGTAGTAGTAGTAATAGTAGTAGTAGTAGTAGTAGAAGTAGTAGTAATGATAGTAGTAGTAGTAGTAGTAGTAGTAGTAGTAGTAGTAGTAGTAGTAGTAGTAGTAGAAGTAGTAGTAATGATAGTAGTAGTAGTAGTAGTAGTAGTAGTAGTAGTAGTAGTAGTAGTAGCAGCAGTAGTAGCTGCAGCAGCAGTTATAGTAGCAGTAGCAGTTACAGTAGTAGTAGTAGTAGTAGTAGTAGTAGTAGTAGTAGTAGTAGTAGTAGTAGTATTAGTAGCAGTCATTGTGGTAGTAGTAGTAGTAGTAGTAGTAGTAGTAGTAGTAGTAGTAGTAGTAGAAGTAGTAGAAATAGTCGAAGTAAACCTTGTGATGTTAGCGGTAGCAGCAGCACTTACACAATCCTTGAGGGAAAAAATGCGTTTACTTCGAATTCGTGTATGAGTCATCCGGAAGTCTCCCTTGTTCTCGGTAATGACGGTACCGCCCTTGAGAGCTACTATTGCTAATTAAATGCAACGTGCTCTTTGACGGCTCCAATGGATTTCGTGTACAACTTCGTTCACATTGGGCGAATTTCTCCAAGAAGAATCGCTCTAGATCGAACATATGTACCGTGTGATTTTGAGTGGCTTACACTCACACTCCCGTTTTCAATGAAATGTATTCTACTGTTCAGGCCATCGATTTAAACATAAAACTATTTTATGCTATAGCATGATCTGTAAATTGCGATGTATTTCCAAGTAACCCCTTTTTTCCAAGTATATTGATGCTGTCGTCGGAAGTTGAGTCACGAAGGTGGCTATTAAACGCTGCAGTATTCCACGAGGATCATCCCCTCCTTTCTGCTCCTTTATTTCCTAGTTACCCCTTTGTATGCCAGGTAGATCAGTGTACAACAGTGCACAAATGCATCTATGGTACATACGGGGTTAACATTAATCGCAGTGAAAAATTGCCTTCACTGTGAACGGCACTTCAGATCCGTACTTCTGTCTACAGATGTTGAGTCACGGAGAGAGTCGGTTTAAACCAGGAGAACCTCTCTTTGCAGCGGTCGAGGGTGATCAACCTTTCCAGGAACATAAAAGGACGTCTTTCCGGTTTTGCTTTATTAGGAATACAAGAAGGCGTCAACCGTGTATGCGCCGTTGATACTATTTTGCATTTTGATACTTATAGATTTTAATGAGCAACACTTTTTTCTTGTACACCAAAGCTTGAGCAGAGATGCATTGATTTTGGAGTCTCACCCAGATTTTAGGAAAGATGTTGAGCTCTTGTGACGTAATACAAAATTTGTCAATAACTCCCTGTCCGATTAGGAAGCTCGATCAGTCAGTTCATACACGTAATTTAGAACTACCGCCATCAACGTTTATCCACGTTACGGGTCGAGAACAAGTATGTAAGATGAGTTTGAAAGGCTGATTGCGTGTCCCCAAGGGCTGACATTTTGAGTACATTGAGGTGGCAGCCTATAGAAAAGAGATTTATATCCCGGTATTTTGTTATAGTATTCAAATTTTACATATTTTAGCTCCTTCGTAATGAAACCCACTTGTTAATAAACTACGTCCTGTATCACAGCTACGTACAAATTGTAACTAGCGTTCATTTGCATTCATATCAAGTTTTTTTATTAAATAAATAACCATTTCAAGTACAACTGTCATCCTTATTATCGACATTCAAATGACAAATTCGATTATCTTGTCTTGTTGGATGTTTGTGTGCAATTTTGTGCGTGTGTGTGTGTGTGTGTGTGTGTATGAGTGTGTGTGTGTGTATGTGTGTTTGTGTGTGTGTGTGCGTGTACGTGTGTGTGTCCGTGTTTTAATTGTCATGTTTTCAAACCATGAATTGTATTAAATATGGTAAATGATGTACTTCTTTCAATGTAAAGTCAATTTATGTACAACATATTTTATTTGTAGACCAACAAGGCTCTCTTGTACATCAGGCCCTTAAGAAATGAATGAGACTTCCCTGTAACTGTAAATACAACTTTAATAAATACATAAAGAAATACAGAAATAAAGAAATAACTAAATAGCATTTGTCAAAAGACATTGCAATGAATTGCAACTCTTTAACAATATGAATTTTTCCGTGGAAATCCGCCATGAGGGTGGTAGTTCAGCTGGCTGCTGCGTTTATTCAACATCACTGATTGCAATCTATTATCCTTCATTGGTACTGATGTCACACCTCAGCACTCATTAAACATACTCTCCTCCTACTTTAACATAAGAAATGACGGAAAACTTCCGGCTCGCAGGCTCCAGAGACCTTAATATGCTCACGTCATGCGTGTTCCGCGAATGCGCCGTGGGACCCATGCAACACCGTCACAAATACAGGTGATGTTTATTTTTTTTACAGGATGTCAATGTGACCTGTATATTGATTTTTTCATAAATGATTTCAAAACATAACAATATTCTCCCACATTTTTTGGTAATATTAGCAATATCCTCAGTAGTGAAAATCATTACCTATGCTTAAGTGTGTATAACTGAAAGCTTTGATAACTTTATGATATCTCCCTTGTTTATTTTACTTCGTCTTTATGCATATTCATATGAATATGTATATTTAAAGTTAAAGTTAGAGTGGGTAAAATTTCGTTCGAGACGGTAGCCCATTTTGTTGTCCTTTTGGAATGATAAAATGCCATGTACCTTCCTTAAAACGATCCATCTCATAATGGACATAATGAACGTGCAGACGTGCTATATGATGTTTGGACTAATTTTGAAATTGTCTGTTTCAAATTCATATCATTATTGCCCGTATTGAGGCTGATAGAATGTGACGGCTGAATTCTGATTTCATTATTCATTTATGCGATCCACTTTCTCATACTGGATAGGCGGATATTCTTGCTTTTTAAATAATATCAAGGCATGTTCAATTATATCGACTTTTATCACTTTTTCTTTCCGCGTTAAAATTGAATAACAAATGCTGAAAATTACGTTATATTTCGTAAATACGTAACACCAAAGCGTACATTTGAATGGAGAAATGTAGAATGTGAATATTGATTTGTGATTTTGAGCTGTAAATTGTCAAAATTGAAGAAGAAAAACTATTTAAAACTACGTTAACAAACGTAATGTACTTGATTTGATTTTACATGATAGGCAACATATTTTGAGACATTATTCTGATTTTTTTAAGTACAGTGAAGTTTATGAAAGTTCACGAAGCGGGATTAAGAAGAGACAGTTGTTGGGGGTACGATTTAAGAATCACATGTCCCCCATAAACTGTTGTCAAAATCTCACAGGCCAACAAGTATGATACCATCTTTATAATCTTGTAGAAATTCTATTTACTTTACTGACACCCTATACGATGTAAGAACATATTCGAAGAAAGGTTTATCTAAAGAAATAAATTGGTCGACGCTACTTTTTATCAGCGACTATTTGGAGAATGACTGCCATTTTTTCTAGCGGCATCTCGCAAAGATATTCCAAGTGGATATAGTGCAAGATGATCTCCCGAATGTTGGTACTCAATAACATTATACAACAACCCACGTTACCTTAACCCACTCTACCCCCTGGGTAATGAATATACCTCGAACAGGTACCAAAACACAGAACACCACACGTGTGCTCGCCGCTCGGCCAACGATTGATCCTCGCTTTGAAATGCCCGCTAGTTGTATATCACACCTCCGCTTAGTAGCTTTGAATTATTAAGGGTTTTCTTTAAGGGTTTTCATTGAAGGCGGCCTTTTGTAATCACAAAGGTCCTTATTAACTGTGAATTTCCTATAAATGGTAGAAATGGAAAAAACATCCAGTGGTATGGTGTAAGTAAATGTGTACCGATTCTGTTGGTCGCCTTACCCTGTTTATTCGATATCACTTTGAGGGCAAGAAGTACTTGCTGTGTGCGTTAGAAACCTTAGAAAAATTGACTAGTCTTCAACGCCATAAAACCTCTGCGGCTTGATTTCATCAATATTCTGTAAAAAAAAATAAAGCAACAAAGCAACAACGATTGAAATCAAATAAATAACACATGCCTTGCGCTTATCAAAGGAAATGGCGCCTTTGGAGACATGTAACCCACTAAAAGCCGGTTATGTATTCAACGAAAGGATTTTGAATCAATCAAGCACAGCCAGGAGGCATTTTGTTTTTCTTGCTGTATACTTCCCTCCTTCGTTTTCGGCATACATTTAATCAGCGGTTTACCAGGGAAATGCTTTGTAAATATTGTCAGATTTAAGTGATTTAAAAGTCGCATCAAAAAATTTCTATTCAAGTTTATTGGAAGACGATAGATAGTGACGTGATATAGTTATTATAGTACTACAGTAGCAGTATGATCGTGTAAAGCGATACTAATGATAGTAATAGCTGTATAAGGGCCAGGGGTAATGATTTTCGAAATACACGAATGCACGTAATAAACGAAAAAAACAGTAGTAGTAGTAGTAGTAGTAGTAGTCAAAGTATTAGTAGAGGTAGAAGTGGTACTAATAGTAGTGCCAGTAGTAGTAGTAGTAGGAGTAGGAGTAGTAGTAGTAGTAGTAGTAGTAGTAGTAGTAGTAGTAGTAGTAGAAGCAGTAGTAGTAGTACTAGTAGTAGTAGTAGTAGTAGTAGTAGTAGAAGCAGTAGTAGTAATAGAAATAGTAGTAGTAGTAGTCGTAGTAGTTGTAGTAGTAGTAGTAGTAGTAGTAGTAATAGTAGTAGTAGTAGTAGTAGTAGTAGTAGTACTAGTAGTAGTAGTAGTAGTAGTAGTAGTAGTAGAAGCAGTAGTAGTAATAGAAATAGTAGTAGTAGTAGTAGTAGTAGTAGTAGTAGTAGTAGTAGTAGTACTAGTACTAGTAGTAGTAATAGTAGTAGTAGTAGTAGTAGTAGTAGGAGGAGTAGTAGTAGTAGTAGTAGTAGTACAAGTAGTAGTAGTAGTAGTAGTAGTAGTAGTAGTAGTAGTAGTAGAAGCAGTAGTAGTAATAGAAATGGTAGTAGTAGTAGTAGTAGTAGTAGTAGTAGTAGTAGTAGTAGTAGTAGTAGTACTAGAGGTAATAGATCAATGTAGTAGTAAAGAACGCGGTTACCTCTTTGTTGGTTTAGTTTGACCTAGTTCATGCCAGCGGCGCCATTACGAATTCGGTTCGTTTACAGTCTGTCGTTAATACCATCCATTTCCTCCTCACTACGATTTTCAGCTGCCTAAGTAATGAACAATTCTGCAACGCACGCCCACCTCAATCTGTACTAAAGCGGCAAGATTTAATAGCAAAGGCTTAGGAAATTTCTAAATTAAACATTAAAATTAAAACATTATTTTTTTTCATTTTCTGCAATAAAAAAGGGTAAATACGAGAAGCGATAGCAATCGTTTTTATTCTTACGAGAGACTGTGCGCAAAATCGTTAATTATGTTGCCTATCCTTTTTTTTTTCTTTTTCTTCATAATCAAAGGTTTTTGTGTACCTGAGTTTTTCTCGTGCTCTCTCTCCGTGATTTCATTCGGCACGTTGTTTGATGATGAACGCATTGAATGAAATGAATGATCCACATCCTAAGACCATATTTGCCCCCGATAAGATGTTTCTGAGTGCTCAACTCATCTCACGAAATGGAGCATGTCCAATCACGGCACAGGGAAATGCCGAATAGCGAAAAGGCATCGTTTCAAGAGTAATGTCAATGAATACACAATGAAAAATAAATGAAGAGACGTTGTAAAGAGTACATTTCTCATTGGATGTCTGTATATACAAAAGTGTGTATACGTGTGCGGCTGTATATCTGTGCGCGGCTGTATATCTGTGCGGTAGATAGACAGAGATTGAGAGAATGAGAGAATGAGAGAGAGAGAGGGAGAGAGAGAGAGAGAGAGAGAGAAAGATGGGGGGAAGAGGCGTGCTTCTAGAAAACAGTGTGCATACTACTTTCGGAAAGAAAATAAATGTAAACGGGTACGAAGAAACACATTTTAAAATGGTCCGTAATGTGAATTGATAATGTGTGGCCACCCTATTTTGCAGGCGTAAATACATCACTATAACAGAAAGAAGTGCCGTTTAAAATCCCTCAAATTCTACTAACTGGATATATCTTTGGGTCGTCTTAATGTATAACTACTGTAGTATATCTTTACCTGTGTCCTGACAACTTACGTCCTTTTGAAATATCACACTCATTTTAGCTTCACCATCTGCACAGTGGTATACCTCTTTACATACTATCGGGTAATATGTTTGAATAAAGGAGATTGTGTTAACTTCAACATTGATCTATTGAAGTAAGGTTAAATCAGAAGTAATCCTTTATTTTTAACTCAGTCTACAGGTAAAAAATAACGTTGACTTCAGATTATGAAACCAACGTTATTTTCGACAGAAATGCAAGATGAACCAAGTAAGAGAGTTAGAGACAGAGAGAGATGGGAGGGCATGGAAGAGAGACATAGAGAGGGAGTGGAGAGAAAGAGAGAGGGGGAAAAAACTTATAGCAGACAAACAAACTCCAGCTGATCGTGGGTGGAGGTAGATTAAACGATGCGACGCGCCAAACTCCCAACATCCGCGAAATGAAGTTACACGGCGAAGATGTAACAGGTACTACGCACCCGATGCGAGGAACACCGCATACCGTTTGTATAGTGACACACATGCTAGCATCTAGCACTTTTCGCTGAAAGCCCAAACCACACTCACTCGCGCTGGGGTTAAGGCAATCGTGAATGAAATGCTCCCAAACGTGAGGTGGAGATCCGACGATCATGTGTTCATCACGTAACCGTTGAGCAAGAGGCGGAGGGAATACGACGAGGGATGAGAGAGACGAAAAAGAGAACAAGAAGGAGAGAGAAACTCAAGGAGGCGCACAGAAACCCAACACTCATCATTGCTCATACCGGAAGCGCGTTTCGAGCAAAATTGATGCTGAAGTGCAAACGGAGAGGAGAGAGATAAAAATACGACTTTTGGGGAGACTGGATTTTCTTCCTGTTTCATCCCTTCAACCCTACTCATTCAATGTGGATAGTTCATCTTTGACGTAATCATATTGTCAATAATTCATAGAAAGCATCATCATTCATACATTTTCCTCCGAGTAATGCAAAGATGGATGCAGGATCCCTCTTGCACTTGTAACAAATCGATATTTTTCGTTACTAACGCCGATTCAGTGACGCTCCCGAAGTACGAGGTACTGGCATAAAAATCAGACTCCAATTAGAAATTTTTCGAGACTTGGAGAGGGAGTTTGGAAGGAGTTTGTGGGATTCGGTGGCTGTCTTTGGAAACGAAACGTTATCATTTCGAAACACGATACAAATGGAGAGGTACAGAACAGTCTGATCTCACCTGCTTAGCGACTTATTGAAAAGCTCATTATTCCATGCGCGAGACTAATACTAAGGATACCAAGGAAGTGATCAGTCCATACTCCACGCTCTAACTTGGTGCGTTACTCTCACAGGCAAATCTGGAGACGAGAAGCGGCGTAAATTAAGCGGCTGAATCGAACTGGATCGAGGAATGATCAGTTTACAGACAGTGTTTCTATCTATGATTACTAGAAGATAGATAGAGGAAAGAGAACAACGGAAATAACTGCCTCGCTCAAGTTCCAAAACTACTCACTTCGTCAGCAGTATGTCGGTAAGGTACTTAATCTTTGGTACGTCTTGTCTGCTTATTCACCTGTTTTTACTTACATTGATTGTGCAGTACGTTTGCTAAACTGTGTTCGATGTCTTCCTTTCTCCCTCTTCTGCCTCCGTCCCCCTCACTATCAATCTCTCTTAATTTACATGTATCTCAATTAATATATATATATATATCGATGTAAATTATATACATGTATAAACATGATATATTAAAATACATATTTGTATCACTCTCTTTCTCCGTCGGTTTTCTTGAGTAATTACATGACATTAATCTAACTTGTCGCAGTGAAATGGTAAATACATATCATCATATGATTTTGTTTTTTCTCCTACTTATTCTACTAAAGCAACTGTCACTACTTATTACAACTACAGTCAGACTTGTATATAAAGACCGATCAAGGGAGATAATCAATTTGGTCCTTATGAGCTCGTGGCCTTTATGTACAATATACTTTTACACAAGTTTCAATAGACAAACAACTTCAAAGAAAACAATAAATACATTGTCTACGACGACGACGACGACGGCGACTTCTGATGTGTGTGATATACATACATGCTCGATCATACGACTTAAATAGTTTATCCTAACCCAAATACGTGGTATATTTTGATTTTTATTTATGAGGAGCACACAGTCAATGGAAAGGATTGAATGTTTATTAATCCCCTCGAGATTATTTCATTTCGTGAGATAAGGAAGAACTATTGTCGGGGGGGGGGGGGTAGTCATTACGTAGGTCAACCAAATTCTTTTGGGCTGCTTGTGCTTATGCATATTGATTATAATATTCGAAAAGTGGCATACAAGAAAGGTGGTGTTTTCTTTCTGTAGACATTAACAAATGTAAAACGTTGAATCACTTGGCTTAATAATTGGGAGTGTATATCAATCTATTTACAATGTGTAGGTGTATATAACAAAATGCATGTATCAACGTACGAATGATACCACTTAATGATATTTCTCGAAAGCTCAGGCTCTGTTTGAATTTCAAATGTAGTTGGACCTACCAAAGATATATCGTCTACTTTATCTTTCTACATTTGTATTTCATCACCAAATGTCATTGTTACGACTTTAATTTGCTTGAATTGCTTAGATTAAGCTGTTTGATATTGCAGTTGTGATAACAAATGTCTTCAGGTACTGGGCTATATTTATGGCAATCCCGACAAGGAATGATTTTGAAATGTATCATCCAAAAAATAATCCTACTGAAAATCAGCTTTCAATTCCTGAATTCTTAGGTAGATGTGAAAAGCTGTTGTTTACATGCATCACAAACTAACCACATTCATGGGTGAGATCTTTTTTTTCTCATTTTGCTTTGGGCTGACAAATATCTATATATATATCACATGAAAATTCCGTGAAAGCACATGTGAGATTTTCTACTAAACTTCGCTGCAGTCCATTTCCCCGATTTATTTATGTTTATCTGCCTACCCCCTTTTCACGCTGGGCCTCCACTTATTCATAGCGTCTAAAAAAATGATTTTTCTGATGTAGCATTACTATGGAACAAATTCCCATGATTATTCGATTTGATACTAGGAATCAATGAGTACTACTGAACCTTCTGACTCTTTCCTTGAACACCGTGTATCGGCATCCCTTGGGAGATCATCGCGATGCCATCTTCGTTTCTACATTCAGCCTGACGGATCAAGGCAGATTTGGCGAGGCAAATCTGATCTGACGTAGGAGATGGAGGTTTAACTCTTTGCCCGCTTCGTTCGACTCGCGGCACATACAGCGGGCTGCTTAGTTCGACTCAAGTCACATTTCGCGCACAATGCATAGGGAACGCATTTAATTGTATTTTGCGCACACACATACAATAGCGACCGGTGTATTGCATAAGGGGATCGAAGTATCAATAGGCAGGAAGTCTCCCAGGACAGGAAGTCTATTGAGAAGTACCCAGGGTCAATTTCAATAGAGGAGTTTAGTTCATTGTTAGCTTACTCTTTTTAAATGCCCCATTTAAATCCTAAATTGCTTGGCTCATTATCCCCATAAGACATGGGTAACACTTTTTTTTTTATGAACTAACTTAGAGAATAACTTTCATTAGGATATATTGAATATAAGAGGTATAAAATAGCCTCCAAAACGATAATTTGGATGTAAAATGTAAAGTTATAATTCTCAGAATTTATGATATTATACATGACAAAAATAATACCATTGGCAAGAGTATTAATTTCTTTTAGACTTTGCTACACATTTTTTTCTCATCACTACAAACCGATAAAAAGTTATTGCGAGTTGAATAAGACAGTGCATGCAAAACCCCTCTGAATGTGGCACCCTGGAATTAATGTGGCGCGGGGGAGATAGTGTGCGTGGCGGGCAAAGAGTTAAGAGAACATTCGGTTTTTTTCCTCATGAACCACAATGGATGTCTCAATTACACATTTGTATGGCTATAATTTTGAAGTAATGCATCCAATAATAATTCGGACATTGGTGGACACCCCACATGGTCAGTTTAACTAAATTCATACACCTGTTCATCATTTAGGACAACTATTCATAGAGAAATGATTACGATAATGGTACAACTAACAAGGTTAATGTACACAGTCTAATGAGGATCGAAATTACCAGCATAATTCTCGACATCATCAGACGCACACTGACACAACCATACACACACATACACATATGTAATCCTGTAATGTAACACAGTAATACAATATCTAAGATGTTAAACATATACACAAATGAAAGGTTATGAAACAGAGTGTGTTAATGTGGCATGAATGATAAATAAATGAATAAAAAATAAATAATAAATTAATGATATAAAGTAAAAAAAAAAAAAAAAAAAAAGGTCATTGATCCAATGAATGCATAAGACTGGTTAAAATTAGACTTTGCTGCTATACATGACCGGTGGTTTTTGGCTCTATCTGGAACTACTCCATGCTTTCACCAAAATTAGTAGACAGACCAATGCATCATGATCGACCTACCTTTGTTATTGATATTGCTTATTACAAGGCACTTGAATCTTGATGTTACGCAGAACTCCTCTCAAACTAATCCATATTTGAACATCTCATTCCGGTAAGTTACACAAATGTCCACCTGATCGAAATATAAATATATATGTATGTGTGTGTGTGTGTGTGTGTGTGTGTGTGTGTGTGTTTTAGATGATTACTATCGATATCACAGGAAGGGTTGAGAGAAAAATATGCACGTTGAGAAGGGCATGCTGCAATGAAATAGAATAGACGGTGTTGTAGTAGAGACGACATAAAAGCAAATGAATGGCAGTGTGTTACTTAAGTGTCCTCTCAGACTCAAACCTTGTGCAACACTGATAGAGGACACGGTAGATTGAGTTTACACGGCCTCATGATTATAACACCAATTTGATTACCTACAGAAATGTCAAGTCACCCGTTGGAGTTTCAAAGTGGGTTAAGGGCGTCTTCGGTGTCATTAAGTCGTGAAAAATAATCCGCACTTGAAGCTGGTAGTTGGGCCTTGAATTGAATTATCATGCATAAATACAGTATTATGTCTTCCACATCTTGAAACTGTTTTCAGACGACAGGGCAAATGAAAATAGCAGGGTGCTTACTTCGTTCGTGATCGAGACCTTCCATTGGATTAAATTATCCAATCACAAATCTATAAACACATACGAACCTTCAAATAATGTATTATGTATAATGTATGCTTCATTCTGATCATTGGAATAGCCGTATTCATAAACAACAATTATGTATAACGTTACATGAACAACCAAATCTTTAGCATATACATTTAGATCCAGCTTGTGAAATATGAAATATATTAATGTTCATTAAATATAGTGTGTCCATTTTACAGACAAATTATAATTTGTATATTATTTACTGTATGACGTAATATAAGCCTCCACAAGTTAACTATATAAATTTAGATCCAACTTGGGAAATATGAAATATATAACCTTCTATTAAGGTATTGTATCAACTTACTTGAAGCTTAAATACACTTAATTCAGTTTGTGAAGTATGAAATGCAATGCACCATCCTAATTCGTTTTCAAGTGCACGTAAAGCTGAAATTTTGTCAAAATATTTCGTCAGTTAATATATTTTTATCACAAAGTTGACCAAGAATGTCCGTGTTGACAGTATTGATCTCATCGAGCTGCCTTAATGAAAACCTGTAACTTTATTTTCTGGCAAACATGTGTTTCCATGTCCTAGATTATGTATTTAGACGAAATTATTTTGAATGAATGTGAATATAAACCCATTGAAACAAATTGTGACTTGCTATGATATAGCGAAGTTCTTGAATAGTATTGCCTTCTGGATATTGGTATTTACACAAATATTAGATAGTTATATTTCGATATTGCAAAATGGATACCCTACGTTAATTCTTAATCTGAAAAGTATCAACGATGTCATTGTATTTCCACGACAACGCCACCCCAAGCATTCAATACCTTACCACGTCCCGAATTGTTATCGCTAACATTTCTTTCATAAAACTTTGCATAGCATACACCAATGTTCCATGAAATAAATGTTTGTATCAATCAAATGTATAACATGATGCATGATAAATGCATATTGCATATTTTAAATCTATATTAACATATTGCAATATGTAAATATAGATTTAAAATATGCAATATGCATTTATCATGCAGTGTACTAAAAGTTCCAAATTACTCAACAGGTGACAAATACATATTTACAAACATGGAGTTTAGACCGATATATGAAAATGTTCTGGTTGGTGGAAATATGGTTCAATGACCGGAGATCGCACATTATTGCTATTCATCAAAACTCCACCTCCCCCCCCCCCCCCCCCCCCCGCTCCCCCTCTTGCTTTACGGGTCACCGTGAATCAATGTGGTTGGATCAAGAGCGCATGCGTGACAAATATATCGATGTTTACCACGAGCTCTCCTAAAAAAGAGCGACATGTCAGAAGTCTCTGTGTGGAAATGGCGGTCATGAATAATGGCTGAGAGCGGCACAAGATTTTTTCACACAAGCCACATTTACACTTATCACACTTTTCAGACGACTCTCTGTGAGACTGACGCAATAAGGCATAAAGAATTAAAATACAAGATCTTCCTAAATGCGTCTATATGAGAATCGAAATGGATGGAACACATCAATATTCATGTAATAGTTTTCATTATGGCCTTCAAAACTAATATGATCACTGAAGTAAATGGTAATCACCACTGTCTTAAACTTCACGTCCTTTAGATGAAGCGTAAAACATTTGCGGGCAAAGAATAGATCATTGAAATAATTGTGTGAATCTCAATCATGTCAATAACAGCAAATTACAGCATACAGATTATGTCTGCAATTTATCAGCGGCGAAGAGTTCAAATAGTGCATGAAGAACATGTTTTGTTGTCCTTTGCTTCCAATGCTCAGCTTCTATTCCAAATGCTATTGAAGTTGAAGCTAACTAACATATCTTCAAGTGAAGCAAAATAATTTCATAGCAATCATGTCAAATCACAATCCACAATTTGAGACATTCAAGGAGATAACTGCTTTCGATGATCAATTTACCATAAATCTTCAGAAGCCTATATTTCACACGGTTCATTTGAGACAGATGTTTTTCTGGAAAACATTCTGTCTGTAGTTGAATGTGTGTATTATGGTATTTTGATACCAAAAGGACTTTCAACAATGATCTGTTTGGGGCTGAATTGATGGTATTGTAGGGGTAAGCCGAACATGCTGGGCCTGCCGTGATGATTTCTCCCATTACTCTTCAACTTATCAAATGAGCACTGGGGGGTCTGGAAAGTTTAGATATGGCAGTCATTATTTTTGTTCATGTTATTACAGTTTTCGTTTCCAGGCTTGTTTTCTCATCTGAAGAGAACCACAAGAGTTGCGAGGAATCTCACAACAATAGTATGTTAAAATGAATTTATCACCTTACTCGAGAAGTAGAGCAATCAGTCAATAACTTGAATTCCTGACCATCCCAAGCACCTCGATGAGATTCAAAGAGACACTTGTAAGACCGGACGCTGAATCATACTTCCTTTAAGAGTGTCTACCTCAAAATACATATTTCATCCCGAAGATACTGTTAGCATTAAACAACGTGAATCATTGATTTGGGAGAATATAGGTAAACGGTAAATCTAGGTATACTGTGTCTGTGCATTATATTCAATGGGGCTGACATGTTTATCATTTACCAATGAGGGATTACATGTACCAATAAAAAACGAATGTGATTATTCAACCCCGTGGTGCTCCAATCACTCCAAATCCTCTTTCCCTGACATCGTAGGGGATTTTGTTTTTTGGTTGTTTGTTTTGGGTTAGCACGAGAAGGGTTAAGCATCTTTTGGAAAATCAGGCACACGTATATTGATGTGGCGATGGTGCGTCATGTGGGCGGTGCATGCACGCCCAAGGCTGAATTACGCTGTTGACATTCACCTCATAATATTTTGAAAGATTCTCAATTTGCGTTTTTACACTTTCAACAATAATAATAATCGACAATGTTTCAACCGTGTTAAGATATTACGTGTTGATATTATCAAAAAACATGGACGTAAATGGATATATTTGTTTACATATACCTCTGTCCTCATTACACTATGTGTATCCACGCGTTATACCTTTATTGGAAAGCTGAGAGGGCATGGGCAAGTGCTATTAACATTTATATGGCAATAGATAAAGCTCTGAACTAATCATGTAAGACTTGATATTCAATGAGAATTGTAAATGTCAATTATATGGTAGGCTTACTGGATCTAGAAAGATATTTTTCTGATTGGTAATGTAATTACGAGATTTCTTGGCTTACTTATCAGCATGATCAGAGTATAGTTCTGAGGCTTCCAATAGTAATGATAACTCCTGTGATGAAGTTGTTCCTGAAGTATGCTTATATTGTCGAGACTGTAGGACTTGTATGTGATAACCTCTCCTAAGATTCTCATACTTGATGATTATTATAGTGGATCAAAGCATCACATGTAAGAGATGTGGAGAGCGTTTATATTGACAAAGCAATTAACCCTTAAAAGTTCTATAAAAAGTCCACGTATTTTGCTGGTTGGAAGTGTAATTGCGAGATTTCTTGGTTTCTTGCATGACCAGAATAAGGTTGTTGGGATCCATGTAGTGGTGCTATCTCCTGTGATAAAGTTGTTTCTGAATTATGCCGTATTATTGTCATGACTGTAGAAACTTGTTTTCCAGGAATTTCCATGCATAATGAATATCAAAGGGTATCTAAGGATCAGACTGCCGAAAACAATTCATGTTTTTTTCTTAACCCATCTTTGGGAAATTAAATGTAATTCTGAAACAATTGATTTGTTACTAGTACAATATTATACATTAAGACCCGATAATTACATAAGCTCACCGCCAAGAATGTTGAATCTCTACAAACAGGGAGTAATGATAAGAACAGTGCATAACAGAGAAATATTTATCACGGCCTTGCAAACTTAAATCCTCTTTAATGCAATTATAAACATCTCTAAGCTCATTTACTTATTTATCCATTTATTTATTGGTATATATTAATTTTATCCCGAAAAGGAACGCGTGAGAATGTAAAGCTGTAAAGGTGTTCATGGTGTTGTTCCACTCTTCATGTAATGAGTCTGTTTTAATACTGTACACATAACATATAGATTCGTTGTTGTATAAGAATACTATGCTGATGTCCTCCCCATCCCATTTTCCCCATTCCGTTTTCTCTTAACTCTTACTTTCTTTCTCCTGTTCATTTAACTCCTTCTTTATCTTCTCAATGCTTCATTGCCCGCATGTGATCGTTTTCAGGGGTGGAGCCCTTTTAAATGTAATCAATATTTTTCCCGCTTTCAATAAATTTATGATAATACAATTATTTGCAAAATTACTCTCAATGAGAGCTCGGAATTTATTTCCCAGCAATTGAAATGCATTGATTCATTGACGTATTGTATGGCAGATTCGATTATCACTTAGGCAATTAGTGTCGAGTCTTGAGGCATGTCTTGGGGTATGTTAAGCTGAATGTGCCTCAACATATGAAGTCAAATGTAATCGTGTTATTTAGTGGGCGTAATCACGCTTGGAATAAATTTGATTTGATGTGCTGGGGTTTTTGCCCTGGGCTTAAATGTCATTGTCAACCTATCCTGTGCTTAAAGCTGAAGTGTATTTGTACAGAGCGACCACAAACACTGACTGCGTCGTCTCCTTTTAAAGTCATGGTAGCAAGCTTTTGTGCAGGAAAGATCTTGAACGGTAATTCAAACCCAGCAGTGATATGCGCATGCAAGAACCTTTCCACCCTCCGTCCCTGTGAGTTTGGGGACGGTTCAGTTGCAGTAAGGGTTGTTGATATTTTAAGCAGAGTCGACCCTATCATGACTGGAACCATAAACCCATAAGGATAGTGTAAAAGGTAACTTCGATATAAACTAAAAAAAAATGATAATTAGAAATAAACACTTACACGAGCAAAGATCACTTCTCAGTGGAATCTGCCATATGTGCTGAACCACTTGTCATACTAAAGCCTGCTTTTCTGCTTTCCGTGTGACTTCCATTTCAAAGGAACTAATATGTCGTACATTTGAAATTATTTTAAAAAACCCAAACATTCAAGACAGGACAGGAAATGACAGAAGCTTCAAAATTAAAATATAATTTAAAATTGTTTAAAGTGCACAGACGGCATGAACGTTGAATTACTTATCCTCAAAATGTTCGACCTGCACATTTTGAGGATTAGTTATTCAATCACTAATTACTCCAAATAATCACCTTTTGGAATGGTTTTTGTCTTCCCAGTACAGTAAATTCTCTTTAAAAGCTAATTTGTAAATACGCCCACATCATATTCCGTTTTATTCATGATAGTGGAATTGTCTTAGAACTCAGCTTTTTACTAGCATATTTTCAGAACAATTTGAAGTAAAGGACTATTTGCTGCTCTCAATATATCTTATTGAAAGATCATTGCCAATAGAGTCTCCTGAGGCTTATATTTGCGATTAGGCACGCCTTGATGCTCAAAAGGGTTCCAAGCTTTATTTCCTGCTCATCACATAATATCTAGAGACAAAAATCATAATATAGAAGTAACGATATTCAATTTTTACAGTGATAAATGGGAGAAGGACATATGCACAACTGAGAAGTGCTCTAATTGTTTATTATGTAGGAAATGTGAGCAGACAGGAAAGATACCCATCTTCATTGTAGGTCATATTTTGATACATCACAAAGAAATCGTTTCATGACGCAGTAAGCCCAAAGGAACATTAGGTGAAAACATTTGCACGCAATAAATGATGGCTAATGAAAAGCTAGAGACGCAATTAAGCACGTCTCGGTCGTGAGAATGTGAGCATGATGAACAAAGCACGAGAATGATCTTTGCTGCTTTTTATTAATTTACTCACAATCCACGCCTTTTTGCAGGTACGATGGTTACAGTATATAGTTGTATATTGTCTATCAAAATGGAATTGGTCAACAAGAGAAACATTTCTCCTCAGTAGGAAACTTTTTATCCTTCACGCGTTATTGATGCATTTTTGTATAATTAATACAAACACATTACAAAATTTCCTTGGTTAAGGGTTACGAGTTCAAATTTTAAGGAGGAAAGGGAGGTGGTTGACTACTATTACAATGAGTATAAATTGTAAACGGTATTCTAAAACTTGTAGGAATATATATCTCCTATCTAACAATTTCGCAATATTAGTTCTGAAACGTACCCGCTCATGCATTTAACGACTTTTAACGATTCAAAATGGGATACAAGAAAATACAAGAAAATGTTATGTCATGACTAACCACACACACACACAAAATGAATAATCATCTCTTCAAAATAGACAAGATGCCGCATCATCATTTATATACCATAATCTAATCGAATGGAGTAGGGAAGAGGGTCGAAATAAATTTCGTTAAAGGGCATATACTGTACTGGGAAGGCAAAAAAGCCTTCAAATGTAATTGTTAGCAATCTTCTTGCTAATGGTCTTAAATTAATGTATTGTCTATTTTAGAAGCTTGCTGAAAGTTATTTGCCCTCAAATGATCCACATATGGAGTAATTAATGATTAATGATTAAATCCTCAAAATGTTCGGCCCGAACATTGTGAGGATTTGTGATTTAATTACTCATTACTCCAAATGTAAAAAATTTGAGGGCAAATGATTTTCAGCAAGCTTCTAAAATAGACAATACATTAATTCAAGACCATTGGCGAGGAGATTGCTAACAATTACATTTGAAGGCTTTTTTGCCTTCCCAGTACAGTATATGCCCTTTAAGCAGAACAGGATGGAGACAAATTGGTGACAGTCGTTATTCCGTAAGATGATTGTTTCTCATATTTTCGCGAATTTTTCAGTCTATTCCACTTTTTGAGAATGGGCTAATAGTATCAGAATATTTACACAGTCGTCCGCAATTAAGCTTTGTGTTGTACCAATTGATAAATCGGGCAAAGTAATAATAAAAGGAGTATCAGGTTAAAACATGAAGAGAAAATGAAAAGAATAACATAGACCCTATACGTGGAGGTTGTGTACGAGTAATGATGTTTGTGGGTAATTAGACTACTGATAACCGACTGTGTTACCATATTTATACACATATGGTGTCACTTTTGACATTGTGAAAGTACTTTCCACAAATTGACAAATTGAAAATAAAACTATCGCGCGGTTCTTGATATACTTAATTGATAAGTCAGGTTTTACTAAGTAGCTAAGTTTCTCGTCTTATTCGTGTTGATATTCATCTGTGTGTAGTAGCTCACTTGTTCTGCGTTTGTCTCTGGTCCTTATCTTGAGTCGTTTTCTTCTCTGTCCTGAATCTGTTTTTGTTTTGTTTCCTTTCTGTCTTGCGCTGTTCTCTTTGAATTTATATCAACAACGATTTTGATAATAAAAGTCTTGAAATCGAGACTAACTGAAATCTATAAAACATAATGAAAAGCTTCCATATGGTGTTTTTTTTTTTTTGCGTTTTTATTATAGAATGTGTAAAGGTCTATTGAAACTGAAAAAGTATACGGATTCTTAATGGAAAGGATGCAACTACTTTGTGACATGTAGATCACACGGTGTACCTACAAACAATAATCGTTTTCACTCAGACATGTCGCATAATGATGTATGTTTACTCTGTTTGTCAGATACAGGGGATGAATTCCACTACGTGTTTGTTTGCTTTTTTTCGGAAAAGATAAAAGATAGGTAGTAATACGTCGACATAGACCTAGTTCTAGAGGGATGAATTATCTGTTTTTATTTTGCCAATTGAGAATTTGCCAATTGCTAATTTTGTTAACATAAACATTTTAGTCATGACCCCAAAATAAATGAATTTGTTCGTGTTACTCTTCAAAGTCATGAAGTTACACGTAGTAGTAGAATTTTGAAAAATCGTGTGCGTTTAGTGTTTTAAATACTGAAGTAGTTGTGTGCTATATTTACTTTGTATATTTACGTATTCATGTTATTGTAAATATGTTGAGCTGTCGTACCCTGAAAGGAGGTCGATAACGTTTCACAAATCGTATCTCATCGATAGCTTTACTCGCCAAAGGATGTTTGTTTACCACTTGTAATTGCCAAAATGAGGAAAACACCATTATTCCAAAGACAAATAGATGTGTACTTGCGTGCCGCAGTATAATTGCCTTACGATATTGAACTTCATTTACATATAAATTACACGGATGCCAAAATCAATCCTCAGATTGAGGTAGATCAACTAGTGGTTTAATATATCAGCAGAAAAATTGATGCTTGGAGCAATACGCCCTCGTATAAATTATTTGTGTCATGCTCTCAAGAAATTCATTATATAGTATCTATACGGAGAGTTTTGTTTGTTTAAGGCATGGTAGAAAAACGACTGAATCAAATGACCAGAAGTACTCATGACCGTTTTAACTGTATGTAAAACTCCAACATTTCTTGTCAAGTAGTCGTCGCTGCATTAAGATACTATACTGATTACTTCGATTAATTGTAAGAAGAGAAGGAGACGGATGATCAAGGATCCGGAGCTCCTGAAATACTTAAAAGTCTTCAATAAACAGTAATCATAATCTCGTATATCTTGTCATAGAAAACATGATATGGGCCAAAGTAATTTGAGCACGTATGTAAAGGTTGCAAGAAGGAGGTGACTGAATCATCCCCGTAGCTATTCCAGCCCCGTTCAGATTTCAATTCTTACTAGCTTCATTCAAGCATCGATGGCAATAGAGACTATGGCACACTTTACTTATCATCCCCTTGATTAGGTGAAATTATTTTCCCCCTTTTTTCTCAATTTTGACATAATCCTAAAAAAGCATTACAAAAGGCAAGGGGGCAGATAATTGCAAACTTTCAAAAGCATTTGCGTACAAGGGGAATAATATTAAACCCTGGTATCAAAGATTTACCATAATATTGATATTCCTCTCTGAAATCACCATAAACTCTGTTCAAGTTTGAGTTCAAGACCGTTTATAATATGGATTACGTCTAGAATATTAGAAGCAATAATGTACTTCAAAATAATCCGCCTTTAAACCCAACAAAGAATGGGGCCGCCCTGAAGATTGAGTGAAAAGATTGAAAAGTAAAAGAGAGGAATACCAGCAAGGAAAAAAAAGGACAAAACAGAAATGTAAAACAAAATCCTTACATCAATATATGATAATAATATTTTCCTTCCCAAGAAACATGAATCCACTCAAAGCATTATCAAGAGAAAGTTTCTTTGGAGAAGAGTGATAGTGATATCCTTTCCCCTATCATTGGAATAAAATTCTATCCTGATAAATTTACTTTCAACATGTTTATTGCATTTGAAGCTCAACACACGGCCAAGTAAGATCAATCATGTGCTTGAATCAAATGTTCTCATTTGAAAGATAAAGAATGTGAAGCAAGATTTATCAGAATGCTCATTACTATGGTGTGTCTCTGCAATAGTTGATTCTTATTTCAGCTCGTTGTATATTGCTACTGCATATGTACATTTTGTCGGTTAAGTATTTCCTCTGAGAAAAGGAAAGACATATCGTTTGTGATTGTATTGTATCGGAGTTTCTATGGAGTATGGAGTTTCCAATATCAAAGTACAGTTTGTCCATCCATAATTTCATAGCACTATCATTTTTCTTTTGGAAAATAACACACACCCCACCCCTTCCCTCTATTTTTTTAATGTTAAACCAGCTTTCATCAGAAGTAGCTAAAATTATTTAATATTCTATTAAAGCAAAAGCTTTACTTATCTATTCATTCAAATATTTCATTTGCACATGTAAATTATTTCAAAGTACTTGAAACATCAAGAAACAGAATTGAAAGCAAAATTGTTCACTCATTTCTCTGGTACCCTGGAAAAGAAAGAGTGCATAACTTATTATTAATGAATTTCGTCGGTGGGATGTGAGATTACACCTTTGTTCACCCTTATAGAATTATGTACCTAGTTATAGTGCTGCTTTCACTGGAAAGAAAGTATTTTTTATGAAATACCAATCCATCGTTTGAAATAAACTATGTCTTGGGTGCTTATCAACGTGCGCTATATAAATCCTATGTATTATTATTATCATTCACTATTATTATAACTCAGAAACTTAAAGCGTTTAAATTCTTGCACTTTCTTGGTATATAGATATGTATAAAAACGAAGGCGGAAGTTGCATTTCTAAACAATGACACATGCATGTTTGCAGTGTACAACTGTGTTTGTAGGCATGGGCCGAAATCCCGGGGGGGGGACGGGGGGTCGCGTCCCCCCCCCCCCCCCAATATTTTCGGTCGTGTACCGAAAAAAACGTCATAACCGCCCCCCCCCCCCCCACCATTTCGAAGGGGGGGACACAATATCAAATGTCCCCCCCCCCCCCCCCCCACTATTTTCTGTCGTGTACCCCCACGAGACTGGGCGGATTAATTTTTTTTCGAAACCCTCCCCCCCCCCCCCCCCCCCCTCACTGAGAGCATTTTCAGAGACTGGGCTGGATAAAAAAAAAAACGAAGGAACCCTCCCCCCCCCCCCCGCTCAGCTACTTCTTGAGGAAAAACATGTCCCCTCCACCTTCGGGGAGCGATTTCCGCCCATGTTTGTAGGTATCGCAAAACCTACAATAAAGGAGAGGGGAATCCCTCCTACACTCATACAGAAAATTAAGATTACTCTTTGCTTGTACTTGATATTCGGTACATATAAATGCGTCACCTTTTCACGAAATCAGCTTAAGCTGTGTGGACACATGGCAATAATGATTGAAGAGCAAACACTGACGCTCATGCAGGTCGGCAAATCCTTATATTATGCATGGTGCTTTTTTCTCAGATCAGAAATGAAAATATTTATCATTAGTGTCCACATTTTCTTGAATCCCTGTCGCACGACATTTCGGATTTCTTGTTTGTTTATGCAGTCAAACTGTTAATGCAAAGGGTACAGAAAGTGCATTCGTGTAACCTGGCATAGCCTATCACTGATGACTGGGTATTAAAACTGACAAGATGCATTGCCAACTTCCGTACATTAGGCAGCTTAGCCAGCGATCAAGGAAATGACGGGTTAATTTAGGTGAAAGCATCGGCGGTTCAACCGGTAATTCCCGCGAATGTGGACTTAGAAAAAGCACTATTCAAGCAATCAAAGAAATATTATGACGTCTGTTGATCCATTCGTAGAGTCGTGTAATCGTTGCCTGTTACTTTTCCACTCATTTCTTTTTATATCAGAATGAGAATGAAAATAAAAGGCAGGGGAAAAAAGAGAAGAGGAAAGAAAATTGAAATAAGAAATTACAACACAAAATTGAACGTTATATCATCATTTGCATCTGAAAAGGGAAACGTGAGGAACGATATTTCCAAATAAAATCGATACGAAAGAACTAGAATGCACATATACAGGTGTATACACATATACAGGTGTGAGCCAAACTATCCCGAAGTAGTCAAAAACGTAGAAAGCTTTTGCACCAAATGCAACGTAATAGGTAGACTGACGATTGAACCACAACTAACTCGAACGAACCGGATGGATCCACTACGTATTGTTCGTCAGCGATAGATGATATAAATTTATGTTGCACGCCGACAGCCTCATCAACAATGTTGCAATGTCTAATGGCCTACTTCAACGATATAGGTCTTGTTAGAATGAACTGACAGAATGAATAGAGTTTCTCGCTAACACGGCATTTGTAATCAAGCCACATTAGGTTCATGAAGTACTACACCGATCTTAAAAGACAACAGATAACTTACAAAGGTAGTGATAGAGACACAGTAAACAGGACACATGGTAGGTCGAAGCTACAAAACAGATCTAGGAAGTATGGGTCAGAAGCGATGCGGTTTGTTGTCATCCTTGCTTCTGATATTGCTCGATTTCGGTGGCAGTAAGAAAATCGTAAGCTACGGATTAATTAGATTCAGCAATTATGCAATGATATTCAGGATTCCCATATTTCTACATATCTTTATTTACACACACTAAGATGGATATTGCCAACTTGGGTTGGGTAATGAATTTCAATTCCTATTTCTCTCGCTCTCTCTTTTATTTCTCTCTCTCACCCACTCACTCTCTTTCTCTCTCTCTCACACTCTCTCTCTCTCTTTCTATCTATCTATCTATATCTATATATATATATATATATATGTATATCTTGGATATATATATATATATATATATGTATATCTTGGCATCACCCACATATCACCTCTTTTTTATTTCCTTTGTCTCCCATTACATCCTGCGTGTTCATGTGCAGTGTATCACTGCCTTGCTGTTAATGTGCACGTGTCGTATAGAATCTTCCATGGTAACTGATGGAGAGAAAAATTAAAACTACATCTTGTTTTCTCCAGGCGGCCAGCACCATAATCTCACACACAAGCACGAACACACTTTCCCTCGGGCTGTTTTTTATGTCAGACGATACACTTGTTTTGTGTATGAAAGTGGAAAAACTTGTATAGCCAAGCTGTCGATGTGTGTTTTTGTTTGGCTGTTTGTAATTTATACATTTCTGTGGGTGTTTGCTTTCCTTAGTCTATATAATACCGTATATAAAGATAAACATAAGCCAGAAACAGATATATCAATCGCAGGAAAAGATTATGATGAGTTGGGTTTTGCAAAGTTTCACATATTGTTGTAATTCGATGAGACTTTTAAAGAAATAACTGAGACTGAAGAATTTGTATTTGAAAAGTGTGTATCAAAGTGACACACAATGTTATTTAACGTGTTCTTTTCATTCGTGTGATTGTGAAAGGGTTAACAACTATCCATGTAAATTATATGTTCTCCAGTACATATACACATATACACGAAACTCTAGAAACATACACAACTCTCGATGTTACGCGTTATAGGTCTTGTTAGAATTAACTGACAGAATGAATATAGTTTCTCGCTAACACAGCATATGTAATCAAGCCACGTTAGGTTCGTGAAATACTACACCGATCTTAAAAGACAACAAATAACTTACTAAGATAGACACACAGAGGACAGGACATAACAGGTTGAAGCTACAAAATAGATCTACGAAGTATGGGTCAGAAGCGATGCTGGTGCGTGTCCGTATAAAGATAAAGAGGAGACATTGGTCTGGTTGCAAAGGGAAGAGTGCCGTTGTGTGAGACAGAATGTATATCACAGATGATCTAATGAAAAGCAAAAAAAAAACAAGTGACATCAGAAGAAAGGGATAGATGGAGAAAAGTAATGTGATCATGATAAACTTAGAGATGGGTGCTAAATTACGCAAACGGGAGAAAAGAAACGAGGAAGATATTACAGCGTGGGTGGATGAGGAAATTGTACGAGAGCCTATAGAGAAAGTCATTCTGTGAATTTTGACCATTTCGATAGCACTTGTGCTCAACTTGCACTCTGCGGTGACAACATCACTGAAACTTCCACTGTTGCAGACAAAAATAAACTCCTAGGAAAATCGTACAGTGCGAGATTCATTCACACAAACTATGTTATACCTCGCGAGGCACAAAAATACTCGCGGCGCAATCCCGCCCGCCAAAATTAGCGCCCTTACGTGCGTGATTTCACATGGCGCATCGGCACAGCTGCTGTCCGAAGGGGGATCCCCTATCATCACCTCTCAGCTGATTGCTACACAGTGCGCCAAGAAAAGCAAGAAGAGCGTACGTCATGCCCGGTTGACGAGAGGGAAGACTTCCGTCGTGCGCTCTGCTGATTAATTACGTCTAGCGGTCTATAGTTCAAAGCGGAAGTTCGAATGCCAGTGGAGAAATCCTGCTGCTTGACATCGACGCCTGGTAGTCAAGGAGGTGTGGTTTAATCAATCAAGGTAACCTAATCAACCCTAGACCTTTATTTAGGAACCTCCCCGCACTCTATTCATGAGGTAATGATAGACAGCAGTCGCAGGGAAAATGGACCTGTCTTCCTGTCACTGTGTTTTCCGGTGCTGCTTTAATCATGTTATCTATGTGCCTTTCTGTGTTTAGACCTCTTCGAATCGTGCGTCAGCAAACTAAATTGTGCCGGAAGTATGCGATGAAGGGTTGGAGACATAAAATGAACATACAGTATACAGTATGCAGTTATTATCTCTGAAAATGTTGCTCAATGTGATTTGCTTCATAAAAGTCGTTCGCTCGAACCCTGCCCTCAAAAGGTCTCTCTCTTTCCCTGTTGCTACATCTCGCACATTCTCTCCCTTCCTTCATTCTCCTCATCACTTCGCTTTTTTCCCTTTCTTGCATATTTGTCAGTAAATTCTGGGAACATTGGGTGAACAGATATCACAATAAATAAATACGATGTGCGTGTATTATCAATTCTAATCAAATGTAATGTTAGTTGTTACTGTATAATTGTGTTAAGTGGGGTACGCTACAAGAGTCCCATCTCGTACCCCTGAGTAACGTGTCTCACTTGAATAATGCACTGCGATGTCAAAACTTGCAAAGGTACAAGTAAAGCCATCTAAGCAAATCTTATGAATTCTTGTTTATAATCTGAAGGAAAAAAATATAAAACCTCATCACTGTTTGGCTCATGATATGCAGTAGGTTTGATAGACAGTATTTGTATAGAAAGTTACAGTTCTATATGAGTGCGTTTGTCGTGTATTTTGGTTTATACATTGATTTAACATGAAGAACATCCGTGTCAGTGCTTGCATTATGATGATCAAACAGGCAGTGAATATTGTCACTATGACAATATTGAATTTCAAGGGCTTAACCCCTTCTATTCTGTCATACATCACATGTTGGTGGGAGTGGTGTTATTCCATATCACATTATACATTTCATATCTGCAACATGTAACTATGCTTTACTGACAGCTCTTTTACATAAGGCATCTGCACGTAGCCAATAAAGATGAGGAAAAATATGTTTGTTAAAAGTAAGCTTTATTGCAAAGCAGCCTCGAAAAGGTTACCCGTTTGAGGGATTATAACGAAATTCACAGAAGAGACGGGCACAAAAATGAAGGCCCCAGTAGGATTTTTACCAAGTTCCCGAATGATTAATTTGAGTGGGCAAAAACAACACTTCCCTCTACCCACACCAGTTTGCGCCTGTCATCCACACCAAGACCAATATGTCTGTCAGACAAGCGGGTAGGGGCCGCACGACCTTGTTTTCAAACATCGTTTCCACTACATAATATTTTTAATGCGAATATCATTATAATATAGTTTGATGTATGCTATGCATGACCTACATGACATCAGATCCGTCTTGAGAAACATGCTCGACATTCAGTCATCATGATTAGAGTGTCGGGCAAACAGGATATTTTTTTTTCACTGCTAAACCTTCTATAGAATACTTTACTCTTCCTTGTTTTGACCTAGCTCTCTGCGCAGCACTTTTTACAGCTATGCCAAAAAAAATCAACCCAACAGTCTACAGCTTTAACCTTTGTGTGCCAGATGAAGGCTTTTCTGTGTGGCTTGTCATACCTTAGTCACATTAGAGGCGGAATAAGCCGGAATGCCGTCGGAATTAAAATTCTTGGCACATTCTTGGATATTCGAAGTGCATTCTAAAATTTCTGACTGCATTCTGACTCAGTGCATTCCAAATATTCGGATCCATTCTTGTGTCCGGCCTGAATGTTCTGCTCATGCACACAACTTTAGAGATGAATTCGAACTGGAAAAATATCGAACGGCAATCAAAGTGCAGTCCAACAGCGCTCTGAATACATTCCAAATATTCTGACGACATTTCAACAACATTTGAAACATTCCGATCGCATTTATGGGGGAATCGAATCAAATAAAAGCACGGCTAGCTGTTGCTGCAACGTCAGTCAGCATTGAGGAGTCACTGAGGAGCATTGAGGTCATGCCGCATTCGAACGGCATTTTTACATATTTAGATCAATTTGAAATTCCCTCCCGAATGTGGCTCGAATTTTGAAAAATTTTCATTCCGGTTGGTTCTGCTTGATTCCTGCTGATTCAGAATAGGTGTGACGGGGGCTTGAGATTAATAAGTGATAAAATACACATATGGCACTCAAAGGGTTATAGGCTGTCTAACCTATCACAAACAATAATTTAGCCCACAAACATACACAGAAAGAGAGAGGGAGAGAATGTGTCGAATATCGAATATATGTGTGTGTGTATATAAATACAACAAATTTGCTATATTTTCAAGACGCATTCCCCTATCCGCAAATTTTAGACGAAATTGTAATATTGCAAGATACATTCCCATCGGCCAAATAATAATTCTAAGCGTGTATCCATCGCTCCCACTACTCCGACTACACTCATTTCCTGGTTCTTCTCAAAAGGTTATATATCACTCACTCCCTATACAATACGTAAGCCACCCCACCGGGCAAAATATTTCCCTATTGGTATTGACAGCTCCGTTTTGTTTAAGCTTTCTGAGACCCACATGTCTCCCTTTTGTCATCAACGTGCTTATAAAGTTTCGACGGAATAGTATGTTAATGTAACGGTAACGGTACAACGGTACAACGCCTGTCGTGTATTTTCCACCGGTAATTCACTCGAATCCTATAGGGCAGACTTTACTCAGCAGGATTTATGAAACCTAAACTATGGTACTCAGGATTCTGGGTGATTAGACCATAGTAAATTCATTGTATCTCACTATATTTGTCATTATGAGATCATTATGAGCATGGTGTACATGTGGACAGATCTTTGTTCACGAAATTAATCAATTCTTTTAAAGGCATAAGTGAGAGAATTTCAACACACCGGGTATGTGCAATCAATGGTTTATAACATCAAATACAAAAAAAAATAAATATTCCATAACTTCAATTGATGACAATTTCATACATTGTTTCACGTATCAGCAACTGTGCATTCTAGATTTTAAAGGCCCTGTCTAGTCGACTTTGTCTACTGGATGTAATTTTTCACCGTAAATAACTTAATATGCATGCTGATTCAAAACTCAGGTGACCATGACTAAAGTGAGAGATGTAACAAAGAAGTAGACTGGACAGTCTATGCGCATTGATAGTTATTGTTTAGAGATGGGTTTGAATAAGGTCAGCTTCATCAGTTTGAAAGGTGACTGATTTTCGACCTTCGACGGTGTGCACAGTTTCCTTTAATATAACCCCTTTTCACGAGTATCAAACATTGTCGCAGCAATACTTATTTGAGCTTTATCATAGAAGCCGCGTATCACGATAACTTCTCAATTCCGTTTTGCCACTTTGTGTGATTATGAAAATGTTCCATGTGTACAACAGCTTCAATGTTTTTCCACTGAATAAACAGAATTACAAGCAAATTAAAAACGTGTGTTTGCACATATTATTTCCAATTTCCAACAAGTGAATCCTGTTTTCTCAGGCTTGTTCTATTTTAAATATATCTCAAATCTTTCATTGAGTACATGTCAGAAATCACTGAAAGCTAATAAATCTAAGTTTGCATTTTTTTTTTTTTAGAAATCTTAGGATTTCGTCTAAAGAAGTGAATTGTATGACTATTCACGAACAACACTTTCCAGGAGTGTTCGTAATTTCAGGAGGAAGGAACGTCGCAAGTATAGCGAAGAGGCGTGATGGGACATGCACCTACGGAAGTTAAGCTCTCAGTATCAGCTTTATGCGCCTGGATCCCTGACATCTCCTCTAAAAAGCTTCGGCCAAAAACAATCTAATGGGGAATCATTCGACAATTGAGAGTTGGTTTGTTGGTCTCTGCTAGGACGTTTCTTTTCAAAAAGATTGTTTTTCCTCGTGTGCAATAGTCCTTTAACGCTTTACGTTGGCGGAGAGGTGTGATTATCTTGTATGAGTTTCTTGTTAAAAGAGATGGCCAAAAATCCCATTTCTAATTCTGCAGTGGCTTCAAGTTGTATCAGCATTCGTAGGCGCCAGCTACATGTAAATAAAGAATGTAATTACAAACTGGGCCGTAGTACTATAAAACCCGATGTAAAGTTTAAGTCACTGGAATTAAAACAAAATCAGGCATGCATTTCCTTAATTGAATATACACACATGTAAATGATCGTGGCGATCTCCTGGTGGTAAATAACTGTTTTTATTATGATATGAGAGTTTTGTAAAAAGTATTTAGAATGGCGCTGTGTTAATGACCTTATGATATGTCACTTCTATATTGTCCTACTGTCTGTAATAATTGTATTGTTGATTATAAAACAAACCTTACTTAGCAGGTATTTGACCATTTTATTGGGGAAGAAGCAAATTCTAAACACTTTAAACGCAGGCATAATGAACGACCTCTCAGATGTTCAATCATTTTACGATCACTTATGCATCGGCGGCCTTTACAAATTAAGAAGGAAGCTGGTGAATTAATTCCAACAAGATATGGACCATAAGTATACACTAAATACAACAAAGAAAGTAGCCCCCCCCCCCCCCCCCCCTTAAGCAAAATAGCATAACTTTGCATCGAAGAAATTTTGATCACGAGAGAGGTTTACGGTACACCATGTGTAAAGTCCTGGGAGGACTGAGATGAGAAACGAAAACGTGGATAGAATTGAAGGTGAAATGGACAGGTGAAAAACTCGACGTTTCGGGCATATTGACTGTCCGTCTTCAGGAGTGAAGACGGACTCCTGAAGACGGACAGTCAATCTGCCCGAAACGTCGAGTCTACCTCTCTACTCATCAGCTCTTCACGCTTTCTGGTTTACAGTCCTTTTCAGGACTACACTCATTTCGAAAGAATACTCTACTTTCAAATCTCCACTTTCTCGCCTGTCCATTTCACCTTCAATTCTATCCACGTTTTCTTTTCTCATCTCAGTCCTCCCAGGACTTTACACATGGTGTACCGTAAACCTCTCTCGTGATTGATCATACCACCATGCAAGCCTTCAAACATCATCTGAAGAGATTTTGAACAAAATAATTTGGCAGGGTTGTTTCTTAACGTATTGGCTAACTTTTGTGAGAAAATCACATTACCCATATTAGTCATGCATTTGTGGGCAAATTTTAAAGGCAAAAATGTCACTTTTCAAAAGTCACAAGGGTAAATTTGGGATTCTGTCATATGAATTTTTGATGAATTCCATTTCTGGTGCATAATTTATGTCATTCCATTGTTTATCATCCATCTCTCGATGTACTTACACCTGTCCCGACACTTAAACCATTGTTCTGGTTGAGTGAGCACCGTGATCAAATTATACTCATCCCTCTTGAGTTTGAGACTTTTGAAAACCCTTTATTTTTGTGAAAAAAAAACTGGATATTTTGACAAAGATGTAACATGACCTGTAATGTAAACATAAGAGGTCATTTTTGTGTCATGGTTGACTGAATACACTTTGAAAATCGCACAAAAATGTCAAAATGTACTGTTAAAACGACATAAACAAGTCACCCTTCTGACTTTTGAAAAGTGAAAATTTTGCCTTTAAAATTTGCCTACTCAGGCATGACTAGTTGGGTTAATATGAATTTTACACAGAAGTTAGTAAATAAGTTAAGAAACAATCTTGCCATATGATTTGGTCCAAAACATATTTGATAAAAAGTTATGCTACTTTGCTTGGGGGGGGGGGGGGCTATTTTTTCTGTTGTGTTTGATTCCCACGTTTACCCCATCTTGTAGCCATAGCAGTATAGCAGTTAGAGTGTACATTGCGATGACGGTGTATATGAACGAGGGATACTTGTCGCTATCCACAGCACAATCCATGCGATCACAGGGAGGACCAATCACGTCATTCCTATCATTGTACGATTGTGCTGGTTTCGTTATAATTGCGAAGTGACGTAAGAAAGGCGACCAAATTGTCTGATAGATTAGATCACATATAGATCCCTAACAGTATCATGCCAATGCTTGTTTGTAGTGTAGTATTCCGTGACGCAATTGTCGTATGTAGCGAGTATTCATGCGTCACGGGTATCGGTGAAAGCAGTGTACGAAGTAGTGTGTATGTGTGGAAGTAGTGTGTACATACACACTACTGTGTGTGGAAGTTTTTTTTTTTTGTTTTTGTGTGTGTATGTGGGAGGAGATATCATTACGTTACGAATGAACCAGGGAACACAGTGATAGTTGAGATGATAAGTGAAGTGTGTTGAATATGACGTCTGGAAGCCTGATCCGATCTTTCCCCTTTAACTATCTTCTCGTTAACTTTAACGGAACACATCTGAAGCCCAACCACGTCGATCTGAACCGTGTGTATGACTTTATCCGAGTTACTTACTCCATTTACATCAATTTCCTTCTTCCCGAAAAGCATATTACGTTCGGCGGAAGCAGCAAGTTGAAATGAATCTCTACTTGTACACATCGGATGTCTAAAACTTGGCGCCTCTAGATATAAGGACTTTTTGATTTATGGCGTCATTTGCGTTTAATGATCACGTGCTTGCTGCACACTGGACTTGGACGTGACACTTGTAAATATGTGTGACAATTTACAATGAAAATGACAATGGCAATTACAATTACAATCTATTGATCCCATGTCACCTTGTTAGGTATTGGGGATAATCATATCCGTTTTTCAATGATATTGATCAGTACTGTTTACAATATTTACAAACATATATACAGAAAATGAATCATGATATCAATTCAGGTAAATGAATATATACGCTTGCTGAGAGTGATATCTAAAAGATATTTTTAACCCGCTCACGACTAGTAAACTCGCATGTGTCCTACAAATTGATCATACCGAGATTGTCAAGTGTCACCCCATCTTCTTTAACCAGGGAGATTGGAATATATTTTGATCATACAGAAGTTTTAATAGCCAGACAGATTACCTCGTCCCATGTGGACAAGATTTCACCAAAAATGTGAATGTGTGTGCGTGTGTGTGTTTGTTTTTCCGTTTGTTTGTCTCTGGGAGATATTCCCAAAACTCCCAGGAATATGAGGTTATGTAAACTTTGTACTCTTCAGTCATTAGGGGACAAATTTCATAATCTACTTAAATGCTCTTTTTGCAGGCGAAAGAAAGTCATTACTTAGAAGATATTTTATAAAAAAAAAATACATACAGAATGGAGCAGATTTTTAATTCTTCTAATTGTAAAGTGCGCCTAAATCTTGTAAATTGTTTCAAAAAGATAATGAATCAATTAAAATAACTGCACATTTTACTCAAGCTAGTATATGTGTATCAATAACAACGTTTGACTATACCTATGTGTTGTTGTTTATATTATTGTTTTTTTTTTGTTTAAGTTAGCTCATATTCAAAAAAATCTTTTGAAGTCGCAAATATAGTTACTTGTGCCGATATCTTTATATTTTTTTTCTGTTTTTTTCTTCTCTTCTCTTTTTCTTACATTTTTTTCTTCTTTTAAAAGTTAGTTTGTTACTTTATACTCGATATGATTCTTTGGTGCGTTTTATGCGATGAGCTTACAAACACTTTCTTGTTTATCACTCTCTGCAAGCGTATACCTGATTTATTTTCTGTATATATGTTTTTGTAAATATTGTAAATAGTACACATCAATATTATTGTAAAACGGACATGATTACCCCCAATACCTAACAAGGTGACATGGGATCAATAATCTGTCATTGTCATTGTCATTGCGTGCAAAATACGATTCATGGATGAATAGTATAGATACTTTAGTTACTTCCACCACGTCCAATAATCTATATAAGAGAACAAACGTTTAAAAAGTTCCTTCCGAGCTGAAGAAAGTGAAAACTTACTACAAATAAAAGTATACACTGTACATCTGACATTAGCAAGGGGATGGCTCGTCAGTTCTACATCTAACCCAATCTAAGCATCTTAATCACATAAATGCTATGCACAGGAGTACTTGTACACTCAACTTATTAGATATGGTAAACATGATAAAGGAAGCACGTGAATGATTTACCTGACAACTTTCTCGCATTGCACAAAAAAGTTGGGAATGCAATTAAACATCATTTGTTTTCGTGTATCACTCATATTATCAGACTCTGTTAAAACAATGTCACAACATGGACATTCACGTTGTGTGTGATGCTATTTATCACATATTGTAATGCATGCTTCCATTCTCACTGCGTGTTCTTTTTCGTCTTTTTCCTTTCTCTTTATGCCACATTTTTAGTTGTCTTCTCCATATCTTTTTATTTTATTTCTGACTTTATGCTATAATCGCTTAATTTTGCAGCTTTTTATATCAATCACCTGTTTCACTTACCTATATCCTAACTGCTTCATCATAAGCGTATAAAGATTTTCATACAATCTTGGCAAAGCGTCTTATCTGTTTAATTTACTCCCTCCTTTGAATCGGAAAGAGAACAAACAGTCATGTTCGGGATAGACGCTACTACAACCTGATCTGTATAAAGGAAATTACAATTCGGAGAAAGCGGAATGTAATTTACCCATTTCACGTCTAAGCTTCCGTTTCAATGTATTGTCCTTTTTTTTACTATGTACTCTGCTTATAGAATATGTTGTTATTGTGCAAAACTGGCATAAAGAGTGCATTTGCGCCATTCATCCACCCACATCACAAAACACTTATAACATCATCAGCATACCCACCCACTATCACTTCAATTGAAATACATTAAATTCACAAACAGTACACAACATCATAAACAAAATATAATGTTACGAATGAACAAAAAACAACTTACAATACAATTTACTTTTTTTTGGGGGGGGGGGCGTTCCAGCTGTTATTGTTATTATTAAATAATACTTCTTATATTCCTTTTTGTGCAAATCTATGCCGGGATATCAATATCAATCATTATTTCCTTTTGTCACTTCACTTACAACTAGTTTTATTCATTTCTGAAAAATGGAATTACTTGTACCTTTAACTTGTTAGTAAATGGACCCTTAAAATTCATATGATTGTTATCATATTATGTGTGGGAATTTTCATGCATATTTGTTTATATTAAGTTGTTAAGAAAATTAATGGAATTAAATCAAACTGAACAAAAAGTTCGCGCACAATCAATCCTATTTTGATATGCTCTCTTCGACCCCATGTCACTAGGCGAACAAATTCAGCGGGGTAAAGGATCTTAATTTCAAGGTCATGAACATCCGGTAAGATAAACGACCTAAATATCTTTTTTTAGTGAAATGCAACTAGTGTTTATTGGGACTAACCTTTCACGCGTGGGCGATTTGATACTCGCGGTAAAAAAACAAAACAATTGTAATTGAGGTATAGTTTGTGTGTACTTGACTGCTTTAAGTCTATACTTATAGTATGTTTATATACCTTTGTTTTCCTATAACATTTACATTAGAAGAAACGCGAAAGAGGTATGGTTCTGGGCTTGTACACATGTTTTATACATTATACTTTATCAAGAAGATAGTGTATCGTACTTCAAACTGGAATGATCATGACTATTCATGACTGTGATATATATCTTTAGCATATGTGTTGACCTTTCATTTAAAAGCTTGCAACTCATGAGATCATTTGAACTTCGATATAGATCAACGTTTGACATCAAGTCTTAAAAGATTATCAAGACAGCAATACCAACGACAGCATAATATTAAATGATATTTCAGTAATACAACTGTTATAACACTATATTGATTCACCTATAATTGTCACTTTTTGTGAACAGTCAGCGATGATTTGAAGTGATGGGATTTAGGATTTGATTAGGGTAGAGTCCTGGGATTAAACCTGTTTAGAATTATGATCTTCCGAACAGGGTGAGGCTCATTTAGATTTAGGGTAAGGATGATATATATAAGGTAATTAGCTGACTATACTTTTCAATATAAATTCAAGCAACAGGCAATGTAATTTTCCTTAACTGCTAAAGAGTGACAAAGAGGCGCTTAAAAAAAAGGAAAACTCGACACCCTGATGTCATGAGATGAAAACTTTCTCCCCCCCATCCCCCCCCCCCCCCCCCCCCCACCTCTCTCATTGAGACGGGTCTTTTGGATGAGACCGAGTTCACGTTTCCAAATGTCATACAAACGTTTTTGTAAAGGCGGAATTAAAACCCCTTATTGTATCCTACGCAGTACGGTTACTTCAACTTCACTATGACGTTAGATGTTAATTCGCTTAGGGAGCACAATTTCAAATTTCAGATTTGTGACCGCCTCTCTCTCTTATACTTTTGCTTTAGTAAGTGTATTCTCATTTCAAGAGACTCTGAACTTTTGGGAAATGGGTTCAACAAGTGCAGAAACATGTACGGTTGGAAAGTTAAGTTTGCACGTCACGAGAGCTTGATCAACATTGAATGAAGGAAGCTCAAGTACGCCATAATGGAAGAAGGAGTACAACCCATTAGATGGCATTCGCAAAGTAATTACCAGGAGGAATCACTCAGTGGCTGTGCCACAAGGGTGATATGCACAACGAGCAGGTTCAAAATGCGTCCGTGACACACACATTCACTCTCAACCCACACACACACACACACACTGATTACCACGCCCTCTCATATTAGCAAATGTTGTCACAACCAATATAGATTTAAATGTATTGATATTGCAGATAATAGAATAGTTGATTACTGTAAATAGCTTGGTGTTGTACCGCCTTCACTCAATTGACGTCAGTGAAAGTGGGGAATATACCTGGACGAATATGTTCTTCATGAATATAGTCACCACCCAAAGACATACAAGGAAACAACCCACGTACGGATCATTATGAGCATCATTATTGGACTTTCTTTACCCGCCACACGTACACGTCTATTATGTATTCAATGAATCAATAGTACATCTTTATCGTTAAATGACAGTATGCATCGCGTTTTGTGGTTGAGGAGTTGCTTCAAACTTTCTTCCTGACGAGATGCATTTCCGTCGTTTTTCTTTGGATTGTAACAATGTCAGCCATCGTAAAGATTCTGCTCTACGAGCAACACCACTGGCGCTAGAAAATTTACCTGGTATCTAAAGGTATTTATAACTGATGTAACAATATCAAAGCCAGTCTGTATATCCGGCAAAATACACAGCATAATGGTAACGCAATGTGCATATATTATGAGGTCAGCTGTATGGTACCACGGAATTGTTTGCGCATTTCCTCTACCGCGCATTTCGTTGCTAACAAAAAAACAAATTTTGCCGAATTTCTCGCTCCGCTCACACGAGAGACGGGCAATGACGGAGGCGAGCTTTCGATTGTGGGACTAGTATCAATACGAGTCATCGGAGAGTGAAGCCGTCACACCCTTCACGTACGTTTGTTGCACCACAAATTGTCGCAAAATTTTTACAAAACCTGACACCACAAATTGTCGCCGGCGACAATTTGTGCTGCAGGTGAGGTTCCCATTTTTTACCCTCACTGGCGACAATTTGTGCAGGCAAACTGATAACTAGTTGCACAAATTGTCACCAGTCCCTGTCTTCAAGGTACAGAAAATATTGCCGTGTGTGGTTGTGCCTGTGATGTTTATATGTGTGTGTGTGTGTGTGTGTGTGTGTGTGTTAGCGATGAGTGTTGAGCTGGCATGTATGTGTGCGTGATGGGGGATGTTGAGGTGGATGTGTGCAATATATGAGTGCGTAACTGTGTAAAGTACGGAGTATTGTGTGTGGGTGCATGGTGATGGTGGTGGTTGTGTGATTGTGTGTGTGTGTGTGTGTGTGTTGTGTGTGAGCGCGCGCGCGCGTGAATGTGTACATTGTGTAGATGTGAAGTCGTGTATTTGCGTTGAGTAATTAGCCAATGGGTTTTGCATTGCCTTCTGATTCATTGTTCTATAAATATAATAAAAGTTACACAATGACGGTGGTCATCGGGTGTACTATGATATTGCATGTGTGATTACAGAAAAAAAATGTCATGATGCTTATGATAGTGCCAATAAGACAAAATAAAAATAATTCATAATGTTCGAGAATAAACTAGCGAGTCAGTTAAAGTCAAATTTCTGTATCTCCTTCTAGGAATAATAAGAAAGCACAAACAGTTTATGATTTGTTTGTTCTGGTACTGCGCCACTTTTATGTGTTAGAACTAAAAAATTGACTGTGTTAACTGAAAATATTGTTTGTTTCCACTGTCTTTATTCTCTTAGCGCAGTATTTGTATTAACTGCACGTACACCACACACACATACACAAAACACACACGCACATACACATACCCCCATACAGACAGACGTCCACACCCATACACTTACCAACCCGCATATAAAAAATGTGGAAATACCTAACTTGGTACGTACGTGTATTACTGGGTTGGATAAGGTGAATAATTGTGCACTTTTGTCTACAAGCACCAAGTTTGGAACACATGTTCAAAATCATATTTGGAACACCATTAGACAAAAAGGCATTTCAAAGCATTTTCAGGGGCGCCTGGGGGCAGCCCCCAAAGTGGCCCAGGGGCCCTAATATGTTATTTTTTTTTACTTCTTTTCGAAAGCGCACGGTCCGACTTGTAAAAAAAACCTTGATAGGAATTCTCTTCAGGTAATAGGGACCTTACCTTGTTAAAGTTTGATAATAAACTGTACATGTATGTAGAGATATTCAGGTATACACTGTACATGTATTTATTTTTTTCTTAAGAATGTATAATCGTTAATATAAGCCATTTTTATGTAATTGTCTTCTTCTGCTGCTAGCCCATATTCACATACCGCGAGCTTGAGGGCCGTGCAAGCACTTTAAGGTTTGCATGCCACTGAACTAGAAAGAACCTGGAAAGAACAGCCCCATTCAGAGCGTACACAATTATTCTGGCTGGCTGGGTGGCTGCCTACGCCCGTAACGTGCGCTCGCAAAGCAAATCGAAAAAACTGGAGAGAAGAGTAAAGAAGAAAAAAAGTTGCGGAGAAATTAAAACGATGTCATTTTAATTTGGTTTCGTCGGCATATGTCTGTAGTAGAGTATTATACGTAATACATAAGGCAATTTGAACCTATATTTGTCTGTAAATTATGCCTGAAGTGTAGTGGAGTTCACTGCGTGTAAGCGTACTTAGTGCCCGGACTTAGTGAGCCATTGAGCACCCTATTCATGGGCAGATTAAAAGCAGACCAAAATGGCTTTCAAATACATGTTCAGTGACAATCAATCAATCAAAGGCAAGTTATTTTGACACAGAAGAGGAAGAGGAATAGTTATTAACACAGTGCACTGAAAGAAGTTCCAGCATGACCCCCCCCCCCCTAGCCCCCACTAAAAGTAAAAAAAAAATCAAATGTTCCCCCTTATCTGTCATTCCTTTCCCCTCTAACGTGTCTTCTGAACATGTTAATGTAACACCCTAATGCTTATAACTTGTTCTATATTGTCATGTGGTTTCATTCACGACCAGGACTACACCCCACCAAAATGCACGTCTCTCATCAATCACCCCTTAACCAGCATACACGTAAAGGCGACCCATATCCGTGTAAAAATGCTTCAATTTAACACTAGATAAACACAAACACACACACACACACACATTCACACACGCACATACGCACAAACACACACACACATGCACACAACACCCATATACACACAAACTTACACACAAAAAAGCACATACAAATGCACACACTTCAGATTCATTCTCATTCAATTAAGACACAGCAACAACCAAACCAATATAACAAAAAAAAACACAGCAAATGGATGTTTAGCTTCGAATAAATAAGATACATGTATATTTTAAGTTGTCTCAAATAATCATACCATTTTGACAGTGAGAAATGATATCATATGTAGAATAAGCTCATTGGTGCTGTTGTCCAATACATAACCAGATAATGTGACTTGTATAAATGTAGAGTGTCCATCATATACATCACCAATATTATAATGCTACAACTGTAAATAATAGAATCATCACAATGCAAAAAAAAAGCATTTAATCTAGTGAATTGAACTGTAGAAGATGATAGCTTACATAGTTTCATTGTACAAGTCTAAAATCTGTAATAAATGTGACTGCAATCTCATCACATTGGTATTTTGTCAATCTTGACCCCTGAGTTTAAGTTTGGCATGTTCGGCGGTATTCAAAAGTGGCTAAGAAATACAAAACTTCATAAGGAATAACGTACATGTATCATGTACACATACAACCGGAGTTGTTTTTGTCTTTGATTATAGCTTCGGCTGATCATAGTTCAGAGACTCCAGGCATTATTATTTTTTAATCTACTAACTTACATGTATATAGAGTTAGTTAATAAAGTATTGACTAAATCACATCTTGTAACATCAGGATTTGTGAAAATAAGGAAGCACGACATTCAAGCAAGAATGCAACACAGGGTTTTTGAATCAGTTGAAAAAATGGAAACACAATGTTGTTTTTCATTCTCTTAATAATAGAAGCACCTGCAAAATATATTTCAACATACCTGTATAATGAAAAACATTTTTGTTTTTGGTTACAGGGTATATGGAATTGTTGGATTTTTTTTAAAGTGCACTGCAAACATCTAAGTTTTCAAAAACAATGTGGTATTGTGGTTAATGCTGCCCATAATGGATTTGTGCTTTCATGTAGGCAAGGATGTTGAAGTACATGGATATCCAGCTGCCGTTTGATTAATGCCGATTCATTGTACTCTGGATGATTTTTGCCTGGATTTAACGTATAAACAAAATCGGATGCTCAGGAGTAATTGGAGAAATATCCTCACCCCATATGCTTGCGCAGTTGTGACATGAAATACCTACGACCTAACTATAATTATTCAATCGAGGAATATTGTTACAATATGGCAAAAAGGCTCTTAACGTGATATCAAGTTGCAGTATAAAAGTCTCAATTTTCCAATGTTCCGCATCATATTCCCTTCAAAAATATTGCATGAAAGCTTGCTTTCAGATATTTTCCTTCCAGACAAGTAACATGAAAAACGTGCCCAGCCGCGCCCAAGCTAGTATTTCCATCTCAAAAGGTATCAAATTTCGTATTCGCTTCACGGTCCTCATTAACTACATAACAAGCACTAAGTAACAAAATTAAAAGTTCAGCAGCGAAAGCTGAAATGTATGCATACAGGAATGCGTATGACATATTATAAAATCCAGGTCAACTTTGATAAATGATAAACTTTGCTTCAAACTACAAATTAAATCTGGGTTAACAAGAATTTCAGTAGCACATGTGCTAATGTATGTATACAGCTTAGGACAAGGTTTTCTTCCCCTTCACTTAGATATGAATGCATGTCTTCCGCTTCACTGATGCTTAAACAAAACAATCGTCGGGAACTGCCGTAAACGGCAAAACAAGCGATAACACCCTGACAATCGTGATGATAGAAAACGCTGCCGTGCGTGTGAGTGGGACACGGAAAGCGCGCGATGAGATTGACCGAGCAAGATGGCGGCGATCACGTGACTAGCCTGACTCGGAGGCGATACTCCGCTCGGGTGCAAATTCTTTCCAGGTTCTTTCTAGTTCAGTGTTGCATGCCCTATAGATGGTCTAAACCCTTGATCTTTATGTCCCTTTTGTTCTTTGCTGCTTTCTCACAGAGACATATATCGAGCCCGAGGGCCGTGGTCCTACAGCTTGCCCTGCTGGCCCTCCTCGCCACCGTGTCCCGAAGCAGCTCCGACCAGGAAGACAACCCAAGTTCAGAGGAGACATGGTGCCAGATGCGGATTCTCCCGCGCTTCTTCCGGGATGCGTGCAGGCAACGGGGGAGACGTAAGTCTTTTGGATAAATTCTCTTAGAGCAGTATTTGTGTTAACTGCACGTACACCACACACACATACACAAAACACACACGCACATACACATACCCCCATACAGACAGACGTCCACACCCATACGCCCATACAAAATTTGGATGAATCATAACTTCCACAATGTGTCTTAAACAATTATTGAACAACAATTCTCTATACCGCATATAAGGTACAGCCGTTCCATGCTTCACAACGCAGCAATATTTCGCTTTTGTTAGCACTCACGTCCACTTCCGGTCCAGATTGATGATGTACAAGACCGGATGCGAACCTGAATGCAAACAAAATTGAGATTTGTGCTGGGTGCGTGAAGGGATAACTTTCCCCTTTATCGGAATGAAAAATGGGCTCATGTTTTGAAGAGGACAATAACGGGTGAGCAATGATTGAGTAAAACGTTACTCTTATTTGTTGTTTGCCAAACATGTGGGCAGTTTTGTTTGCAAGATGCATCCCATAGTCATTAAGTGCGTTGACTCGTGGGAAGGACAGTAGCTGAACTGCGTAGGCTAGAAAATCACTTGAGATACGTGTCGTATGATTTTCATCGAAATACGTTTGTTTGATGATATTTTCGGTATTCCTTAAATAGATCCCTTATGCTTACCGAAACCAATGAATAAATTGTCGCTCTGCTTTACGTAGCTCATGATAAAAGAAAAAGACTTTGCTGGGTTTAAGGCTCAAGACTCGTTACAAAACGACATGGTCATACGACAGGTTAACTACAAAAAAACAACTTGGAAGAATTAACTTTGTATTGCTCGACTTCGCGAGATTTGCTGTTTTGCCTCATATTGATTTATTGTCGTCTTACCTTAAAAACATAAACAATTCTGAAGACAATATATGGATCGATTCAAATAAACTAAGGATGATTTTTTTTTCAGCCATTACTAACCCCAACACAACAAACAAACAAACACACACACGCGCACACACACACACACACACATACATGTATAAATATATCTATATATATGTATGTATGTATACTTATGTAAATATATGTATACGTATATATATGTGTGTGTGTACGTATTTTCAGCGCCATTATAGCGTGTATATATATATATATATATCACGCATGTATATGCTGGGTATTAACAAATATTGGGCACTTTTGATTGATAATAACGAGATTTAAAAATGAATGATGAAAAAATGTTTGGAAGGCATGATTTGTACATGTCAAGTATTTATACCCTTGCAATAATCCTTTAAATATTTGATTATATTATACTTCTTGACCAATTCAGGACAACAACACTACTGTTTATCAATAAAAAAAAATATTACACTGAATGTGTGACAATAACAGCCCACTTTGCAATATGACACTTATGATTTTCGCTTTTATTTTGACATACCTCACATTCTTGGATTAAATACTTATAATTTAAATGCTTTTGTTGTTTAAAACAAGAGAGAAAATACTACTTTTTCTTATAATATCAGCGATAGTCAGAAACTAATGTAATGTAATTATTAAATTATAGTTAATCAAACTTGGTTGATATGGATTGGATTATATTAGTATGCAATCAATTAAGGGCGAGTGGTTCAATTCACCGCTACGCGGTCTTGGAAATAGAGATCTCTTTATACTATCCATGGCTTACCAAGCACTGTATAAGGTAGTTAACCGCGTAATGTGATCTGATTATAAAATCATATTTTCCTAAGTAAATCTATGTTTTTTATAAACTACTTTTTTATGTTTTTATAAAATATTTTATTGTTTTTGCTCAATAACAATTATCACTTTCACTTTTAAATTCCACACTAGCGAACCGTCCGATTAGCGATCCACCCCGATATGGAAAACGTTTCGCCAATTTAGTAAGCTTAAAATCATGGTCACCTTTCACTGCGGCCAGCGACAAACACCATCACGCAAAACATCTGCCGAAAACCGCCAAGTCTGAAGTTAGCAAGAAGTTTGGGTCGAGAAGCGACGGATTCCGTATTGTGCCTGTCTCCATCCCGTCACCGATGTCGAGGTTAAGTTATCAGCTGCCACGATTACCGCGACGTTCACGGCGACGCACATCGGACGGAGAATCAAATTCTAAATCCAGGAGTCATCAATTCGCCCAGCGTGTTCTAAGGTCAGAGTCACAAAGCCCAACGACGAAAGAAGACGCCTTTACAATAGCCGCCATCAGGGAGACTATAGCTAGAATTATGGCGTTTGACACAAGAGCAAGGCACGTGAACATCTCATAGCATACAATTAACTCCCTTGTATTAATTTTCTGTCATGTTTCTTGGGTGCTCTGACGTTTCTTTTATATTTAATTTGTATAGCGTGTATTTGTTAACTACTGTTCAAAATGCAATCTCACAACGTAAAAAGTCTTACAGCATTTCGGAATTTGTAAATTAGTTAATAAGCATTCATAAATAAATGCAAAATATGTTTGATTTTAAATGTATTTCAATGTTTTGTCCGACCTTGCGCACGAAGCTCATACTGAAAGGGGTTCAAAGTTTCCGTTACACCAAAATTCATGTTGATGCATATCAATATCTGCATCACAAAACTATTCAATGTAAATACGTCTCATATGAATTTATGTATATGTAAATAATTCTTAAAATGGCTTACCCTCGCCTCGCCTCGGTACAATCTGTACCGAGGTATATGCATAACTAATCATTTCCATGAGAGCCTGCACATTCACACATTATTTTCTGTTTTCACACAAAAACACACAACGATTTCAATGGGAATAATCGTTGCTATATCATAAAAATTACAGCTATCTACAAACACGTGATGATATTGTGCGCAAGTGATGCAGGACTTCATAGGAGTGAATATTTGTCTGTTATAATTGTCTATTGTTCTGCCTACTTTTGCCTTTGACAATATCAAGGAAAAATCATGATCTAGATTGGTTCTGTAGGAGGCGAGGCTTAGAAGTACATGTAGTCAGAAAAACTGACACTTTTTCTCTTAGATATATGATACATATTAACATTGAACAGCTAGTGACTTTTTGATATGCATATCGATATGCATCAGCTGAAGTCTTGATGCATTTCGATATCATGGGACCTTTGAGAGAGATAGATAGTTCACACTAATATTAACTATATGTGCGCCACATGAATTGCTGCTCAAGGATATTGTATGTATTGGATGGTACGTAATTTTTTTTTTTCAATGGAAATGTAAGATTTGATTAAACCTATGACATGAAAACAAAGATGACCCCTCCTTCACGTGTTTGTGTTTAGTTGATTAGTACAATGATGTATTCAATTATCGTGAGTACATCTTTTACAAATCACGTTTAACAGTGCACTTCATCCCTTTTTTTTTTTAAATGAAAAGTAATTGAGCAGACATCATATGCTGTTTTTCCATTAACCAATGTGGCACACTGTTTAAATTTGCCTCGACAAATCAAATTGAAATGAAGGGTATACTAAATCTTTTGAAGGTTCTTGATTTCATACACTTGTCAGATTCTTCCTAGCACTACAATAACTGAACGAGCGGAATGCCTCTGTCGATAGTTGAACTCTTTTTGTGCCCACAGGTTCTACACAAATCCCATAGATCAGCAGCTTGCATGGTACACAGAGGGTTATTGACGAGGTATATCAAGGCAATAGAATGATAAAGCACATATAATCAATTACGAAATCAAGAATTGAGGAGCACTGAGTCAATAGAAAAGTTTTTCCCCAAAATAATGCAAGCCATCATCCTACATTAAACATAATTTTCGCAAAATATGTGTGGATTTGAAGTGTGATTTTCACACCCAACTCCAGAAGCCACTGTCCAATAAGAGGAGATGTATAATATTTTCAAATTAATTATAGGTTCCATTTAAGCGTGGGGCTCTCATTAACAATCTCGTAAGACAGTATGAGTGAGACAACATTCAGAAATGGTATGAATTCTTTTTTAAACAGTAATAACTCGCCGTTTCTGGATTTTTTTATCCAATGACATATTAGATGAACCCCAAGTATTTATATTTTGCGGACAGTATCAACATGACACTACCGAGTTCGCCATTGGTCAACAGGCACGGTTCATGGGATAAACGCATTCAAGGCTTTTGTTTAAACTGATTTGCAAAAGACCGTCCTAAACGGTCTTGTCTTATTATTAATTTTCAAGTCAACTTTTAAGTCCAAAAGGTTGGAGTCGGCAATCTAAATAACCTCATTTCATTAACATTCGAAAAGTTCTCATTGTTGGTATTGTTTCATCTTCATACCAGAATTAGAAATGATGGCGATATTTATATAATACACATATGGATATTCAAATGTGATTTTGTATATAAATCATTGCAATTATACCATTTGAAAATATGAGTTCCATATCTTTTTCATTTGCACGTCTCCTTCTTTATTGTAATTGTCATTAGATGCGAAAAAACTAAACTCTGTATCGGTGTTAATGTGTTAAAGTAAATTGTATTAAATTCTTGTAGCTCGCATTGACTTGACGCAATGTAATGTCTCTGTAAATGACCAACTGTTTGATCGAGTTACTTATTGGTTGAATAAGGATTGTTGATATGATTTGATGAAGACGATAATAAAGAACAATAGTGACTGTCAATAGCCATAGCTTTAGAAAGCATTTGTATAAGTACTTTATTTCCGAATTTGTGCGACATTTTTTTTACGTCTTCTTACCGCCTTATGTGACAGGAAAGCATTTCGCTTTTGCAATCACATCACATATACATTATGCTTTTATCCGAACTTTCAAATATCAATTAGCTGTGAAACGATGATATTTGTTGTCCATCATCATTATTGATTTGTATCGTATTTGAAAAACGCGAAACTTTACAAGCAATATGAATATTATTCTGGGAATGGCTTGGAAGTTTTAATGTATGGTACGTCTGCGTTTCTTGTTTGTTCTTCTCAAACTTTCGTGCACTTTATATCTTTACGAGTTCACACAATTCGTTTAAAACTTGAATGCAACAACCACTGCATTGAAGTAGGCTAGTGTATTTGTCATGAATAAATGATTTGTCTTAGATCCTGGAACTCATCTGCACATGCACAATATGTAGAATCAAATGGATGGAAAACTGCAAACAATTCTTTTCTGTTTATTTTGAAGAGAACATTGGGTGTCAAATCGTACACATATAATCTGTGAATGACTTTGAATAGCGTAACAGCCAGTATTAACCGCTCGACCTAAAAGGTTGAACTTCTCTACTGTGTTAATTGTTATCACGCTGCCATTGCCAAAGAACACCGGGATACAATACCTCGGTGTTCAAAGCTAAAGGTGACATACATGGCTTAGTTAATGCAATTTGAGGAGGGTGCTCAGAGAAAGTCTTCATCTGCATTATGATGTAATGAAGAGAGGTGAAATCCGTATCGTTAAGGATACGTGCGAGGAATTCCTCGCTCTTTTTATATGTCATGAAAGAAGATTCAGACTGATAAAATTGGCATCATAAAGTAGTATCTGCACTTGCTATATGGTAAATTTAATATTTTACATATTGAGAAATCTTTTCACATTATAATTATCAACCAGGTTTTTAAGCACGGTTATCTTACAGACGTGAATTTTAGACATTTGAATTTCGTGACTTTGGTCACGTTTGTTTTATCATTACCAAATGAAGAGATAGCACTTTCCGTTAATTTCAGATTGTTTGAACATTTCATTATTATCTATCAATTCTTCGAAAAGGATATTTTAGATGGATGACCGTGACAACGCTCCATATTCAAAGCTAGTAGGCATACTAAATGAGTTAATGTACGTGATGTAGATCTTTATTGGCAACCGACATCAGGAAGTTATCCCTGGGTACTTGAAGTCGCAGGGCTTCTTTGGTCATCCTCCTTCCTCCGTTTGTTTTCATTATACGTAATAAAGAGACAGCACTTTCTGTATCTTTACGAGTCATGACTGCTGAGCAATTTATTATCATGTCTGCAGCTTGAATCATGGTGTGGGTTTTTCATGTGTGTTCTTATCATATTTGTGTGCGTATGTTTATAGGCGTTTGTGTACGTGTGTGAAATCAAAGAGTTACTAGGCGAGCTATAGAGATACAGCTCGCAGAAATTCTTTCTATCAGCTTCGAAGCCGCCTCGTAATAGCAGCTGCTCTCAACAATGATGCATACGCGATTGCGTCACGTCCACCTAGATTTTATAATAGGTCACACACATTCCTATACATGCATACATTTCAGCTTTCGCTGTTTGACTTTTTATGTTGTCACTAAGTGCTTGATATGAAGTTAATATTAACAAGCGAACACAAAGCTTGATCCTTTCTTAGATGAAAATACTAGCTCGGGCGCAGCTGAGCATGTTTTTTCATGATACTTGTCTGAAAGGAAAATATCTGAAAGTAACGTTTCATGCATTTTTTAATGGAATACTATGCTGAACATTTGGGAAATTGAGACTTTTGTACTGCAACTTGATATCACTTTTAGAGCCTTTTTGCCATATTGTAACAATATTCTCGATTGAATCTTTAGAGATGCATCGAAGGTATTGCATATCACAACTGCGCAAGCATAGGGGGTGAGGATATTTCCCCCAAATTCTTCTACGCACTGATTTTGTTTATACGTCAAATCCAGGCAAAAATCATCCAGAGAATCAGCGGATTCGAACATGAGAGGTCAAAGAGAAAATCTTTGCAATGAATCTGCAATAATCAAACGGCTGCTGGCACTCCATGTGCGTAAACATCCTTGGTGAAATTCTGTCATTGTTGCATTGTCATTATTGTATCATTGCATTGGAATGACAGAATCTATTTCTCGCTGCGTCGTCTTTTTTTCTACGCCTTAGGAAGCCCGAGAAACAACTCGACAATGATATATCCAAACATCTGCATGGATGCAGACTAGTATGAATGTGAAAAGCATTCTACAATCATGCAATGTTTTGATGTCCCGTGCTCGGCACCGATATTCACTTGGAAAGAAATATCTTTAAATCCCCATCTGGTCTCTTAAAGCTGTGTTTCATACCACATTCTTTGGCAATTTTCAAGAAAGTTAAAGGCAACACCACTAAAGACTCTGTACTTGTTTTGTTTTTTTACTGTGGAATGATGAATAAACGGAGATATTACATAATTTTCTTACTTACAAAATTGACTACTTTGTTCACTTACCGGATTTTCCGGAACTGTGGCATTCAATTATTAACAAAAAACGATATTTTACAATGTGCATTGATGCCATCCAATAGAATTGGCCAAGCGAAATGAGATTCTATGAGAAGCCGTTGCTACACAATTATGTTCGTAATTATATTGATTCATATCCGTCCGTTGCAGCATCCCTGCTTAAACGATCTTATTTTTTCTGCCCGTTTTGCAATTGTTTTCAAGTTCATTACATCCATCCATGTGATACCTTTTTCTCTTTCTTTTTGATTGTTTCCCTGCACTCGTTTTTTTATACTCCGTGCGTAGCTTAAATTGTGGACATTTTACTGTGAACACCTTAAATATATATATATTTTTAAATCGAAGTTAAGATCAAGGTGAAATGATATGACGATAAAAAACAAGCTGTAACAATAAAGGGCTTTTCGGAATTGATCCGAAGAACTACTTCGTAAAATTTGCAATTTGCGCTTGAGCATATATTGCAGGTAGAAAATGGCCTTAGAGGTGATATTCATAGGTAATAAAATCAAATAAATATAGTTTATTTTATAATTGAATGAGTTATTAAAGCAATTTATGCAGCTAACATGCCATGAAAGTGTTCAGTTATGTGTTTAAGGAAAGTCAAATTTCACTAAATTGACTCTCTTCCTGACCTACGAAATCGCCTAAGGGAAAGTGGCGTTGTGTGTACGTCACAGCCGGGATATGCTTCACAATGACCATTGTGTATCACACCTGTTAATCCACTAGCAACTTCCATCACAGTTTCATTAACAATGCCCGATGCTTCTGGCGGAAAAGAAGCTGCGGATTGGCATGTGTGATGCACAATAACGCCTCCCGTTTCTTAACGGCCGTTTCGGATGACAGTAGGTCAAATTTGTCCTCGAGAATACTGTGATTGTTTTTACCCTAATTTCGCTTTTTGGAAAGTGATATATTGTTTGAATGTCATCCGAGCTCATAGTATGGCTTATAAGCTTTCTGTAGATGAATATCTTCATATTTTTGGATTTCTGTGAATATCACCTTTAGGTCAATTTCAATACTCATAGATTAAAATGGGAATTTATTAGATAGTTGACCACATGTCAATTTATTATCATGCAAATATGGCAACAGATATTCAACTCTGAGAAGGTAGTGAAAGAACATTCCACCATGTGCACCTGCTTCTATTGTTGTTCCGGGCACACTGTAACGTGTCTGTACATCCATCATCCAACACAGCTTCATGAAGAAATTCCCAGTCAGCAGACTAGTAGTATTTATTCGATGGATTGTCCGACCATGGTGAAATTACGAACTGGTCTATTACAAAACGTTGCTTCCAAAAACTTTAACCTTCAAGTAAAAAAAAAATAAACGTGAGTAAATGGTTTTAACTTTAGGTTACAAAAAGCACCACAAACAGAAATGCATTTGTCTACATAATTTATCTGAACCGATAAAATATATTTTCATAATAGGTGAGCCTATTCGCAAATTATCAATCATTGACTTCTCTGGGAGGTATGGTTGAAACAGGGATGTGTTAGGAAAGGATATGAAACAACATTCTTTCTTTGAGCCCATGCGTGGCACCGCCGAAAAATTGCGTGGTCTCAGCATGTGCTTTTCACGTGTTTTAACAATAACGAACACGATTGCCTAGCAACGGTTTCTCAGAGAGAACAAAAGAAATGTAGAGCCTTATTTCGCTTGTCCACTTCTGTTGGATTGCATCAATACTTTTGTGAGGAAAAGAGATATCAGCGAACAAAAATAAACAGTTTTTTAAAGTAAAATATCTCATTTGCACGCAAATTCACGCAAACTCTGTTAATGAAAGTAAGCAGCTTAATATATGATTTTGATAATGATTGAATCCGACATTTCCGGAAATCTCCGGAAAGTGAAGAAATTTGTTAATTATGTAAGTAAGAATATTATCTTATATCTCCGTTTGTGCATCATTCAACAATTATTTAGAAGAAAAACGAATACAGGATCTTTAGAGGTGTTGCCCCTTAACTTTCTTGAAAATTGCAAAAAAAATGTGATAAGAAACACAGCTTCGAGAAACAAAACAGGCAATTAAAGATACTGCTTTCCAAGTTGACGATAGCAAAATGACGGTGCCGCGCATGGGACTTCAAAGCATTGCAGTGATTGTGGAATGCTTTTGACATTCATTAGCACGCTTTAGTATCCATACAGATGTTTGAATATATTATGGTTGAGTTGTCCCTCCTTCCTAACACATCCCTGGTTGAAACTTATCTTACGCGCAAGTTGATTTCCAAAACATGTATGACCTGCGGCGCAGAATACGTTACAGACCGCCGCAGGCCGAGAGTTCAACCATGCCTTGAATGTAAGGCTGTCCATAATAATTGCTTTATTATCCCAATACTAAATATCTCAGTGATAGATAAGTATAATAAATGCAACCAACGAGTAAACTTTATTTCCCACAGAACAGACCTTTAACATTCTTTTCAGAGCAGCTTGCATTTGGAGTGCACCACGCACGTTTGTCATGTTCTACCTGTTTCAAAAGGTGCGCAAACAAAATCGTGTAGGCTTTTTCCGTACAGGGGTTAGCCTTAGTATTAAGGTGCATGGACACAACCCAGTCTATCAACAACTACGTCTGCTAGCACAGACTACATCCTAATGACGTCATAGCTCACCTGGCTTCTTTGAGAGGAGAAGGAACGAGGATGGGATTGGGGCATAGTCTGTGTTACTAGACCTAGTTGGGTTGTGTCCATGCACCCCACAGCCTAGTACCTAGGATATATAGGGGTACATATTTTCCTACCTTTGGTGGAAATTGAAACCGGAAAGTGCGTAGGTAACAAAGGCTGATTCACGCTTGATGAGCCCCGTCAGATCATGACTTTCTTTAGAGTTTTAGTGAAAATAGTTTTGACACTTTTGAAAATAAATGATTAAAAATGAGACATCCTATTATGATAGGTACATTTTTGTTTGAATCGAGTTTTAATTAATTTTGTATTATTTTACAAAAGTATCAAGAGTTTTGTTAGACACGTAGTAGTAATGTATACGACCACGTAAACATGTGCTATGCTTGAATATATGATATTTGAAGAATGATTATTGGGACTTCATAAAACTTGATTGGACCAAATACAAAAGAAGCACAGTAGCACAGAATCATAATTCAAATCACGTTTCTGCAGAATCACGATTGCGTTCAGACAAAATTGAATATAAAAACATGAAAAATGAAAAAGGCAGCATCACGTTCGAAAAAGGTCGCTTGACCGTGATTTGAATCATAATTCTATGGCGTCATTGTGTCGGCCTACTTCCGGTGCTAATCAATCATGATTAGAATCATGATTCAAATCATGATTCTGGCAATGGTTGCATGAACGCAACCTTACTCAATGCACTAGCAACAGCCACCACAATTTCATTAATAATTCATGATGCTTATGGAAAAAAATTGTTCATAATCCATTTTCATAATGTATTCACAACTTTCCCTGTAACTGCCTGGTGACGCGTTATTACATTCACCTGTATTTCCTGATCAGTTCCAATGGATTGATGTACTCTGAATCTATTTCTTTTCGGACAAACCTCAGACCAGGAAAGTGTTAGTACTGGAGTCGGCGCGAAGAATAAGTTAATCCATACACCAGTCGCGATAATTGATAGCATAATAGAATATTTGACGCATTTGGTTCTTTGATCCAGTGATGACCGCCGCCAAATATACAAGACGAATTTTTGATGCATCTAGAAGAATATATATTTTGTATGCGCAGAAGATTTCAAAACCACTTCGTGAACTGAAGTGCATGTGCAGTAGTAGTACATCTTATAATGATTCGATTCTGTGGATTTCAGATTGTATTGTTGCTTCGTTTTTGTGATAAAAGGAGAATACTGTAGAAAAAATGTCAGAGAAATGCCTCCATATCGCACATTGTGCAATCATATTTCCTTAAAAATATCTTGTAAATCATTTATTGAGTGTTTCTTCTTCCATGGAAAAAAACAATTTCTTGTCCGGAGGTGTCCGAAAAAGTTACAAACCAAATTCTTTCTACAATTTTATCAAAATTTTCTCCCAAAAGCTTATTCACAATGTGTGTAAAAAGATCAGCTATGAACTCCCAGCGAAGGCTGAACGGTTGATATATTTCTCAAACCAGATGTTCTTTTGTTATTCAGAAGAAGTCACTGCCTAATTAGAGATACAGCGTATTGTTTGAAACACCTGAATGTCTTGAATTTTTATGAGGCGGCGGTCATCATAGATCAAAGGAGGTCTATCCGAGCGCATTCCATCCATGATAGGTCCAATCTCGGAAAACCCTTCGTGTTAGAAACGTATTGTTTGAACAACGTGACTATAAATTGCATACATAATTAAAATGGTCTACTAGATATTCGAAAGTTTCTTACTAGAATATTAGCTGATGAAATGTCACGACACCTGCTCTTGAAATATATTATAATGTTTAAATTTCGGCTTGATTCGAGTTGTACGTTTTTTTTATCAGTTCTCGAAAATGTTAGTTTTTTAATTCAAAGTAGTTCCACCAAGTATTCCAAGTATGGGTTTATATGTGTGTGTGCGTATGTGTGTGCCTGTGCGTGCGTGTGTGTGTGTATGTGGGTGTGTGTGTGTGTGTGTGAGTGTGTGTGTGTGTGTGCTGTAGTTGGTGTGAGGGGGTGGGTGTACGTGCTTAAACCGGTATCCTTCTATCACACCTTCTATACCTCCATCCATTTACATGACTGCACAGACTACGAGCGTGAGTGGGCGAAAACCTTTCAATAACCGCCAGTTGGAAGGTATTCACCGTGCCTGTAACGTTGCCTAGTCCTCCCTAGTGACTTGCTGGGGTGATTTAACCGCTTTATGAATATGGCGCGGTGAAATTTGAGTTTGTTGTCTTGACATCTTAAGATGGCCAAACCGATCTGACTTAACTTTAACCGCAGCACATTAAATATTGTTTATGAGGCGAGCAAGTGGGAGACGTGCATATTTACGCGAAAAACATTCTTGCTGCTCAACATGCCCAGAGTGTGCGAAATCCTGTGTACTTGAAGTCAAGTCCTTTTTTGATAATACCACACGGCTGAGGACGGCGTATTAATGCGCTTGCTGTACATAACATCATCGCTTTGGTCCCATCATTGTTAAGTAACTTAAATTGGCGAGTCCAGGGATGTGTTAGGAAGGAGAAACAACTCGAGCATAATATATTCAAACATCTGTATGGATACTAATGCGTGCTAATGAATGTCAAAAGCATTCCACAATCACTGCAATGCTTTGATGTCCCATGCGCGGCACCGACATTTAGCTGCTGTCAACTTGGAAAGCAATATCTTTTAATTCAACTGTTTTGTCTCTGGAAGCTATGTTTCTTATCACATTTTTGTGCAATTTTCAAGAAAGTTGCGGGCAACACCACTAGAGATCCTGTACTCGATTTTCTTCTAAATAATTGTTAAATGATGCACAAACGGAGATATAAGATAATATTCTTACTTACACAATTAACACATTTCTTCACTTTCCGCAGATTTCCGCAAATATGGGATTCAATCATTATCAAAATCATATCTTAAGCTGTTTATTTTCATTAACAGAGTTTGTGTGCATTTGCGTAAAACTGAGATATTTTAGTAGAAAAAACTGTTTATTTTTGTTCGCTGATATCTCTTTTCCTCACAAAAGTATTGATGCAAACCAACAGAACTGAATAAGCGAAATAAGACTCTACATTTCTTTTGTTCTATCTGAGAAACCGTTGCTACGCAATCCTGTTCGTTATTATCAAAACACCTGAAAAACACATGCTGAGAAGACATTTTTTTTTCGGCGGTGCCACGCATGGGTTTAAAGTAGAGCAGAGTTTAGAGTAGATTTTCAATTAACCGAAAGGTGTGAATGAATATAGCCACGTTGCCATTGGAGTATTTCTGCACGAGTAATATACATGTACACAAATTATAAAGAGCAGCAGTTTGACGCATAACAAAGAGTAGATTTGATACGAAGATCGTCTACATGTGGGAAAAGACGGCTGGCCTCATTCCTACCAGGGCTTGGTTTTTCAATTATAACAGCATGCGTCTTGCGCATTGACGAATCATTGGGACTGGGTTGATACCCAGTCCCAATGATTCGTCAATTGAGATTAGTGGCGGAATATTATAAGCAGAAATCGTCTTAAAACCTACCGATCTTTTTCTTTCACGGAGTAAAACTCCTTCGCCGCGTCGCCAAGGAGCCTCTAAAGGCTTAAATTACAGGTACAACCAATTGTTATGACAACAGTATCTCTTGTGAAGGTGTGCGTTTTGGGGATGTCGGCTTGCCACAGCCATCCCTCGACGAAAACTATATATCTGTATGGCTTGTTCATATCCGAGGACTTTGACCCACAATGTTCCGTCAGTCATGTCATCTGACATCCTGTCCGGGCGTTTGCGACATGCCCCCCCCCCCCCCCCCCTCGCCCCCCAATACTCAATGCTCTGATAGAGGAATATCGTACTAGGCGTTAAAACAAAACTATTTGACACTTTAAAAAATGATTTTAAAAATAAGCTACGACTTCAATTAAGCTGATGTTGCCGTATCCTAAAGTCAATAGATGTCATTTTTTCGAAGCAGCTTTTTTTCTTTTAATTTTATTGATTATTTTTCTTGAAATTTTCCGTTGAATGTTATAAAGGAGATTTTTCACTTTTGGACGAATATGGACATAAAAGTTGTGTGTATTAGATGATTTATTCGGAACACAACAATGACCATTGTGTACCTCACCTGAACTCTACTAGCGACTTCCATCACATTAATAAGGAATGATGCTTCTGGCAGAACAGACGCTCTAGGTTGACATGTGTGATGCACAATGGCCATTCTTGTGGTCTAAAACAATCATCTGATACACACGAATCGTCAAATTCAAGTTTGTATTAAGCAGTTTTTGCAATGTATTCACAACTACAATTAAGTGCGAAGTAACGCGGTATTTCAATCATCTGTATCAAACCATTCAGTTTCAATGGGTGGAATGCACCATACAGGGGTTAGTTAGACAAACCTCGGACAAGCTTAGGGGCTCTCTATTTGGATTAAAGAACCCTATCTTTCCAGTAAATGAACATTAACCATTTCAGGATTAACGAATCTCCAAAAAGGATCAGAATTGCCGACCGTAGAAAAAAATGGATGTGAACACAACAAATAAGAGCAACAAGAATGACAACGAACATATCAAATTTCTTCTTCTTTATTCTGCCTTTTCTTTATCTTTTCTTTCTCTTATCAATTAACAATGAGCAAAAACAAGAAAATCAAAGGCGTATGTTGTTCAATGACTTGCAACTAATTGTTTCCACACAGCCATAAGCATGCATATTTCAGCTGAATAAATTGTGACTGTGTTCCATTGTTCTTGTATGCAGATAAACCCAGATAAACCAGTCCTTGCAATAAAACATCACATCACGCTACATACACATGAGACCTACACAATCTCAGATTGGCATACTACAGAAGTGGAACACAACCATGGTCTCCGCCCATGTGTACGTGGACAAACCTGGGCTTCATCTTGGCAGTATAACATTATTGCACTAGATTGATTATCGAATTCAAAGAAAGTTAATCATTCACGTGAGGTCTGAGCGCCACGTCAAACCTTAGGTTTGTATAGCACCATCACGCTCCTAAACTGAGCAAGCCGCCATTATCCACCGTTTTTCCCAGGGTAGCTCTCAACATTCTGTCAAAGATGACAGATTTTAGTAGGCTATGTCAACGCAACAGAAGAAACTAATGAAAACACCTTGTAGTGGTGCATCCAAGGTAGGCTCCGTTGAACATTTAATTAAGTTGCGTCCTATTAAGAGGTGTATCGGCGGTACTGATGCCGCTGCCGTTGGAGACTATTTGACAATATTTGCTTCCGTTTGCAAAAACGAATATGTAGACGGTATAAAGTTCATATCACAACAATGTCTGTACTAGCAGAGATATAAAGACTCAAGTATCTGGAACATACAATGACGACAGGCAAATGCGTATTAGTGATCATTAACTCAAAGGAAGGAATATTAGAATCATATACATGTTTTTAAAACATACATTAATGGTAATGTTATTTTTTTTTATTTTAACAAATTCAAATAGTTTATTCTTAGTTCTTCGTAAGTTGACTTAAAGGGTACCACCGGGTAGGCCTACACAAGGATATCGCAAATAAACATAAAGAACAATTTTGAGAACCCGAATGTACTTCTGCATTGCTAGGGGAATCATTTTTAATATCACATTTCAATAGTCATCATGATAGTTCTGTCTAATGGCGATACCATCTCACGATACTTTAATCGATCGCAGCCATTTCTTCAGGTCGGGAAGCGCCCAGCCATACGCACTCGACAAAGCTGTCACCAACTCTCGCAAATGCAAGGTTGCCGATCATAGATTGAAAACTTGAACAGCGAAACCGTTGGATGAGTTCGTTCACAAAGGGGGTCTGCACACCGAACAGACATTCTATGTAATACAGTGTATGTGCGGCAAACTGAGAGAATTCAGCTGCACAAGCAGCGAATAAAATAGTAACTTCGAATTAGGAAACAGGATCTATAATATGGCGGATAATGAAAACGCTGGTACTTTAAACTGTACTCGTATACGTCCCTGTGTATCACGCAGCTGCATTGTACACATTATAGCATGAAATTTCGAGCGAGCGCGCGAAGCGATACTAACTATCGCGATGGATCGCTGTAACGTACGCTTAGTGATCTATTAATTAATTGCACTTTTCTTGAATTACAGAAACGTATGAGACCCCGCAACAAGATGGTTGATATTCAATTCTAGTGCCAAAACAACGGAGCATTTGATTTTGTAATACCTAGAGGTTCCCTATAATATTATTATTTTCAACAGCGTGTTATGGTAGGCAGGATAATTTTGAAACAGTATTATAAAAACGTAAAACAGCTTTTACAGAGGGGGTAAGAGAGAGAGAGAGAGAGAGAGAGAGAGAGAGAAAAAAAAAGAAGACAGAGAGAAGTATTATGAGAGGACGTGGGAGAAAGAAGAAAAATGTGTATTAGAAAAGAGAGAAGAGAGAAGAGTAGAGAGAAATTGAGAGAGAAAAGAGAGAGGAGTATAAAGGGGAGAATGAGGGATTTTATGTGTGATTGTGCACTTGTGAAATAAACATAATTTGACAGACACACATAAAACGACAGGGATAGGGGGCAGTCATGGTATGTCTAGAGACTGCAATTAATCTGCAATCAAATGTCAAATATATAACAAATTAAATAACGGCCACACGGCAGTCACAGTATATAATGAGCGGGAAAATTACGGTCTTTATGAGGGATGCCTTGTGGACGCCCGAAATCATGCCAGATCATGAAATACAAGCACCGCAACTTCTGTATCATGTATTTATTTCACCGTGAAGGCCATTATATCAATTTTGCTCTTCTCTCGGTTCTGGTGTTCACATAAACATGTTGAATACGCTCCATTTCCCTCAATGTCAAATATCCAGCTCATCCGTGATTTTGCTCATCTTCTAATGTATACTCTATTTGGCCTACTTTTTCAACGTATGCAAGGTATTTGTCCATCTTAACGTATCTTTCTTAATGCCCACGACCGTTTGCAATTTCAGATGATTAAATTTCAATACATTTACCCATTCAGGTTTCTGTAGAACGCATAAGGTAACCCAAATCTCAAAGTTCAAGTGAAAGTAAGGACGGCTAACACACTATCTTTATCGTCATCAATGATTATCCCGCGTTACAGATTCCTCTTATAGCTGTAATAATAAGACTACACGAAAATCTCTAATTGATTTCGGGTTTTACTCAGTAAATTTAAAGCTTGGAAATAACAGTGTGGGTCAGTTTAAGCGTCGTACTTATCAAGATAATATGAACCTGGTTTCATTTTGGTCACCCCTATTTATTTTACTCATTAAAAAATAGAAGTGTTTCCTCCCTAATTCAAGCACTCTACCAATTACTACATTAAAGGAAGTGTACCCCTCTTGCATACATTACTATAGAGAACCACAGAGCGGCCAATAGAGCACATAATAGTCCATTTTGTACAATTCAAAGGATTATTTAACCTACAATAATGTTGTAGTTAATCACCCAAGATCAAATACTTAAAAAAATTATATAAAAATTGCAATCATGATATACCCCCAAGTTGTCTTGATAATCATGAATATCATTGTTTGCAGCCTATAAAATTGAATCGAATCAGCAAAGTAAGATGTCGGTTAACATTTTTCAGTACTGATGACTTTTTCAAGGGGAGAGGAGCGATAGTGTCAGTGCAGTTCACAGAACCTGTGAAATAAATAGTACGTTAACTTCGAAGTTTAAACTTCATCCTGATCACATAGACACCAATATAGACATGATAGGTATGCATATTTTGTGAAATGTTTCAGTCAGTAAAAGAGATGCTTCGGTACTACATACATGTAAATATGAATTTGGGACGGTCTCTTTTTGGCCGGAGATGGCGTTTGATTCTCTTGTGCGCGGACGATTGAAACAGTAAGATTTTACTGACCTATGTTGCAATTTGTCTGGAATATTTAATTTATTCTCTTTCGTCTGAGGGGATTTAGGAGTTCGGACTTGGGACTAGGGTTGAAGATAATAGGGAGCTTTCGTTATAGCCCCGCGGACGGAAACAAGATCAGTGAGCAATCTGTTCTCGCCGTCCGTCCTCGGCAATTCACACGCAGTTTCGCTAAAAGACAGAGAACGCGAACGACGGTGCGTGCGGCGTCATCTGGCACACCCCCTACCGAGCTTGTCTACAAAACAGCCGGTCGCACGTGCGATTTGCATTACATCATCTGTACGGGCGCTGATTGGCTGCTGTCCTCTACTCGTCGAGGACGAGAAATCTCAGAATTCACGTTCTCGATTCCCCGCGCGGATTCCAGAGCGGGCGGTGGCGCATGCGCAGATCGATCTTGGTGTCGGATTACCGTACTGGAGCCCGTCCGTCCTCGAAACGAAAGCTCGCTAATGAATCCCCATCGCAGGCCGAACGAATACAATTGTGACAATTAAGTAAATACCACACTGTGTGGAACAGATTATTGGATAAGAACTGTAAGAACTGAAACGGATTTCAAATGGATTAATTTGTGCCTAGTTTCCTTATATTCGTAGCTTGGTAATCTGGACAGAGAGTCCTTAGTCGGCCGATGTTACTTTGAACATCACAATCTTAGCAACTCAAGTAGATTGATGTTGTACGCAGAAATATTCTTTGTCGACTTTCTTGTGGCTCTATCTATTTATTATTGTTCATGAAGAGAACGATATTTTGTTTGCAAAATATCGTTAAATGCAGTTTTTTTTAGACCAAAATGGAGTTGATGGCATGTAGCGTACTTTGTTTGTCTGTTTACAGTGTCCGCCGGAACATTATGGAAACATAGAAAAAAAATATTAATCTTGCTGTATAACATTACATCTAAAAAATTGTGGTGTGCACTAACAAGAAAAGTAGCTTTTTGTACTTGCCTCTTTTTGCCAAAGTAGAGCAGTTCATGGATTCCCCTCACCCCCTTACCCCTTTACCCCCTTACCCCCTTATCCCCTTACTCCCTTACCCCCTTAGCCTCTTACCTCCTTACCCCCTTACCCTCTTGCCCCCTCACCCCCTCAACCCCTTACCCCCCAAACCCCCTTCCCCCCTCACCCTCACCCCCTCACCCCCTTATCCCCTTACTTTCTTACCCCCTTACCCCCTTACTCACTTACCCCCTCATCCCCTCACCGCCTTACCCTCCTTACTCCCTTACCCCCTTACCCCCTAACTCCCTTACCCCCTTACTCCCTTACGCCCTTACCCCCTCACCTCCTCACCCCCTCACCCCCTCGACCCCTTCCCACTGTCTTTTTTCTCTTAGAGCAGTATTTGTGTTAACTGCACGTACACCACACACACATACACAAACACACACACACACACACACACACACACACATACCACCATAGAGACAGAAGTCCATACCCATACACTATATGACTGATTCACACAATTCTAGTCGACTAAATGGGGACTATTTCGGGCACAATACACACATGAACCTTGATTATAATCCGTTTGCCTGGTACCGCTAATCCATAACCCCCATACACAAAATTCTATCGCCCGTCCATCGACATTTTAAACACTGATGTTCATAAATATTAAAACATAACCCACCCTCACACACACTCTCACACACACGCACACACACTCACACACACACGCACACACGCACACGCACAGGCACACACATTTTTTTTTGTTTTTCCATATTCTTTATTTGATTTCATTCCATGATAAAATAAACAATTTCACTTTATAACATACAATAACAAATACATAAAAGTAATATTTCTATGATTCGATAAACGTAAATCATATTCCTCTAAAATAATAATAATTATATGTATAAATGATAATAAAACAATTCCATAAGAATGAAATCTTTTCTGATACCCCCCCCCGAACATATCCACCCCCACACAAAAAACAAACAAGTCCACCCTCCCCCCCCCCCCCACCCCCGTGTCCGGTGTAACTGCCCCCATTCCCTCACGCGCTCAAGAAATACGGAAATGGAACTGATGCTGTCAGGCGAGCATTATGGATATTTAGAAGGGTAACCACCCAGAACAAATAAGAAAATACAAATGCTATAAGTCCTCTAAATGTTATGGATATTTAGAAGGATATTTAGAAGGGTAACCACCCAGAACAAATAAGAAAATACAAATGCTATAAGTCCTCTAAATGTTCAATTCTTCCCATTTCTATAAGTGTAACCCTAATTTACAACTATTGATAGCTAACTTCTCTTCCCTATCTTTATAGTCCGAAATCATCTTTAAGATTTTGTTCATGGAAGGAAGCATTCCTTTTGTTCTCGAAAAATATATGATGTATTTTATGATAAGGATAATGGAATTGCACATTTTTATTCTTTGAGAATTTCCTTGGATCCCCATGAAAATTAATTTCCAGTTATTGATGTCTAATTCCTTTAAATTCAATCTATTTGTAATTTCTTGCCAAATTCTTTGAACGTGTGCACAAAACAGAAAAAGGTGTGAATATGTTTCATCCTCCTTTTTACAAAAGGAACACAATTTATCAGTTACAAATCCAAATCTAAAGAGGTGATCCTTAGTATATAGGGCCCCATGTAATAACTTAAATTGAAATTCTCTATGCTTACAACAAATGACTGCCCTTCTCGGTCTTAAAAATATATCCTTAATTTCTTCCTTATTACACACTAACACACACGCACACACACACACACACACACACATACTAACACAGACACGCACACACACACTCACACACACACACACACACACACACACACACACACCTTACATATACATCACAGGCACAACCATGGTGACAAATTGTGCAAGGGGTGACAATTTGTGCAACTAAGTTATCAGTTTGCCCCCACAAATTGTCGCCCGTGAAGGTAAAAAATGGGGACATCGCATAAATCACAATTTATGCAGGAGGCGACAATTTGTGGTGTCTTTTTGGTTTTGTAAAATTTTGCACAAATTGTTGCCGGCGACAATTTGTGCAGGGGCGACAATTTGTGGTGAAACACACGATCAAGCTACGTACCACGCTTTGTCAATTTTTGACAATCGCAACGGAATCGCCATCTAGTGAGATAAGCAAATAATTAAGGCAAACATCTAGAATTTTACAATGAATCTATGGTTGTATGCATAGATAAATGTCATAAATAGAATCCTTGACCCCAAATACCCATGAAAAATGGTACTGTTTTTCAATTCAGCCCTCCTGAGATGAATTGAGCACTTAAATTAGCTCATTATGCAATGCTAATTATGCAAATAAAAAAAAATGCTCAAGGTTGCTAAGGTGGCAAGGTGGCACCAAGCTAAGTTATCTTCAATACCCATCTGGAAGAAGAGTCCATCAAAAAACCTTATTATACTTGTGACAATGTTCAGGTAACGAAAATGCTACAAGACTATAACCAGCGTTTAGTTAGAAAGCAACATTACACAAGTGAATACTTCGCACTATCAGAGAGACATAGTCGTTTCCGAGCAAAGGTCAGTTGGTCATAATGGCGGAGAACAATTTCGTACAGAGGCCGAAAAATCTTTGGGATTATGAACGTCTCGCTGAGATCGCTATGACTCCACAAGCATGGAAGAATTGCAGCTTCCCCACGCAGACAGGCCAGACTTTCAACGACAGCAAAGAAACTTTTAAAAGGTAGGATATAGAGAGGATATTAGAGTGCTAATGCAGTCTTTGGTATCCCACATTATAATGGGAACGCTGCAATACTGATTGTCGTCGGCAGAAAGTGACTTTAGAAATCACTTTTTTGGACGAATTGATAACTATGCCATCAATGGTATACCATGGTAACACCGCTCGACAGCAAATCAAAATTTCAAATTCAAGGTTCCCCTGCAATTTCTCATAAATCCATTCATAATGACATCGTAAACAAAAATCATATTCCATGCATACCAGCCGTTTTCACTACGCCAACGCAGTATTATCACAGGAACCAAATAATAGCCGTATTGCTGTATGTGTGTGTGCTTGCTACTAGCATAAAACTGAATCCATTTGGGGTCAGTATGGCGGGGCTTATCATGACCTGGATACTAACTATTGAGTGAGCGATTCGTCTATTGAATGAAGGCCAATTTTGTCTACGCTGTGATAAGGGAACGAGAACAGTTTCAGCATCAAGGGGAAAATGCATTTGTTTTATCTTAGTAGTGACTTGCTGAAACATAAGTACTCTGTTACCATCAACAGACCCGAGAGAATATAAATTTGCATCGTAATAATGTGCATGTTATCAAAAACGTATTTAGAACGGTTTGGTGTCATGTCGTCAGGCCCCAACCAGCTACGGATAAAAGATTTATAAATCCATGCAGAGGATGCAGACTTAAACCGTTTTGATATTGTTGTATCATGGACCCTACTACGAAGTAAAAGGACCATAGTTATATTAACATGTATTACAATTTTCATAATTTTCTGTCCATATTTTTCTTCAAATAAAAATGTTTTTACGCAGGGATATATATTTTGAATTTGTCTTTAGAAAATGTTATTGCAGAATATAGGCAGGGATTTGTGATAATGTATACTAAATCTGGGCAATGATGTGCTTTATAGGTACAGATTCAGGCCTCGAATAATGACAGACGTATCAACTCGCCGTCTGTCTACCACACTTCTTGGGCAGCCGGTTGCCCTCCCCATTGGCGTCGCCCCAACTGCCTGCCACCGCTATGCCCACAGGCTCGGCGAGATTGGCACAGCTCAAGGTATATTTCAATATTCAATATAATGACTATGGACAGGTATACACATGTTGCGTGTTCTATCAAATATTGTGTCTGTTATTCGAATCAATCAAATCAAGTTATGATATCAAAAGAAACTTTGTACGATTTGTACAATTTTGAGCGAAGACTAAATAAATATTCATAATAACTTTGGAGGATTCGGAGGCACCTATAACTTGTAAAATCCTTTTAAAGAGGGTCCTCGATTCGAAAAAGCAAATCAGATTAGTTTGTTGCCACATCACATGGAGAATGAACATATTTTTATAACAGAAAAAAAAACAATTGTTGCTGTTCAGGTTTTCACCCTGTTCATGAAAGACTCTCTCTTGACCAGCTTGAAAGAGAAGAAAACATTCCCTTCCTCAAAGGTGTAATTGGAGAAAGGGGAAACGGTGCGACAGTGGCACACCGAGGGTTAAAGATAATAAAACAATACACCGGGTTATCACCTTGCCCTTTACGAAAAATAAAGTCCAGTGTGTTCTTTAACGTGAAATCGGTGTGGATCTCGAATACAACGGACATCCTTTGAATGATGTTCTATCCGAAAGACTGTAACATGGAAGTAAAGAAGGTCACGGATCATCCGGTATGAAGTTCACTTTATTCTACTTGCGAAATGTGCCATCATCAGTCATTAGCTTGTGTTACGTGTTTTCTTTCACTTCAGGCGCTGCAGCAGCGGGCGTTGTTATGATCGAGAGCATGCTCTGCCAGCAACACGTGACAGACATCGTCGCGGCTGCCCCGGAAGGAGTTCGGTGGAAGCAGGTCTATATCTGGAAGGACCGTCGGGTCACCGAACACGTGATCAGGAAGGTAGAAGAGCACGGTTATCAAGCCATCGTCGTTACCGTCGACTCACCGACGACGGGGATTGACATCGAGTATTATAAGAAAAACATCACGTTTTTCAACCAGCCTGAGTTCAAGTGCGTACACAAACGCTATTCGTTTTTATAGTTATCAAACACATTGATTGAATTTGAACAAAGATGGATTGGCATTACCATGATGAACGGAAAAGTGCTGTCAGAAGCAATCGTTGATTGGTCCTTTTCAATCAGTGTTTTGCAATTTAAAGTCCATAACAATTCTTGCTTAGCAGTTCCTTTTACACTTTGCCTTAAAAATAGTGCTTCTCCATAATGTGAGCAATTATGGAGCAAGCATTGTCCGTCCAGGAATGTATTTTGTTTTCGGTGTGTCCAACTTACGCTTAAGTTATCACTCATATATCTAACATAAACTAAAGGTATAAACGTATTTCAGCAAATTATAACCATGGACTCTCTAATATAAGAAAGTGTCAGGGATGAAATGTCCGTGATGCAGAGCAGAAATTATTTTGTCATCATGCTCTAGGTATCCTCTGATGGATCTGGGGACTAAGGCCCAGGAGGAGGCGAAGACAAACGGCGACCCAAACTTCTTCATTCATTTCTACCAGCAGTATGATCCTAGTTTGACCTGGAAGGACATCACGTGGCTTAAGCAGTTCACGTCTCTGCCCGTGGTGTGCAAAGGAATCCTCACAGGTGGGTGGATTTTAATCCTTCGCATGCCAGAATTAAATCCTCCAATGAATTGACATGATTTGTGTACATTACATTGTGTTGATTACTGGTGACCTCACGCATAGCACATAAAAGGTTAATAGATGCGTTTGCATGTCATGCAACAGAGCAAATCTTGACTTAACGCGTAATGGTAGCTGATTTTTTTTTTTTTTTTTGATAGTCACATTGTGTATGTTTCCCTTTTCGTTCGATTTTGCAAACAAACAAAAATTGATAATCTAGGGGTTTGTTAATCAGAAAATAAAATAGTGTTTGCTTATCTGAATATTTCTTACATTCATCCAAACGTTCGTCTTTTTTGAAAATAAAACAAGGTTCGATATAGGACCTGTTAAATGTGTGTCAATCCGTAAATGAAATAGGGTCCGTTAATTCGGAAATGATTTAGGGCTTGTTAATCTTAATAATAAAATAAGGTTTGCTTATCCAAAAGTGAAATGAAGTTTGTTTCTCCACAAATGACTACTACGTCTTTTTTTTTACTTGAAAAACTGAATTTTCTTTTCGGAATGACGACCGCTGACTCCCTTTCGGATCTAATCTATTTTCAGATATTCCAATCCTCAGGATATCAGAATGTGGGCAGGTGGGCATAAAAAAACTTTTTTTTACAAGAAAAGAAGGAATATAGCATGTTTCAATTGAGATGTTTCATGACATTAACATACCCAATTAAATGGCAGGATTATAACAATGAGGTAGCGGTAAAAAAATATTCAATAATCAATCTTTAATTGCACTTGCTGTCGTTCTTCCAGGCGAAGCAGCTCAGAAGGCGGCCGATGCTGGGGCAGATGCCATCATAGTATCCGCCCATGGGGGGCGCCAGCTAGATGGTACACTTGCACCGGTACGTAGTTGGTCTGCTCTCCACGCTGTGGGACATCACTAATGCAAACAATCACAAGCTTATTTTCGGGGCTATTATAAAAATTGTGAAAAAAAATCTTCTTCTGGAATGTCTGGTTTATCTTGAGCCTGAATGTATAGCAGAGAGTGTTGCACTTCTACAGTAAGATACGAGTGTTGTAGAGTTCAAAAATGCCCATCAGCCTGAGAACTAGGCTAGTAGAGTGAAAGAAAGTCACATTCAATATTTTTTTAGGGGGGAGAGGGGTTAAGTATTGTACGGAAGGTTTCTGGAAGGAATATAAATTTTAGAATGAAATGCTCGCACCAAGAACAAAGGACAAGTGACAGGGGCGACAGGCGGCCACGCAAATGCATCATTATGATTCTGGAGTAAGTCTTTGCACGCTCGATGTTGTTTGTCATCCTCGGATGTAATCACTAGATCAACGCCTGAAGTCTTGAACGCAGTTCGGGTTCGAAACATCGAGGTTTACGTGGACGGGGGAATCAGGTGTGGACGAGATGTCTTGAAGGCACTGGCATTAGGCGCCAAGGCGGTCTTCGTGGGAAGACCAGTACTTTGGGGTCTGGCGTGCGCGGTGAGAACAAGTTTCATGCTCGCCTTGAAAAGCCTGGCCAATATCGCTTATTTATCTAGTTTATGGCCCATCATGACATGTGTAACTACATGTACCATAAAAACGTGAAAAGAGCACTAGGAATTGTCCCTATGTAAGACATGTGTTCAGAGTTAAAGCCATGTGTACTTGTATGGCCATTACAGCAATCACCAATGCTGCTTCTATGGAGAATATGTGCAAAATAGAAATAATTATGAACAACAAGCTACCGAATGACGAGAATTTTGTTAGTGTATCATCCATCATTCATGAAATATTTTAGATGGATTGAGCAGTTGGGTTCTAAAAAAAACCTGGCTAGTTCAAATTAACTTCTAAGCACATGACGATAAGGTACATCATGTACAAACATACGCTTCATACATGCACGGATTCCCAATTCCTATTCCAATAGGGTGCAACTGGGGTGGAACACGTCTTCAAAATATTACGGGAGGAATTAGATGGTGCAATGCAGCTATGTGGTAAGTTTGATTGGTTACACTGGTATGCGTTTTTAGCCGTATTTCTAGTCATCGGCTGGGAAAATGTGTTTCTTTATGGATCCATTGGTATTTCATATAAACCTGATACCATCTATTCATAAATGTTTGATTTGTTTAGTAACAAAGAAATCTCTACTCAATCTAATACAGATTGATATCAAAGCATATACCCGTGTTTACATTTCGATAGGAAATGTGCGTTATTTTTTCAATACATGAATCTATCTTTATATAATGATCTTGCCATGTGTGTATCAGTATAATTGGTATTGGTATAATTCAAACAAAAATCACTCACAACACATTATCCTTTTTCTCGTTCCCAACAGGTTGCCCCGACGTTAACGCAATACCTCGTGACGTGGTAGTACACCAGTCTTTCTGCTGAATAAAATATATCTCAAAACAAGGCATTAATAATGTGCTAAATAGCCTAAAAGAATACGTGGTTTTGTTTACCCGCCATTGGGTAAAAGACATTGATGCACGAAATCTGGACCAGTACTTGATATTCGGCTAGCGTACCTTTTCATTTTTTGTTTTGTTCTTAAAAAAGGACCCGTGAGAACACTAAAAATATGAGGTACACTTGTTACCATAGTAATTGTTCTAAGTATCCATGACAACTGAATATTTTTCTTTTGATCCAACATTTGAATGGTGAATATTTTTCTTTTGATCCAACATTTGAATGGTGACATGTTATTTATATTGTTGCATTCCAGAAAATGTATAAATGTTATTGAATGTAAATTTAAACTTTGTTATGTTATGTAACATGATGTTACATTTCTCTCTTCTGCTTTGTGTATAACTGTTGCTTCTCCATTGAAATTAAGTTATATATTTTACAGGAATTATCTGTTGCAAAGTTCATTGGAATCTATATGAATTCAGATAGTTATCTATCTTGGGGCTTACATATTGCTAAAGTTAGTACTTTGCTCTGAGGGAAAGAAGATATTTTGTACGTTTTTTTATAAATGTATTGGGCTTATTGTATTTATCTTTAGTCTAGACACACAATAGTTATGGAGATCTGCATATAATAAGAGACTTGTTATGATTTTATGCAAGATGGATTGGAGAGGAATTACTTTCATTTATCGTTGGGTACCGTATAATGCACCATCATTTTATTCGCTAGGTGTTTTGGACGTCATGAAACTGCGGTAGTGGTTACATTCATGTAATACGTCAACTACTTAATTCAATTAAAGATTATTATAAATTCTTTGATTATGGTTCCAATACCACGCACGCAGAAAGTAAAACTCTTTTATAGTCTAGGGGCAAAACAGACCATATTTATATATCAATTTCTTTCTCTGGGCAGAAATCTGGACTAATCATGCGATTGCACCGTTACACAACGTAAAATATATTTTGCCATTGCGTACCAACATTTCATATGTATTTACAATTCTTGTAAAGTGTAATGTCTTATGTAAACACATTTAATTCAACATCATAAAGTGGACTTTGCATATCACGAATTATATTGGCACTGAAATGACATGTGCAGGCTCACATGCCCTTTGGAAAGTGACAAAGGTTTTCTCATCAATTTTGTGTACATATTGTTCAAAGTTTATTTCCGACTATTATTTATAAAGATTGGTGCTATCATGAAAAAGGCTGTTCCAGGTCAGCTTCGGGAAGAAAATGTAGACTCTAACATTCAACAAGATGAAATCAAATGCAGTGCATGTAAACCAATGTAATTATTGCTCATGAACATGACCACAACAACTTGATTACTATGTCGTGCGTTGCACTTGTAATGATAAACTGTTGATGAATTTGGAAAGTTATTTCATATGATTGATAATGAAATTAACAATATTAGGAAGTGTAAATGTTGAGAATAAGTAAGATGCAAAAAAAAAATGCTCTGAAAAGAGCTTTTGACTCAACGTTTCGAATGTGGTTGACAGATCGTCGCCAGGAAAACACGAACGGGAGAAGAAGCGATACATACTTACTTTGTGAGTATTGTCAAATTATGCATCCAATGCATAACTATAATTATGGACTATGGACTTGATAGCAATAAGTAAAATGCGCAATTTTGATGAGAAATGCAATATATTAATTCATGTTCGTGATGAGAACGTAAATAAAAATGTTGTCATAAATGTATGTCCTTATGTAAAATCATTTTTCTGGTTAAGGAAATTTAAATTTGCCTGTTTAATGTAGACATAAATAATTACAGCTATTGTGAACATGTACATTCGAATCAACAGTTTATTCCAAACCAAGATTGTACTTTAAATCGTTTCTGGCATCGTCTTATTTCTTCTGAGGATGTCAATAAAGTTGGATGTTCATGTCTGGAACCACACCTAACACAGTGATTCAAGATTCTTTAAAAGTTACGTTGATATCGTGAAGAAACACTCGACCGAGTCTGAACACACTCAAATGTTATTTTCACAAGTATCATTATTCGAAAATACACAGCGGCTTCACCCAGAGATTATTCACGAGAGGACAGCAAGATATGACTTGAGTGGAATAGATCGAAACTATAATTGAAAGTGTGATATGATGTGGGCGAGGGTTTATCAAAGCGCTTCCCTCTTCTTGGAAAAGACTGAAATAACCTTTTGCATATCACATGATTATGAGAGCAGTTTTGATCCATTAATATCAGAAGTGAGGATTGAAACAAAGATGTGGTTTTACGAGAAACAAACAAATAATGATAAAAGCACAGGATGATATAGGATTTGTTTGATAATCCTAGTCAGGCTGCAGCTTACGAGGTGAAATTGTGGCAAGGGACAAGAGAGGGCGATATATAATTTTGCCTGTCTGAACCAGAAAGGGATGCGTAACGGATATATGGTTGGTCTCTTTGTCAAGAAGAACGTTTTAAGATCACTTAGTTTTATCAGGTTTATTGAACAACTCATATAGATATGAATAATGGATGTAATAAGCTTACAATACACCTGGCGTTTGAAAAGTATGTTGTGCCCGTCTTTTCTCTTTCTTTTTTATTCCCTATTTTCCGTCTTTACCTGCTCCGTCCTTTTTTTTTTGGCTTTCTTATACAGTTCAGTTTATTGTGCTTTTCTTTTTTTGACTTATCAGAGTATCCTCGATGTCAGTGTATCAGATTCTTCTTCTTCTTCTTCTATTGATTATCCCCTATTCTCGTTTGTAATCTTCAATTACCCATTTTATTATGCCTACGCCTTTATTAGGAAGTGTCCCGTCGTATTCTATCTGCATACCCCCTTCCCCCCCCCCCTCTCTCTCTCTCTCTCTCTCTCTCTCTCTCTCTCTCTCTCTCTCTCTCTCTCTATCCGTATCTCTTTCCTTTACTTTCTTTCCCCTACTTTCCCGTTTTCTCTCTCCTTGTTTTCTCTTCTCCCAACTGCCCCTTCATCTCCCATGGCCTATCTCTTCTCTTTTCAAAACTATTGTCCTTTGTTCTTCGCATTAGCCACTCCATGCCAATAACAATGAACAGTTCTTCAAATGGACGTTAAACACGAACTCGATATCAAGATGACGGTAAGCTCTATACAAGGTTGCCTAGCGCCATCTTATTAAAGTATTGATTAAAACATTAGTCCCTCCAGCATACATCCCGTAACTACAGCTTGGTAATCGTTCCAGTGTCTTTTATTGAAGTATTGATCCACGTTAGTCTATTAATCGCGTTAAGACACGCAAAAGGGAAACGGGACATTTTCTCGGCTTAGATCGCTCTCCAGCCTGTTTTATAGTACCAATGGGAAAATCCATTAATAATTGAAAAATCACTCGTATTTATAGATTTCTCCCTTCAGGCGGTTTTGTTGGACCCGATTTGGTTTCGGAGTTGTTAGGCCAGCGCTTATTCTATTCGTGGACTGATCAATGAATAAATAATCAATTTCATCAGTTCATGTCTGCAGTTCCCCTTCTCTGAAATGGGCGCGTTTCCATAAGGGACGGTTCGCTGCTTACGACCGCTCAGCATAACGATCATTCTATCGGGCCTTCTCGAAGGTTGGTTCCTCCCTCGTAACGAAACAGATGACCGTTTTGATATCGAATGATTGCTACGTCACATTCGTCGTGCACGCTGCCAATAAAGGGTTACTAAATTAGAAAAATAAGTTCCCACTAACCTATGTAAAATTATCCACTGAAAACGAATTTCACATTTGTTTGCCGCAATAAAGTCTAATTTTGACCCCAAAAAATGAAAAACGCACGCCTCCATGCAGTGACGTCAGAAAAGTCAAAATGCCATAAATGCCAACTGCGTGTACGGAAGTCAACAATAGACCATTTTCGTAATGTATTCATAAGTTTATCCCTAACTGCGTATTACACGCGTTATTGCATTCACCTGTATATTGTCATTTAGATGCAATGGATGGAATACACTTTGAATCTATTAGTTGTTCCTCTAACAAGCTTTGGAGATCCCATCGCTAACGTATTGTTTGAACGGCGTGAAAAAAATATTTTATTTACGCCGTTGCCATTTATGGCATTTTTTCCTTTTCTGACGTAACTGGAGGTGTGCGTTTTTTTAAATTTTCGTCAAAATGAGACTTTATTGCGGCAAACGAATATCAAATTCGTTTGTAGTGGATAATTTTACATAGATTAGTGGGTACTTATTTTTCTAATTTAATAACCCTTTAAAGCACAGACGGTAAGCGGCATCAGTAGCGTCAAATCGATCACGTGTGAACGTACCTGCTCCGGATAAAGGAGACACACTAATGGCTACCCCAAACTTGTCCAAGGTTTGTCCATGTAGCGACATCTTTTGAAAGTGTATCACTTGTAATGTGATATAGGCTAATACCTACTCTACCTACTTACGTAAATTGTTTATATTACAAAAAAAGCGATACGATTTTGTACGAATTCAGGTTATTTAACACCATCACGGAATTTTGAGCGACTATATTGGCCCTACTCTAAAATTGACAGATATGAATGTATGACAAACAACACCCCTCATGCAACGTTTTAATTTGAATATATGGCCTTCATATTTAATTAACATGTTTACCTTGAATCGTAATATTCACTGTTATTCTTCAAGGAATTACAATAAATTCTACCACTGGACGTATGATATTGATTTATCTAAGCACTCTTTACGACACACTGGACCAGAAGTCTGGAATAATATTGATAGAAAAATACTTAATTACTCAATATTGACTATGTTTGTAATTATTTCTTTGTTTTGATATAAAAATAAAATGTTTTATGTTATTATCATTTTATGGAGACCTTTTGATTTGCAATAATTTTGAACTCAATTAATTAATCCAGTGTGCACAACGCTTATCAAGCCTCTTCGTGGCTTTTAATTGTGCACCCCTTTTCCGAAATTGGTAACTGACATCTTTGGATGTAAATCTCGCTTTCACTTCTTGTTTTATTTTTTTCTTTTTTCTTGTGTTTGTATTACATAGGGAGCAAAACCCGATTTTAGGTGTTAACATGACATGGGCTGTTGTGTTCAGGAGACCAGTCCGCACAATTTCCATGTGGGATACCTTTGCGATTATGCTGCTGGAGAGAAATGGCAGCCATTTTCAAAATGGCCGCCGGGGAAATGTAGTATTGACCAATATTTAAGATAACATTTGAATGGAACATTTCCCCACATTATATGATGTATCATATGAAAGTAGGTACATTTCCTACAAGATTATGGTCACAAATAGTCACTTGTGGCGGCCATTTAAGAAAATGGCGGATATTTGGTAGGTCATAGTGGATGTCAAGACCAGTCATTTTAAGGTGACAAAATATATTTCAGGACTCGGTCATAAAAACATGATTCACAGGCATGAAAATATACATTCAAATACAACCTGTACTTGGAGGTTTCACCTGTGTCAGGCTTGCAAACACATAAATCTACATTAGGAACACCCATCTCTTTACCAAACATTATTATGATGATGAAAACAAGAAACAAATTGTAATATGGGAGATAACACAAGAGGCTCAAAATGGACACAAGGAACAGACATACTCAATAAACGGTTTTGCATGTTAAACATAAGGCAGAGGAACACAAATGTACAAAAAACGACTTTGGCTAATATCAAGGTATGGACTTTAGATAACTTCCTACTTAACTTCATATCAAGATAAGCACTGTTATTGATTTTTGCACATCGTATAGGACAGATGCTTGGACAGTTTTCTGACAAGTTGCATCTCTTTAATGAATGAATTATCGGAAATATGAAGGAATTTGTATTACCCTCAAATTAAAATGTTTGGAAAATATGGTAAGAATTCACATTCTTTGCCCCGAACTGTTCTAAAAATCACCACAAAGCCTAACAAATGTGGTACCATCTTGTAGGAAATGTTATGTACTTTAATATGATACCTCATATGATGTAGAAAAATGTTCCATTCAAATGTTATCTTAAATAGTGGTCAATACTACATTTCCACGGCGGCCATTTTGAAAAATGGCTGTCATTTCTTTCCAGCAGCATATCGCAAAATATATATATCTACATAAAAAAAAGTGCAGACTGGTCTTCCAAACACATTGATACCAAACAATCTTTCACAACAGCCCATGCCATGTAAACCTGTCTTGCTCCCTGGGTCTTTAATGTAAAAGGTTATAATGCTTTGTGTGATAAGATGTTTTTAGTGTATACGAATCCTTGGGATCATGTATTTTATTTGGATTTGAACCGGAATAAATGCTCAAAATTCAATGAAAAATGACTGAATACAGGGAAGTTTCATAAAACGTTACTACGCAGTTAGGGGAATGATGTACGAAAAATGGCTTATTCGCATACATATTAAAAATAGAATAATTAATGACAGTTAAGATGTTGCTGGCTACTCTGCACCTCCATCCCTCCCCCCCCCCCACACACCCACCACATCACACATAAACACACACATACATGCACCTAAACACACATTCCAACATAACTCGGACAATCGCAATTGTCCTTGCAAGGCAACTCGGTAGCATGCCTGTGTTTCATTCCTGTGCCTTGAATTAGAGGAAAAGATTAAGTCAAAGGAATGTTGAATTTATACTCTATTTTCCTCGCTGATTGTGTTCAACAAAGACTTTCCATTCATATATGGAGGAAGAAAGAGGGCGAGACAGCGCCCCTAATACCCATAAAAATGCGCTCGATCATCCAACCATTACATCTCCTCCTCTTTGTTCTCTCTTACACTAAACATGTTACAAACTTAATCGGTGTAGAATAAGGAAAGCAAGGTCTTTGTAATTTAAGCATATTATCCCCTCCTCTTCTCGGTGCTTGGGCTAAAATCGGATAGAGAGAGAGAGGGCCTGATTCGAGGAGTTGTTGTTCCCTTTTGAGAATATTCTGACGGAACACTGAACTAAGCCGATGGGAGGAAATTCGGCCAAGAACCGAAGCTGATTACCAATGAGAGGATGAGAGCGGAGCAGAAGAAAGAGCTCGGGGAAGCTCTAAAGAGGTGTTGGTTCGAAACGAAAGAGAAAATAAAAGGTGTCATTGAGTTTGGGTATGAACCTGCCAGTGCCAGGCATATATTTCAGATGAAGAAAACAAACGGCAGTGGCACGAAGAGTGTTAACGGCATCACAAAGTCATAGTATTAACAAATGTTTGCAAACAATTTTTGTTGTCAACTCTTTTGGAATACGATTCAGCATCACAGATGATATTTAAAGGGATGCCCAATGAAGTTGATTTACTAACATACAAGCATACACATTATCATTCTAATATATTAGCAAATATAACATTATCATAATCAGTTAGAGTTCGGTTTAGCATGATACAGACTTAGTAGTCAGATGAACATTAAGTCATTACAAACTCGGTTGCTTACAGAACCAAACTTAGTTCTACCCAGCTTGTTTCCAATGTGCTGTTTTGAATCGTTTTGTATTCCTGATAACAAGCGATGAGTCAAATGTCTCGTTTATTTACGTTAATGGTTTTACACTATGCTAGGGGGATCAATTGTGCAGCTGTTATTTGTTTGCTATCATGCTCATAGCTATCAAATACTTTGAATGGTATTGTACAGAAATATATTAGCACCAATGATTTCACATCCATTTTCCTCTATGCCAACCCTTCTAGATCCTCCAGCGTTCCTTCTCATTTCCTGCAAACGCAAAGACTGTGTGTGTGTGTGTGTGGGGGGGGGGGGATGCAGTTTGAAGTCAAAGAGGGGACTTATCAGTTTTAGCTGATTTAGCTTAATACAGATTATGGCTTTCTTCTTGGTTCTCGTAATAGTATTTGTCCGTCATTGTATGCATTGTTACCGCTACATCGTGGCGTGCAAGTGGTTCGTGTCACGCATGTATTGTAGACCGAACAAGCAGATGCAGCCATGCATGAGTAGTTTGTGAAAAGAAAAGGCGGAAAATGTGCCCAAAATTGAATTTAAAACTGTCTCTCTCTATCGTGATTCTTAAGACAATGTTTACTTTTGTTTGTGGGTATTTTTCCTGTTGGGATGAGCGAGTCCTTTGGATAAGATTGGGGCTACTAGCCTATTTAGCGCTTGTAAAACTTCTGCCAATTATTCCCATCTTTTTTTTCGTGAGAGGCTAGCAGTGCATCAGAACCATTTTTGAGAATGGGTAAAAAACACGAATAATTCGTTTTTTGTGTTTTACTCTTCTGATATCTTTATATTGCTTCTGATGGACTTAAACCATCTTTTAAGCTTTCAATCAATGTATATTTTACAGGTCGTCGTAAATTGAGTTGTGTTATTTTTAACCTCCCGTTTTTGTTCCTTGGCATTCTTTTGATTGAAAGTAACGCGTGGACGGGTGACATTGATATGTACAAGGATGTTAAGCACATGGAGTGCCAGCAGCCATTTAATTAGTGCAGATTATTGTACTCTGCTTCTAGTCACAAAAGAACGCTTTACAAAGATTTTCTCTTTGATCTCTCATGTTCGAAGCCGCCGATTCTCTGGTTGATTTTTGTTTGGATTTGACGTATAAACATAATCGGAGGCCCAGAAGAATTCGGGGAAATATCCTCACCCGTATGCTTGCGCAGTTGTGACATGTAATATCTACGATGCATCTATAAGGATTCAATCGAGGAATATTGTTACAACTTGCAAAAAGGCTCTAAAAGTGATATCAAGTTGCAGTATAAAAGTCTCAATTTCACAATGTTCCGCATCATATTCCATTAAAAAAAATGCATGAAACGTTACTTTCAGATATTTTCCTCTCGGACAAGGAACATGAAAACGTGCCCATCTGCGCCCAAGCTATATTTTCATCTAAAAAAATATCAAATTTTGCATTCGCTTCTCCTTATTAACTAAATACTGCAACAAGCACTTAGTGAACATGGCGACAAAATTAAAAGTTCAGCAGCGAAAGCTGAAATGTATGCATGTAAAGGAATGTGTATGACCTATTATAAAATCCAGTTGAGCGTGATGCAATCGCGTATGCATCATTGAGAACAGCTGCTAGTCATGAATATTAAGTGATGGCATCTAACCTTGTTTAAAGGGATGGATGTCCATGTACTTAAACATCCTTGATATGTACAAGCAATCATTGAGTCTTGATATGTTTATATTTCATTGGCAATAGATTATGATACGTGGTAGAACAGTTGGGCAATGGCTAGGTGGCCGACTCTGAACCAGTTAAGCCGTGCAAGTCGTGTACACTTGTATGGCACAAACTGTTTGAAATTTGGGAGAGAAAGTTCCCTTTTCAGACATCACGAATATTACAGTCCTTTAATGTAAACAGAAATATGTATTATTACTTAATTATGTATTATTAGTTACTTAAGATTTTATCTTTAGTTGTATCATGGATCTATCACCTACATGATTGTATGTTTTAACTGCAGGGGAGGGGTACGCTTGGTTTATTATTACCAATCAGCCCCTACCCCCCCCCCCCCGCCCCCTCTTATGAGCACCCTCCCATCCCTCAAACCATTCCTTGGTATTAGGAGAACATGCAATAACGGAGAGCCCCCTGGGATAACGAAGACCATTCCAGCACGGACCAGACCAGCAGTCAAAATGAGGTGAATCATGACTAATCTTTTGGACAAGCGGCTTATTGTTTGTTGTTTTTGTATCTTTGTTGTTCATTTATCGTCATCGTGAAGCAGGACACATATTTCAATTGTCCATATGACAATATTGCTTCACTGTTAATACATCATTCTACCATGAACTTTCGTAATGTATTCCATGGTAAACAAATAAAAATTAAAGAGTTTCTGTCAGTGTTAGCTCATAAATTTTGATACTATAAGAAAGCGTCCAAAAAATAAATGCGCGTCATTAGATATCACAGACAGTGACAGAGAGTTTCCTTTAAAAAAGATTCCTTTCTTTGGATTGTTGCCAGGCTTTGTTACTTGGCATGCTTGGAGCAGAACAATGAATGTCGTGTTCAGTCTTGAGGCGGGTTTTCTTTCTAAAGCCAAAGTCCCTACCTTTCCTTATTTAATCTAAAAAGAATCAACCGCGACTGATCAACCAAACAAAAAAGGCATCCTTTTCCCTTAGATCGTCTTGTTGTTATTATCTAAAAGCCCGCGCAAGAGGGGACAAGCACAATTGCGTTTTCCGCCACGTTTCGTGCAGCAGCACAACAGGACAAGGTGAGTTGCTAAAGTCCTGATAATTTAGACAGATTAGCCATAGGTTAATTATCATTAATCGATCTTTTGGACGCTTATCATCCCTTTTGATGGCCGATTATGTACAAGGAGGGAGGAGGGGGAGGGGTAGATGTTTCGGTGTCAGCATGAGGCGCTTTAATTGCCCTCATCGATTTCCTTATCCCCGTGTCCTTCCGACTTGTCAGCTCCTCACCGAGTATATAACGGTCCCAAAAGAGAATCTGGAGGGGATAAGCCATCTTTTCTCCGCCACGACAATCCTTTCTGAAGTCTTAAACCTCTCTAATTCTCTATTCAATCATGTTTAATTGCACTTTACTCCTGCCTGCTTTGTTCGTATGGCTGATCTGACCCATCTTCTTCCAGCCCCACTTTTCAAGATGCGCTCTCCTTAAAGTGTTGGAATCAATACGGAGAACCTTTCAAGGAGTTAAACCTGAACTACACGCTTTTGTAGCACTCTGTTTTCTTCACACTTCGCGCTCCATTGAAAATCCCTGGCATTTCTTTAATTTGAGAGAACCAAATTGATTCAGCGTAGTGACAGGCATCTTTCATATCGATCACGGCATGACTAAACACAAAACCAGAAAACTTTACACTACCAAAAGTGTCTTTAATCCGTATCGACAAAAGTTTCTTATTTTTAGTCGGAGAGCCATCTGGAGGTTTTGTTTCGTTCCGGGGGCAAATAACCGTTATAACCACTTATCTTTGTGCTTGGCGCAAAAGAAAAGTTGCACTACTTAACAAGATAAGCATAGAAATCGACACTCCTCTTGGAAAGCACAAAGACTATTGATTTAAAGGTGAGCGGAAGCTTTTGAGAGATCCATCCATCAATTTATAACGGTCCCATTAACACAACTTGGTAATCACAAGATGAGGTAGAGTTTTTTTTTCTGAGATCGTGCTTTCGGGAGGGTCGTATAGATTTTGGTTCGTATCCAAAGGAGGGTTATCATTGTTTTGGTCTCCCTTAGGCAAGTTAGGTGAGTGTGATGACGCAGATGGGTTGGACTCGTTTCTAGGGCTAGATCTTTGGTCGCGAGGGAGCCATATGTATTCACTGTATGACACTAAAAAAAATATTTCGTTGCCACAAACGAATCATGCACAAAAATACCGATGCTATCACTCTTATGGGTATGATTATTGCTTTGATAATGCGTGGGAGCTTTATCGTCGTTTTCTGGGTATACTCTTGCGGTCAGAAGTAGTACAGGGTCGCCACCATGAAATCGAGAAAAAGCAAAATCATCATCTTGTACCGATACGGTATTGCCCATCCCACGGGCCAGAGAGAGGAAATGCATCCTTCAAAACAGCCAATCAAACACTATGCATACTTTATGAATATCATCAATAAGTTCCCACATCTGAAAATACCATCAGAATCAGCACAATAATTCTGTCAGGGTCACGTCAATTACATGTGAGGACATGTGAAATTATAATGGTATTACCAAATTATCACTTTATCCGAAAGAAAGTCCTCCTCCATTCCTCCTAGCAATCATGGCCATGAGTATGCCAACTTTCAGACTAGCTGTTCGAGGAATGGACACGGAATGCCTTCCCCAATCTACAAGATGCATTCCATGCTTCCGTAGCAAAACTCACTGTTTTAATTATAAAAAAAATACATTTAAATCTGTATAAAAAGAGAATACTAAACACATATAATTCTTAAATGTTCTTTGAATGTTTCCATGGTAAGAGTGTACTAATAAATACTATTTAGAAAATAGTAAAAAGTCCAGTAACACCATATGGTTGTATTGTGTTATAAATTGTTTTAAAAAAATCACCTCTCCTCGTTTCACTGTAATTTGCTTTCTTCACCCCAGAAGTGGATCAATAATTTATCCGAAAGAATGCAGACACATGGTGTTACCGAAAGTGTTACTACTTTCTGAATAGTAGTTATTAGTACATATAAATCTGTACAGAAATTAATTACCAATATGACAACCAGTACAGGTTGTTAACAAATAATTCAGGGGTGTCAGTGATTGGTAACAGTGTTCTTCCAAGGGGCCCAGCAAAAACAAAGAACTGATGTATCAGAGAGATAAACGAGAGATACAGGGTTACTAAATTAGAAAAATAAGTTCCCACTTATCAATGTAAAGTTATCTATTTCAAACGAATTTCACATTCGTTTGCCGCAATAAAGTCTTATTTTGACGAAAATGTGAAAAAAGCCAAACCTCCAGTGACGTCAGAAAAGTCAACATGCCATAAATGCCAACGGCGTGAACAAAATATTTTATTCACGCCGTTCAAACAATACGTCACCAATGGCATGAATGAGAACCCCAAAGCTTGTCAGAAGTTTGTCCAAATAGCAACAACTAATAGATTCAAAGTGCATTCCATCAATTGAATATGAATGGCAAGATACAGGTGAATATAATAACGCAGTCAGGGGAAAAGTTGTAAATACATTACGAAAATGGTTTATATTGACTTCCGTACACGCCATTGGCATTTAAGGCATTTTGACTTTTCTGACGTCACTGAAGGTGTACGGTTTTTTTTTTCTTCAAATTTTCGTCAAAATGCGACTTTATTGCGGCAAACAAATGTGAAATTCGTTTTCAGTGGATAATTTTACATAAATTATTGGAAACTTATTTTTCTTATTTAGTAACCCTTTAATATTACCACGAGTGTGACTGGCAACTGCTCTCAACAATACGTGATTGCGTTACGTCCAGCCTGATGTTACAAGAGTGCAGATTCCATGTCAGATTCACGCTCGTTGACAATCTAAAACTCTTTAGTATAAGTGAGAGGGCGGGTGAGAAAGTGAGAAAGAACCAATCAGACGGACGGAGAGTGAGGATAGAAGGACAGGGACTGGAAGCGAGAAAGAGAGAGAAAGAGAAAGTGTTCGTATACAGTTTGCAAACTTAAAGGGCCCCTGTCATCAAAATGTATGTTGAATTCTATTGATGCAACTTAATATGTATATAATCAAATCACTAACTGTTCAATGGAAATATGTTTCCTATGTTTTAAAATATTTTTTCTATATTTTTTCTCAGCACTGATAAGCCCCGCCTCCAAAATATCCTCCAACTCAAGATTCCCCCTGTGACATCATCAGAGGTAGAAATTAGCAGGATAATAGACATAATTTATGCACCAACTAAACATTGCAATGACTACCTGCAAGTGCTTATAATAGCATCACATAGCTAGCACATTTCTGACATAAGGAAACGATTATTCCCACATGAAAGGTTGTTAGATGGTATTATGTGAAAACATGTGATGCTCTTGTGGACAGGTGGAGGTAGTCATTGCAATGTTTAATTTGTGCATAAATTCTGCTTATTATCCTGCTAATTCTACCTTTGATGATGTCACATCTTGAGTTGGAGGATATTTTGGAGGCGGGGCTTATCAGTGCTGAGAAAAAAAAATATTTTAAAATATAGGACACATATCTCCATTGAACAGTTAGTGATTTTGTAATGTACATATTATGTTGCATAAACATAAGTCTACATACATTTTGATGACAGGGGACCTTTAACATCATCAGCAGATCGAAGGTTCGAGACCTGTCTCAAACACTTCACTATTGTAGTACGTTTTACCGCCCTTTGAGAAATATTGGGTAAAAACTTCTCGAGCACGAGAAAAGTGTGCCGTGCATGCACCTGGCGAGTGTAGCTTATTTTGCCAAATATTCGTTTTATATATATGTACATATTCATATATATATGCACGCCTTTCAAATATGACACTATTAATGGTAACCCCAAAGCGTATTCTAGATTTGTCCGACTGGAAACATCTGATAGATTAAGAGGCATTCCACCCACTGAAATCGAATCACTCGATACCATGTATACATGTTAATGTAGCACGCGTTTCTGAGCAGTAAAGGGGAAGATTTTGAAAACATCACGTAAATTGGTTAATTGGTTTATTGGTTAATATCTCGCCGGATAAGGTGGGGGTTTTTAATCGAAGATGAACGAAACACACGAGTGGAAGCTTTTGTTTATCACACCTACCGTTCCTTATATGCCAGTTTCATTTGTTAAGCACACTTGTTTCACAGATGATATTAACAATCCCAAGGCTAGCCGACGTTCGCTCACCAAATCTGAGAAATATCACAAATTTGTTATGTTTTTCATCATGAAGTTTACAGAATTTATGAAAGTTTCATGTCTTTAGAATCTTGTCACTCGAGCAACCGATGTTGACGTAATTAGATGAGTTCAGTTTTAAAGTCCAAAAATTATTAAGATTAACGCCAAATTGTTTTTTCTAATGAAATATTTTTGACAAATCTATGTTGTATGATCTTCTTCAAAAAAATTACAGCTTCATTGTCAATAGTCATTATAGTCTCAAATGAATGAAATGAACCATGTCATTAATAATTAAGAGTCTTTCAGTTTCGGGGGGGGGGGGGACCTTGAAGTGTGTGGTAGAATTTCCCGGTTATGTCCAGCGATGTGACGTTGCCTGATAATCGTACTGTTGCCACAACCAAGCCAGATTTCCCCAGGCTATTTTCCGAAGTGTATCGACCCACTTCGAGTGTGGAGTATGACGCAAACTGTGTAGGTTCGACCGCGGCAGTAAAGCCACCATTGCAGTGTTGCGTGATGTATACGTGATAACTTATAAATCAAGATGATAATACTGATAAATACAACGATGATTAACATAAATATACGCCTTTCCTAGGTATAGATATATATAGCAATAACATAATTCACGTACACTTTGGATAAGCGAACCCAAATATATGGAAGATAAAATACTAGAAAGAAGAAGAAATGGAAGGACATGGAAAGAAATGATGACGGTCAAAGAGGGACAGAACATAAGGAGGCAGACAGCGAGAATGTGACAGGACGAAAATTGTATAGACAATTGATAAAATTGAGTATGAAAATATGCAAACAATATAGATACACGGGGAGGAGGAGGAGAAGGAGAACTGAAAATAGGTCAAGGAAAGCCGTCTGCATTGTAAGCAGCATCTCCCCTCCTTTAGAGTACCGAAGTGTAACGTCATATGAGCATGATATCAAGTCAACTGGTTCTAAATTATGTAGGTGGAGTAAATATCAGTCGTCACAGCGCCGGGAGACCCTCACTGAGAGTGCCCAACACGACCCCGATAGGCAATGTCGGACCAGTGAAATTCTCCCTTGATCGATGTTGTTTGGAACCAGAAACCTGCATAACAATGGACATGAGACCACTTCAATACTCCTTAACATGTATCAGTTTACCGGCTGCCATGTTACAAGAATTATGTCAACACCCATACCAAATTTTTCATTATAAACATATATAAAATAAAGAGTTAAAGGGTCCCTGTAATCAAAATGCATGTTGACTTATGTTGATTCAACTTAATATGCATATCACAAAATCAGTAACGGCTAAATGGAAATATGTGTCCTTTATTTTAAAATAATTTTTCTATATTTTTTCTCAGCACTGATAAACCCCGCCTCCAAAATATCCTCCAACTCAAGATTCTTGTTGTGACATCATCACAGGTATAAATTAGCAAGATAATATCCATAATTTATGCACAAACTAAACATTGCAATGACTACCTGCAAGTGTTTATAATGTCATCGCATGTTTATACAATGTATTTTCCCCCTTGGCATAGCTAGCACCTTTCTGACATAAGGAAACGATTATTCCCACATGAAAGGTTGTTAGGTTGCATTGTGTGAAGACATGTGATGCTTTTGTGGGCAGGTTGGGGTAGTCATTGCAATGTGTAATTTGTGCATAATTCTGTCTATTATCCTGCTAATTTTTTAACTTTGATGACGTCACAACAAGAATCTTGAGTTGGAGGAAATTTTTGGAGGCGGGGCTTATCAGTGCTGAGAAAAATATAGAAAAAATTATTTTAAAATATAGGACACATAATTCCATTAAACAGTTTGTGATTTTGTTAAATACATGTTAAGTTGCATCAACAGACGTCAACATACATTTTGATTACAGGGGACCTTTAATGTTGATACGCCATTTGCGTTATATATATTCACATTTTATTCACGTCGTTCAAATAATTCGTTCCTAATGGTAACCCGAAAGCTTGTCCGATATGTGTCTACTTAGCAACAACTAATAGATTCAGAATGCATTCCACAAATTATTGAAACCGAATCAGTAGATACAGGTGAATGTCATAACACGCTATTTCGTAGTTAGGGGAAGAGTTACGAATACATTACGAAAACGGCTTATTGTAATGTATGTACCATTGCGAACTATTTATGTACTAATACTGTCTCGGTGTCTGCCTTAGTACCAGGCATTCGTGTCTTTGCTTGGAGCAACATTGACAGATGTTTCAATAAAAACGCATCTACTCTAAAACTCTGATGAAAACTCCCGTCCCATTTAATTTCATTAGTTCTGCATGGCTTGCATCGTGTTTATGGTATAGCTATTGGCATGGTTCCTTTGACTATGATACATTGTTTGCAGTCGGTACTACAATGGCGTTCTTGCTAGTCACTAAGATCTCCCACGGACCAGCTTTAATAGACTGTTTTTGTTATGTATGCAGCGTTTATTCACGTTGTTCAAACAATACGTTTCTAATGGTAACCCCATAGCTTGCCAGAGGTCTGTCCAAGTGGTGACAACTAATAGATTCAGAGTACGTTCCATCCATAGAAACTGCATCACGATACAGGTGAATTTAATAACACATCACTACGCAATTAGGGAGGAGTTGTGAATATATTATGAAAACGGTTTATTCAAGGAAGAATTTATCAATGTAACTTCTTAGTAATACTGGCAATGTTTTAGGATTAACAAACTATGATTATTAAACAATAATTTGTATCCATTTTAGTAAGCAGATTGTGTTATTTCGATGTCACTACCGATTCTATGGTTTTATGCTTACCCACTTTGTGATTCAGTTTCAAGGGTGGAATGCACTCTGATGCTACTCGGACAAACCTCAGACAAACTTTAGAGTTACCATTGGTAACATATTGTCTGAACGACGTGCATATCATTTGAATACATAACGAAAATAGTATATTATCATGCGTGCCCGGAAATTTTAAGATGGGCCACAAAAACATGCGTCAGTGGAAACGAAAAGATGACAATCAAATTTAGGGTTCAATCATGAGGGCCATTCTCATTACAAAAATTTTTCAAGCATAGCTGGATGCATGCCAAACATTTTAACAAACCCCTGATCCGTAACAATGAACCAATTACATATTGGTTCATATTTCCAGGAAGGTGTTAGAACTGGAGTCGACACGAAGAATAATTTGTTCCTACACCAGTCGCGATCATTGATAGCACAATAAAATATTTGACGCATTTGGTTCTTTGACCCAGTGACGACCGCCGCCAAATATGCAAGACAAGTTTTGGGTGCATTTAGAGGAATATAATTCTGCATGCGTAGAAGATTTCAGAACTACTTCATGTACTGAAGTGCATGTGCAGTAGTAGTGCATCTTATAATGATACAATTCTGTGAATTTCAGATTATATTGTTGCTTTGTTTCTGTGATAAAAGGAGAATACTGTAGAAAACATGTCAGAGAAATGCCTCCATATCGTACATTGGACAATCATATTTCCTTAAAAATATCTTGTAAATCGTTTATTGAGTGTTTCACCTTCCATGGAAACAACCTCAATTTCGTGTCCGGAGGTGTCCGAAAAAGTTACAAACCAAATTCTTTCTACAATTTTATCAAAATTTTCATTCGCTCACCCCAAAAACTAATTCACAGTGTGTGTAAAAAGATCAGCTATGAACTTCCAGCGAAGGCTGAACGGTTGACATACTTCTTAAAACAGATTTTTAAAATGTGATGTATTCTCATTATTGTTTCGAAATGGTGTTACCATTTGCTTTAGTACCTCTATAACACGGTTGTTCTTAAATTATTGTATTGAGACCGGGATGTGGCGTTACATAAGCATGTCGCCAAATAACTATTATGGGCATAGTGGTAATCATATTGGTGTTTTTCATTAAGAGTGCCTGATTCTAGCCCGTTGGACAATGTCGGACCAGCAAACTTCTCGCCTGAATTCCGTTAAGAAGCAGTCGCATACATGCATGACAATGGTTGATATATAGGTCAGGACTCCACTACAGTACACTTTGGATTGGTAGGCCTAGATCAAGCACGGGCGATCACATCATCTCGCACTTGATATCCTCGGAAGGTTTTCTTTCCGATTTGTGTCATTATACAATTTTAGCATCAATATCAATATCGGAACTATGGGACAAAGCACCTGTATCTGGGATAAAGACATCTGATTCAAGCGTTCGTGCAGTTTAAAGTGTCAGTACGTCATTGACTAATTTCGAAGAAAGGTGAGAATAGACTCTCGCTGTTCGCTGGACACGAGCCAACGATCGCCCAACCTTCGGCATCCATTAGGGGCGGGGCTAGGCTAAAACGGTCCCGCGTCGATTCCCGCACCGACCGGTACCGCCGCATAGTGTTCAATGCTGTGCAGTGTTCCAGTGGGATTAGCTTCGGTCGACTTGCCCGAGCAATGGACCAACCACTAAGTGGTTCACGCTTGACTAGATCACGCCAGTGATGCAATCCCGCAGAGGCCTACTTTCACTCACTCGAGGGACCTCCGGACACAAACGGGGTCCATAGCTATGCGAGGACACACCGACAGAAGCACCAAGGGATAAGGAGGAGGGAACAACTATCTGTGGCTGATGAGGAAAAACGCCACTTACGATTCTCTCCGATGTTACAAAGAGCACTGGATATCTTTGCCCAGGAGTACAACGATTGACATACGTCTCAAGGAAACAATAACACTATCTACAGATTCTGTTTTAATGGACGATCAATCTATGTTGATATTCATTTAGCTCTTTGACTAGGCACATTTTCAAAGGAACGAAGGGAGGCCGTCTGTGTTTGCATCATTTGTTGAATGAACCTCATTGAATTTGAAGAGATTCTTGTGATACACCTCTGTTTCTTTCCGAGGGATTCTTGAAGAACAACAAGACTGGCCGAGTTCATTTGAAGGTCTCTTTCATCTCCAATGCCAAAGGCATTGCGCTTTGATTTAAGCGTGGCAGAAGAAAGGCAAAGAAAAATGACACATAAAGGTGAGTTCTTAACCCTTTAAATGCCACTGACGCGTTTTAGTACTATTAGTTGGCACACAGGGCTGCATTATGTCAGGTATACGAGGGCTTATACTGATATCTATGCACAAATACTCCTACTCACGATAAAAATTAGGGCGAGGACATGTTAAGTGATATCCTTTCGTGCCTCTTTATTCCACAATATTAATGATAATCCTAGCCTGAAGGATGGATTTATCCTAATCCCTGCAGAGATGATTAACATTAATCAGCTATGGAATATTGTCTCAATTTCAACAACGCATATATGGTAAAGACACGCGTGCAATTACTACCTGAGAATTATTCATCTTCTTCCCCAACAATTTAGTAAATTATTATATCCTTGGAAAGTTGTCCCCGATATGGGCTTCAGCACGTAAACAATATCATGCTCTTCAAAAGGACATGCATTTGCATGATCACGTCAATACTAGGGACAAGGCGAAAACACAAATATAGTAGTCCAATCCTACTTGATATGTACATTTTTAAGAAAGCACTTCGTCTGCAGCTTACTATAATACGTCATTCCTAACGCAACAGCGTCATGACGTGATTATGAGTGCAAATGGAAGAAATCATTTTGAACTGCATATTGTATGTGCAGTTAATAAAGAAACTTGCACAATATTTTGAGCTTCCATGCATTCCTTAAATTCACTCTTCAGTTTTAACAAATAATAGAACTAAATGTTAATAATAGAACTTAATGGGTTTCATGAAAAGCTTTACAAATCTGAAGTAGTGATTCACGACCTCAAGAGTTGAATTCAGCCATTTTTCTGGCTTTCCTGAAAGATGTATGGTCTTTGTAATCAATTTAGCGATGAATTTTGCCATTCCTAAGTTTAGGGACATTTATTCGGGAATGCTACTTATTGAAGAAATCTTCTTTTTAAGCGATGATTTGTTCTTTTTCCGCATTTTTGTATTAAATTTTGCGGATAGATATCATCCAAGTTTTTTGTAATATTCAAAATAGCATGCGCCCTTGATTATTGTCCACTTACACACGTATACACATTGATTGAATTAACGTATAGACCCATCAACTTATTTCGTAGAAAAAAACATCCATTGCCGTGACTACATTTTCAGCGGAGATCATCTGAAGCCATAAGACACTTTCAGTTTAATGTAAGATAGATTTAAGGTGCGAAATATACCATTCACAGAATTTAATGGCGATCCGAATGAAATGCAAAAATGTTATTCTCATTAATTTGTTCAAGTCTGTGAATTAAAGAACTCGATATACGTGTAGCGTTTAGCGTCAAATAAAATGTTTCATCTTAAGCTCCTCTTAATGTGCTTTTTATTTTTCCTGCTCATAAATCTTCTAGGGTTTCCTCTATTGGTAATTCATCTTATTCTTCCTGTTTCTTCCTCTCCAGTCTCATTTTGATATATCCGCGCCTCCTTTGATTTGTTTCCCCATTATTTCTCCTCTTCTTTCTCTGCCTCTTTCTCTCCTTTTCATCCTATCTTATACCTCCGTGCTCACCCCTCCACCCCCCTCCGCACCTCGCCTCCCTTGTTACACTCTCGTCTTTATTTTCAACTTAATTTGTTGTGTGCGTACGAGTGGCCTTGCCGTTGGCTGTCAAGGAATCATTCTCGTTTAGCTATTGTTCTTCCTTTTTAACAACCAACGCAAGGCATGTCGTTGTTTATGGCAAACTCGCTCAACATCTTTCTTTCGTTCCTAGAAGGTGTACTTAACTCGACCCGGAGAACAAAAGAAGTCGCCAAAATGTTTGCCAACTGCACATGTCTCCTCAAAAGGAAATGAGATACGAACAAAGAACAGTGACAAATAGCATTGTTCACATTCTTCGCCAAAGTCCGTTCATTTTCCCTTTCATGTTTAAGAAGCGTAATGCTAAAGCAAGAATTAGACACACGACGCTTTTATTAGAGATCCAGTGAAAGTGAGTAATGCTTAGTACGGTCAGTGTGAAGCGGTTAAACACAGGCATGCGCCTTACATTCTCTGAACGATACTAAGCTCACACAAACTTAATCAATGTACGGAGTATGGAAAATGGGTTCCACAAATCTGTAAAGTTCAACCTAATAATAGACGTGTATCTCTGAGCAAAGCAACGATGTGGGTGACGGTTATTAAATTCCACAGAATTACGGATTATTATAATCATTACTTTATAAACAAATTTGTTTTTTTATTTCAAATATCTGTAATAAAAACTAACCCAAATTTCGATCTGTATTTACATCAAGATGTGTATGTGAGATTTAACAAGTTGTTTAGAATACGGGACATTTATCTCGGATATGCAGCATTATACACAGACCTCGATCTCTCATGGATGTTACATATTCATTGAATAAATTTGCTTTTCATAAATTTTTCAATTTGTGAAAAAATCAGGACCAAAGAAATTGTGCATCAGTGCTCATTGTGTATCACACATATCAACCAATAAGGATTTACCAGGAGCATCGTGAATGATTAATGACACTGTGATAGCAGTGTTAGTGGATTGACAGGTGTGAGAAACAATGGGCAATATTGTGTTCTAAATCAATTATACACAAAAATGTGTTGTTCCTAATACTTAAAAAAAACACCTGAAAAATAAATTAGGTGTTCAACGGATTGTTATGAGAAAATTCTATAATTTCCAAACGGGTTCCCAAAAAATTACATCCTGCGACTTAACGATGTGTGTATTCAGCTAAAATAAAGTTGTACATTTTTTTGTTGTGATTTTTCAAGTGTCAAAGGACAAAATTCTGCTCTATTACGTAAGTTGTGAGCTGCATAATTAATGGTGTACTAGTTATCATCCAATGACCACAAAGATCCAAGCTTATCTATTTCAATTTCTTTGTCACAGTACACTATACAGTGCGGATGGATGAGTTAATGCCAACTTGAAAACAAAATAAATATTGATTGCTCTTCAGCTCTCCATGGCCGTGTATTATTGGAAGATGTTTGAAAAATATGGAATGAAACCTGGGTTGTTGTATTTTTAATTTACTCTTCTGTACAATAAATGTGTAAACCAACGTGCGAAAATTAAGAAGATGTACCTAACCATGCGTCGCTCTTCTGTAATTCTTTTCATGGATTTACGTGTGTAGCTGAAGCACAATATGACCTGAAATGTTAGCGCTTTATCTGTTAGATAGAAACAACAGCTAATTATTAGCATTTCTCGGTCGTTGTCAAATATAATCTGCCTCTTCAGCGGAGTTGTGCGAGGCTGAGAAATGTGGGTCGGGAGAGAATGAAGACGAATACTGATCGTTCGCTGGCTCAAGAAAATGTCGGTCGAAAAAAATAGATCTTAGCCATCCTCAGAAACTAATCAACAATTTCCCCGACATCCAATTAGCATCAATATAAATATCCACTAAAAGAAAAATAGGAACAGTACAAACTACAAGATGAATGAGGCTTATTTTGTTTTGAGCATTTGGGGTGAACAAAGGTAAACCTGCAACTGGAGATAAAAAAAAACGGTTGACATTTGAGGAGTCGTATTTGTATGCATTTCGACGAAAAAAAGGTGAATCAGTATGGAATCTTGTGTCAATTGAGAATGGAGAGGTGCAGGGGAATTCAGATTTGATAACTATCATGTGTACGAATACATTGAAAGTATCTACGACATTCCTGTGACCATGAGAGATTATTTTTGTTGATTTCGAATGCGGGACCGAAAACAAAAATAGTTGGTTTCATGGTAAAGTGGCGTCTTAGTCTATTTTCTGGATTTGTGAATGTTCCATGAACTATAAATGAATATGGGATAAACAAAATATTGTGGTTTCTCTTTATTTCTTGTCGGCGCTTACTCCTTTCATTTTCTCTCATTTCTCCCCGCCCCCATCTGTCTTTCTCTCTCTCTTTCTCTCTCTCTCTCTCTCTCTCTCTCTCTCTCTCTCTCTCTCTCTCTCTATCTATCTATCTCTCTTTGTCCACCACTTTCCACCACCCTTTACAGGTCAAGGAGGTATAAATCAACTGGGGGGAATGTTCGCCAATGGCAGGCCCCTCCCCATTCACATACGTCATCGCATCTTGGAGCTCGCTCATCTGGGGCTCCGCCCCTGCGACATATCTCGCCAACTTCTTGTTTCACACGGCTGTGTCAGCAAAATCTTAAGCAGGTTGGTCCCGATAAAATAAACATTAGTCCTCTGTACTAAAAAGAAACATAGCAAGGTGCACTGCATTTCAAGAACATGTTGAAGGGTTACTAAATTAGAAAAATAAGTTCCCACTAATCTATTTAAAACTATCCACGAAAAACAAATTTCACATTCGTTTGCCTCAATAAAGTCTCATTTCTACGAAAATTTGAAAAAAAAACCCGCACGCCTCTAGTGACGTATGAGAAGTCAAAAGACCATTTTCGTAATGTATTCACAACTTTCCCCCTAACTGCGTAGTAACGCGTGATTGCATTCACCTGTAACTTGTCATTCAGATTCAATGGGTGGAATGCACTTTGAATCTATTAGTTGTTGCTACTCAGACAAACCTCGGACAAGCTTTGGGGTTCCCATTGGTAACGTATTGTTTGAATGGTGTGAATAAAACATTTTATTTACGCCGTTGGAATTTATGGAATTTTGACTTCTCATACGTCACTGGAAGCGTGCGTTTTTTCAAATTTTCGTCAAATGAGACTTTATTGCGGCAAACAATGTGAAATTTGTTTTTACTGGATAATTTTACATAGATTAGTGGGCATTTATTTATATAAGTTAGTAACCCTTTAAACTTTGGTAAGGATTATACCTGTACATACTATGCACATGTTTTGTGTGTTACGTGGACCACATTTAGAAAGGGACACTTTGACATTTTGCCCGTGTAAAAAAAAATAGCATGTTCATAATGAACCTTCACCTGTCAACACTCATTCCTGCCTGCTTCAGTTATAACATATTTGAGGATAGATTATTAATTCAGTCCATGTGCGGTGTAGCTTTCTCTGAAGCGTACATGCAGCATTCCGGTGTTTTAAACAATACGCTGTGTATATAATCAAGGATGTTTAAGCATGGACCTATCATGGATGGACTGCTCTCGGATAGACTTCCTTTGATCTATGATGACCGCCGCCTCATAAAAAAATCAAGACATTCAGGTGTTTTAAACAATACGCTGTGTATCGAATTAGGCAATGCATTCCTCTAAATAACATCAGATAATCTGGTTTGAGAAGTATGTCAATCGTCCAGCCTTCGCTGTGAGTTCATAGCTGATCTTGATACACGAACCGTGACTTAGTTTGGGGTAATCGAAGGGAAATTTTGATAAATCTATGACAAGAATTTGGTCCGTAATTTTTTTCGGACACCACCGGACACGAAACTGAGGCTGGTTCCGTGAAGGGTAAAACACTTAAACGATTTACAAGATATTTGTAAGGGAATATGATTGACCAATGTGTGATATGGAGGCATTTCCCTGACATGTTTTCTGCAATATCCTCCACTTATCACAAAAACAAAACAACAATATGATTTGAGACTCATTATAAGACGTACCACTACTGCACATGCAATTTAGTACATGAAGTGGTTCTGAAATCTTCTGCGCATACAAAATCCTCAAAATACATCCCAAGTTTGTCTTGCCTGTTTGGCGTGACTGGATCAAATAGCCAAACGCGTAAAATATTCTATTGTCCTATCAATGAATGCGACTGGTGTAGGAATAAATCACTATTCGTGCGGACCTCAGTTCTGACACCTTCCCGGTTGTAGTTACTACGTCTACGGTCCTGGTAAATCTCGTCAACAGGTGAAGAAGGCAGATCGTACAATAAGCACGTCTGAGATGGTATATCCAGTGAGGGATCTGTCCCACCTCTCTGGTATATCCATGTATAATCCCAATGCATCTGATGCGGTTTCTTGCACACAAATTGGGACATTCTGCACAAAGCTTCACGAATCGTTTGAAAACTTGCATTATGTTGATTATATCACTGCAACGGCTAATGCACCTTTCTATTTATAGATGTTATACTATAACTATGTTACGAACAATTTACTGATACGACAAAATTTCCAAATCGCTTTAAAAGTAGCATGTTAGATAACGATGCTTTTTGATGTGCAGCTCATCAGTTTATCACGCAGATATGAACAAACTACAAGATAGTTGATAGTATTTAAAGTTGTATAAATAGTTGGTTCTTCTTGTAATTTGTTTATATCTGCGTGATAACCTGATGAGCAACAGATCGAAAAGCTGAAATAACGATGTTACTTGCAATTGATATTAAGTTACGATGATATTCACGTCGAGCTATAATTGCTTCTTCGCCCAAGAGATCCCAAAAGAATGAAGACAATGACATGTTGACATGTTGCGATCCCTTCCCTTACGTATGAAAATGTCAATCCAACGTGGCCTATTAAACTTTAAAAAGATAGGAATAAATACATTTAAAAGTGAATGAATCTCTCTCGTGATTCCGACACCCTCACTCTTCTACCCAAACCTACCCTACCAGATTCGCCGAGACCGGTTCGATCCTACCGGGTGCCATCGGGGGTAGCAAGCCACGCGTGTCCACCCCAGCGGTGGTTACCCGCATCGCGCACTATAAACAAGAGAACTCGTCCATGTTCGCCTGGGAGATTCGGGAGCGGTTGATGCTGGACGGTATCTGCAGCAAGGACTCGCTGCCCAGCGTCAGCTCCATCAACCGCATCCTCAGGAACTGTACCTCCGAGCCGAACGACGGCGAAGGTAATGACGATGAAGAACGGATAGAGAACGAAAGCTGGACACTTATCGTACAATTCTCCATATCGCATATAAAGCAAAGTCGTCACATACGGCACCGCGCAGCGACATCCGGATTATTTTTGTTTGCAGTCTTGTCTTTTTCCGGTCTCAAACACTAGCGTACTAGACCGGAAGCGGACTTGACTGCAAGTAAGATCGAACGTAGCTGCGCGGTGCATCATGGGACGACGTTTTCTTATATGCGGTGTGGAGATTTCCACACATGCATTCATTGGAGCGTTTTCTGTTTCTCCATATGCCTCTTTTTAAGTGATATTTTCGGCCCCGCTTTATCATCATCCTCTAGTATTCACCTGTATTTGTTTCATTCTTTCACTCACCCTCCTCATTATCCGTGACTGGGCACAGTGGCAGAGGAAGAGAGACAGAGCGATATGAATATATCATGGCGATGTAGATCATGTAGATAAAATACTCAATCACATGCAAACTGACGAGACACACTAGATGATACCTCACTTGACGTATGACAAGAGATTGGCACTTAGAGGTTGAAACATATTACTTACTTGATATGATATATGCCAAAAACTAGTATTGAGTTTCACACAATTCATTATTTAAGCTAAGAAAAAATGTCATACAACGCGTCATATGTGGAATAAAAATATTCGCATTTAAGTGCTTTAGTGCTTTTTAACTGATGGCATTATATAGCTGTAATATGTTTACCGCTTTCTTGTTAGATATGACCAACGAAGGACATCTGCAAAGTAATCCAGGCTCTCCCATCAAGCTTGAAATCACCGACAGCTCGTCTCCGACGTCGTACAAAAGACTCGACGAAAATCACAATCTACGGATGACGTCAGCCGTCATCTCCCCACCCCCGTCGTTATCGTCAGCGTCGTCGTCATCTCCCCCGTCGAGGCGGTCCTCTTTCGCAGTCGACGACATCCTGGGTCTGCGAGGCGCCGAAACGACGAAACGGCCGCGGGAGGAGGACACGGACAAGGAGAAGAACGCTTCGGACCAGCCAGGTTAGTAGCAGCGGTGGGATCTATAAATATGTTCCCTCATAAAACTAGTAGGATTGATAGTATTGATCGGTTAATATACTTTCCTGCTGTGGACCAGAAATGGGTAAAACCTATTGGGAGTATGAAACACAATAGCGGGAGCTTTCCGAAGAACTCTGACAACAGCAAACAAGAAGTAAGATATAGAAATCATCTCTCCATTCCTTTTTTTCCTTTTTTCAAAATAATGTCAGACAATTGTCACGAAAGGACATACTTCTGTTAAAGTATGTTGATATCCTTTAATCAGGGAAACATTCGGTGCATGTAAAAAAAACAATAAATAACAGATTATCAATATTTTCGTAATGTGGAAGCCCAAGGAAGCAAGAAAGGTGTCTTTAGCTCCTAGATACCTACTCAAGTCGCGTTTTGCATTATAATATTTTAACGATTGTTGAATGAAGATGATATTGTACAACAATAACAAATCGTGTTACCTTTAATGAAGAACTTTAGCGTTACCATCCAAACAGTTTGGGAGTGGGAGCAGATGAAAATCGTGGGCGGTTTCTGTGTCCTTGAAATCTGGTCCGTCGGCACATGAAAGAGACTCCACCCGACGGCAATTTGATGGAGCATTTTGCTTGTTCTCACCCCTTAATCGAACACGATCAATATCTGGATTGTCAGAATGAAGCGTGCAGACAGACAAATATATGTTTATCGCATTTTATTTCGTTATATTCAACCATCGCCTAGACATAATCCACTCCTAATACTCCTCCCTCAAACAGTCAAAATGCATTCATAACATACCCCTCCCAACAATTCCAACAATACCACGCAATCAACACACACTGCCAATTTAGAGGACATCACAGGGAGACCGCTAATTAAATGTTCAAATCTCTTTCCCCCTCGAAAAAGCCAATACGGGACCAGACAATACCCCGCTGAGCACCCGTCTGTGTAATTCGAACATACTGTTTCCCGAATCGATGGGGTATAATTACGAGTCACTCTAAAACGATTAGGTGGCCCAATGAGTTCTGTGGTTCAGATAATGAATGTGAGATGGGGCCAAAATTAAATTGATTTATACCTCTCCGCATCAAGAGTGTTATTGCAATCTTAACTTCGTGCATAATATTGCAATGCTATTCAGTTTATCTCTGCAAATGAGCCTTCAAACGACATTTTGCTCACTACAATGCACCTAGATCATGTAATGTGTTGTTAACCTTAACGACAAATACCAGAACTCTTAAGAGAAATGCGTATTTGAAGAAAAAGTTTCAGCAAAATGATCAGACTGGGAATATTTTTCAAAGGAAAATGCGTTTTGCTTATAGCTCATGTGATTGTCTTTATCCTGTGGATACATTTGTCTCATGAATTGTTATACAATTATGATTCTCTCATAAGAAATATGTGATTAACTTTTATCCTGATTTTTAAAATATTTGTGTCCATAGCTAAATGGAAGAGTTGAAATACAGTATTATACTAGCAGCAACCATTAAATGTTAAAAGTGCAAGAAAGAATAAGCTACTGTTAGTTCCATGAATATTATTTTATATCCCGGTGATTGGGTAGCTTGTATATCGGAAATCTGGTCAACATACATAAGTATAAATAATTTGATATGGGAGGCATCTTATGTATCATACACATCAATACCAGAACAGCAAATGCGATGATAATAAATACCAATAGCAACCTGCCAATAAATATCATTCTGTCATTCTTAGACCAAACATTTGTGTGATATTAAGTGGAATCCGCAAACATAAAACATGGTTGATGTTAACGAGACACGAAATCAAACCATTTCTACTTCTGATACCTTGTTAATGCACATTGTTAATGATGTTTCCAAATACAATGTTAGCTGGGCAAAGTGGTGAACCTTACAAATAAAGAAATTATCATTCGCACGGTTGTATCATAAGCATTCTTCCTCTTTAATCCGAAAATTGGGTAACGTTGCGAAAATATGTTTGTTCTACAAAAATGCATTTTTTGGTCATATGCTTCAATTTTTAAGCTGTCATAAAACAAAGTTTGTAATTAAAAGCAATTTCGTACACCCGTAATGCATAATCAATCAATGTGGTCAGCTTAATACATTTGAACGCTGGACTCCAGATCGAAAGATGTAGAACTACAGGAAGGCTTAGAAGAGCAGCGAATGTCTGCAGAGCTGGTTCCTGTAATTGCAGTGGACAGTGGTAGATACCCAATTAAATTGACGGAAAATAAAAAACCATTAGATAAATCCTTCGGAAGTTATTACCGGTAATTTGCCGACTTTATGGGATTCAATTTAAAGTCTGTAAAGGGGAAAAACCGCTCAGTAATAGCGCTCGTTGTTTATTTGCATGAATAAATGTTTCGTTGCGCCATCCCCGAGTGATATCGCTCAATCGATAGTAATCAATTGGTTAAAAAGCCTTCCATGACGGCGCTCACTTTGTGTTCTATCGATTAGCCACGAAATTACTGCCTGTGTAATATTTACTTTTTCGATTTGCCGCCCAACAAAAGAGCTTCAATCCATATTCTCGCTCTCTTTCTATCTATTACTCTCTCTACCTCTATCCTTCTCTACATATTTAGATTTCTCTACCCCTCTCACACACACGTACACACACACACTCACACATTTATCTTCTTTACTCACTCATTCTATCTCTCATCTCCCTTTGTGAGCTTAGCCATGTTCAGCTCTCAACACATACAGTATCCATGACAATTAAGCATGTTTTAAAGCACGGGTAGAATGACAGAGGTGCTTACGATACGAACAACTGACTGTTGTTTGGAGGTCCTCAGGGGGAGGGAGGGAAGAGCCATTTTCCCAAGATCGTTTTATCATGGCCATGGTGTACAATAACCGAGAGTCATTAGTGGCACAACGCCCAAATAGGCCGTCACACTCCTTGGTCACATATCGATCATCATCACAACCAGCATTCACAGCCCCTTTTCATCGCCTTTTACGACATTGCGTTTCGTATAAAAGTCGTTTAACAATGATGTGTTTTCCTTCAAGGTTGATCAAGGCGAGGTCCCAAAATTCTAAGACTGCCTGTAATTATCTACTTATGATATCGGATGGTAATCGCTCCATTGAATAATTACCATCGTCCAAAGCTGAGCACAGCAATTGGGGCTTTGTTTTTTGGACCTTGAGACTAGCCGTTCGATACGCTTTTCTATCTCGTTCACTTTGTCTTTATTCATCTCACCTTAATGATCTGGTAATTAATTATTCCTCTTACGTAGATCTAAAGAGAACCCGCCAAACCTCGCCGACCGCCAGCCCGCCTGGGTATGCAGAGAGATGCACAGAGCGCCCTCCATCGGGCACACTCTCCCAGAGTCATCCATCCGCCATGGTCAAGGTATACACTAATGAACATGATTATCAAAAGCAAATTTGAAACGTATTTAACAATATATTCAGATCTTGCTTCCAAACTGTGCTGGCTCCAATTATCATCAAAAGTGAACTATTTGGATAAGCATATTAGTCAACTGTTGTTGAGTAGAAAACTTTAAGCTATCACTAGACACATGATTACCAACATTGCTCGTTCTATTTGTTCTTCTATCCGTATAAGTAAATAATAGGAACATATTTTTTCTTCGGAAAATGAATGGAGACTCGTTTAGACAAAGTATTTCAGGTAAGGATGCTTTGGTTCAAAGGAACTAGTGACCAGAGTCATGCACTCTCAATCGGGATGCTACTCCACACCGAGAATGATAAAATACACTTACTAAACAAGAAGGATCATGGAGTGAGCACGTAGTCTTAATCGTTCAATAGAATCTGATTCATATATGTTTATCTCTACAGCATTATGCTGAAAAGAAGATGGATCTAAATGAAAATACTTCGCATATGCATTAGGTATTTGCCATTTCAAAATACCATTTGATACTAAATTACTACATATGTATCTTCCATTACAGCGTTGCAAAACGTTGTTACACTGAGGATTCTTTCTAAGCATTCGTTATTCTTATCTGGTGGAGCCAAGCTTTTAATTGACGATACTATTTTCGTTCTTTGAGATCGAATTCAGCCTGAAGCCGACAATGTGCCATAAAATGTGCTATAGGCTAGCTCGTCATATCTCTTGTTAAAAATGAAACATTGAGAGAATCCAAAGTATCGTCGAAGCTTGGTGGTGGTCGGCCCCAGACTATTGATTAATCCATTAAAAAGACATTCCAAGGTAAATACTAATGATAATCAGTCCCATACCGTTCCGCCCAACCTCTCGCTACATAAACATGTAAATCCAACCATGGCCGAAGTCAAACTCGATATGGTGACCTTCTGTTGGTGGACAAAGCAAGAACGGAACAATCCTGAACAAATGCTGTAATCCTTAACGGGTGGGTTGATGATTGCAAACTGTTTTTGAAAGGTATTTGTCTAGTTATTTTTTTTGTGCATTAGGCCCGCCTAACTACATGTATAGTGAACTTAATAAAAGAAGGTTCCGAATACTCTATGATCTCCTCCTAAAATCCTCAAGAGTTGTAAGTTGTACAGCCCACGATGTTCGTAAATCTATTCCTAGCCAGGGTTTGTCCTCAATTTGTCAGTGAACATAATAATTGTTCGTTTAATGGTCGGTATACAATATGTAGGTATTGTGGTCATGATGGTATAGGGCTTGCGAATTGTGACTGGTTATTCAAACCAAAAGACTGCAGGATCAACCGTTGCCATACCATGTGTTGTGTCCTTCAGCATGATACATCATTCGTATTGCTGCTCTCCATTTAGGAGTATGAACCGCATGAATGTGTAACTAATAGGTTATTATTAACTAATAGGTTGTTGTGGATGAGTATGTGCTTAATGATCCAAACGTCGGTAGTTATTCTCGGACAAGGAATATCTCCGCGGAGTCGAGATCTTGCCCGGAATTTGTGTTCCTGTATTCTATGACAAGGGCTATGATGCTATGATTGTAACATCACTCTCAATCATGACAATTGAGCGCACTGACTGCTATGAACCATTTCAGAAAATTGTGTAAACTAGAACAAGCTTAATGTAACCTAGGTTAAAAGGATGTCAAAGACAGGGAAATACTGCACTTTTTGTTACCACTTTTAACTGGGACCACTTATTACAGGTCAATAAATTTAGATGATGTATGATAGGATGAGTTAGATTTCACCGTACACTGGTACAGTGCATACAATACATTGCAGATTGTTGCGCAACCACTGACTTAAAATGATATCGACTGGCGACATATCAAAGCAGCCGCAAACAATTCAGATAGCAATCGAGTGAAGCCAGGCGTGGAACTGTTCTTAGAAAGTTATCCTGGATTAAGACAACCAAATCGATGAAGAATTCTGACCATAACACATCTAAAGATAGCCATATCTCAAGGATAGTTGATTATGGCTTGAGGGGAAGTCGCTATTCATCTCACAAGGTAACAAAAGCAGAGAAACCATTTCGAAGCTCCTGTTCTATCCAAATCCATTATATAGGATTTATTAATTTGGATGTCAATCTCTAGTGCCTTCCCCATGATATCTGCAGGGACGACCAAGCGATGAAGCACACTACCTCAATACATGACATGCATCAAGACAGCAATGTTGCAGTCGTTAATGCATATTGATGGTTCACTTCTGAATGGCATTAAGTTTATCTTTCATAAACATAACTGAGCATGTTTGAAAGCACTCTTTCAAATACTTGTGGGAATTCATAGAATATTTGATAGAGACCACCATTAATCCATTTCATACAAAAGTCATAAAAGTTATAACGTAAAAAAAAAATTATGTTCGAGTCGAGTTGATTTAACTCAATTTTATTTTCATTTATTCTCTATTTACATCGATATGTCCTTTTCCGGCTTTGAACTTGTCTGTTCCTTATCATGGTTGCATGGTTGCAACACCGAACCGATATTTCTTTGAGAAGGAGTTGGGTGTAAAAAGGCGGGTCGGAATTACAGATAGTGTGGCCATGGACACTGTCTGTGATCCCACGCGTTTATGAGGAGTATGATTTACAACTGATCTCTAGCGGATTTGTGTGTAAGTGTGATCTTGATCCCCGGGCTGATCCGAAAAGTTATCAAATGATTCGTGAGAATGTCACAGCTACAAACTAGATCCGATCATACGGCTAGGCAAGTGTGGGAGTGATGTGTGTCAGTGCACCGACCGCGATATGGTGCATTCGAGAATCAACATCCAAGTCTACTCAGACTATGAGGCTATTAATAACGTTACCGAGCACGAAGATGGGGTAATCGCAAACACTAGCCCATCACCTACAATGCGATGGCCGAAAAATATGAAGACCTTTTCTATCACAGTTCGGAAATGAATTGCGTATTTCTTCAGGCATTTTAAGCAATTAAATTTTCCAGACAAAGCCTGTTTGTCCGACCATATTTCAAGCTTGGGTCACTGTGTGGTCATTCATGCACCCTGCTTCAATGGAGAAGCGTGTGACAATGTCGTGAATACAGAATCATTGTGAACAGTTGGGGAACAAAGAGTTAGGGCATTGATTCAGGTGGTGAAGTGATGTTCTACTGGCGAAGTTTTAGATGAGTTTTATTTTCATTTGTCTCAGCTGCATTTGTCTTGAAATCATTTTCCTATGAAAGTGGTCAATAGCGCCAAACGATGTGAAGCGATCGCTAACCACATGGAACAATAAGATAAACAGAACAAAAAAAATGCGTCATTGCATGGTACACTTAATTGATGGAAGTTGTATGTCTTGGCAGATGAGTTGGATTCTATTTCCGACGTAGTAACAAAGAGTGAGAGGTTTCGCTTCCCTGAACAACCGCCACAGCCCACTTCTTTTGACGGAACGGCGAAACATGGTGCACAACAAAGAACCGCAGAGTGCAGAATCGATAGGCAACAATTACCAGATCGAAGCCTCTTGCCCCGCTCGATAGCACTTCAGCTTCGTCGTTCGATCGACGTGCCATTCTCCCTATACACCTGTTTGACTATTAGGAGCGATATCAGCTCGGCCAGGTGTTTTTGGTCAGTTGATCAAGCTTCGATACGAAAGTTCGACACAAAATGACAAGTCCCGGCAAATGGGTTAGGAGGCGAGCCGGCCACCCCTCATAGTTACAACTCGAAGCCCTTATTAAGTCGATGCAGATGTCATAATCTGAACTTAAGGTGGTCCATAATACAAGCTGCCATACTTCTAAGTGTTTAATTATTCCCCCGTAGGAGACTTTCGGTGCCAACTTCAATAACATTTAGATTCTTGACAAGATTACACAACGAATCCTCAAAAAAAAAAGAGAAATTCCCACTGCATACCTCAAAAGCATGATGAGAGAACGATAGCATGCCTTGAATAGTGTATCATAATAGTGTATGACGAAGTCATTATAAATTACACAAAAGAGGTGATCGAAAGTAAAACTGTGCCAAATCGTCTATGCCCTGACTTTTGGGGGGTCTAGTTGTTTAACGATAAAATAAGTATGCGGTTCAACTCTCATCTGGGAATTAAGATGATTAAAAACTAGCCTAACCGAAACTCTATCATTTCGCTTTGAAAATAGGCACATTAGTTTAGGCCATAGTCGGCTTGAACATTACACTTGCATGGTGGTGTACTGCATCATCGACACGTAATCTTTACGCAAGTTTTGTGAAGGTGCATTTTATAATGAACGAAATATAATTATGCAGCAACTACAGCGAAGCCAGCAGTCCACTCGCGATTCTAACTTCAGCACACGCAAGAGAAAACGGCGCGTATTTCATTAATTAACGATTGTTTTCGACTGGATTGTAAGTTAGCTGCCCGGCATGTGTTTTTAAAGAGGTTTAAATCCCGTAATCGATTCCTTGACACCCCGGAGATAGCGGTCAATAGTTTCGGCCATATTGACACAATTGACACCAAGTAAACAGCGGGGCGACTTTGCGACATCGATCTCGGCCTTTCATTTAATAGCATCTAAACATACACACCAATACGCATATAAAGTCCCCTCTCTTTTTATGTCAATCTAGATCCTTTTTGTCTTCATATACCGTTGTCTCTTCATGCATCTTCTTTCTCCTGTCATTGTGATAGCTCCTCCCTATATTGTCAAATTGACACAAAACTGTTGACATCATACAGATGTGAATATAAGAGCTTATTGTTAGCTGATGGGAGCATAGATATTTCATCTTATCCCACAGGAATGTCATACATGTTTGTTTTTTTGTCCTCCGTTTTTCATTATTCGTAGGGTGTGAATCGCATGGAATGTGACGTCAAGAAAGAGAGTACTGCTACGGATGTGCCAGCATCTCCGACGGACCTTCCACACCACCACCACCAATCTATCGCGCGGTATCACCATCCCCGCCACCCCCTGACCAACGGTCCCTTGCCTCTGGCCCAGTGGGCGTTGCCATTTCTCACCCTCGGAAGAGGTCTAGGTGGTCAGCAGTCCATCAATCCCGGATCACGCCCACCGCCCACCGTCATGGCGCCTCATCTCCATCCACCTCATGGTCACCAAATGGCTCCCCGCCCAGCCCCTCCTCCTCCCCATCATCACCCTCCTCTTCACCTTCCGCCTACCCCACCGTATCTGCCGCATCCGATGTTGCCGCACCCGGCCAGTGGGTTCTACCCGGGAGCACACCCACCCATGCTGCACCCCAGATTTGTGTTTCCGGTAGTGACTGCAGGCGATTACCCCATCGATGAAAAGAAAGATCTTGTTAGGAAAGCTACCACGACTAGTGGCGTTGGATTCCATTATAGAAAGTCCAGACTGCTACCTATGACCGTTCCCACTGTATTACCAAATGCCTTAATATCTTCCTAGTAGGAAGACTTTTTAATCATACCCAGATATGGGTACATGACAAAAGTTTACTTCGTTCTGCAAAAGGAAAGACTGCTCTTTTTTAAAATCCGGCAGAATACCATTTTTAAGTTAACATTTTAGTTCAGCAGCTACTGAAATGCCACCGCAAGAAGAATAACGTTATTATACGAAGGTGGCTATTAGTATTAAACCTTCAACCTAACCTCCTCTTTCTCTAAGGCTCAACAAAAGCATGATATGAATGTAATGTGGAGGGTCTTCGGTGACATTGCATTTTGAATAGTTCTTCATGTCAGAGCTGTATCATTGAGGTAGTTTGAACTATAATTTGAGCTCCGATTTCAATCTCAGCAACATATCTTAACAAGTATTTTTCAATTCAGTTTTGAATAAAATCTAAACGTATACATTATCCTAAGTCCCAGTAAATGTGGCGATTGTCTGCTGAAGAGATTAGTACCTGTATCAAATTTGTTTAGTCTGATCGGATACAGACGAAGATTCCTTTCCTTGCGACACCATCTTATACTACTACTAATGTGATTAGTTTGTGTTGGAAGCATGTGGCTTTGTACTCCAATGGATGCTAGTCAGTGTGGGTGTTCTAAGGGGTTCAAAAGTGAACGCAAAATTTGTTCTTGAAATATGTTTCAAGATTTTAGAGAATCACCGTGTATTTGTTGGGATCGGGTCTTAGCACCTCCACCCCACCCCTCGGCTACACCAATCACTATCTATACATGTTATCAAGTTCTGCCACAGCTGAGCTTTTTAGACAGGCAGAAAAAATCCATATATATGCGAAGTATCTTCCATCCAAGATTACCTTAATTCTATTTACATGATTCATGAAAACTTTAATCGTATGTGGGAAAACCGATACGTGTGAATTCTATATTGCCGAATTTCATTAATTCACTTTCCAAAAGTGGCCTTTAAAATGAAACGTTTCTGGTCATGCATTGTTTCTTACTATATATTATTGTAAAGTCATAAATGTCATGACGCGTTTAAATGAAAGCGTAATATCAATGCAGTGCTCTTTATATTTTGTATTTTGTATATTTTGAGACAATCGCCTGAAATTACAGTGTGCTAGTTTTAATAGTATAAGAAGTAGTAATATCAGCAGAAGAAGTAGGAAGAAGAAATAAAACAGAAATGCTAGAGTATAGTAGAAGAGTAGATTATACTCTTGCTACCTCTGAAGTAGTAGTAGTTGTTGTTTTAGTGCATGTAGGTACAGTAGAAGTAGTAGTAATAGTAGTAGTAGTAGTAGTAGTAGTAGTAGTAGTAGTAGTAGTAGTAGTAGTAGTAGTAGTAGTAATAATAGTAATACTTATAGTAGTAGAGAAATGCCATTATTCAATTACATTATTATGAGTATTGTCATTGTTATGTTATCAATATACTTTGATGATTGTCTGCAAATACAATTTATCAAATTTTATATTATATTCAATTTCTCGTGGTGCCTTCGTTATCAAAGTGGTCTTAAAGGAAAATATGTCATTACGGACATGTCTCAGTATTGATATCATTCAATTCTCTGTCGAGCGTTGATTAATTAATATGTCTTTGATATCCACTTGAATTATTTCCTTACATTGTGCTTCGATATCATTATTTTGTAAATACAATATGAAACCCGTCGTGTCTATGCAATACAAGGCTAATAAAAATCTGACATGAATTAATGTTTTCTCTCTGGTTATGCTGTGTTTTGAAGTTATCATTGGGCAACCACAATACGTGGGTAGGCATGATGTATTACACTGTGTAACATTACTACCCATATTTCCACTTTATTCAGAGTCCAGCCTTAGAGAAGGAACGCAGCATATAGGTGACAGAAAACAAATCTTGGACAAAATAAAACCCTATTAGATTAATTTCTCTCTTTTTTTTTTTTTAAAGATATGTCTGTTTGCGTGTTTTTTTTTTTTTTATAGGTGTGAGTTTGTCAATGTGAGGTTGATAGTGTGTATACGTGCTCGATATATATACATACACAACTGTATGTGTGTGTGTGTGTGCATGTTTTGTTCTGTAGTTCATATCTTACCATTATTGGGAAGTTCTAGAAGTAAAGAAAATTTGATTTGAGTTTCTTAAACGTGGGAAAGATTATAGTTTAAGGAAAGCGATGTATCAACATTTTGAATATGGGGGAATAAGAATGATCTGAGTATAATGATGTTGAAATGTTCGTTATATTATGGGGAAAAGGTTTCAGGTTGGAAAATGTATTTTGATCATTGTTGCAGATCAGGATCGAGGAGGGAAATTCATCTTTTTATTTTGATTATGAGATCCGTGAACTGAAATTTAAACTTCCGTCCTCAGTTACTTGAAAGTCGTACAGGCTTGGTAAAATGTAAATACATGTAAGTGTAAATAATTTTTTTTTACGTGAACCCTTATCTATCTAATAACAGAAATGTAAAGATAAAAATTTGTTTAAATTGAACCGTCGAGAAATTGAGGAACGAGACACTAGGAATGATACTAGACATGGTAGAATTGTATTTGCTTCAGATTGATAGTAAGTACCATTACATTTCTCTAATGAAACGATCAACAAAACAAACTAAACAAAAACAGTATTTGTGATTATGTGTCACTTTCCTTAAACAACAACGATTAAATTTTAAGACGGTCTGCACCGTCTGTGGTAGAAATTATCTTTTAGTAGGCTCGCAATTCTATTAGGCTTACATTTTCATTCATTTATTCTAATTTACTCTCTTTATATTCTCAGATTAACCCTAATCTAAGAAATAATTAGAAAGGGAAATGAGGGGTGAGTGAAGTTAGCAGAAAGAGGGGGAGGGGATGAATAAATGAATGAATAAATGAATACGTTCATTGTCCACAATAATCACGTGAAAATCTCTTTTCCACCAGCATTACAAAACAAGAGAGATCACAACTGGATCAAATTTAAGATTACATTATGAGGGTTTTTCATTTCAAACATATTCATAAAAGTACAAACTTGTAGACGCTGCATGATGTTCATGACATACACCCGAACACGTATCATCTAACTCAATGGTGCAGGGCGAGTTTCCCGCAGAGTTCGACAATCGACGCCGCGTGCGCGCCGGTCCGATCCACATTTAGTTCGTTGGTCCGATCCGGTCCACCGACCTCTACGGTGGTGCTGGTAGAGCTGATCTGAGGTCACGTCAGTGCACGTTGCGTCATCAGTGATCTCATTTTGAAGTTTGCATTGAAATTGACTGACGAAATTGTCATGAACGGTGTTTAATCGTATCAAAGATCATGAAGCTCAACGGAAAATGAATAAGAATCAGAAGGTGAGTTTGATATACAATCAATATTTCAAATTGATATAGATTGTGATGGTATGATTCTGTGATTAATTACTTTTAATAGTTCTGAATCTCCTTCCGGTACTAGCGTCATGTTGCCAAGTAACATTGATACCAGCCCCATATACTGGATTTCGTGCGTGTTCATTAAATCGTAAAGTATAGCAATTCTATATTCTGTAACTCGAAACTCGAATCTAGTGCACGCATTTACGGAGAATACATACATTACATACCTGAATAGTCTCTTGGCTGGTTTGAAGATGATTTTAAATTAATCTGTGTTGCATTTTGTTTGCATGCGCCAGTTCTCTTATAATCATGACTCTAGTAGTACGTTTTTAACAACAATTCTTACACCAGCCTAGCCCCGGGACTGCTCCCGCGCAGCGGGAGCGTCCTGAGGGCTCGCCCCCGATTTCCCCGCATGTCGGGTGCGACTTCTAATGAATAATGACCCGTGCACATGGATGAATTACTAATTTCAAGTATATTTATCACACATGAATGGTTGAATGTAACTTTCATATTTCTGAAGTAAGAAAATGATGGAAAATATTGAGTAACGTTACCAATTTCCCCTTCATGTGTCTGTCTAACCAAGGTCTAACAAAACGAGGTCCTTCAAGACTGCCATCTTGGCTGTTTAATAACTTTGTACGCATGCACAAAATAATATTCATGATGATTACGCTTCGCTCTGATGACCATATTTAGCGCTATTGATGAATATGCATGAGAAAAGTGATTTTTTATTGTTTTGATTGTGCAAATTATCAACCTGATTTTCATTAATTGTGTCATTTAAAGTGACCAAAATATCATTAACTTCTATGTCATAAACTTCAGTGGCGGATCAAGGATATTGTAAGAGAAATAGGGCCGAATCTTCCAACTTTCCTAATACCGTGCACCACCATTACCAGCTTAGCGGGGTGGCGTTATTGAGTTCAAAAAAGTGGCTCTTAAAAACAAACAAACAAAAAAAATTACGGACAAATATAAATATGCAAAATATAATAAATCCCCCAAAATAAAATTTAAAATACAATCAAATAAAAATTGGAATATAAAATCTTTTCCAATAATAATGAAAAAAGAAAAAAAATGATCTGAAAAGAGTGCTACGGTAATGGATTGTTGTTGAGAATGTAACACACACGAATCGTATAGAGAACTGGCGCATGCGCATAAACTTCAAAAAGTCAGCAATCTTCGTATACATGTATCGCAGCTGCATTAATTCTGACCACCGTACTATGGTTCGTTTACAAGAAAAAAAACCCATCATGGACTAAATTCATCTTCCACCCAACTACGGAAGTATTCATGTATGTATTCTCCGTAAGTGTTTTTAATGGCTTAAAGTTCTGCGCAATATAATTTATGATATTTTCTAAAATGATCACTGCTAATCTCGACTACCTTGCACCATTGCTCGGTGCAACGCAGCCCGCTCACGCAGTGAGCGGGCTGGTCGCAGTAAACACCAGCCATACCTGTTACATATATACACCATAGCCTTTTGTTGATATTTAGAAAAGAAATGCATGCACAAACTATGTTTATACATCTTCTTGACGTCTTCCTTAATGCCAGCTACAGACGACTACAATGAAAGGCTACTTAATGAGTGGAAATTGTGGCAACTTACCAATTAATTTCGTGAAAATCCAAGATTTTAGGTTCCGAGCAGCCTCCTCGGACCGTGCACTCTTCGCTGCGCTGGAACATAAAATGAGCACTATTTGCATACGAAAAGAAATGTGCTTCGAGCATAGCCTTTATCCACGTCTCTTTGATTACTTCTCACGTAAGACGTGGAAGCGCTCATCAGGTTTTTTTTACTTGACAGCATATTTGATAAAAAAATGTGTGCAGTTAATCGTTCAATTTGCAAATAAAATATAGATAGCACAATACCTTATTCAAATTATTTCACCTTATGATTGCAATGGCGCAATTAAATTCTTACAGCATTTTAGGAAGAATACATCGCAAGGGCTTTTTGTGTGCACAGCTTTATGTAACCATAACACGCTACCGGCACTGCTTTCGCTGACTCATTAATGAAGCACTGTACGTATCTCAAACCTGGAAGTTAGGGAACAACGAAGAGTTAGACGAGATTTAGAAGAAATTAAAAGTGTGGTGGGAGGCAAAACCTGATTACAAGAACCATGTGAAATTGTGAGTAAACAATTATATTTTTCATTATAACTTCCGTATAAGATGTAGAGTTCCGTAAGGAAGACGACCTGTGAGTGATTTCTTTTTATTTAGTTAAATTAGTTTGTTTCACATAATTGAAGTTTTGGGTCATTTCGCCATACTTCACACACACGGCCCATGGAGTTTGTAGCTGGTGTCACCAGCGTAGGCGTAGCACTTCTTTCACTCTTTCAGACTTATTCAGTCTTTTTTCAGACCGTTTTTTTTCTTCATTTTTTCATTATTTTTTAAAAAGATTTTATATTCCTTTTTGTCTCGCCCACCGGAGGTGAAGGCGAGACTAAGGAATCCAAATGGCGTCCGTCCGTCGTCCGTCCGTCGTCCGTCCGTCGTCCGTCCGTCGTCCGTCCGTCGTCCGTCCGTCGTCCGTCCGTCGTCCGTCCGTCGTCCGTCGTCCGTCCGTCGTCCGTCCGTCGTCCGTCGTCCGTCACAAATGTTAAAGTTTACCTGCAAGACTCTCTTTTGACAAATAACTTCACATGGGTTGCTTGGATTACAACCTAACTTGGGTCATAGATGCACTGGGGGTACCTTCATGTTATGGTACCGTTGGAGGTCACAGGATAAGGTCAAAGGTCATTTGAGGTCATACGTTAAAGTTTACATGCAAGACTCTCTTTTGACAAATAACTTCACATGGGTTGCTTGGATTACAACCTAACTTGGGTCATAGATGCACTGGGGGTACCTTCATGTTATGGTGCCGTTGGAGGTCACAGGATAGGGTCAAAGGTCATTTGAGGTCATACGTTAAAGTTTACCTGCAAGACTCTCTTTTGACAAATAACTTCACATGGGTTGCTTGGATTACAACCTAACTTGGGTCATAGATGCACTGGGGGTACCTTCATGTTATGGTACCGTTGGTGGTCACAGGATAGGGTCAAAGGTCATTTGAGGTCATACGTTAAAGTTTACCTGCAAGACTCTCTTTTGACAAATAACTTCACATGGGTTGCTTGGATTACAACCTAACTTGGGTCACAGATGCACTGGGGGTACCTTCATGTTATGGTACCGTTGGAGGTCACAGGATAAGGTCAAAGGTCATTTGAGGTCATACGTTAAAGTTTACCTGCAAGACTCTCTTTTGACAAATAACTTCACATGGGTTGCTTGGATTACAACCTAACTTGGGTCATAGATGCACTAGGGGTACCTTCATGTTATGGTGCCGTTGGAGGTCACAGGATAAGGTCAAAGGTCATTTGAGGTCATACGTTAAAGTTTACCTGCAAGACTCTCTTTTGACAAATAACTTCACATAGGTTGCTTGGATTACAACGTAACTTGGGTCATAGATGCACTAGGGGTACCTTCATGTTATGGTGCTGTTGGAGGTCACAGGATAAGGTCAAAGGTCATTTGAGGTCATATGTTAAAGTTTACCTGCAAGACTCTCTTTTGACAAATAACTTCACATAGGTTGCTTGGATTACAACCTAACTTGGGTCATAGATGCACTGGGGGTACCTTCATGTTATGGTACCGTTGGAGGTCACAGGATAAGGTCAAAGGTCATTTGAGGTCAGGGATACAATTCTTTTGCGTAGCAACGGAGATCGCGATATTTCTGGTTATTTTCGCAAGTGGGCGAGACACAATATTGCTAATGCCTTGTTTTATTTCAGTATCGTTCAAATTTTATTGCAAGACCCTGCACCTCCATCTTTTCAGTCAGTACTTTAGATTTAATGCTTTAGTCCACAAGAGAAACAAAATCTTCGACTTCGCACATGTGCATAATTTTGCATCATATAGACCCTTCACACAATGTCACAAGTATGCATATCCATCATTAGTGCTAAATGTGGCCATAGAGCTCTATGTTGCAGGCACAGCAAGAGCAATAGCGTCATCATCATGAATATTAATTTGCGCATGCGTACGATCAAGTCATGGAGCGCCAAGATGACAGCCTGGAATTAAGGATCTTGTTTGTTAGACAGAGACATAAATAGGAAATAGGTAACGTTGCTCAACATCTTGATATTGTGAGAATACATAAGATACATGACGCCATTCATATGTGATAAGTGTACTTGAAATTATGCACTTGTCAATTACATTCCTGACCCTGGGGGTCCCGGGACACAGTGGGGACATAGCGGGGAGTGTACGTTTTGCTTGTGTGACATCCCTGCCTACGTCCCTGCCACAGTAACTCAAAGTCCCGGCCCTGCTGGGCACTCATTTTCTGTACATCCCCCGCTATGTCCCCGCCCCCTCTAGCAGGGGTTCGATGTGACAATCCCAGCCTACACCCGACCACCTAAGCTGGGACTCATATTTTCATTGCGATTTTTAATCTCGTACGCGGTACCGTACCGTATGTGGAAACTTGCATACAGTTTCTATCAAGATGGCTTGTTTTCCCTCAAAATACATGGAACAGCAACAGAAATTACTCCAAAATCTCAACAAAATACAAAGATTAGATGGCCACAAAACTATATAAAACATGATCCCACTTCATTACAATCATGACAATCAGACTGCACTCGACCCCAGCGCAGCACACCTGATCATACCCCTCACCCTCGTGCAGGCCGGGGTCGGCGGCATGGAAAACATGCACACATCGTATACGGCTTTGAACACGGACGTGTGCTGCTACCCTCTACGTTTGAAGATATCGCGCTATCCAAAATGGACAGTAGTCGGACCCGTTAGGCAATGGAGGTGGTGGCGAGCCTTCGGGACTCTCCTGCTGTACAGGAGCAGTCCCGGGGCTAAAACTGACGTTGTGCTTAAAATTATATCAAAAGTATCAGAAAAATAAATGAAAAACACATTACAGAGATAGATATATTGTCACATACAATATTGCAGAACAAAGTAAAATAAAACAGAACTTGATCATGTTGATGAAAGTTGAATCGAATTGGCAAAATAGCTTTCGCGATAGATGAAATTTGGCTGAGCAAGGCCAGGGCAACAAGGGCGAGGCCAAAAATACTTATAAAAAAAACAGCTTTATTTAGAATAAGCTTAAATTAGATATACTTTTCCAACATACTTTAAAAATGAGTTTTAAGGTTTAGGGACAGGGCTGTATGAATGTGATCAGAGCACATGGGGATGGGTACATGAAGGACCATTTACCGTATTCGCAACCAGTTCTGAGTTAAAAATAAGACTTTGCACTTCTTAGTTTAAAAACAGTACTTCAAATTCTTGACATAATGCCAGAGGCATTATGTTTTCGGGTTGTCCTGCCGTTGATCCGACCCGAATCCGTTTAGGCAATATCTTGAGAACTTGGTACATGTGTGCATTGCGTGAAACTAATGAAGTTGTTAATATTGATTAAGGTCACAGGTCAAAGGTCAATGAACTTTGTGAAAAATTGTAAAAAACTGACCTTTTTCACAATAAATCCAAATCCAAGGATGCAATTCGCATTAAACATGGTACACAGATGGACCATTATTTGGGGATATTCTGGTGACATTTCTGGTAAAATTTCCCTAACCCTATTCTATTCTGAATCCTAGCCGTAACCTAATTTGCACAAGGTTAAGCTGTATATTCATCGAATAAACCATCAAAATGAGGAAAATCGCTGTCCTATGAAGTATGAAATACCCTCATTCTTTTCCCTTTTTGTCATCTGGTGCTACAGGTTACACCATCGTACAGGTTTGCCAGTCAGCGACCAAGGGGCATCGGGTAAGATCTGTCTTCATCATTCACTCCTCATATGCCAGATACATACAGTACAGCTCAAAGAAATTAGCATATGGAAAGGGGAGAAAGGGAAGGACCCGCAGTTTTAAACCGCAGTATATTTTGTCCAGTTCAGCATGAAACACGATGCTTTTTAGGCTAAAGCATCATGTTTCATGCTGAACTGGACAAAATATACCGCGGTTTAAAACTGCAGGTCCTTCCCTTTCTTCCCTTTCCCTTTCCCTATGCCAATTCCTTAACGCTATGGATACATTTTCTGGCTCTGTGAAACCTGGTCCAGTGTTGTCTATTGTCTGAACAGCAGATTGTATGGGAGTCGCAGTGCTTTGTATCTGAGTGAGAAAAAAACACACCACATATTTGTGGGCTCAATAAAGAATGGGTGAAAACTTTGGGAGCAGCCAAGCTGCTGTTCTAATGGATTAGTGTGTTCCACTTGTGCCGAAATGCACCAATGGGTCATGAAGAGTATGTCTTTTTTCTCCTTAACGCATAATGGTGAGTTTTTTGTTGCTACATCCACAAGACAAACTTTGATAATTTCAATTCATTTTTCTATTTTAAACATATAGAACTTAATTTCATAAGTCAGCTTTTGAGGCTTTCTGTCTTCTACCTGATTCATTTGAAATGATATAGAGGCTTGCACATGATAAACACAAAATAATAAAAGTCCTTCTCTTTTTGTCCCTCCTGCCACATGTACTTTCATTTCTATTCTATTTCCTATTCTTACTCTTACTTTTCAATCAGTTTCTACTTAAATTCCTTCTCCCTGATCGTCCTTCTAATGACAGTTTGGATGGGAAAGATATTGATATGTTGAATGAATGGTGACCCAAGGGTCAATGGTCACTTGAATCGGTGGCCTAGCTAGCTGGCCACTGGAAAAATTGCATATATCCCTCACAGTCTGGACAGTGTGGACAGCTACCTGGACATCTATTTGGCCACCATGCTCAAGTGGACATGATGGCCACCTTAAAACTTCTTAAAGGTGATATTCATAGGAAATAAAATCAAACAAATAAAGTTTATTTTATAATTGAATGAGTTATTACAGCAATTTATGCAGCTAACATGCCATGAAAGTGTTCAGTTATGTGTTTAATGAAAGTCAAATTTCACTTAATTGACTCTCTTCCTGAACTACGAAACCGCCTAAGGGAAAGTGGCGTTGTGTGTACATCACAGCCGGGATATGCTTCACAATGACCATTGTGTATCACACCTGTTAATCCACTAGCAACTGCCATCGCAGTTTCATTATGCTAGGTTCACACTGCCGATCAGATCAAGTCGATCAAGTTCGATCAAGTCCGATCACCCATTTTACCCCGACCAATCTCGACTAAATGCTTGATCGTCTTTCAACACGATCCCTTCCGGACCGCTATTCGATCGTTTACGACCTACACCCGACCATTTACGATTCCTCTAGTTTATCTCCTCGGCCAGCACATCGATCTCTACTCGAACATACCGATCTCTTCTCAATCAATACACGATCGATACATGGTAAGTACTCGATCTGTACTAGACCGCGTAGACCAACTCGACGTCTACACGATTTCTACACGATTTTAATTCGAGCAGATCGGCATATTCGCACAGTGATCGAAGAATTGGTTGGCGACAGCTATTTATTTCGTTGTAGGCGACAGAGCTACGTAGTTGTTTTTGCACATTGACGTAGGGTGTGTGTATTGGGGGGGGGGGGTGCCTTTGATATTGCGCCCCTTGAACGTTTGTAAGATGTACATACCACGAACTCATCATCGACAAGTCGTGTCTGATTTTGGACTATGGTATTTGGAACAAAGTTGAGGGGTTTTCATGAAAAAAGGAAATCAACCATATCTAAATTTATAAACCTCATACATAGATTCCTCTCATCTGATTGGTTAAAAGTAGAGTCATCGAAATAGCTGTGCCCCCGTTTTTAACAAGATGACGTCAAAATTAACTGTGCCCGGGGCATGGCAATCGACTGTGCCCGGAAATTAATAAGACAACCTCAACACCGCGCGATATCGCTCGTGTGTGCGCAATCCCTGTACGCGCAATGAGTGTTGATTTACATGCCTATTACATGCTATCTTGTAGGCCTTGTCAGTTCAGGAAATCTTTTAACCAATCGATGAGAAGAATCTATACATTCGGTTTATAAAACAAATATTGACTGCTTAATGTTCGGGGCACAGTTAAAATCATAGGCCCTCGGTGATGTCAAAACCATGACTATGCCCTCAGCTTCGCTTCGGGCATAGTCATGGTTTTGACATCATCTTGGGCTTATAATTTTAACTGTGCCCCTCATAGCAGTCAATATTTGTATAATTTGCAATACTCGGCAAATTCTTACCCATGCCCCGCCCCCTCCACAATTGTCCATGCTGTAGGCTATATAGAGCCACTGTTCATGCTAAAAAGGGCGCAAGCTCAGTTCCATAAGATCATTTTTGTGTGTAGTTCAATACTTCATGAACTACAATAATTTGAAAGATATATTATAATGTGTACATGAAATCACTATCCAAGCCAAGAACGTACCAAAATATCAACTTACACTAGACTCTTTAGCATAATAATATTTGAAATTTGACCAATAATTGATGAAATTGCCTATAAAGTGACAGGGACTCTCGCGGCTCCGCAGAAACAATGACATGTTGCTTCTTCGTGGCTCCGTCCGACATTGTTTCTTTGGGTCACTCTTATCATTAGGCCTATTGTCATCGCTATTATGACATTGTGTTCACGATCACCATGATAAGTATCATTGTCATAATTTGTATGAACTCTAATGTCGTAATTATCAATGTTATTACACTTATTATGTAACCGTTATGGGCAATAGTACTTGCAGTAACTGTAGTAAAATTTGTAGTAGACATCATAGTTGTTTATTGTAATAACAATAATTGTAATAACACTACTACTACTACTACTACTACTTCTAGTAGTAGTAGTAGTAGTAGTAGTAGTAGTAGTAGTAGTAGTAGTAGTAGTAGTAGTAGTAGTAGTAGTAGTAGTAGTGGTAGTAGTAGTAGTAGTAGTAGTAGTAGTAGTAGTAGTAGTAGTAGTAGTAGTAGTAGTAGTAGTAGTAGTAGTAGTAGTAGTCCCAGGACGAAAAACCAGTAGAAACCAGTAGAGGAAAACGATTAGAATTTCTACTGGTTTCTACTGGAATTTTTCTACTGGTTTGAATATGGAAAGTGAAATGATTTCCAGTTTAAACCATTAGAAAATCCCAATAGAATACCAGTAGAAATCTCTACTCGATCCGATAGAAGACTAATAGAAGACCAGTAGAATACCAGTAGAAAACAGTAGGAATCTCTACTGGATCCAATAGAAGACCAGTAGAATACCAGTAGAAACCAGTAGGAATCTCTACTGGATCCATTAGAGATTCCTACTGGTTTCTACTGGAATTTTTCTAACGGTTTGAATATGGAAAATGAAATGATTTCCAGTAGAAACCATTACAAAAATACCCCTAGAGTAGAAACCAGTAGAATACCTACTGGAACCATTAGGAGACCTGTAGGAATCAAAATTAAAAATATTGATGTAATATTGATTTAAATGTTTACTAGGTAAATCCAAACTTCCAAAGTAAGGTAAATCCAAACTTCCAAAGTATGGCAAATAATGTTTTAAACTAACCCTCTCCTCTCCTATACTTTTCTATCCTATCCTACACCTATCCAAAATAATCCATAATAAATCCATAATAATTTGGTTACTACAACTTACATTTAAGAAAAGCATTTTTGTTGTTATCATTCTTGTCTTCACTTAAGTAGGTGGCATTCACTATTCAATGTTTAAACGTGAAATCATTAATTAGTAAAATTCATGTTGTCTGGTTATGTGGAGGTTATATTAAAGTACAAAATTATGACTCGTGAATACATTCATGAATATTCATGAGCATCTCTATTTCTATTGGTTTCTATTGGTTTCTACTGGTCTCTACTGGTTTGACTTTGTATTTTTCACACTCCATTTCAAACCATTAGATCTCACTGGTTTCTATTGGTTGCTACTGGTTTGACTTTGAATTTTCCATACTCCTTTTCAAACCATTGGATCTCACTGGTTTCTGCTGGTCTTCAATACCATTAACCTATACCTTTTTACTGGTTTCTACTGGTTTCTACTGGTTTGATTTTGCAGTTCTTCTTCAGACCAGTAGACTGGTTTATGAAAAACCAGTAGAAACCAGTAGGCGCTCTCTGGTTTCTATGGGAATTTCGACCTGGGGTAGTAGTAGTAGGGGAAAGCGGGGTAAATACGGACATAAAATTTCAGACTTCTGTATTACCACAACGAGTAGTCCCATCATCAAATAGACATCATATCATGTATCTAGGCGGTATACCCTCATTATGGCATAGATATTGGCAAACAGTGTTAATTCTTTTATAAGTTATTTTTTAAAAAGTACTGTCATAGATGTCCGCTATTCCCCGACCAAAAGTGGGGAATTACGGACATGTGGTGAGGTAAATACGGACGGAGGACGAGGTTGACTGTTTCGAGCCTTGCCTTATTAAGCTACCCCCTCCCAACGCTTAAGCAATCGAAGCAGACATTAACTATTCCGTACATTGTTCTCTTATCTTGCCTTCAGTGAAGATTCTTAGTCCAAACTTATGCATTGAGAAGCGTACTAATTATGTACAATAGGTTTATTATTTGATCTGGATATTATTGATCCATTTGTACAAGTTTAAGCTAAGCCTCATTGTTACGGGTAGCTTTGTAGTTCCTTACCTCTCTAACGCTATAAAAGCACAATTTCAGACAGGTCGAGTTAAGTCGTGCCTTCTTTAATGGACTCCATGTTCAGACTCGGCGGATCCCCTCCGTGAACATATATTCATCCGCAAAACATGTAGATCTTACAAATGTAAGATCGTAACCTGTAACACCTCCCCCTTAAAGAGTGCATTTATGTGCTTACAAAAATGCACTCAGTTACGTTTGCATTTTCATGTGAGAGTACACGTTCAGATGAATAAAACTTTTCTTCTTACTTGTTTTGTGTCTAGTGGTATCCGTTACTTTCAACTGATTAATTTTGGAATGAAACATAACGTGCACTTCTCATAAACAAATTCAAGCACATTTCTTGTGAGGAAACCTTGGAACTACATGTTTGTACTATAAACATCACAAATATCATTGCCAAAAATATAAGTGCAATGTACACAATTCAACGTCATATACCTATTGACATGCATGTGTATCTTTGAGTTGTCTATCGTTCAACTTCATCATATTGAATAAACACTGCATAAAACACTTCTTGCATTGACAATGAATACAACTAAACTTCTCATTGGTTTCATTCTTGAAACGTTAATAACTTTTCAGAGTACATTCAGACTATTTTCGTTCTCGCATGAACGCTAACACAATAAGGCATCATCCAAGAAGATTTTGCCATAACGTTGATTATCAGTCTTGAGAGCGTTTGTCAAATAACAGTATACAAATCATTTTTGGTTCTGTTCAACTTGTACCTTGTTTTGTAAAGATCATGATTCTGGTATCACAATTCCTGTCAATATTTCGTTCAAACTTTCATGATCTTAAACATCTCTCAATAACTGAAATACTTTTCACTGAAATGTTCATGAAAACATGCATCTTATAAGGTATAACATGTAAATACAACACAGTTGTACAATACAGTGTAAAAACGTTCAATGCATTCAGCATTCAGTACTGAGTGCCAAACAGCCATAAACAAGTTGACAAAACATGTGGCCCAAAAGTTAACACACACATGTGCAGTTGTACCAATACATAACGGCACAATGATACCAGTTAAATATGAAATTCATATTTCTTCTGTTCTTTTTGCTTGTGTTTTGAAACAATACTGAATGCCGATAACATATGCAATACAAACTTGAACATGTATAAAACAAATACATCAAGCAAATGGTATTTCGATCGCTTAAAGTTCGTATCGTGGTCTCTTTAGTGTTCACCATCGCGTTTGTAACGAGATCATTTACTTTGTGTGTTTATCGTTAAATGGTTTTAGTGTTCGCACTTCGCAGTCACTTTTCACACAAAGTTACACTTTAACATATTTACAGTTTGTCTTTCAAAGTTCAAACGCGAGCTAAGTGCAAGAATCAACGCTAGAGTCTCTCTCTCCACAGTCGAGTAATTTCGCTGGTTCTTCAAGAACTTGGAGAAGAACGACACAGGTCTGGTGACTCCTGCGACATCTCGTTGCGCGAGTACGGCACTTGCACCCACATCACTAGCGTCCACCATCTAGTTGAACGGCTGGGCAACGTCTGGCACCATCAACACCGGGCCGGTAGATAAGAGAGCTTTCGCCTGGTTGACAGCATCGTCAGTCACTGGACCAGACGAACTCCACCTCCTTCCGAAGTAGATTGGTCAGCAGGGCCACAACATCAGAGAAGTTGTGACAGAAGCGCCTGTAGTATCAGCATCAGCTCTTTCCACATCAGCTCCTTCCAGTTGGTTGGTGTCAGGAAGTTCACCACTGCTTCCACCTTCGCCGAAATTGGTCGAACTTGACCGAGCCAACAACGTGACCAAGGATTTGAACATTCCCACCACCGAACTCACTCTAAGCCAAATTGACTGTCATCCTAGCAGCTGACAATCTCTCAATCTCTCAACAAACAAAGCCTAAATTATCTGCACATGAATATTAACTTCCTCACTGTAGACAATAATGTTATCTATGTACATAAAGGCTTTGTAACTTTAAGCTTGAAAACAAGACTAGTCCTATTTTTAGCATTAAGACTATTCCCCTTCTGACATAAATGGGATCCCTACTAACCCATTAGGAAACGCGTTTTGGCCAGCTTCCCTTTCTTCAGATCTCTTTTTGTCTCGCCCACCGGAGGTGAAGGCGAGACTAAGGGATCCAAATGGCGTCCGTCCGTCGTCCGTCCGTCGTCCGTCGTCCGTCGTCCGTCGTCCGTCACAAATGTTAAAGTTTACCTGCAAGACTCTCTTTTGACAAATAACTTCACATAGGTTGCTTGGATTACAACCTAACTTGGGTCACAGATGCACTGGGGGTACCTTCATGTTATGGTGCTGTTGGAGGTCACAGGATAAGGTCAAAGGTCATTTGAGGTCATATGTTAAAGTTTACCAGCAAGACTCTCTTTTGACAAATAACTTCACATAGGGTGCTTGGATTACAACCTAACTTGGGTCATAGATGCACTGGGGGTACCTTCATGTTATGGTGCCGTTGGAGGTCACAGGATAAGGTCAAAGGTCATTTGAGGTCATACGTTAAAGTTTACCTGCAAGACTCTCTTTTGACAAATAACTTCACATAGGTTGCTTGGATTACAACCTAACTTGGGTCATAGATGCACTGGGGGTACCTCCTCTATTGTGCAACTGATTATCATCCTGTTTTGTCTTTGTCTAATCTAATAGAACTTGGTGGAGGCTTTTTATTCCATCTCAAAGAAGGGGGAAGGTGGGGGAGGGGGAGTAGATAGAGGAAGTAGTATTGCGTGAAATAGCCCTTCTCATTTATGGAATGTTACATTCTATGGCAGATATTTCACAATCAGCCAGGGATACAATTCTTTTGCGTAGCAACGGAGATCGCGATATTTCTGGTTATTTTCGCAAGTGGGCGAGACACAATATTGCTAATGCCTTGTTCAGTAATTTCGGACATTCCAACTTGATATGACCTATTTGTTTACAGTAATAACACTGATTCCCCTGAGCATTCCGATTTTCTGAGTCAGAACTACCACCTTCACTAGTCTTAGAATCAGATGTTGCTAACCTGAGGTTTGTTAGACTTAAAAGAATTCTGATAAGGCCTACTTTGACCTACGTAACTGTTCACACTTCGAACATTTTTTCTCTTCCAAATGCGCGCGCAGGTCAGCCGGTACTGACCGCAAACCTATCAATGGAAAGCGCATGCATCCTAAAAGCCAAAATCTCGATCCAAAATACCATGGATCACTGAACACTAGATCTAAAGTGACCTAACAGTTGAAAAGAATTCAACTGTCCAGTTGAAAAACTTCAAAACTATCTCGAAAACCGAGAAAAAACCCCGATGGCTGAAAAGCCAACCACCGATCTGGCCGAAACGCCAGCATCGCCGTGAATTTGAATATCCACTGACGCACCTAGTACTGAAACTAGACCAAAACTCTAGAAACCCGATGGCCGAAACCACCGATCTGGCCGAAACGCCAGCATCGCCGTGAATTTGAATATCCACTGACGCACCTAGTACTGAAACTAGACCAAAACTCTAGAAACCCGATGGCCGAAAAGCCAACCACCGATCTGGCCGAAACGCCAGCAACGCCGTGAAAGACGTACCTAGTACAACAGTACTAGACCCAAACTCTCGAAAACCGAGAAAAAACCCGATGGCTGAAACCACCGATCTGGCCGAAACGCCAGCAACGCCCTGAAAGACGTAACTCTCGAAAACCGAGAACAAACCCGATGGCTGAAACCACCGATCTGGCCGAAATGCCAGCAACGCCCTGAAAGACGTAACTCTCGAAAACCGAGAACAAACCCGATGGCTGAAACCACCGATCTGGCCGAAATGCCAGCAACGCCCTGAAAGACGTAACTCTCGAAAACCGAGAACAAACCCGATGGCTAAACCACCGATCTGGCCGAAACGCCAGCAACGCCCTGAAAGACGTAACTCTCGAAAACCGAGAACAAACCCGATGGCTAAACCACCGATCTGGCCGAAATGCCAGCAACGCCTTGAAAGACGTAACTCTCGAAAACCGAGAACAAACCCGATGGCTGAAACCACCGATCTGGCCGAAACGCCAGCAACGCCGTGAAAGACGTACCTAGTACTACGTTAAAACACGCAACTAGAAATGTACACGCACACAAAACTACCCATGAACGTTCGACACTGTACTGTAAACCCCATTTTCCTATACGAACCTACCATACACAACACGCAAATATCCATGCGCGACCCGAACGATCAACAGCGTACGCATGTACATTACACCCAAAGGGCAAAAATCATGACCCATACAATACATTAACTGACATACACAGCAATGTATACGGCGAAAACCACCAGTGCACAACCGCGATCATGCACCCAATAGGCCACATGAGGTCAGCGAGAAACCGCCACCCCCGACACACAGAAACACACTGCGCGTAACACAGAGACAAAACTCTGCCCAACAGCCAACACACTACGATCACGCAATGTATAAAGCCAAACACTGTACGGTATTTCTACCTACAGCCAATACGAACGGATAGCACTGCCACTACATACCGTACCGTATAACACACGTACGACTACGAAACGTGCAAATACACTGTGCGAGAGCGAACCGTTAACACAGCGGGAGAAAGAACGTGAAGTCCACCAAGAATCCATCCAACCCGACAAGCCACCACGCAGAAAACTCCTACAAAGCTCTTTCCCGGACAAGCCCCCAATTTGTTACGGGTAGCTTTGTAGTTCCTTACCTCTCTAACGCTATAAAAGCACAATTTCAGACAGGTCGAGTTAAGTCGTGCCTTCTTTAATGGACTCCATGTTCAGACTCGGCGGATCCCCTCCGCGAACATATATTCATCCGCAAAACATGTAGATCTTACAAATGTAAGATCGTAACCTGTAACACTCATGTAACTTCATTCTTTAATGAGAAGATATCGGACTGATTTGAATAACTAAAATATTAATTCAGCTTAGATTTCTTTTACTAAAAGCAAACACGAGCCATAACCCAAAACGCAAGGTCTGTGGAACACGTTTTATTCTTTATTTCAAAGAAATTTACCAATATTTCAGAGAGTTTAACATCTTGTGAGAAATGTGAAAATTAACAACAATATGGATTTTTAAAGCAAAATTAAATGACAAGTCTTTCCTTGAACAACGAAAAACAGTACTGGGAAAGTACGTCATTACATGCTGCAATCACGTGTGCTCGTTGAGTTGCGTTTGGATCGATCGACTCGGGATGTGATCGAGTGTGGTCTGGTGTCGGTCGAAACGTAATCGAGTTCAGTCGAGTAGAGATCGATAGCAGTCGTGTATCGTTGACCCAGCAGTTGAGTATCGTTGGCGCAGCAGTCGAGTCATTCGTGAAACGTACGATTCCTGGATCGAAATGATCGGGAACCAATCGTGTAGTATTCGAGCATAAATCGAGATGATCGGGAACTAAGTGGTTGAAAAATTCCATCCCGACCGAACAAGATTTGTATACGACCGTTTCCCGATCAACTCGATCTCTTCTCGATCACTGCCCGAACTGTTGGCGCTCGGGCTTCCTACTCGATAATTTTTGACTGTCAAAAATTATCGAGAAGGAAGCAGGAGCGATGTCGATCAAGGTAGACTAACCCCGAATACCCTTGGCGAGCGAACGCGATCAGGCCAAAATAGCTTGATCGGGATTGATCGAGTTGATCTGATCGGCAGTGTGAACCTAGCATTAACAATGCCTGATGCTTCTGGCGGAAAAGAAGCTGCGGATTGGCATGTGTGATGCACAATAACGCCTCCCGTTTCTTACGTCAGACCTAAAGGCCGTTTCGGATGACAGTAGGTCAAATTTGTCCCCGAGAATACTGTGATTGTTTTTACCCTAATTTCGCTTTTTGGAAAGTGATATATTGTTTGAATGTCATCCGAGCTCATTGTATGGCTTATAAGTTTTCTGTAGATGAATATCTTCGTATTTTTGGATTTTCTATGAATATCACCTTTAAGGGCAAGTCCTGAATATTGTCCATAGCATGCTTTCATTTTCATCCTTTAATGCCATGGTGTATCTTAAGTACTGAAGTATGCAAACATGTGTAGATTCAGGATCGTTTTTATTCTCATTCTTGTTTTTTTTTAACAGGGACAGACCTATTCGATTCAAATGTTCGTTGCAAAACACCATTCTTGATGTTTTGCGCTCAAAGGGCTGGACAGAAGTCAGAGAGTAAGTTCATCACTCTGTGTTTTCTTTTCCTTTGATTGAAAGTACAGATTATTGCATTTGTTTGATATCAAAGCCAGGATTTTAAACAAAGGTAGAAGGAGACTTAGTAAAATGATAACAAACTTTATGTGAACTACTAGCTATGTTTCATACAATGTTTAAAAGCATCTCTCAACTTATTGCTAATCCACCATCGCTAACAGGCATTCTTGTGACTTAAATGAGAGTAGAATGCTAGCATCTGTCAGGAATCAGTCATTATGAATGAATCCATTTAACATTATTCATGCTTTTTATGTAAACTAATACATTTTTGTTCTAATAAAATTTTTGAACAAATGTTAACATGATAAAAGTAACATATTTTCCATTCTGAATAAATATGTGTTTTATTGTTACTATTTCCCACATTTTGTATGACATCACCTGTTACATTTCAATGCATATATACAACAAAAGCTTGGTTTTTCACTCATCCTTTTCACAAAACGTGGCATGGTTATGGTTATCTAACAAAGAACTGAATTGCTTTGTAATATTTGGCTTGAAGGTGGTATCAGTCATACATTGCACCAAAGTGAGGTCTTGAGAAAATCGACCTTGACAATAAATGTCAATCAGAGAATTGCCCAGAAATATTTGAGTGGCATGGTCGTAATTCATATATTCATATAATTCCAGTTACTACTTGGTTTGATATCCTCTCTTAAATGATACAGAGGTGTTGCCTATAGTGATGATGAAACTGTAAAAACGATAGTATGATTGTAATGCTTCTGCCTCTGTACAATAGAGGGCAGGTGGCATTATCGCAACTTGTCTTCATATTCTGCATAAGCTGCCGCCCGCACACAAACAAAATTTAAATCTGACCTATAGTCATCTTATTATGGATTGGAAAAGAGTCTAATTGTCGGCACAAAAATGCACACTAATGGGTGATACCATCTTTCTTGTATCAATTATAATAATTATAATGATAATTGCCGAACCTCTTCTGCCAAGTGCATTACTAAATTATGCGCATGCAAACTCCTCCTTCTTCCTCTCTATCTCTCTCCTTCCCGATGCTTATTTCAGTATGCCTCTCTCTCTCTCTCTCTCTCTCTCTCTCTCTCTCTCTCTCTCTATGAGTCTTATTTACTATCCATTTCTCCTTCTCCCTCTCCCTCCCTCCCTCCCTCTCTCTCTCTCTCTCTCTCTCTCTCTCTTTCTCTCTCTGTCTCTACCTTTCCATATATATCTCATATTTTCTCTCTACCCTCTTACCCTCTACTTGTCCATCTCTAATTCATCATTAGTCTGCCTCTTCTCTCTTGTTGTGGCATTAATGATTTATTCCTTCATGTTCACACACCCTTCCCTTTCCCCTGGACATCATTATCTCTTCATTGTACAAGACTAGTAGATGTCCAATCCTACCAAGAGAAAGCAAAATAAAAATATCATGCATTTGGTTTTGTGATTAACCTTTCCATAAGTCAGTGGCAATCATCCTTCATAAGTGATGAAGCTTTAAAGGAGGTACATGCACTGTTCATATGTAGCCATGGTGTTGAAATGTCGACTTAACCCTTGAATAAAATGCAGAAAATCAACACTTGTCAAGCTCTCTCTCTCTCTTTCTCTCTCTCTCTCTCTCTCTCTCTCTCTCTCTCTCTCTCTCTCTCTCTTTCTTTAGCCCTATATCTTTCCCTTCTCTTTCTTTCATCCTCCCCTTTCATCCTCCCCTCATCCTCTACTGTCTCAATGCCAACCCCACCACACTCTTCCTGACGTCTCATACCCCCTCCTTTGTGTCATTGCAGTGAGGGTGAGGTTGATTTCAATTGGGTTGATGTGGGCTGGATGAAGGAGCATTTTGACCGCAACTACTTCAAGGAGCACATCCGGATTAACCACTTTAGAAATCACTTTGAGGTTAGCAGAACGATTCACCCATGGGAGGTGAAAATATGAGCTGATAAAAGGAACAAGAATGAGCAGAAATCACATGTTTTACTATTAGGTTCGCAGATATATCTGTGAAAAAAAAATGAAAAGAAGAATAACATAAATAAGAAAGAATGTATTGATGTTATAACTTTGTAGATTAATACTCATCAATGGAAATGGTGGTGGATGTGTTGGTGAAAGTCTTTACATGGTGTACATGTAGCTCCAGTGCCAGATAAAATGCTGCTCATTAGAAATTGTGTGTAGCATTAGGTTCTTGCGACAGTGGCACATCAAAAGTTATTTGTCATGCTCCCAGCTTTTCAATAACATTTTTTGGTGATAGGTTCTTTAACAATATTATAGCAGTAGATGGTGAAGGTTTTGTTCTCTGATAACACTGCACAGCTTTATAATTAACCATCACAAACAGTCTATTTTCATTTTATCTAAACATCTGATTCTCAACCAGTTAGTTTGTAAGCTTAACACATACAGGTCTACAGAATGACAATGTAGTGTTTCATAGAACAATATAGTACAGTGAAATGTAGGCATGTGTGAACATGTGATTTAGCAAACATTTGTGGAAACAAAACAGTCATATATATCCTTCTGAATGGGTTAATTTAGAAAATAAAAAAAACTATTTGCTATTTGCTATGCCTCACCCTCAGTTGCATGTCATTGTAGTACCTCCTCTCCTCCCAGATACACAGTCAAGATATGCTCAGATTCATTGTCACCATTAGCATTCCATGCCAAGTGCTTTCAATATTCTCCACCCTGCCCCCTCCATCAATAAATATACGTAGATAATGGTGATACGTCTCATAATGTCCAAATATGGCTTAAATATGATTTTCTTTGATTGAGTGGTTTTCTGTAGATGCAGTGCATGAACAAATTAAGTCTCTTCTGCATTCCCTCCCCAGTGCCCCAACCTCTCTCTCTCTCTCTCTCTCTCTCTCTCTCTCACTCACTCACACACACACACACACACACACACACACACACACACACACACACACACACACTCTTTCCTCCCCCCCCCCATATATCTATATTTCTGTCTTGTTCCCTGTCTCCACTCTCTATCTCTCCCTTACTTTCTCACTTTCTCTGCCTACTCTCCTTGTTCAATTTCCTTGTTTGGGTTGACCTTCCAACTTGCGCCAACAAATCTGCTTGTTTCAGGCACCTAGATTTGTATTTCTTACTGAAAAGTGACTTTTTCACTCTTTTTTTCCGTCACTGAATTTCTTTTGTATGAAAATCCATGAGTTGAATATCCGCTGAACTTGTTAATGTAGATTGATAGATTAGGAAGACTTGTTAGTTTGTACTGCTATAATGGAACAGACTTACAACCAGACAAACAAGAAATCCGGAGGGGGAGGGAAACGCAATAATGAGATGGAGAAAGACTCAGTACTTGCATCTGATTATATTGTATTTTGTTGTTAACATATATATATATCTCAACAGCTTGAATAGACGGAATTACCCTTTTTATCTTCCTTTTTTTACTTATTAGTCATTCAAAATTTCAAAGATGATGTACGATTTTCACCATCACTCACCTTCTGTTTTAAATTTATTTTGAAATGTTGCAAAGTGCTTATTGTGGTTTCTGAACCACAAAGAGAAAGACAAGTAAAATGTGTATACTTGCAGTATCAATATGTGAATATTCTGCTCTGATTTGTTCCTTTTATTCCTTTTGTAGGAGACAATAACTCATTCATTACTGCCATGTAAGAACAATGCTGTACACGTGCAAAAACATGTGAGGTAAATTTGCGTAATAAATGCACACACAAAAATTCACACAAAAATGCTAAGAAGAGCAAATCTATTTACATATTTCTAAAGGTCCTTCGTTACAATTCATATGTACTTGTACCATGGGCATAAGTAAATTTACAGAATTTTGCCTGGTGTAATGCCCCTTTAACAAAAGAATTGAGGTGCACATTTACACCATTGGCTTATACTGGTACCCATGGAAGTGAATGGAGACTGTGGACCCGTAAGGAATATTACAGTCATGGTTTTCAGGTGGCAGTATTGAAGGAGGTAATTAATTTTACGACTCATGTCAATATGTCAATCTATACGTCCATCCATGCACCTGCCTTGCCTGTGCTTGACCTGTGCTTGACCTGTGCTCGTGTAGAGATGACAATGACTTTGATGTGTTCTGGGCGGACCGAGGATGGATGCGGGAGTACTTCGATCAGTGCTTCATGGACGACCATGTTCGCATTAACCATTTTCGCAACCACTATGAGGTAAAGGGGGCACAGGCAGAGGAACGGGATGAGGAGCAGTCATGATGATGATGATGATGATGATGATGGGTGGGATAATCATTATGATGATGCAGATGATGATAGTGATGATGACATTGAAGATTGTAATGGTTATCGGTCATCTTGGAAGGAGTGATAGTAAAGAGATTGAGTAGGATGTTGATGATAATGATAATGACAATTTTATGTATGTTTTGGAGTTCATGTTGAATAAGTGAATAAGAATGAGTATGGTAAAGTGATTGTGATTAAAGTGATGATTATAAAGTAGGGTGATGTTCTCCATTATTTAACATTATGTAATAGTGCTGATTACGAAGGTGTCAATTGGGAAGAGGTTTGAAACTGATAAGAACATGACAAGACTGAATGTATGTAATTGATGTATCAAACTATGATGAATTGATCTTAGTTGTTATTGTGTCTTGTCAATGAGAAGAGTTACATGAACGAGAGCCTGATTCAACACAGGTTTGGTGTTTTGATTAGTTTTGTCCTACGCACCATAAGCTTGTACATTAGCATATAATTAATCTTTCTGTTTACACATTCCATGAGCTATCTTTGAATATGAAATTAAATAAATCTCTCCCTCCCCCGCCCTTTCTCTCTCTCCCCCTCTACCTCCCCTGCCTCTCTCCCACTGTGTACAGTTGACCAGAAAGAACCTGATGGTGAAGAATTTAAAGCGTCATCGGAAGATGCTTGAGAGGGAGTCTGGAAAGATTGAGGCTTCAAAATGTGACTTCTTCCCAACGACGTTTGAACTGCCTGTAAGTGGATATCTCTGATTTTCATTTGTGGGTTTTACTAAATTCCTTTTCTTCAATCTTTTGGGTGTTCTCCCCATTATTTGTATCTTTACATTGCATAGTTCTTTTATTCACTTTATGGCATGTATCATTTGAATTTGTGAGTGTTCTGCTTCATGAAATTGTTAATATTCAACTTCAATTAATATTTTCTAGACAAATAGTGTAACTCTCTTGAGAAAGCAGGGTACTTTTGAAAAGCAGGGATATTCTTGATTGGACCTATCATACTCTCCAGCTGTTGTAAATGATAAAAGGAGGCAGATAGATATAGGAATTCATCAATTCATTTTTATGCCTCTGCCACGAAGAGGCCGGAGGCATTATGTCTTCTGGTTGTCCGTCCATCCGTACGTAAGTCTGTCCGTCCATCCATCCATCCATCCCTCCCTAATCCGTTAAGGCAATATCTTGAGAACCGGTAACCAGATTTGCTTCAAACTTGGTACATATGTGTATTGCATGAAACTAATGAGGTGTGCAAAATTGGGGTCAAATCTCATTGAGGTCAAAGGTCAATGAACTTTGTAAAAAATGCCCCAAATTGACCTTTTTCACAATAAATCCATATCCAAGAACGCAATTCTTATTAAACATGGTACAAAGATGGGTCAGTACTTGAAGGTAGACTGGTGACATTTTTGGAGAAATTCCTGAAAGATCAGAGGTCAAAGGTCAATGAAATTTGTGAAAATTTGCCAAAAATCTACCCCTTTCACAATAAATCCAAATCAAAGGATGCAATTCTAATTTAACATGGTACAAAGATGGATCACTACTTGGAGGTAGATGACATATTTAGTGAAATTACTGAAAGGTCGAGGAATTGCCCCAAACTTTAATTTTTTCACAATAAATCCGTATCCAACGGTGCAATTTCAAATAAACATAATGAAACAATGGATCACTACCTGGGGGTGGACTGGTGACATTGTTGGTGAAATTGCATGAAGTTCACAGGTCAAAGATCAATGAACTTTGCAAAAATTGATATTTTTCACAATTAAACCCAAATCCGAATCCAATGGTGCAATTCTAACCAAACATGGTACAGAGATGTATCACTTCATGGAGGCAGACTGGTGAGAGGTTGGGTAGATCTCCTGAGATTTCAAAGGTCAATGAACTTTTCTAAAAAATTAGCTAAAAAATGCCCCCAAAGTGATAATTTTCAAAATATATCCAAATCCAATGGTGCAATACCCATCAAACATGGTGCAAAGATTGATGGATCACTACTTGGAGGTAGACTGATGACATTTTTGGTGAAATTGGCTAAAAATTGCCTCCAAACAGATATTTTTAGAATCAATCTAAATAGAGCAAGCAAAGAGGCGGAGGCATATTTATCCACTGCGTGGCGGTCAAATTGCTCTAGTTTTTTTTTCATCTGGTAATACAACGTTCATGATTTCATTCAACATCATTATCTTTCACTTAATATCCTCTCTCACTATCTCTCTATCTCCATCTTCTCCCTTTCCTTCTCCTTCTATCTTTCCCTCTCTGCTCATTTCTCTATCTCTTGATCTCCTCTGGCCTGCCAGTCTGAGTACCACATGTTTGTGGATGAGTTCAAGAAGAACCCAGGGTCGATCTGGATCATGAAGCCTGTCGCTAAGTCTCAGGGCAAGGGCATCTTCCTTTTCAGGAAACTCAAGGACATCACGGACTGGAAGAAGGTATTACCCTTTCACATCTTTCCCAGCTCTCCAGAGTAAAGTTTCATACGATGCATGGAAAGAACTGATATTAACTCAAGAGAAACAATGTTCTCTTTACGTAGCTTAGTACGAAGGTTGGAAATGCAACCCTGTCCCTGGAAGGCGGCTTGTGTGGTGTATCTCTGAACTTCAGAGGCTTTTTGTGCTCTTTATTGATTACTGAAATGGGTTCTTTGACTTGCATAAAGTGTGCCTGTCCTTTACAAAGGACCTCAAGTTAAGGTCCTGTCAGAGAAAGTGAGTGTTTTCCTATAGAAGGGGGGGCGGGGCACACTATGCTAGCTCTTTTTGCAAAGGGCCTACATCATTTTGCGATATAAAGTAAGGTGAAAGCCAGTGGAGTGGATCAATAGATATCTACTAAAGGTTAGAGAACAAAACCCATGTGTCCATTTTTGTTATATATATATGTATAAAACCAAACATTTCAGTGAAATATATTTGCGGCAGTTTGAAGAGAGGCGACCACATTATAAGAAAAATAACTATAAAGCTGTATGTAAATTTAACAGTTATTTTATATCTCTGTATGACAGATGACATCAATGTCATTAACTTTTTTATCCTTGACATTTCAGAGTGATATCTATCGTCCACGAGAGGAGAAGGCTGATGATAAGGAACCAGTGGAGACATACATTGTCTCCAAGTACCTGGAGAGGCCATACCTGATTGGAGGAAGAAAGTTTGATCTCAGGGTCTATGTACTGGTGACATCAGTAAGTTTGTACATGTACCATTGGGGTAGGGGGAGTGCGTTACCATTCTTCCTTTTTCCATATTGTTGCTTAACACTGGAATATTTAGGGTTTTGGGTTAAAGTTTGGGTTTAAGCATGGAGATATCTTCATGAAAGGTTAGTTTACGGAATTGTTTCTAGTAGATGTAATGGGAATTTGATGAAATGGGAGTAGTCCAAACCTCAATGCAACACCTTGCAGAGAAGAGATGTATTTGTTTGTAGTTTCTTTCTTAAAGATTGGCCGTCCCTTTTGCAAGCTTAAAATTTGAAATCGTCTATCACGATCGTAAATTGAAGAAAGTGTGATTCAAGACCATTCCTAAGAATATAGCATGTTGAAGCTTTCTGTATATGTAAAAAAATTCAGCCGTTAAATTTCAAACCGACTTTTTTCGTACTACGAAAAAAGTATTAGTCTTTGTTACAGTATCTATGTGGTTATTATGCGTGTGTGAAATTCTAATTTTATGAGTAACTACCAAACTTTGGAGATGATTCCTTCCATAGAACAATTTTTTTCATAATGCGTTTCATAATTCAATAAACAGATTAATCAATAAAGCAGATATTTCAACACAAACTGCTAAGAGCCTGAGGTAAAGACTATTAATCAAACGTTGTTTACGTGCATTATTTGAATTTTACACTACATATCAGTTTCAAATTGTGAATATAGAGCTTGCTAACACTTCTCTATGTTTTGCCAATGTTTCGATGGTTTTGTGGTGATCTGAAAAAGGGACTGGCTGTCTTTAAGAGGTCTTGTTTGTAATGTATTTTGGAGACAGAGTGAGCAGTTATTAGATGTTTACATGTAATTCAAGCAAGAAGAACGTATGATTACATGTGGGTGCCTTGTTGGCATTTATGCATGCCAATGAGTTCAAACATAAGTCATAACATTTACAAAACTAACGCTAAGGTCATATTTGATAAGGTTATGGATTTGTTGTGACAAAGGCATTGATTGGAATAGACTTTGCACACAAATATACTTTCGCAAATTGATTAACAGTTTGAGAGTAGCTCACATCATTATAAATGCAAAAAAAAATATGTTAACCATGACATAGGCTGATATCTTAATCATGCACAACCCTGGGCTGTATTGGCCTCAGAATGGTTTGATCTGATTATCTAATTGTTAACATTCTTCAATTAGCATGTTCTATAGTTGCATGCCCCACCAAATTACAAATGAAATTGGTAGTTTTAGAACGATTTCCTGATACCTTTAATTAACTGATGACCAGTTGCTACAGAGAAGAATGAATCCTGTTAAAGCGGTTATTTATATGGAAATGAATTGCTTCCCTTTATTTAACATATTCTCTTCCTGTGTGTCCTATTCTGACAGTACATTCCCCTGAAGGCGTGGCTGTATCGGAGTGGTTTTGCAAGATTTTCCAATACTCGCTTCTCCCTGGATTCCATTGATGATGCCTGTATCCTTTTTATAAGGGACAATTCACAAAAATGCATAGTACAACACTTTTATTGCCTGGACCATGGGCTGAAGAGCCTATTAAAGGGGGAACGAACTGTGTGTGGTCTCTCATTAACTGTGTGTTATAAATACGTAGTCTTAAAATATACATTTTCAGATAACTATACTAATAATGCAGAGAATAGGTTAACCTATAATTATATTTGTATAGAAAAGAAAGATTTTTTGAGAGAAAAAGTAGTTACTTTGCTATTAAGTAACAAGATTATTGCGATATAATTTTATTAAGTAGTTAATTAGCATGTTATCATTCAAGCGGGTCTGTATTAATAGACTACATTAGCATTATGGGTAAAGAAACTGGCCAGGTAGCGATTTTTTTTTCCGTGATGTTAACGCGTCACATCGGCTAATTTCATTCCTCAGAGCGACTTGATTGCAGGCCGTTGTCGATATAGGTAGGCAGTACGCATGCGGTTTCTATACGCTACGATGATCGCCGAATGCAGTGTGCACATAGACTCTAGGTGGATAAAAATAGAGCTTTATACACCTCTCGGAGTGTGCATTAGTAGATCTTGCAATCTATGGAATTCCATAATTTATCTATGTATTTAAAATTGTTCACCTTATAGATATGTAAATCCATTTGTCTTAACTGACTGGGTAGAACAACAGATTTAGGAGTCATAAATATGTGTAGATCAAGATCTATGCTTTTCTGAGTAGACTCCAGACTCTAATAATAATGTGATTGCCCATAATATTCTCACTTCAAAATATCTGGTCTAGCTAGGCCCTAGATCTAGATTCTAGGTCTATATTGCAATCAGACAAGTACTAAATCATGTTAAGTTGTGTGCATACTCAGCATGGATACTTTCCTCCAAGATCTACATGTAGGTGCGAAGACTTAGTCTATATTACTCAATGGGGGGGGGGGGGGGGGGGGCACATTGTGCCCCTACCAAATTATTATGGGCCATCTCTATATATGTGCTCTGATCATTTTCCCTCAAACTTGGTGACTCTTCCTAAAATTTATTCATGAACATTTCAATGCCGCATTACCATGGATATGGAAACCACACTGACAGTAAAGACAAAGTTGAAAATGATAAACTTCAAATTTTATGCATGCCATTAATTAACACGTGTTTTAATGATGTCCATGAACTTAAGTAGTCTTAGAATTATGACGGTTTCGTCTTGTCTAGTGTTAAGATAATTAAGTTACTAGGTCTAGTGTTAGTTGTTACTTTTATTAAGAAATTCAATTCATATCATAATGTAGTCTAACTTTAGAAGTAACAAAATTGCTCTCTAACAGTAACATGTTAACTTGTTACTGTTACTGTTAGTAGACTCTTCTAAGTTAAGACCGAGTCCTGTGGCTGTGACTAGAATAGAGTAATTTATGATTATGATTATGAATTGAATTTCTAATGACTATGATCTAGAATCTGTTGAGGAATTGATCGAGGCACCCTCACATCCAGTTTCAGACATGGTAATGCTGTAGAGCTGAAATGCATACTCTACACGTACGTAGCAGCAGCGTAGCAAGCGCTATAGGTAGTACTGCAATTCGCATGCATATCGCATATTCGCATATCGCGCGCAGACCAGACGTGGTCTTTATTCAAGACGCCAAGAAAATGCGAATTGACAGTTGTGACGCGTTAACATCACGGAAAAAAAAATCGCGGCCAGGTATGAGTATTTTAGGACTCGAGATGGCGCTATTAGTTGGTATCTGCTTTAATTCTGCGGTGAACCCTTTGGTTGGCATCATGCACTCGTTTTCCAGTGTAGGCTTTCTGTCAGCTCCATTGGTTTTCACTCTGCTTTTAATCAAGAAGTAGAGTGGGGCCTTAACTCATGCATCTGGTGTGGCTCTCCTATATACAGGACCTCCTTCTATCATCCTATCTGAAGGATGGAGCGTCTTCCCACAGAGAGGGTATAGGCATGTTAACATGCAACACTGTCTAGCTCTTTTGCAAGATTTCAGTGAGACTAAAACCATGAAGGGCCTCGACTAGAAGAAACAAATATTGTCAGAACAGTTAATTAACTGATTGTCTGTGGAGGAAGGACTGGATGGAATCATGAATGATTGATCCCCTTGCCCAGCGATGGATAAGAGATGTATTATAATGATTTTGCATGCATTAACACTTACTTCTTTCATATTTAAATTTTTGTGAGACTTTACAATAGACCATTTTCGTTACTTCAATTATATGCACGTCATGTGAATAATCCAATACTAATGATAACCCCAAAGCTTGTCCGAGGGTTGTCCAAGTACCGGTAGCAACAACTTATAGATTAAGAGCGCATTCCATCAATTGAAACTAATTCACTAGACACAGATGATTTCATTACATATATAGGGAAAAAGTTGTGAATACATCATTGCTGATATGATAAAGGAATGAGTCATTGAATGAGTCAAAAGAAAATTCTTTCAGCTCAGAGTTATCAGAACCCACCTAGATAGTTTCTTTAACTATCAAACTAACCCCATCAGATGTTCATCTAACTAATGTGGCCATCCAGAAGACCGCGCCAGACTACGATGCTGAGAAGGGGTGCAAGTGGTCTATGCCGCAGATCAAACAGTACCTCACAGCCAAGCATGGCATTGAAAATGTGAGTGCCTCTCGTTTGGTAGCTTTCCATGGCTTCAAACATATTTTAACCTGAATATAACACTTCCTAAAATCAGTGAAAATGTAGTTCATGACTGCCAAGCATAGTATCGACAATGTAAGTTCTGCTCAAAGTTTTCCTTGGCTTCAAACATGTTTTTATTTCACTTCCTAAAGTCAATGAAGATGTAGTACATGATGGCCAAACATTGTCAAGTAATATCTGCACATGACTGTTTTGCACAGAGGGACATAGCAGGAAATATGAAGAATGCTCAATCAGTATATGGAGAAGAGAAGAGAGAAGGAGAAGAATTTCCTTTCAGTTTGATATAATATTGTGGTGGGGTTATTTGATATGGGGGAGAAGGTTGAAAAGGGGTTGATGGTAATAAACATCATAACTCTAATATATAAAGACTTTTTTTCTCCTCTTTTTTCTTTCAGGTTGAGATGTTGTTCCGGAACATGAATGAGATCTTCATCAAGAGCCTGCAAAGTACTCAGAAGATCATGATCAACGACAAGCACTGTTTTGAGCTTTACGGCTACGATATCCTCATCGACCAGGAACTCAAACCGTGAGTCAAAAAACCCCAACATACTTCTATAATTTTGTCTGTCACAACCATGTTCTATAGATGAGCAGAAACCACTCATGAAGTACCATTTAATTTTTTTTTTGAAAATAATGGAAATCAGAGAAGCAGGGTGGCAAAAGTAAGATGAAATTTCACAGAATGGGATATAGTTATCATAGATCAATCAATCAATCTCATTTCAGTAGAGAATACTAGTGAAACATTGATTAAACTTATTGTTTCTCTGCAAACATTAATTTCATTGAATACAAATGACAACTTCCTCATCATTTCTTAAGATTTATTAATGCTTGAATACAAGCTGACACCTCAGAACTTACCCTGAGCCTCAGTGTATTTTTTCCTTGCTGTGACGATGGTTAATAGAAATGAAGGCAAGAGCTTTAAAGAGCGTAAAATGTACTGGGAAGACAAAAGGCCTTCAAAAGGTGATCGTGAGCAATCTTCTTGCCAGTGCATGGTCTTAAATTCATGTGTTGTCCATTTTAGAAACTTGCTGAAAGTGATTTAATCACTAATTACTCCAAATGTGGATAAATGTAGGGAGATAACTTTCAGCAAGTTTCTAAAATGACAGTACATGAATTTAAGATCACTGGCCAGAAGATTGCTCACGATCACCTTTTGAAGGCCATTTTGTCTTCCCAGTACAGTGCATTCCCTTTAAGCGTGTAGTGCTGGCATTGACATAATATATGTCCCCTCCCACCTACCCCCTGTCTAGATGGTTGATAGAAGTCAACGCCTCCCCTTCGCTCACAGCCAGCAGCGAAGAAGACTACATGCTCAAGTTTGGGCTGCTGGAAGACGTCCTTCATATAGTCGATATGGAAGGAAGGTAAGACACGTCTTTGAACCTAGTAAGTGATTTATTTTGAAGATAGATATGTGGCATACATCCAGTCATAAGAATAGCGTGCTCCTTTCTGTTTATGAATGAAAAACAAGTCAGAAAAAAAATCGAGGAACAGAGGGATTTTAACCTGCAAACTGCTGCTTACCGGGCAGCGGCTTTTTACCACCAGATCATTTCTGGTCGACGGAAAAAACACAATGACATAGCTACAAACACCGAACAGTTTTATTTATTCTGACTCGTGAGAAGACTGCAATAAGTAATTTAATTGCTTCTAAGGTAACATATGGTAACTGAGGGAATTCAAGTTATGAGAATGGGAAAGTCCCATCACCTAGTACTTGGCTGTTTGCAATCCTTGAATCTTCTGACTCTCGAATCCTTTGCATTTCACACAGGTTGCTTGGGAAGGAGAAGAGGATCGGGGGCTTTGACCTGATGTGGGATGATGGGCCAGTCATGGCTGAGGAAGGAGGGGTCGACTGCATTAGCCCCCCCAACTACTCCACCAACACCTTCCTAGGTGAGGCCTCAAGTTCCATCGTTATTTGTATTTCCAATTTGTTTGTTTACTGTATTGTTATTTGACTGAAGCATTGATCATAATTTTATTTCACATTTTACAAGACGCCTCACATTAGAGCCCGCTCTGCGCACGCGCACCATATATTCGCTTCTACGCACAAGTGGGAAAGTAACTTTCCCCAGATTTGTCTTAGCTTCACGGGACTAATTTACAGACTTTTGTTTGAGTTTGCAAAAATTTGCAGTGTGGAAATTGGAAACTGGAATTTTCTATGTTTGCTGAGTATTTTGATGCCAGCAGAAGGGAATTATGCCGATGGAAATATCGGATTCTGAGAAGGATCAGGGGGCTGGCATGAATGCGCTAAGTAGCCCCAGCTGCAGTGCGGTGCCGAGTCCGGCTAAGCCCAGGGGCGACCGCCGGGAAATCGACCGCCATGCACGAAGGGGTCTATTTGCTTTTTTCAGATGTGACATCCACATAGCTGTAGTGACAGTTTCCAAAGATTGGCATAATGTAATTTTCAGTGACAATGAATATGACCCCCTTTGTAGATTTTTTTGTGTTCATTTAAAAGTTTCTAATGCAAGCAATTTATCATAGGAAAGTGTAAAACCTGTGTCAATATTTATTGCACCATGTGGCAAGTTCTGAACGCAGCATTTATATTTAATCTGTTTTGTTACCATTATGCATTTGCTTTTATAGGCTGCCACAATGACAGAAAGAGGCAACTTCGACAACTCTTCAAGCAGCTAGCCGCCCAGCGCAAGACATGATGTGATGTCCATTCACCGAAAGGTGTTACACTAAACGTTGGGCATTCCATGAGGCCATTAATGTGCAACAATTAAGTGACTTCAGACAGAGATGTTCTAGTTTGCTGTAATGTCTGCTTATACATGTAGCTGCGCATGCAATATAGATCAGTGGAGGAGCTAGCTTCTTCCTGCAGGGCATGGTACCGAGTCGCAAACCTTGTGATCCTTGTGTTTACGCCGAATGTGCTAGAGACATTAGAGATATATACGGATGTAATGTATAAATTGCACCTTTGGCACGGTAGAGTTGATATGACTTGATGACATGTCTCATTATTGGCTGTATTGTCTTTCTTGCAGCTCACTTCACATCTTCATGCCAATGGTAGTGAGAGAGTTGACCCTTACGTTAACGTGCCTTGAAGAGCCCGTTGGCTCACTTCATGTCAATGGTAATGAGAGAGTTAGGTATGTTCACGCGCCATCCCATGTATTTTACATCTGGTGTGTTACCACTGCGGCAGAGCAGAAACATCACTTCATGTACAAAAGTTTATTGCAGAGAAAATTCATTGCTTCACGGGAGTGGAGAAATTATTTGAATAGTGTCATGATTATGAATAGTTCCATTATGGTGAGAGACAGGGGGTGTTAAAACAGTGTGGGCAACAAGGTGCTTGAAGTTTTGGCAAATTGTTTGTTTACAATGTCTGACAATATTCAGAGCAGCCGAAATGCAGGAGAATTGCAGATTATGAGGCATCTGTTGTCGTAGGAGTTAGCCAACAAACAGCTACCTATGCCATAGATGTGAGCTCCGTCCAACTTATCAGTGTGTGAAACATATTAAAGACAGGGTGGCCCATTTGCAAAAGTCATGAAACTCAAGAGTATACTGTAACAATAATGTGTGTGAAATCTCACAGTCAGAGTTTCACGAACCTTTTCAGGAAAAGTGAAAATCTATTGTTGTTTATGTTTGAAACCTAGTGCCCATTGTCTACATTCACAATTGCCTCTAGGCAAGAAGAACTGGAGGTTTTGGATGATCTTCGAAATCTAGCGATATCATTCCGCTTAAAGTCAGTTTCCAGTTAAATTATTGAGAGGGAATCTCTTTTCTTCCGTTTTCTGTGGTTTTTACCAAATAATTTTTGTTGTACCTGCAAGAGGGCTACCCTGTAATAAAATGGTGTCAGAATGTTTGCTCTAATTTGTGATGACAACTCGGGCTGGCAGGGACGTGTAACCTGGTGTGTGGAACTGAAGTTATTAGAGAGATTTAGATTGCCAGATATGACTGGCAACTGCTCAATATGATACATCCACAATTACATCCGTCTGGATGTTAGAAAAGGACATTTCATTTCACTATCACAGTAATGGTAATCTAACAATAGATCAGGGCCCCTTTGCATAAAACTTACCATTGATGGTAACTTTGCTATCAATGGCAATTTCTGTGGACAGCTGGAATTTCATTGGCTGTCAGATGATGTTACCATGGTAGATACCAGTGATGGCAGAGTTACCATTAATGGTAACTTTTATGCAATGGGGCCCCAGTGTATATATGCAGTGAATGCCTTCCAAGCTAGTTGAGCATCAGCCACCAAATAAAGGTGGTTTGGGCCTTTAACTGTGCTATTTTTATATTCACAACTTACATGGAATGTATGGCCATTTTGAGGATAATCTGGGCTATATCTTGTAAAGAATTGCAATTAATATCACTCGTAACCCTGTACATTAGAGATGAAGGATTTGACCTGTGATCTATTCAAATCAATCCTGACTCTGTTTACCCAAATGTTATGTTATGTTGCATACTCTTGTAAATGTATAGCGTTCCAATTTCTGTAACTAATTTATGAAAACTACCAATGAAGCAAATAACAAAGCAAATAAGCTCTAAGCATTGTTGCTGCTGCCACAATAGTAATGACTTGATATTATACAAATATTTCATGATCATGAGGGATCTTGTGGAATCTATTTGCACCGAGGGTAAGTGGAGGGCCCGTGTGCTACTATTTTCCCCGAGACCGCAAGTCGAGGGAAAAAGGTACCACACGCCCTCCACTTTACCGAGGGGACCAATAGATTCCACAGAGATCCCAAATAAAGATTATGAAATATTTGTTTTATATCCTTCACTAATATATTCTTTGTTCATTAATTTAGTCCTTAGCATGGACCTTGTGATAGTGTCCATGCTCTAAGCTCTGAAGGCAGGAGCCAGATTTGGATGTTTTGTTATTTCATGCAGCTTGAGCAAACCAACGGAAATTCAAGTCGGCCGCAACACCGCAGGAGTTCCCCCAGCGCGCCCAATGATTTTCTGATAAAATAATAACTAGATACACGTAGCTTACTTAATCCACACGGTATCTTATAGATTACACTGTACAAATCACCAAATCAAGAGTGTACGTGTAGCGATTTTCATTTTATCAATTTACTCAATTTTGATAACGATACTGTTTCGGAACCAGTGAATCAACATCAGAGGAAGCAAATTTATTAAACGGTAGTAGGCTGTGTGGCATATAGCTCCAAGATTATTGGAACTCAACTTTTATTGTCCATTAGGATAGTAATTATGAGAATTTTAGTTAGAGCTCTATCAGCATAGCCTTGAAACTAAATGTTTTTTGTGTCCAGATATGAAAGTATAACTGCTCTCTTTCTTCAGGCTGAAATAAGCATTTGCACATGAGACCTTCATACAATAATAATTATGAATTTTCTTTTATCAAGTTTCAAATGTTGCAAGAAAAAGAGCAATTTATGATTCATGGTCTTTCATATTATGTTATTGGAACTGTGTTGACTTCGTATTTTATCATGTAAGATACATAATGAAATATGTAAATAAACATGTCATGAGAGGAATGTACAAATATTTGTGACTCAGAAGTTTGTCAATGTGTGTTGAAAACCCTTTAGTGTACAGGTAATATTTTGTATATATCTTTCTTTATTTAATTGATTTTATTTAAAGTAGAAAATATCATAAGAAGAATGACAAAGTTGAGCAAAACATGACATTAGAAGAGAGGTTTAAACCCCAAACAACTTGTTCTTCTCAATAACCCTGCTCAGTTGAAGCCCATACATTATGTCATGCAAGGAAGCCAAGCGAGAAGAGAGAATACGAGGATGAGAAGTGAGAATGAAAGGAGGAAAGGAAAGATAGACAGGGCCCTTTGTTCCACTTGGTCCCTGGGGTTCCTAGAACAAATGTACATGCACATACAGTATACATTACAATTTCCTGAAAGCAGAACAATCCGAGTACTATGACTTACAGTTCGGCCTGAGATTAACATCACAGCTGATTACAATCTATTGCAGTCAGATTGCAGTAAATGTATGCAGCATTTGATTGAAATCACTGTGCAATTGATCTCAGGCTCCATTGTATGAGGAATACTTCACAAACAAGAAATTTAGGATTTTTTTTTAAATTCCAATCACTACAGCTAGTTGGGCAACTCCATCCGAAACGGCCTTTAGGTTTGATGCAAGAAAAGGGAGGCATTATTGTGCACCACACATGCCAATCCGCAGCTTCTTTTCCGCCAGCAGCATAATGCATTATTCATGAACTATGATGGCAGTTGCTAGTGGATTAACCCTATATAGCCCGGGCTATTTTGAAATCGCATAGCCGGGGGGGGGGGCGGGCAAAAACAGCCCCCCCCCTAAGATCTTGACCACTGATCGCGCGATTGCAACGAAAATTGGCACGTACGCCACCAATGACGTAATCTCCACAATTCAAATGTATTTTTAATTAATTAATTATGCTAATTCAATGCATAAAATCATTACTTGGTTGTAAATCTTTAAATATAGCCCCAAAACTGCTAGATTTCAGTCCAGACACTCTTCTAAGGATTATTATCAAATTAGGATTTTAAAAAATGACAACATCAAATTTTTTCTCATGTATTTTGTTTTTTCGACTTTATGTTTTTCATTGTTTTTCCGATGGAAATCATTGGCAACACTATTTCAGTCATAAATAACATGAAGTCTATTGTTTTTCATCAGTAAAAATAGAAATAATGATACATTTATGAATTTTGGCTAGATACAGAATTTGCATTGGATTTGTACATGAAATCACGTTTTTGAGCAATTTTTGGTCTGACATGCACATACAAAATGTTACGTAACTTCGGAACCGCATACCCCCGCATCGCAAATTTGGTCTTAAAAGTTGCGTGAGACTTGAAGGAAAAAAGTCATGAAACGTCGCGGCACAATCTTTTCGCGTTACAAGTTTATCGCGAAAAATGTTGAGGGGGGGCTGTTTTTGCCCCCCCCCCGGGCTAGATAGGGTTAACAGGTGTGACACACAATGGTCATTGTGAACATTTGTGTGTAGATTGCAGTTAGTCTCTATAGCTGCGTGAAGCATATCCCAGCTGTGACAAACACACAAAGCCACTTTCCCTTAGGTGATTTTGTAGGTCAGGAGAGAGTCAATTTAGTGAAATTTGATTTTCATAAAACACAAAACTGAACACTTTCATGGCATGTTAGCTGCACAAATTGCTTTAATAACTCATTCAATTATAAAATAAACTATATTTCTTTGATTTTATTTCCTATAAGTATCACCTTTGACTAAATCATGCCTGTCATAATTATTTACACGTACTCAAAGAAAACAATGTGACACACAGAAAGTACACACAAATAGACTTTACAGAGATTTGAATTTTATTCACAGCAGAGTACAAGTACTGTTTTACAAGTATCGTAGCTTTAATATACATATATTTACAGACTTAACTATAAGGCTATACCTTTCATGCATGAAGGGCAAACCTTAATGTTTCCATATTAATATCATATACAGTAATTGGAAGCAAATAATGGCACTTAATTTATCCATGGCCCCAAAGGCTATACAACACACACACCCCTTCTACCTATCGGGTTTTATTTCATTTCCATGATATATCTTCAGATGAGAAAGAGATTAGGGAGCTTTCGTTATAACCCCGCGGACGGAAAAGAGCAATCTGTTCTAGCCGTCCGTGCGCGGGAGTCACAGGCGCTTTCGCAAAATAAGACAGAGAACGCGAACGGCGGTGCGTGTGGCGTCATCTGACCCCCTGACACCCCCGACCCGGGCGCACGTGCGATTTGCAATGACATCATCTGTACGGGCGCTGATTGGCTGCTGTCTGCAACTCGTCGAGAACGAAAAATCTCAAAATTCACGTACGCGCGGATAGCGAGGCGGAGGGTGGCGCATGCGCAGATCAATCTTCATATCGGATTACCGTTCTGGAACCCGTCCGTCCTCAAAACGAAAGCTCGCTAATGTTAACTAGGGTGGGTTTTCTGCCAATTCCCAAACTGAGGAAAGACCAAAAGAGAGAAAAAAATGGCATTTCAGAATGTCTCCCTAGGATGTTTTTAATGCAAATGAAGGAAGGTATGACCACACCCAATGTACATTTCCTAGCCAATGGAGGTGAGTGTTTTATTGCTAAAGAGTCAATAACAATCAAGAAGACCGGACTCTGTGAACACAGAGATTATTACTGCTCACTTGTTTCACAGCTCACTGTGTTTCATCGATGACTTACGACAGGGGCTAGCTTGCAAAAACATCTTTTGAACTTGTCTCGTTCACACATCGTGGAGTATCAACTCTTTCTGAGTTCTATTTTTTGCACAACTGCTGCAAATACCACTATGTAATAGAAGAAAACATAGATTTGGGGCAGACTTTCACTCAAAAGGAAGTACACAAGTACATTATTTAGTGACTTATCACATGATTAAATCTTTTAAACTTGTCATGGCCACCACTGGAACTAGATCTCTCAATTTTGTGAATTCAAAGCTTTAGTTCTGCATGGCTAAATACCACAAAGATTTCCCCTCATAAATACTTCAATTTTCTGTGTACTCCCCATATAACATCACATATTCCATGGTCAGGTTTCCCCTCTTCATGTCCCCCCTGCCCCACCTTCAGCCCCCGCCCCTTCACCTCCCTCCGTGCACCCCGTGGCATCCCTCTCCCCTCTTCATCTCCCCTCTACCCCACCTCCAGCCCCTGCCCCTTCCCCTCCCTCCGTGTGCCCCGTGGCATCCCTCTCCTCTCTTCATCTTACCTCTACCCCAACTCCAGCCCCTGCCCCTTCCCCTCCCTCCGTGCACCCCATGGCATCCTTCTCCCCTCTTCATCTCCCCTCTACCCCACTTCCATCCCCCGCCCTTTCCCTCCCTCCGTGCGCCCTGTGGCATCCTTCTCCCCTCTTCATCTCCCTTCTACCCCACCGCCAGCCCCCGCCCCTTCCCCTCCCTCATTGCGCCCCTTAGCATCCCTCTCCATGGCCAGGCTCTCCAGCCGTGCCGTGTAGAAGCCGTTGAAGTCCAGCCGGTGGATGATGTTCATCATATTATGCTCACAGTTTGCCGTGCTGAAGAGGCTGAGCTTGTCAATCAGGGAGACGAGGAGTGAGGAGAAGTTGGAGTCAAAGTTGTGGACAGTGGACATGAAGTCCTCGCTGGCATTCAGCTGCTCAACATGCTCGCTTACCACCTGATCAAACAATAAACAAAAGCAGGATAAATTGTAAACTATTATTTTTTTCAAGACATGACTAATCATGACTTATATAAATTACTTAATCTAACAAAACTAATATTTCATTCTTTAAATTGGGTTATCTACTGCTATGAATTGTATACGATTGATGTTCTTTTAATTTACAGACCAATAAACTGTTCATTTTTAAAACAATTTGATTCTAAAAAGTTGTGTGCCAAACTTGAATGCCAAAATAGTGATATCACATTGAGAATGCCATTGTTGTAAATGAGTTGGATGTCCTATGCACATGTTTATCAGCACTGTACATTCAAATTGAAATGGAACTAGAGTAATTCGACAGCCACACAGTCGATAAATATGCCTCCGCTCTTAACTAGCTCTATTTAGATTTATTCTTAGAAACTATGTACTATGTTTGGTGGGCAACATACCATTGAATTCCTATGTGAAATGAAACTATAATTCTGTTTTTCCATGTTGAGCCCAGTTTGTCAATGTTCATTAACCCCCAAGTAGTGATCCATCGTTTCACTATGTTTGGTTGGAACTGCACCATTGGATTTGGATTTATTGTGAAAATTTTACAGCTTGGAGCAGTTTATAGCCAATTTTGGCAATGTTCATTGACCTTTGACCTCTGACCTTTCAGGAATTTTACCAAAAATGTCACCAGTCTACCCTCAAGTAATGATCTATCGTCATACTATGTTTAATGTGAATTACATCCTTATATTTGGATATCCTTATGTTTGGAAAAAGGTCAATTTGGGTCAATTTTGGCAAAGTTCATTGACCTTTGACCTCAACCAGATTTGACCCCTATTTTTCACACTTTATTGGTTTCATGCAAAACTCAACAACGAAAGCATAATGCCTCCGGCCACTTCGTGGCCGAGGCATAAAAATGGTCCTAACACGAGCATAAATCTAGGATACCAGCAAATGTGACTGAAGAATCACAGATATTCCTACCTTGGTATTAAACGTTATTTAAAAAGTTGTGTTGCCCATTTCAGTGCCAAAAATATTATTAACTTCATTCTTTGTTACCATTTCTAGCCATTAATGAAATAGTACTGTGAAAATGTGTTTAAGCATTGTACATTTGGATTGAAATTCAAAACTGTTCTATGAGCTTAAATCTGGGATACCAGCCAAAATGACTGAAGAATCACAGATATTCCTACCTTGGTAGCTGTCCTCCTGCGTTCTGAGTCGATCTGGTCCCTCTCTCGATCACTCTTGGGCGGGGTAGAAGCATCCACAATAAGACTGACCTCTGCCTCAATGTTCATGGTTTGGGTCACTCTCTGTGCAGTGGATTAATGCAGAAAAAAGCAGGAAACTATAAAACACAAAGCCCTTAAGATATGAATACATCATGACGAGACTTCTTACCTGCATGTTTCAACTGAACATAAACAAATCAATTATTACTTCTAGAGAAAGTAAGAAATCGTCCAAAGAATACAGTTCCCGATGGAAATATTATTTTTCACTTTCTACACCTTGTCTTAATATCGTGTTGAAATCCCAAATGCCACTGTATGTTTCTGTGTCCTTGTCAAACAAAATATGAATATAGTGTGAGAAATCCGGATTGTTTCGCGACAATGTAGTGTCTTCTTTGGCAGCAGGCGTTCTTAGACAGCGGTCTTTGGACACCCTTTGCTGGGACCTGGGATTAACGGACCTGGATGCAGTTGGCGAAGGTGACGCACACCAGCATGAGCTTGCTGACGTTCTTGATGATGTCTGGGTTGGTCAGCATGCAGTCTTTGAGACACTTATCCAGGAAGTCTGTGTGGTGGGAGAGCACGTCATCGATGTTAGACACCTGGGGTGAGAAAAGAAAGAGACAATGTGCTTGATTGTTCAATGTCACCGTATGGTTGTAAAGATGTTCTGCCATAACCCTGGGCATTGGTTAATCATTTCATGATCACAGGATTTTTTAATATTGAAATTAATTAATTTGTTAAAATGGAACAAGACTAGGTGGCTGGGCAATGGTGGGGGTGAAAGGGGATGGGGAAGGGGGTTGTTCCCCCCCCCCCCACCTTCCTCTCTGAGATTGTCCTGCCTGATGTGCCAGTGCTGCCCCAACATCTCAAACATCATGTAGTACTAACTCTTCAATTATTTAACTATTCCTAACTACACTCACTACAACTAGGGAGGGACAAGAATCAAGGTTAGGGATACAGGATGGGGGAAGGGGGAAAGTTCCCCCCCCCCCCCCCACCTCCTCACCCCCTTTCACCTACCTCTCTGAGATTGTCCTGAAGGATGTGCCAGTGCGGCTCCACCACCTCAAACATCATGTAGTACTGCAGGTTCTGGACCAGGTGCAGCATGCGCTGACGCAGGGCGAAGGATGCCGCGTACCACCGAGACGAGTACAGCGTGAAGCGTTTAGCCTCCTTGTTCAGCAGCCAGATCCTGAAGGGGATACAAAAACAAATCATGAAAGCGATCTCACAGGCACATATTCTCCAAAGGAGGAATACACAACTTCCTACACTTACTTGCAGTATTTCTTCCAGTTAAAAAAGGCCAGTATTCTACCAAGAAAATCAGTATTTCCCTGTAGAATGACATAGAACTACACAATATCAAAAGTTAGTTTAGTATTTTTTGTTTTTTCAGTATTCAGGTAAATTGTTACAACAAAAAATGAAATCCATATGAATTAGCAGCTCTGAATAAAAAAACTAAGCATGAAACCCTTTATTTGTTTACTGTGACTAAAATGAGAGTATGATATCCTCATGCATGGCTTGTTTTTTAATACAATGAATGGCCATTTCACAGACTATTGTTACAGTCATGTAAAATGAGTAACAGACAGTATTTGGTTTTTTTTTCAAATTATACCTCTGTGTTCATGTCTTGATTGGGGGTCAGAAATAATTCAAGTTTATCTTTAAACAAAACAATAACATAATTCATATCAAGCTAATGAAATAACATTATAACACATTGGTAATTTGTGCATTGACTTTGAACAAAATACTGTGCAATTGTCCCTACCAGGTTTCAAGAAAATTGAAAGAATGGACAACTCAATCACAACATGAATAATTAGTAATTTTACCACTTAACTACATGTAAGCTTGCTATGAGGTCATTGTTGTCGCTCAAACTTTCACTGATCCTAATAAATACTATTTTAAAAAATAGTAAAACTTCCGGTAACAGCATGTGGTTGTATTCTTTCGGATAATTGACCCCCTCATATGGGGTGAAGAAAGGAAAAGGAAAGTGAAAAAGAGGAGAGGTGATTTTTTATATTCTAGAACACTTACACAAAACTATTTTCAGCTTTAGTTTTTGGTGTTTTAAACCGAATATAAATGGGATGAAATAGAGGTAGAAGAAGAGGGTGGGTGGTGACTGAGAGTTGTGAACTAGTCACAAAGTAGTTATAAAGAGAAAAGATCCTTTTCCAAAATGTTCATGCAGACAAGAGTAAGATGCTAAAGCCATGGTTTCAGATATAATAAGGTCTCATTTTTTTCTAGGTTAACCTTATCAGTGTTAATCATTACGGCCCACTCACTAGATCAAAGGATCATAAAAGGTTTATATTTTCTAAGGAGCAGCTATGTTTGTAACTACCCCAGAGTTGAAATTACCCAAAAAATCCCTTTCACTTTAGCCCTTACACCAGACTACTCATTAATATTAATGAGTCAGATGGAATGAGACTTGGGTATTTGTTTCCATGTTATTGTATCTTAATCCACGAACTAGAAAAAACTTGCATGATTAAGTCGCTGCTTGGTAAACACTAAAATTGCAGGTTCAAATCCCTTTGGTTCCAAGATTTTTGTCTGACACGTTTCTCTTACTCTCTCACGTTTTTCTTTTCTTACTACTACTGTTTGTAGTATGATTTAGTTGCAGATCAAGTGTTCTTACGCTGCTGTTTGAAAACTTTGTAAAACACCCCTCTGGATCACAAAGGGTTAAAACTTACTTGCATAATGTCCTCTCCACATGCTTGCAGTAGAACAAGTGTCTGAACAGCATCTGGTACTTTGTCAGCGCCTGAGAAAGGGTGAGAATGTCATAATCCATTCAAACTCTTGCCCTAGACAATGTATACACACAACAAGTGCCAAATATGACACTGGCTCAAAACGTGTTCATGTGAAAAAAGTTAGCCACTCCTGCTCATCATAATGTTCAATCTTCTTGGGCCATGAACAAGGTATCCCCACGCCAGCAAGGTGGTGGACTATGTCTGAATTGATACATATGACGGATGTAAACATTTGTACATATCACAAATTGCTTACCTATATGTATGACAATTGTATGTATAACTTAGTAGACATCATCAGGGCAACTCCACAGGTTTGGTTAAAGTCATGTAACGTGAGTAACCAAAGCTTCTTTATTTTATATTCTGTTATAGTTCTGCAGAAATTATGTACATAATTATTTAGGAAGCAAATAGTCCACCTTTCCATGAAAAGCAATCATATCCTCAGCACACAAACTTCTTTTTCAATCAAATAAAGAAGCTTTGGTTACTCACGTTACATGACTTTAACCAAACCTGTGGAATTGCCCATAAGCACACTGCATGCTGTGACAAGCATACCTTTCTGCTGAGAATGAGAGACTCAGGCCACCGTACCACATAGTCAAAGGAGAAGGCTTCCAGGCCGGAGATGTTCAGCTCCGTTGGGTCCATCTCATGAAGCATGGCTGGGAGAGGGATCAAAGAGAGAACATGAAGGGTTCTACTGAAAGCAGCCAGTATTTCCATTTCTTTCTTTTTTTTTTCTTCAAATTGCATGCTCAAAGTCGGGATGCGGCTTATACACGAATGCGGCTATTCTGCTGGTCAGTACGGTTATTTGATCCTTTTATATCCTGAAATCAAATAAGAATGGGACCCATGGTGGAATGGCACTCAACTGACATGACTGATTTCCGGTCCAGGAGTCTTTACCACTTACCTATAAAACCTACATCAAATGTCACATTTTACAAAAAATGAAGTTGTGAGTTTGTGTGGTGATGCTTATTCCCTGAAGTCATCACTAACGTGTTCTGTTTCACTACTCTGCAAGAGACTCACCCTTTTCTTGCCGTGACTCGATGGACAGGATCCTCAAGAGCTGCGTAATCAGGTCATAGGGCAGAAGGTCGACTCTGAGGTCATCCTTGAAGGGGTCAGAGTTGGCCTGACTAGTGCGGACGGCCAGCTCCAGCAGGGATTCCAGCCGACTGGGGATGATGTCATCTACCCTCTTCCTCATCTCTTCCTCCGTGATGTCCATCAGGTTGACAAAGAAGTCACCCTGTTCCAGGAGGAAGTACCGCTTGATGGAGCTGGGAGGAAAACAAAGATATCTTTTAGCACTCACCCTTTATTGGTTTCTTTGATGTATAAAAGATGATAAATAAAGATGATAAATAAGATGATAAATATAAAATGATAACAGAAAAAGAAAAGCTTTTATCTTAAAATCTGCATCAAACCTAGTACTTACCTGTGCTTTGTAGGAAAAGTGCACTTGCTACATTTGGGGTCAAATCCATCAGAGGGCAAATCTCAAGAAAATTTGCAAAAATGGCCCAAATTTGATCATAAATTGCAATAGCGTTAAATCCATTTTTAACAAAACATGATAAAGAAATGGTCTGCCATCCGCAAATAAAAAGAAATATTTAAAGACATGTTCACTGGAAGTTAGAGAACTTAAATATTTCAGTTTTTTGCAGATGGCAGACCATTTCTTTATCATGTTTTGTTAAAAATGGAAATAATGTTATTGCGGTTTATGATCGAATTTGGGCCATTTTCACAAATTTTATTGACCTTTGCCCTCTGATGGATTCGACCCAAAATGCAGCATTTACGATCATTCTGGAATACCGCCCCAGACCTCTATCTAACATCCTAACCTCAGCTGAAAAAGACACGACACACTCTGACTCACCCAAGTCTCTGGACGAGTTCTCGCTTGTCCATGATGAGTTCTAGGAGAAGCTTGCTGGCGTACTGGTAAGCCTTGTCAATCTGGTCAGTGTACTGCCTCTCCTTCAGCGTGTATAGGATCTCTTCTGCATTGGGGCACCTCGGATCTTGGCCTGCACAATCACAAGAACCCATTTTTTATCAGAGAGATGCCATCCTTGCCCAAAGAATTGTTCAAATATTACTTTTGCGGAGAAAAAAAAAATTAAGAACAACACAACTAATTTACACAAGCATGGATATCAATGACAACTGTCCTATAAGCAATTCGACTGCCGCGCAGTCCATGTTTGGCCAAGTCAATAAATATGCCTCCGCCTTTTTGCTAGCTCTATTTAGATTTATTCTCAGAAAACCTGTTTGGTTGGCAATGAACCATTTAATTCCTATGTGAAATGCAAATATCATATTCTGTTTTTCCATGTTTGGCCAGGTTTGGCAATGTTCATTGACCTTTGACTTCCAATCTAATCAGTCCGTCTAAAGCCATCCTTATATCAAGTTTGTTTAAAATTAGCCAATCTGGGGGTAAAGTTCATTGATCTTTGACCTTTCAGAAATTTTACCCACACTTTCACCAGTCTACCTCCATGAAGTGATACATCTCTGTACCATGTTTGGTTCAAATTGAACCATTAGTTTTGCATTCAATGCGAAATATGTAAAATTTGGCACAATTTTTAGCCAATTTTGGGACAGTTCATTGACCTTTGACCTCAGACCTTTGAGAATTTTCACCAAAAATATCATCAGTCTACCCCAAAGTAGTAATCCATCTTTGCACCATGTTTGAGTGGTATTGCCCAATTGGATCTTCATTTATTTTGAAAAATATTACTTTGGGGGCAATTTTTAAGCTATTTTTGGCAAAGTCCATTGACTTTTGACCTTTCAGGAATTTTACCCAAACTTCAATCAATCTACCTCTATGACGTGATACATCTCTGTACCATGTTTGGTTAGAACTGCACAATTGGATTTGGGTTTATTGTGAAAAATATCAATTTGGGGCCAATTCTTAGCAAATTGTTGCAAAGTTCATTGATCTTCGACCTCTGGCCTTCCAGGAATTTCACCAAAAATGTTACCAGTCTATTCCCAAGTAGTGATCCATCTTAGTATCATGTTTCATGAGAATTGCATTTCTGGACTTAGTTTTATGGTGAAAAATATGAAGTTTGGGGCGGTTTTTAGCCAATTTTAGCAAAGTTCAATGACCTTTGACCTCTGAACTTTCAGGAAATTTATCAAAAATGTCACCAGTCTATTCCCAAGTAGTGATCCATCTTTGTACCATGTTTCATGAGAATTGGATCCTTGGATTTGGCTTTACTGTGAAAAATATAAAGCTTGGGGCAGTTTTTAGCCAATTTTAGCAAAGTTCAATGACCTTTGACCTCTGAACTTTCAGGAAATTTATCAACAATGTCACCAGTCTATTCCCAAGTAGTGATCCAACTTTGTACCATGTTTCATGAGAATTCAATCCTTGGCTTTGGCTTTATTGTGAAAAAGGTCAATTCTGGGCAATTTTTCACGAAGTTCATTGACCTTTGACCTTTGACCTCAATCAGAATTGAACCCTATTTTACACACTTCATTGGTTTCATGCAATACACACATGTACCAAGTTTGAAGCAAATCTGGTTAACCGTTTCTCAAGATATTGCCTAAACGGATTCGAGACGGACGGACGGACGGACGGACAACCCGAAAACATAATGCCTCCGGCCACTTTGTGGCGGAGGCATAAAAACACACATTTTATCATGCTATTGCAATTTATTGTTATTGCTTTTTATGTTATTATACATATTATTATCACTATGCCAGTATTTAGTTATTATTTTCTAGTCAAATACTTTCATCAAAATGTAAGCATTATAAAAAATATAAGTTACAACATGTTTCTAAGAGATTGGGCATGGTAACAAAAGTTGTGAAGTTGTCTCACCAATTACATACAATAATGCCAGTGACCGCCTAAACCCGGAATTACAAAAACTTTTGACTACTAGCCACTCCTCCCTCACCACACTGTCTGACGACATTGAGGTATTTGCCCGTCCTGAGGATCTTGTCTGCGATGGTCTCCAGGAAGATAGGGCTGCGGTCCCTATAGATGGTGTAGCGCTGCTCCCAGTATGCATCGTTATACTCATGCTGCAGCTTCTCCTTCTGAAGGGCCTCGTTCTCTTCAATCATAAACTGGGGAGTAAAAAAAAAAAGCCCATTTACACCAAAGAGATTTGAGGGTTTTTTTTAATGATCTCGATTTTTCTTTCTTCCCCATCAAAGTAGCTTTCAATTTATCAATCAGTTAATCAATATACATGGATTTTCATCTTTATATAGATCATTTTCTTTATAGAACCATCTGTCTTTCTTCATTGTGTATCTATCAATTTTCCCATCTCCACTTCAATCTTACCTCACAGTATGGGTCCTTGATTATTCCCTTGTAGATCCACTTTTCCAAGATCTCAAAGTAGGGTGCACATGCTGACTGTGTCAGGAACAGGCAAAGCTCCTGTGCTCTCATGTCACTGCATTACAAATCAAAATTGAGTCAGCATAGGAGAAGAAAACCTAGATGAAAGCCTTTTCACTGCAAAACTAATCACTATTTGGCTTTTAAATTGGCAGCATCATTTTTTTATGATTTTTTTTATTAGAAAATGGAATGTGAATTCCATTATAAATCAACAAAATGTCAAAATCATTAAAATCAGAGCAATAATCATGTAAATTTGAAAAGCAAAAGAGGAATTTCAACCTTTTCAGCGCATTGCCAATTTGAAGATTTAATGATCTTGTGACCAGTATTTTGCTTTGAAAAACATTACAAAGGTCAAACATGTATATATCACTAAATGCCCAAAATAGTTTATCTTATGTTCTTTCATGTGATGCATCTTTCATTATTTGTAATAGTTGATATCAAAAGTTACTGCACCAACCAAATACCTGTGGCATTATACTGTCACCTACACAACAGCTCAAAGGAATTGGCATAGGGAAAGGGAAAGGGAAGAAAGGGAAGGAGCCGCAGTTTTAAACCATGGTATATTTTGTCCAGTTCAGCATGAAACACGATGCTTTAGCCTAAAAAGCATCATGTTTCATCCTCAACTGGATAAAAAATATACCGCGGTTTAAAACTACGGGTCCTTCCCTTTCTTCCCTTTCCCTTTCCCTATGCCAATTCCTTTAAGCTGTAGTGTACCTGAGTGATCTAACATCAATAATTGCAGTAGACACTTCTCTTTGAATCGACTCACCCAATCATTGTGACTGTCTTCTCATGCAGGAGACTGAGTACTGAGCCCCCAGCGCAGGCTCCCCGGTCTACTGAGGAAGCAATGGATGCCAGGATCTCCATGGTCTGAAGGCAAGGTTGCACATAGAACCAAAACCTCTGGAGGGGCAGCTGGCCTTGTTTGAACTGATGCTCCAGCTGAGCTATCAAGATGTTGTACTCCTGTATTGAATAGAACCATACAGAGATGGGTGGACGAATGGAGAGATGGAGGAGGGATGGAGGGATGGAGAGATGGGCATAGGGTCAAAACCCAGAGCTACCAACATTGAAATTCAACAATCAGGAAGATTTTGGGCACTTTCATTAGAAATCAGGGAGGTGTCTATCAAATGCATATAACCTAGTAACAATAATCTATGAATAATCAGTGAGATTGGGTGATGTGATGACATCCGATGCAGTATTTTTGGTCTACTTTCAGGGAGTCTCCTGCAAAATCAGGGAGACTTGGCAGCTCTGCTTGAACTGTTTGAACTGACTTTGTACTACACCAATGGATAGACAGATAAATGGATCGAGGGGTAGAATGCAGGGATGGAGGGAGGGATGGATAGGGTCAAGCAACAGGCATATAAAATCAATCATTTGGCAAGGTCAAGAGCCAGACATTGTCAAGTAGCATTTCAATGGAGCTCTCAGGATGGTATATGCTTATACAGGGTAGAGAGATATCACATGAAAACTTTTCAAAAATATTTCCTGGATTACAACATCATACATGACAAACACATAAAACTGACCTTAACCAGTGTCCTCATCGCGCCACAGAGGGCGTGGTTCACTACGCCAAACTCAAAGGACGACTTGTCCTCGACAAAGCGCATGACAGTAGAGTAGTTGTTGCAGATGGGAAGGATGCGGTTGACCAATTCCCGTAGCGAGGTGTCCAGCGACTGGTCAACGCGGAATGTGTAAGGGGTAGTGAGGTCTTGGGTGGACTGGCGTACCAGGATGTACTTCCCTTCAGTGCCCTGAGGGGAGGGAGTAAGAGGAAGCAAAGATTGCATGAAAGGAACTATTCTACGCATTAGCACAAAACACAATGAGTGCTGAACAATGGCCAAGATGGGATGCTGGTTACCATCACCGCACAGAGTATTACATGCATGGAATTTTCTCCCAGTAATTATTTCCAACCAAAATTTATCCATGATATATATCTGAAGGATTAAAATGAAGCAAATTGGAAGCTAAATTTTTTTTTTTTTTTTTTACTTAATCCTGGTTAGTAATGGTAGAATATTGCGATAGTGGGGTGAACAGGAAAATGGATAGAACATGAGATCCACTGCCCAAGAAATTCAAGCCTCACTGTCAATAATGTGAGAAGCACCTGCACCACTGCCAACTTGAGCAATAGGCAGGGTATCTTTTGTCTCTCTCCCTGTCCCACTCATTCTCTCTGTCTCGCCACCCCAGCCCTGCACCCCCCCCCCCCCCCTCCTCATAGGTTACTAATTTAGAAAAATAAGTTCCCACTGATCTATGTAAAATTATCCACTTAAAATGAATTTCACATTTCTTTGCCGCAATAAAGTCTCATTTTGACGAAAATTTGAAACTAGAGCAATTCGACTGCCACGCAGTCGATAAATATGCCTCCGCCTCTTTGCTAGCTCTATTTAGATTATGCTCAGAAAAACTGTTTGTTTGGTTGGGAATGTTCCAGTGAATTGCTATATGAAATGAAAATATCATATTCTGTTTCTCAATGTTTAGTGAAGTTTGGCAATGCTCACTTGACCTTTGACCTCTTAATTCTTTGACTTCCAATCTAACCAGTCTGTCTAAATCCATCCTTGTGATTCAGTCTGTACCATGTTTTCTTGAAGTGCATCATTTGGATTGGGATTTATTGTGCAAAAATATCAATTTGGGGGCAATTTTCAGCCAATTTTGACAACGTTCTTTAACCTTTGACCTCTGACCTTTCAGGAGTTTCACCCAAACTTTCACCAGTCTACCTCCATGAAGTGACACATCTCTGTACCAAGTTTTGTTTGAATTGAATCATTAGATTTGGATTCAATGTGAAAAATAGCCAATTTTGGCAAAGTTCATTGACCTTTGTCCTCTGACCTTTAAGACATTTCACTAAAAATGTTATCAGTCTACCCCGAAGTAGTGATCCATCTTTGCACCAGGGTTGGTTGGTAATGCACCATTGGATTTGGATTTATTTTGAAAAATATCACTTTGGGGGAAATTTTTAGGTAATTCTTGCCAAAATTCATTGACCTTAGACCTCTGACCTTTCAGCAATTTCACCAAAAATGTCACCAGTCTAGCCCCAAGTAGTGATACATCTTTGCACCATGTTTGATTGGAATTTGGAATTGGATTTGGCTTTATTGTGAAAAATATAAAGTTTGGGGCAGTTTTTAGCCAATTTTGGCAAAGTTCATTGACCTTTGACCTCTGACATTTCAGGAACTTTACCAAAAACTTTCCTATTCTATCCCCAAGTAATGATCCATCTGTGTACCATGTTTAATGAGAATTGCATCCTTAGACTTGGATTTATTGTGAAAAAGGTCAAATTTTTGCTTTTTTTCACAAAGTTCATTGACCTTTGACCTCTGACCTTTCAGGAATTTTACCCAAAATGTCACCAGTCTACCTCCAAGTAGTGATACATCTTTGTACCATGTTTGATGAGAATTATATCTTTGGATTTGGATTTAATGTGAAAAAGATCAATTTGGGGCAATTTTCACAAAGTTCATTGACCTTTGACCTTTGACCTCAATCAGATTTGACCACAATTTTACACACTTCATTGGTTTTATGCAATACACACATGTACCAAGTTTGAAGCAAATCTAGTTCACGGTTCTCAAGATATTGCCTAAACGGATTCGGGACGGACGTACGGACGGACGGACGGACAACCCGAAAACATAATGCCTCCGCCCACTTCGTGGCGGAGGCATAAAAACGCACGCCTCAAGTGACGTCAGAGAAGTCAAAATGCCATCGATAGTACGAAAGTCAACAATAGACCATTTCATAATGTATTCACAACTTTCCTCCTAACTGCGTAGTAATGCGTTATTGCATTCACCTGTATCTTGTCATTCAGATTCAATGTATGGAATGCACCTTGAATCTATGAATTGTTGCTATCCGGACAAGTTTTGAGGTTCCCATTGGTAACGTATTGTTTGAACGGAGTGAATAAAATATTTTATTCACGCCGTTGGCATTTATGGCATTTTGACGTATCTGACGTCATTGGAGGTGTGCGTTTTTTCAAATTTTCGTCAAAATGAGACTTTATTGCGGCAATAATTTTTTTTTTTTTTTAAATATTTTTAGTGGATAATTTTACATAGATTAGTGGGAACTTATTTTTCTAATTTAGTAACACTGTAACCAACAATGAACAATGCCCAACAAAGTCCCAGACTCACTGTCATAACCATGAGTAGATCCTGCACCACGGCCATCTCCTGCATGCCTAGAGGAAGGGTGCCCAAGGGAACAGAGGCCTCTAGGGTGGGGCGGGAGACCCTGATGAAGTCACCAGTCAGGAAAGGCCTCTCAAACACCCAGGGAGATAGGACAGGCAGGTTGACAGCCGCTGTGGATATAGGACAACACTCATGGTTACATGCTTGTCTGCAAGCAAATGATCAATTGTAACATACACTACAGCTCAAAGGAATTGGCATAGGGAAAGGGAAAGGGAAGGAGCTGCAGTGTTAAACCGCGGTATATTTTGTCCAGTTCTGCATGAAACATGATGCTTTCTGGGCTAAACCATCATGTTTCATGCTGAACTGGACAAAATATACCGCTGTTTTAAACTGCGGATCCTTCCCTTTCTTCCCTTTCCCTTTCCCTATGCCAATTCCTTTGAGCTGGAGTGTATGTGATATTAATCTCCGATTAGAGCAGGGTATTACAATTTCTGTCTGCTTTGCAAGAGGCATATATACAAACAACATTACACAATGCAGCAGCAACAGTCATTCTTTGTCATTCAGACATAGCGGTTGAAAGAAAATGGGTTTGTGCCTGCAAACAACTAATGGTTACAGTAAAAAAACAAAACAATACCCTGTATGTGCATGTAGTTACAACAATGTACGGTAACTGCAATGGGGATTGGGTTATGGAAGTATGAATAAGATAATGAAAAGAAGATTGAGAAACATCATGACAAGAGTATGATATGAATTAAGAATTAAATATATTTGAACAGATTTCTATAATAGATTCCAAACAGCCAGTTATCACACTGTTCATTTGAGCACTGTTATAATTCAAAGCAAATTCATTTAAGTTTGGAATGTCCTTTGCACTCACATCATTTCATTTGATCACATCATAGATTTCATAAAATTGTTGGATAACCCTAACCATTTCTCTCCCTCCTACCCTCTCTCTCTCCATCTCCTCTCTCTCTCCATCTCCTCTCTCTCTCTCTCTCTCTCTCTCTCTCTCTCTCTCTCTCTCTCTCCCTCTCTCTCCCTCCCTCTCTCATTTTCTTTTTAACACCCATGCAAATATTAACCGCAAACTTTCAGCAATGTGCTACTAGACAAAAACATGATATAACAGCTTCAAATCAAAGCAGGTGAATGCCATGTTATCTTACTGTTTTTCTTTGCTTGTTTCTCTCTCATCATTTTCCTGAAGACTTCTGATGCTTGACTTGACATGGCAGATGAGCTGGTTAGACTCAAGAGTTGGTTGCGAAGCTGAAGAGGAAATAATGAACCATTAAATATTACATCACCAGGCCTTGAAAACCAAATGGGCTTACTACATATTTTCATGCCAATGGTAATGAGAGGGTTAACGCAGAGAGCTTATTTGTGGATATATGCAAACAACAATATATTTTTGATTCTTCTAATCAAGCTTCAATCTAAATGGGTGTGATGGTGCAACGCACCTACCCCCACCCCTATCCCACCCCACCCCTCCATATGAATTGGAGAAACAATTTTTTTGCACCAATATTCATGTAGATAACAGACTGACTAAAGGAAGGAATGGCTAAATAATAATTGACTGAAAAAAGAAAGGAGAAAGGAAGAAAGGAGGAATGAAGGATTGACAGAAGGAATGAATGGATGGATGAATGAAACAATGGATACATGATAGAAAGATTTAATGTATGATGAAGCAATGAGGAAATATATGATTTACTGATTAAATAAAGAAATCAATGACAAAAGTACCACATGAATGCGACAACAAATTATGAGAGTGAAGAAATTGATAAAGGCAGGAATAAAGAATAAAGGGTTGGAGGCCTACCTCTGAGACCTCTTCCTGCGACATCTTGGTGCCTGGGGCAGGCAGGGTGATCTTGTCCATGGGCATGAGGAGCTTGTCTGAGTTATCCTTCAGGGTCGCCACCACATCCCTGTCCTCAGACAGCTTGGACAGCATGTAGACCAAGGCATCCAGATCCCTCACACTACACAGGTAGAGAAAGGTCAGAACGATTCATGATATTGCAAATAACTTTAAGATATTACTGTAAACGGCACTTTCAGCTTTTCAGCTGCATTTGTTGGCCTGTATACTACTTCCTGTCTTGTAGTCCGGCACAAAGTGCTTCGTGTCTGTGCAAGGAACGCCTCGTTTTTTCAAGAAAGTTCTCAATTCTACGACAGTCACCTTCTGAAACATCTCATACAAAGTCTCCATCTTACTGCAGTTTTAAACGTGGTATATTTTGTCCAATTCAGCATGAAACACGATGCTTTAGCCTAAAAAGCATCATGCTTCATGCTGAACTGGACAAAGTATACCACGGTTGAAAACTGTGGCTCTTTCCCTTTCTTCCCTTTCCCTTTCCCTATGCCAATTCCTTTGAGCTAGAGCGTGAGAATTGTGACCTTTGTCTCATGAAAAACATCTAGTCTATTGAGTAAATGCATAACCTTCTGGGTATTCAGAGAATTGAAGACTGAGGTACATATTTATGTTCAGATATTTGGGTTACAATGTTATACTTGACTCAATCTCACAGTCATCTTGTATCAATTGATAATTATCCGTGATATGGTATTTGTCATTTTACTTATTTGCTTGCATGTATAAATGACACATAATTCTAATGTACTGTCAAATTCCATTACAAACTCACTTTTTGGACTTCAGTTCATCGTATATGCAGTATGGAGAATTGTAACCTTTGTCTCATGAAAAACATCTAGTCCATTGAGTAAATGCATAACCTTCTGGGTATTCAGAGAATTGAAGACTGAGGTACATATTTATGTTCAGATATTTGGGTTACAATGTTATACTTGACTCAATCTCACAGTCTTCTTGTATCAATGGATAATTATCCTTGATATGGTATTTGTCATTTTACTTGTTTGCTTGCATGTATAAATGACACATGATTCTAATGTACTGTCAAATTCCATTACAAACTCACTTTTTGGACTTCAGTTCATCGTATTTGTTGAGGAACTCTGTAGGGGTCTTGGTGAACTCTGCAATCTTGCGCTTGGCGGCATGGGAGGAGACTTGGGTAGTGATGTATGGAGTCACATTCTTGAGCAGCAGCTCTGTGTACAGCTCAGGCCCCTCCTTCCCTTGGGTTCTATAGACACAAATAAAATATGTTGATGGGGGTCCAGGGCAATTTAGAACCCCACTCATACAAAAAAAAAGCAGCACTCCCTCTTCCCCCCCTCCCCCACTCCCCCCCCCCCCCCCCCCCAAAAAAAAAAAAAAAAAAAAAAAAAAATCCAAAGGGTGTGCTTTTTGCGTAATTTGCTGCTATTTTTTTTTTTTTTTTTTGGGGGGGGGGATATATCCCAATATCAACAGTTGTTTAATACCATTGTACTTTACAGCAAAATAACAGCATGTACATGTACATGCATTTTTACACCCATAATGCTACTGAAAGATTACACTGCTAATTGCCTGTAAAGCAAATCAACACTCAAAATGCCTCCCTGCCATTTCTGGAAGTAGAACGGAACATTTCAATGTCTATCAAAACTATACAGACTACCATGAACAAAAGCACTGAGGGAAAATTAACTCCCGATTGAGAAAAAAAAAAAAAGTAGGATAGCTTGATTGAATATAAAGACAATTGGACAAAACTGTGAGGAAGATAGTTTTCTGTAGAAATCTGTGCTGTGCTTGACTTACCCCAAGACCTTGATCAATTCACTGACCAGATGGTGAATCCTGAACTCACTCATGATGGCTCACTATAGGAACACCATTACCTGCAGGTCACATCAAACAAAGAAAACATTGTCGTCCATTTACCACACCATTCATGACAGTTTGTCTAAAAATCCTGCCATGTGGTTCTTCAGGTGGCTTTGCCCGAGTAGGATCATATTGCATGAAAGTTACCATTTATGGTAACTTTGCTACCAATGGCAACTCATGGAAACCTTGAATGTGTTACCATGGTAGTTACCATTGATGGCAGTTACCATTAATGGTAAGTTTAACTCTTAGCTTGCCCCAATGAATAGAGTCCGCTGCCACCACTATTCCCCATTGTGCCAGCCCCAAATCCACCCTGTGCCAAGTTTATTTTGAGGCCTCGTTAGTTGCACTTTATTTTCTGTGTTGGCATTTTCGAACCACTAAGTGGCACTATATTTTGAAACCTAGCATGCATGCTCGCGTGTACAAAGCAGTCAATCGATAGCGTAAGTACTATAAGTAACATAACTAACGATAGCATGTTTAGTTTGCACGTTTGCAGCAGCGCTATGGCACTCTTAAGAGTTAAGGCAATGGGACCCAGGTCATATTCATCTCAATGACTAGATCTGCCTAAACATGCAGTTACTTGCATCCAAGAAAATACTCTGAAGCCAGGAAGAAAATTAGAAAGGGAAGGAGCTGCGGTATATTTTGTCCAGTTCACGCACGAAACATGATGTTTTTATTTTAAGCATCGTGTTTCATGCTGAACTGGACAAAATACTACATAAATGCGACAATAAATTATGAGAGGGAAGGAACGGATAAAGGCAGGAATAATGGGCTAAACTTCTAAAGGCACCAAAATCCTATCAATCATTCGTGTGGCAACTACTATATAGAGTATGAGTATGACTCAGCCTCACTGACACTGGTCTTGCACTGTTCATGCAATGCTGCGATTTTACTTGGTATAATCCCGCACACCATGACACATTAAACGTTCGTCACAGCACAATAGAACCTACACAAATTTTGCCACGGAGCAAGCAACTTCCAGAACAAGCCAGAAGTTGTAGTAAATACGCCAGCAACGCAAGTCTTCTTAGTCAATCCTCAAAGTTTTACATTTATAGGATATACAAATAACACATTCATCATACACATTGTGTCTCACACGGACTCCATTGCATTCATTCAACAAAGACCGAAAATTACCTTTTAATCGTCAATTAAAATTCACATGCATTAGTCATGATAACTTCGTCAGCTCAAGCCTCGGCTTCGTCCTCGTACAAAAACGGTAGGCAATGTTTTGGAACATCTAGAGGTATGCACACGACCCTGTACGATGACACGCTGACGATAAGTTCCGCCCCTCTAATGCATATACATTATACACAGACGTGTGTGTATAACGCTGTACGGCACAGTGCACTCGTCCTCCCCTCCTGTATATTGACATACGTACTTACATCCATTGCTGTAGTGCATTCTACCTGTTTCAAGCTGCATTCTGCCTGTTTTAAAATTGAATTTTCTTGATATCATATTGTTTAAGGTGACATATAATTACGAGTACTTGCATTAAATGATGTAGCACATGTTCCAAAATGCATGCTATATGTGTTCCAAAATCAATTTCTTCATATCATATTGTTTTAGCTGATATACGTACCAATACCTGCATCCAAGTTGATGTAGTGCATTGTACATGTTCCAAGCTGCATGCTACATGTTCCAAAATTTCAATTCCTTTATATCTTATTGTTTTAGCTGACATACGTACCAATACGTGCATCCAAGTTGATGTAGTGCATTCTTCATGTTCCAAGCTGCATGCTACATGTTCCAAAATTTCAATTTCTTTATATCTTATTGTTTATAGCTGACATACGCGCCAATAGTTGCATCCAAGTTGATGTAGTGCATTCTACATATACCAAGCTGCATTCGTCATGTTCCAAAATTTCAATTTCTTTATATCTTATTGTTTTTTACGCGCCAATAGTTGCATCCAATGATGTAGTGCATTCTACATGTTCCAAGCTGCATGCTACATGTTCCAAAATTTCAATTTCTTTATATCTTATTGTTTTAGCTGGCATACGTACCAATACGTGCATCCAAGTTGATGAAGTGCATTCTACATGTTCCAAGCTGCATGCTACATGTTCGAAAATTTCAATTTCTTTATATCCTATTGTTTTAGCTGACATACGTACCAATACGTGCATCCAAGTTGATGTAGTGCATTCTACATGTTCCAAGCTGCATGCTACATGTTCCAAAATTTCAGTTTCTTTATATCTTATCGTTTTAGCTGACATACATACCAATACTAGCCTCCAATGATGTAGTGCATTCTACATGTTCCAAGCTGCATGCTACATGTTCCAAAATTTTAATTTCTTTATATCTTATTGTTTTAGCTGACATACGTACCAATACGTGCATCCAAGTTGATGTAGTGCATTCTACATGTTCCAAGCTGCATGCTACATGTTCCAAAATTTCAGTTTCTTTATATCTTATTGTTTTAGCTGACATACGTACCAATACTAGACTCCAATGATGTAGTGCATTCTACATGTTCCAAGCTGCATGCTACATGTTCCAAAATTTCAATTTCTTTATATCTTATTGTTTTAGCTGACATACGTACCAATACGTGCATCCAAGTTGATGTAGTGCATTCTACATGTTCCAAGCTGCATGCTACATGTTCCAAAATTTCAATTTCTTTATATCTTATTGTTTTAGCTGACATACGTACCAATACTAGCATCCAATGATGTAGTGCATTCTACATGTTCCAAGCTGCATGCTACATGTTCCAAAATTTTAATTTCTTTATATCTTATTGTTTTAGCTGACATACGTACCAATACGTGCACCCAATGATGTAGTGCATTCTACATGTTCCAAGCTGCATGCTACATGTTCCAAAATTTTAATTTCTTTATATCTTATTGTTTTAGCTGACATACGTACCAATACGTGCATCCAAGTTGATGTAGTGCATTCTACATGTTCCAAGCTGCATGCTACATGTTCCAAAATTTCAGTTTCTTTATATCTTATTGTTTTAGCTGACATACGTACCAATACTAGACTCCAATGATGTAGTGCATTCTACATGTTCCAAGCTGCATGCTACATGTTCCAAAATTTCAATTTCTTTATATCTTATTGTTTTAGCTGACATACGTACCAATACGTGCATCCAAGTTGATGTAGTGCATTCTACATGTTCCAAGCTGCATGCTATGTTCCAAAATTTCAATTTCTTTATATCTTATTGTTTTAGCTGACATACGTACCAATACGTGCATCCAAGTTGATGTAGTGCATTCCACATGTTCCAAGCTGCATGCTACATGTTCCAAAATTTCAGTTTCTTTATATCTTATTGTTTTAGCTGACGTACGCACCAATACTAGCCTCCAATGATGTAGTGCATTCTACATGTTCCAAGCTGCATGTTAAGTTCATTTAAATGTCATATTTTCTTTCCTTTCTCCTCCCCCCTTTCCATTCACCTCCCCCTCTGTTCTTCTTCTCTTGTCTCTGTTTTCTCTCCTACCACTCCTCACTCCACCTTCCTCTCCCTCTCCTCCCCATCCATCTTTCCATTCTCCATTTTTTTCCTTTTCCTCACTCCACTCTCCCCTTCCCCACTCTTCTTCTTACCCCTCTCCTTCAGTCTCTGTTGCTCTGTCACCTCTCCCATTTCTTCTAATACATGTAGCTTTCTACTTTCTTTCCTCTTTCCTCATCTTCTGTCAGTCCTCCTCTCCTCCCCTACGTTATTGGTGCTCCCCCCTCCCTTTCTCCCTCTCCCCTGCTCTCTGGTTTCTCCATTTATCTTTTTGTCTCCCTAATCATTCCTTTTGTATGGGAAATTATATGCGACAAATCAACACAATAAATGACATATTACATGGAATCATGATTTAACGGTGTTTATTGCATGTATCTCGGCCTTGATGTGAAGTCCACGCATTTAATAGACACTCACAATTTTTAGCGGCTGCAATGAAAGAGTTGATTCATGAGTTTGGTAATTATTATCATTGTCTCGCCTGAACGAAGTTCGGTAGAGACCTGTTAATCACTTTTCCTGTTAGTCTGTTGGTCTGTTAGTCTGTTGGTCTGTTACAAAAATGTTTTTCTTTAACTTGCTCTCATTTCTTTATTTCTGTATCAATTGTGATCAAACTTGGTACAAATGATCCTTGGGTAATACCACATGTGTCATCATGAGGATGATGGGGTCAAAGATCATCTAGGGGTCAAAAGGTCAAATGATATGAGGCCATGTGCACCATTTATTCTCAAAGTTTTCGTTTGACTTGCTTTCATTTCTTTATTTCTGCATCAGTCGTGATCACACTTGGTACAAATGATCCTTGGGTAATACCACATGTGTCTCTTCATGAGGCTGATTGGGTCAAAGGTCATCTAGGGGTCAAAAAGGTTTGAAAAAAATCTTTAAAAAACCCCAACTTAGCACTGTTTATCGATTGCGAAATCGCGAACCACCTTATATATCTTGTAATCCCGCCCTCTCTTTACACAATACATCTAAACGAAGTGACTTTTCTTTGGATTGGTCAATAATTATTACATAATGAACAGGACCACTCTCTTCTTTCCCAGTATTGTTACTCTTGCCATCAGTGTACATCCGATAAATTAGGACTTAGTGTACAATTAGTTGTTTATACATATGTATCTACTATACTTATTTTACCAATCCACAAAAGAGTACAAATTCACCATATCCATCTGCACAAAGGACCTGGGGCCATATTCATGGAGATTCATTTTATATTCTTTCCTTACTTTAGAGTTGATACAGGGCTACTCTAAGTCACTAGTAAGCAACTCTGTCATTCTCTCACTGACTGCCGATGTGCCAGTATTGTGAGAAGAACTGCTGAATTGGAGAAACTTATGGGTGCAGTGCGTAGAAAACGTTTCTTTTTTTTCTTTCTTTTTTTGGATTAGAGGAAGAGGAGGAACCCATTGGACATATTCAGTGCTTTTTTTTCAGTGTGCACAAAACAGCTGCCAAAGTATTTCTCTTTTTATAATACTAAAAACATCAATCAGTGTCCTGTTCTAAATACTGTGGTACACATGATGTATGAAGCAGGTATGTTTCATAATATTGGTCATACTCTAAAGGAAATTCAAAGTCTACACATCCAAAACATACTACAAAACAATTTCTCTGTCAATAGAATCGAGTAAAAGGGAGAATAAACAACAATTTTAACAATAGAAGTAAAAGAGGCAATAACAAAAATGAAGGAAACAGAGCACTATGGCCTGATGAAGTACCAGGTGACATTATTAAAGCTGGCGGGGAGGAAACAGTTGGACAATTGACAAAACTGTTCAGCCAGATACTGTAGGTTAAGAAAATCCCAACCAAATGGAAGGAAGCAAAGATTATTCTTCTGTTCAAGAAAGAGAAGGCAGACATAAAAAAATACCGACCGATCAGCCTACTATCTCGTACGTATAAAATATTCATCAAAGTAATTCAAAACCGGCTCAAGATGATATTACACCACAACCAACCTAGGGAGCAAACGTGATTTAGAGGAGGAATTTCAACATTAGATCATCTACAATCAACCAATCAGCTCATTGAAAAGTCCAATGAGTACCAGGCAGCTCAAGCTTTGTCTATACTTCGTAGACTTCCAAAAAACATTCGACTCCATAGAACATTAGGACATGTTCGATGCTCTAAGAGATATAGGAATTGAAGAAGGGTACAGTCGTATCTTGGAAGACATACATACACAGATGCTACTGCAAGAATCCACATCGATTATGATATTCCAAAAGAAGTGAAGATAAATAGAGGTGTCAGACAGGGGGACACATTATCACCCAACATTTTCACAGCAGCATTCCATGACGTGTTTAGAAAGTCCAACCTTTAAGGAAAAGGAACTGATTATAACCTCTGTGCAAGATATGGAAGAACAGTTGCGAAGTCTGAACGTTGAAAGCAAATGAGTTGGCTTGCAAATGCATATGGGGAATAAAATCATGACTAACTTTGAAACAGCAGAGGAAATAAGAATATACCATCACCAGTTAGAGAAAGTCAACAGTTACAAGTACTTGGGCCAAACCTTAAAAATGCAAGAGAAGAGGTATTGACAAGGATTAAAGGAGGGTGGAGATGTTTTAATAAGTACAGAGAACTTTTAACTGTCATGAAAATACCACTCGCAATGAAGAGAAGGATATTTGACCAGTGCATACTAGTCAGTTACTAAAATTGTATGGAGCTGAATGTGCTTTAGTAACTTACTAGGCTTAGTAAAGTTTCATGAATATGGTCCCTGGTCATCAACTAAATAAATGGAACATAAATTGAGAACACAAAGAGCTATGGAAAGAAGAATGCTCAATTTAACGTTACTTGACAAAGTGAAGCACACTTACACATACGCCAAGAAAAAAGAAGGCCAAAGATATTGTAGTATACAAATAAAGAGATGAAATGGAGATGGGCAGGACACTTTAGAACACAAGACAGCAGATGGACCAAGAAACTCCCAGAATGGCAACCAACAACATGCCAGCGAAGAAGAGGTCGCAAAAAGAAGGTGGAGAGACGAAATATCACCATACACAAACACAGCAACATGAAACAGAATGACAGCAAATAGAAGCAAATGGAAACTGATTGAGGAGGGCTTCATCCAACAATGGTTGAACAGTGTCTCATGAATATGAGTATATTGTATTTTGACCATGCTCTCTCGAATCATTTCTTGATAACTATGTTAAGAATTTGTGTTGTATTTATCTATCAAAATCTTCATACATTATCTTAAAAGTATAATGTTATTTTGTCCATGTCAATATCATAGTAAGCATGAAGGCATTTTTATAGGCCCTTTACCAAAATGATATTGATCATTTTTGTTGTTGTTTTCATCTTCATGCTTTCAATCAATGATATCTTTGGATTTGTCAAACTTGTCGACCAAACAGAGATTCGTGAGGATAGTTTGTCTGTTGGTGGCCTAGTTTCAAGTCTTTTGATTTAATAAGTCTGGCAATAAGGACTAAGCCTTCTTCCCTGTGTATATACACACACACCTTTCCAAAGAACATTAGCATTAGAGCCAAACTGCCCTTGTATCAATTTAATACTTTCTTTGTAAATTTCTTTGTTTACATATTTAAAGAAACCACCTTGTTATATCTAGATTACCAACTTCCAAGGAATATGTCTGTACTGTTTATATCAGATGTCTGTAGTGGAGTATATACACATTATCAACAGAGTTACATTAAAAACTTTTTAATATCTTAACTGGTTCCACATAAAAATGAGCCATTTTCTCCATATCGTAATTATACTGGCATATTAGTAGCATTATTTCTGATCATATTAGCACTATTTCTTCCCCTCCAAGCTCGTATCATCCCCATTTGTTTTCCAGCTGTACGCCAAAGCGTATAAATCACTAAACTTTGCATTTGAGGTTCAGACATAGGCTTGTCTTTACAGACCAACATGTAGCTTGGAAATATCCATGGTTGATTACTGATCATCCTGCTTCATGAAATTTTGATTTACCTAAGCAGCTAAAACAGTGAGTTAAATCTTGAATATGCAACCAGAACATGGCTCACAACTTTCATACTAGGACAATTTACTTACAAACTAGATGACTGTGTTTTGACGATGGTATTGTAAAACAAATGTATGCAGAATTATGTCCATCACTGCATGAACAATAGGAACAAGTTTTAGTTTCTACCAAGATGTTAGCCTACAATTTCTAGACTGTGGAGTACATGGATACAACTGAGTCTGTGAACATGTACGTCTGGCAATAAAGATTAAGGTCTCTGCCCTATGTGCCCCCTTGCAGAGAGCAGGCAGGGAAGTAGGCTTAGTCCTTATTGCCAGACTTAGATCTTTACACAATGAGATGTGTTCATGCATCCCAAATACTTGAATCTAGGCCACCAACAGACAAACTATCCTCACGAATCTCACTTTGGCAGACATGTTTTACCAATTCAAAGATAAATTATCATTGATTCGAAGCATAAGGATGAAAACAACAACAAAAATGATTGATATCATTTTGGTTAAGAACCTATAAAATGCGCTTAGTATGATATTGCTATTGACAAAATAACATCATACTTATAATATAATGTATGCACATTATGATAGATAAATACAACACGAATTCTAAAGATAGTTATCAAGACGTGATCTGAGAGAACATGGTCAAAATACAATACACCACTATTGCATCATGACATTTATGTATTTCAGTTGCAAAAAAAAATGAATTGTGAGCCAGTGTATATTTGAAAGAATCTAGTAAAAAAAGAAAAAAAAAATTAGTGTGTTTTGGGTGTGTAGACTTTGAATGCCCTGATACATGCAATAAATCACAATTCCATGTAATATATCATTTTTTGTTTTGACTTGTCACATATAATTTCCCATATAAAAAGAATGAGCAGGAGACGACAGGATAAATGGAGAGGGCAAAGAGCAGGGGGAGGGGGTGGGGGGGGGGGGGGAAGCACCTATAACGTAGGAGAGAAGATGAGGACTGAGAGAGGGGAGGCATAGAAAAGGGAGAGGGGACAGGGCGACAGAGACTGAAGGAGAGAGATAAGAAGAAGGGTGGGGAAGTGGGGAGTGGAGTAAGGAAAAATAAAGAATGGCGAATGGAAAGATGAATGGGGTGGAGATGAGGGAGAGAAAGGTGGAGAGAAAAGGAGAGAAAACAGAGACAAGAGGAGGAGAAGAGAGGGGGAGGTGAATGGAGAGGATGGAGAAAAGAAAGAAAAGATGACATTTAAATGACCTTAACATGCAGCTTGGAACATGTAAATTGTACCATATCAATGGATGCAAGTTTACGGCAGCTAAAACAATATGATATAAAGAAATTGAAATTTTGGAACATGTAGCATGCAGCTTGGAACATGTAGAATGCACTACATCATTGGAGGCTAGTATTGGTACGTATGTCAGCTAAAACAATATGATATAAAGAAATCAAAATTTGGAACATGTAGCATGCATCTTGGAACGTGAAGAATGCACTACATGATTGGATGCACGTATTGGTACGTATGTCAGCTAAAAGAATAAGACATAAAGAAATTAAAATTTTGGAACATGTAGCATGCAGCTTGGAACATGTAGAATGCACTACATGATTGGATGCACGTATTGGTACGTACGTCAGCTAAAACAATAAGATAAGAAGAAATTAAAATTTTGGAACATGTAGCATGCAGCTTGGAACATGTAGAATGCACTACATCATTGGAGGCAACAATTGGCACTTACGTCAGCTAAATCAATAAGATAAAAAGAAATTAAAATTTTAGAACATGTAGCATGCCGCTTGGAACATGTAGAATGCACTACATCAATGGAGGCAACAATTGGCGCGTAAGTCAGCTAAAACAACAAGATAAAAAGAAATTAAAATTTTGGAACATGTAGCATGCACTATATCATTGGAGGCAAGTATTAGTTCGTATGTCAGCTAAAACCATGGGCTGAAATCGCTCCCCGAAGGTGGAGGGGACATGTTTTTCCTCAAGAAGTAGCTGAGCGGAATGGGGGGGGGGGGGGGGGGGGGGGGGGGTAGTGATGGGATTTTGGGGAGGTGTTTTTTTTCCTTCATTTTTTTTTATCCCGCCCCAGTCTCTGGGTCTCTCAGTAGGGGGGGGGGGGGGGAGGGGGTGATGACGTTTTTCCCAAAAAAATTAATCCGCCCAGTCTCGTGGGGGTACACGACAGAAAATAGTGGGGGGACATTTGATATTGTGCCCCCCCCCCCTTCGAAATGGTGGGGGGGGGGGGGGGCGCGTCCCCCCCGTCCTTCCCGGGATTTCCGCCCATGGCTAAAACAATAAGATATAATGAGAAATTAAAATTTTGGAGCATGTAGCATGCAGCTTGGAACATGTAGAATGCATCATTGGAGGCAACGATTGGCGCGTACGTCAGCTAAAACAATAAGATAAGAAGAAATTAAAATTTTGGAACATGTAGCATGCAGCTGGGAACATGTAGAATGCACTACATCAATAGATGCAACTATTGGCGCGTACGTCAGCTAAAACAATAAGATAGAAAGAAACTGAAATTTTGGAACATGTAGAATGCAGCTTGGAACATGTAGAATGCACTACGTCATTGGATGCAACTATTGGCGCGTAAAAAACAATAAGATATAAAGAAATTGAAATTTTTGAACATGTAGAATGCAGCTTGGTACATGTAGAATGCACTACATCAACTTGGATGCAACTATTGGCGCGTATGTCAGCTAAAACAATAAGACATAAAGAAATTAAAATTTTGAAACATGTAGCATGCCGCTTGGAACATGTAGAATGCACTACATCATTGGAGGCTAGTATTGGCGCGTACGTCAGCTAAAACAATAAGATAGAAAGAAACTGAAATTTTGGAACATGTAGAATGCAGCTTGGAACATGTAGAATGCACTACATCATTGGATGCAACTATTGGCGCGTAAAAAACAATAAGATAATTATAAAGAAATTGAAATTTTGGAACATGTAGCATGCAGCTTGGAACATGTAGAATGCACTACATCAACTTGGATGCAACTATTGGTACGTTTGTCAGCTAAAACAATAAGATATAAAGAAATTGAAATTTTGGAACATGTAGCATGCAGCTTGGAACATGTAGAATGCACTACATCAACTTGGATGCAACTATTGGTACGTTTGTCAGCTAAAACAATACGATATAAAGAAATTGAAATTTTGGAACATGTAGCATGCAGCTTGGAACATGTAGAATGCACTACTAGATGCAACGTGGCGCGTACGTCAGCTAGAACAATAAGATAAAAAGAAATTAAAATTTTGGAACATGTAGCATGCAGCTTGGAACATGTAGAATGCACTACATCATTGGAGGCAAGTATTGGTGCGTGCGTCAGCTAAAACAATACGATATAAAGAAATTGAAATTTTGGAACATGTAGCATGCAGCTTGGAACGTGTAGAATGCACTACATCATTGGAGGCAAGTATTGGTACGTATATCAGCTAAAACAATATGATATGAAGAAATTGATTTTGGAACACATATAGCATGCATTTTGGATCATGTGCTACATCATTTAATGCAAGTATTCGTAGTTATATGTCACCTTAAACAATATGATATCAAGTAAATTTTGAAACAGGCAGAATGCATCTTGAAACAGGTATAATGCACTACAGCAATGGATGTAAGTACGTATGTCAATATACAGGAGGGGAGGACGAGTGCACTGTGCCGTACAGCGTTGTACACACACGTCTGGGTATAATGCATATTCATTAGAGGGGCGGAACTTATCGTCAGCGTGTCATCGTACAGGGTCGTGTGCATACCTCTAGATGTTCCAAAACATTGCCTACCACAAAACACAATCCGCGCGCTCAAGTTTCTCCGTTTAGATGATAGAGGGCGCATTCAGTTTTGACTTCGTATTTTGAAAAGGCAAAACGCGCGCCAGCAGACAGCAGCTTGCAATCCTTCGCTACGCTGTGCATGCTGCCCGCCCCGCCGCGCCGGGCCGCTCCGATATCGATACGGGCCATATTAGCGAGCTAGCTCTATAAACACTGCATAATTATACTGTGGTTGCGTTGAGTCGATATTATACGCTCAGCTTTTGACTCTTCATGCTCTTCAGTTAAAATGGCGAACGCAGGAGGAGCACTGTCACCCGAGAAAATAACCGAACTGAAGCAGATTATTCACAACCAATTAAATCAGGTACATCTAACTTAGACTAGTCTATCATTGTCTAGTATAGGCCTATATATTTTCTACAAATTTTATTTAGAATTTGTCTTTAGTCTAGTAGTACTAAGACCTCTAACTAGAATAAATTATTTTTAAAAATCTACTGTTTTTTTTTTTTACTCTAATTTAACTAAGCCTTGGCCTTACTTAGGCCGAGTCTCAGATTAATTAAACTTAAAGAATGTGATTACCCCTCTCTAGCTCTCTCCACTTCAATATTCAGACAAGAATGGCATGTTTGATAGGATCAATATCATTTCCATCGTATCTTTCAACACGAATATGACAAAAATGAAAAGCATTAAAGAAAATGAATGAATAGATTTAACAGAAGAAAATGAGAGATTGATAGCACACCAGTCTTCATGAAAACGATGCATTATACAATTGGCTAATCAATGTTTTAAACAATATACTTCCCCCCATATTCAACGAAATCATAATTATTTCAACCTGATATTTTATCAATTATTGTGTAGTTTCGTGAGAAGAGAGGTTTTCAATTTGTCTGAAAATTCTGACCCGGTATCGGTACATGAGATGTCACTGATGTCCGACTTAGCATTCTCTTCGAGAATCGGTTTAGCATCATTGGCGCAAATGTGAGTTGCAAATCAGATGTCGCTGGCATTCTAATGGAGAAACAGGCCCCAGGTCTGACTAGACTCTTACTGGGAGGAGTCCCGCGGCTAGGTCTGACCCAAGACTTAACCCTATATAGCCCGGGCTATTTTGAAATCGAGTAGCCCGGGGGCGGGGGCAAAAACACCCCCCCCATGAGATCTCGACCGTTGATCACGCGATCGCGACGAAAATTGGCACATACGTCACCGATTACGTAATCTCCACAATTCAATTGTCAATTGCACCAAAATTATTCAAATTTATTTTCAATTAATTAATTATGCTAATTAAATGCATAAAAATCAAAATTTTGTTGTAAATCTTTAAATATAGCCACCAAATTTCTAGATATCAGTCCAGACACTCTTCTTAGGATTATTAACAAATTAGGATTTTAAAAAATGGCAATATCAAAGTTTTTCTTATGTATTTTATTGTTTTTTGAATTTCTTATGTATTTCTTTGTTTTTTTTACTTAATGTTTTCCATTGTTTTTTCGATGGAAATCGTTGGCAACACTATTTCAGTCATAAATAACATGAAATCTATTGTTTTTCATCAGTAAAAATAAAAATAATGATACATTTATGAATTTTGGCTAGATACTGAATTTGCATTGGATTTGTACATGAAATCATGTTTTTGAGCAATTTTTGGTCTAATATGCACATACAAAATGTTACGTAACTTCGGAACAGTGTACCCCCGTGTCGCAAATTTGGTCTTAAAAGTTGCGTGAGACTTGAAGGAAAGAAGTCATTAAACGTCGCGGCGCGATCTTTTCGCGTTACAAATTTATTGCGAATAATGTCGAGGGGGGGGGGCTGTTTTTGCCCCCCCCCCCCCCAGGCTAGGTAGGGTTAAGGTTTGACCAGGGAGGTGGGAGTTAATTTTATTTAATTAAAATTAAGCCAAAAAGGTAAGATGATACGCCAGCAGTGGACTGTACTGAAATCAGAATAGAAGATCAATTCACATTAAATTTGATTGACCTGACAATGATGATGACAAAATGTAACTTTAAGTAATTTAGACCCTGTCTAACGTTAGATGTTAGTTACAATACTGAAATGCTGAGAAAACAAAGAATTGTATAACTTTGACACTTGACGTGTCATTATACCCTCGATAACAAAGTGAGATAAAGAAGTACAGTGAAACCTGTGGCCACCCAAGGAAAACAAAAATTGTAGCCTTTATAGACAGGTGGCTACTGTATCCAGGTTCTTTAACACATGATCTCTGGGGGAATTATTTTAGTGGCTGCTATAGACAGGTGGCCACTAAGAGTAAGACAGGTTTGACTGTATTACTACATCTCTTTTATCAATGAATTTTATTCAGTTGGATGTGCAGGCAAGGATTCGGAGCATCCTCTCCGAGTCTATGCAGGAGTATGAGAGCGAATCAAGCAGACCAGAGTTTGGGGAGCAAGAGCTGCTGGAGGCTGTGCGTCAGCAGGGCGTCGTGGACGATATCATGGAGAGATTGCAGATCGGTGGTGGAAAAGACAAGCCAAGCGCTGGTAGAGGGTCAAAGGTCAAACCAGCCGTTCATCACCTGGATAGAGCTGACCTAGTCGCTTCGGTTCCTCTTAAAAAAGGTAAAGGGTTCCTCTCAAGAATGGACTTCACCATTTTGTTAACTCCTTCTCTGCCAGACTCCCTATTATGGATGATATTGAAATGGTGTTTATTACCTGTGCTGAAAATATAAATGGTTCAGTGTATTGCTGTATAAGTAGCCTTCGGTCCATAATGTCTGTCTTAACCTGCATGAACAGTAACATCTGTGTTTTTACCGTTGTTGCTGTTTTTCTTAACAATTACCCTTTGTTTATCTCCCCACCCGAGCAGCCAACATTGACCCAACCCGTCGCTACCTCTACCTGCAGCTCCTGGGAGGCAGGGCCTTCCTGGAACACCTCCAGGAACCCCAAGCGCTTCCAGGTCATCACCATGGCAACACCTCAACCTTCGTCGTCCATGTCCACTTCCGGGGTCAGCGGTTCCGATCTCGGCCCGTGCCCTGCGCCTGCGAGCCAGACTTTCAGGAGGGCTTCATGCTGGAGGTACACAAGTGGAGCGGAGGTAAGAGGACTTTTTGATTTTAAGTGTTGGGTGGGGAGATGGATAGTTTATTCAAGAGTTCACTGGTGTCATTTATCGATAAAGAGGCAAGGCTGTGAAGTCCAGGTCCTTGTATCACAAAAAATGAGTTGCTTTCTATAGCAACTTAACAATTGATTGCAACTTGCTATCTATTGCAACTTTCCGTATCACAATGCCTGCTGCAATCAGTTGCAACTTACAATTGATTCTGTGGCCATTAATTTGATTAAGACTGGTGTGCAAGACGAGGGCTGTGGTTGTTGCTTTGGTATTTATATGTATTTCAGTAGCTCGATATCATAGCGATACCATAGCTCTGCGGTAATCTAGTCGGCTGTTTCAGCGGTACGAACAGCAAAAAACATGTGGCCGTGTTGCTACTAGTACCTCTGTCAAAAAACATGTAAGTTTAAGAACCTATTTCGAGATAAGAAGCTTACTCATTTATAAAGTAGGTGAATAAGAAGTGCTTGAGTGCCAATGATTAAATGTTTAAATGATTTCTACAACATTTAAGCAGGGTCGCTGGCCATTATTGACAGCATGGTAAACCACACAGGTTTTCTCCGTCGACACAGTAATGCAAATCATATAGAGCCTCATACCACCGTGTTTCATCCGGATAGAAAGTTAGATTTATGATGCAGTAATATGGGTTAAACACACTTCAATTCTTGTTTTCAGTTGGTTATGGGCAACCATATAAATCCATAAGTATATGAATACTTACAATCTGAAAAAAGTTTCAAAAGGTGTGTGAGGTTTAATGATACAAGATTTAAAAACATAAAGTGCCAAAGTGTTTGCCAATTTAATACACTGTCACCATGAAATTAAATACAGAGTCCTGACTGCATGTTACTAGGCGTACGACTCATTCCCTATTCATTGCGGTGCTTTTTGGTTGCAATATGTTTTCGTACAATGTAGATTGAGTAATTAATGAAGTCCTCTATTTAAGCCCTGACAACATTTAACATTTTAAAAACATAGCTCTACTGCTGATTTTGCTTTGAATAGCAAGTTGTACACAATGTCAATGGCTACAATCCATTTTCAATCGATCGTAGACTTATGATTGATCCGGAGAAGATACGATCGATTCACCCTGAAAGTTACGATTGATATTGATCATAACTTATTTGTGATATGGATTTACGATTGATATTGATCAATTGTAGGTCTTTGTGATACGGGGCCCTGCAGTGTTTCAACCCGACACTTGCACACATGCATACTATCTATGATTTTGGATTTTGTTAGCCTCCCCTTGCTGTAACCTGAGTTGAACTTGAAGGTAGTGCTAATTCTGTATTGATTAATAATTAAAACCACATGCTTGTTTACTCTTGATGCGCATTCTGTATAAACGAGTTTGGGCCAACTAAAAGTTTAACCCAAAACGGTCATGAATAGTCTGAACTGGAGGATAGCCAGCACTGTGCGAAACCCCTTAAAGAGGTGACCTTACGTCCCTAGCGCTTTGCTCTTCTATTTTTTCCTCTGTAGGCGATGCTGCCCGCATGGCTGACGCCACCTCGCTCCTCTCCCTGGTAGATCCTATCCACCTGGTTCTCATCAAGACTGACCCAGCAGGGGAGACCACACTGATGTCGTCCCACTTCCTAGAGTGGCGCACAGTACTAGGGACCAGCTCTGGGAGGCAGAGCATACCAGTGGAGCTACAGGGAGTAGGTAGGGTACATGTAGGAGAAGTCGATGTATTAGCCCTTGCGCATAAATGCTCATAAATCATCTGTATAGATCACTTGCACAAGTCCTGAAACTCAGCAGGAATCTGGAGTATACCTTAACAATGACACCTATGAAATCTCACTATCATTGCTTCGCAAACCTTTCCAGGAAATGTGAAAAAATATCCCTGCTAAGTCGTTAACATTTGAAATTCCTTGTTTCATAGCTATCTTGGTCTACATTCAGCTGTATTGCAATATATTGCTTCCAATGTTTCTTTGATCTCCGGTGGTATACATGAGACCGTAAACACTCTCGGGTTTGCAGTCTCGTGTATAGCGCCATCTTGTGGCCGGCCACTGGAGATCAAAGAAACAATGGTGGCTCCCATCTTAACGGATTTGGCTAGTTTGAGCCTTAAATTTCTCCTTAGTGGTATCTGTGAGTTGTCTCGGACAAATACTAGTCGTGGTGCTTTCTTAGTACTGGTAATTATGCTGGTGATATGATTGAGATCATATTACCAATACGTCAATTGTGTCAGGCTATCAAAGCCATCTAATATGTTGTTGAATTTTGTTTGAATGTTTGGGAATGAAGTCCCATACACGTGTATAAGTGTTGGTTTGAAATTTTTCTTTTAAATTGCGTGCTCAAAGTTGGGGCGCTTCTTATCTGCGGGTGCGCCTAATATGCCGGTCGGTACTCAAATTCTTGCATGAACTGCAAAGGGGCTATCTTGCTTTGAAGATTTCATTTCATCCATATGATATACACTACAGCTCAAAGGAATTGGCATAGGGAAAGGAAAAGGGAAGAGAGGGAAGGAGCCGCAGTTTTAAACCTCGGTATATTTTGTCCAGTTCAGCATGAAACGTGATGCTTTAGCCTAAAAAGCATCTACATGTAGTTTAAAACTGCGGCTCCTTCCCTTTCTTCCCTTTCCCTTTCCCTATGCCAATTCCTTTGAGCTGTTGTATATCTTCATGACCTTATCATCCCCAGGATCAGAATGCAAGGTTGCTGTGGGGGTCCTGGAAGTTAAGCTGGAGCTCCTGCCCATGCTAGATCAACTGCTAAGCGAAGAAGTTGTTTCCACCCAGGTAATCATCAAACAATGGTCAGCAATTGAGAATAGAAGCCTGAGGTAACAGCTCCCCAATCATCAGGGCCCTGTTGCATAAAACTTACCACTGATATTTTCTGTCAAGAAATGTTACCATGGTAGTTACTATTGATGGTAACGTTATCATTAATAAGTTTTATGCAAGGGGCCCAGGAGATCAGAACATTGGAAGAAGCCAGTGACAACAATGAATAACTAAACAAATAATTGTACAATTCATTGTTTCTCTGCAAGCATTTATTTCCCTGAGTTGTAATGCTGAATTATTCTTCTATATCCGGCAGATCTCAGAGAGAGAGGTGTAATTTACTTTATTGACATTTTGCTTCATTGTCTCTCTTCAAACATGTTTGTCATTGAATGTACTGAAATGCATATTTGCAATATCCTTCAGATGAGAGTGACCTGATTTGTATATTTGGTGTTACATTCATGATTTCCCTACAAATATCAACTTCATTGAAATGAACTATATATTGTCTTCTGAAATATCTGCCAGATCTCGATGGAGAGAGGCCGGATTGCTGAGAGGGAGCGCCTGTTCCTGGTCTACGCCAAACAGTGGTGGCGGGAGTTCCTTCAGATTAGACCCACGCACCAGAACAGACTCGTCAAGATATTCGCCCAGGTACAGTGTTTGATTAGATTGTCCGCAATCATTCTTTATATTCTTTTAATAGCTCCATCACAAAATGTTTTTTTGGTTGATTATCTATACCATTGTGTCACTGTTCATCCCATGAAACTGTAAGAATTGCTCGGTGGATATATGATGAGTTTTCATTGTACACCATGTGTAAATCCTTAAAAGCACTGCTGAGGTATTCTATCGTATACTTGTTGACCATGCAAGAGCCTTCATCCAGGTGGATATATTTGTGACTTGTGGAACAGACAATTTAAGTTAATTCTATTTAATTCAATTCAAATTACAAGTGCTGAGGAAAAATTGTTCGCTCACCAAGCTGAATCGTGCATGTTTTAGCAGTGGATTAAGTACAGTGGTAACATAGAGATATGAATACAAGGATTTTAAGATGTTCCAGCATCCTGCTATTTAAAACAACACCTTTTATTTTTATTATCAAAAGGAAGACGAAGGGAATACATGAACATTGTGATGGTTATAAGTAGAGTTGGAAATGAATGGCAATCTGAGAATTTGAATTAAATGAGCAATAAATATTTGATTCTAACATGATATCAAACAGGATGAGAACGGCATCAACAGACCAGTCTGTGCCTTTGTGAAGCCGATTAGGGGTGGGCGGCTCGTGGACTCCTCACGGCATGCAGCCCGCTTCGTCAGCGTCATCGGGTACGAGAAGGTTTCGACCGTAGGTGGCGGGCAGCCGAGAGAGATGTGGAGCAGTGTGCACTCGTTCCTGTGTAAGAATAAGGGGGTGAGTACACTAAAGAGAAGAGCCGCTACTAGGTGTGATTTTTTGAGACGATGACAGTACTTAGCTCTAAGACAGTAAAGCCTTCTATATAGCGGAATCAGATCTACGCTAGGTAGATGTTCAATTTATACATGTTTAAAAACTTGCATAATATCGTGAGAACAGCCGGGCCAAATGAATTTACCTCACTCTTGGTATCTGCCTGTGCTTGGTGAAACAGGTGAACTGTTCATATTTTCAATTCAACTGAATATGATATCCATCAGAACATGAATAAAAACATATCCAGATTGGCAACAAAATTGTAATATTCTTAGCTGATTTAACATCAACTTTCTATGTCAGTAATCCTTATTGATATGTGTTCAATACTCCCATTTATCTAGCTTTCAATGTCTATCTCATTTCAGGAGTGAGGAAAGAATATTTATTGCAGGTACTTTACTCATAGGCACGGCCATTCCGTCCTGTACTTTATGATTTTGTCTGATTGACTATTTCCGTTTCCTAGGACTGTGAAGATCATGCAGTGCTTCTGTGCAGCTTCCTCCTTGGGTTTGGTTTGAACGCATTCATGTGTGTGGGGACAAAGGGCAAAGGTCAAGCGCACTCTTGGGTCATGACCTTGGGCTCAGATGGGCTTGTCACCTTCTGGGAGAGCCTGACCTGTCAGAGGTGAGCATTTCATCTCCCACCCTCTCTGTCTTTCTCTCTATCCCCCCCCCCTCTCTCTCTCTCTCTCTCTCTCTCCCTCTCTCTCTCTCTTCCTCTCTCTCTCTCTCTCTCTCTCTCTCTCTCTTTCTATTTCTTTCTCTCTCTATTTTTTCTCTCACTCTCTCACAGTCTCACTTTATCTCACCCTTTCTCTGTATTGCCGTCAACCTCCATCATCCTTAGTCCTTTCTCTGTCCCTCTATCTCTTTCTCAATGTCTCTTTCTCTTTCCTCCTGACTTATATATTTCTCTTACTTCATATTTTATCAGTCACTCTAACCATTCCTGTTCTTTTTTTTATTTTATTTTCTTCTGAGCCATTTTGTATACTTCATTTTATTTTCACTTGAGCTCTCCATTCAATGTCTTGTTTCCTCATTCTTGCCCCTTCATGGCATTGTTTCTTCTTTCCATACAATGTTTCTCATGTACTCTTATCATTTTGTTCTGTATGTTTGTGTGCAACTCTGTATCAGATACATCCATCAAGCGGTGAACCCCAACGACCCTCCGTCAGTCGAGCAGCCCCGCCCCCAGTACCCCTATCGGACAGTGGGATGTGTCTTCAACCACCAAGCCTTCTATGCCAACTGCCAGGTACGTGTCCTTAGAAACCAAGACCCTGTTTCATCAAATGTCACAGAGCACCAGCAAAATGGGGCAAAGATTTGCTTGACTGCAGACTCAAGAATGTGAACTAGTCTGAAATTACAAGGATTTGTTCCTAAAAGCTTTGTGAGATTGTTGAAACCCAGCAGATGTCGCCACCTCCCAAGCAGTAGATGCAGGTTCATATTCCTGCCTGGCTTTCCTTTGTCTCTGCTTATTTTTACTGTAAGCATAACTTACAATTTGTTGACTCTTCTTCTCTTCCTAAGCCTTCAGACAGCGTTGAGTTGTGTCACTTTGAGCTCCAGAATTCCTCCCTGTGGAAGGCCATGAGTAGTGATGCCCTGTCATCTGTGTGCAGCGGAACTTTCATGGTGAGTAAAGCACAGTAGAAAAATCAGTGAATAACATCACTGTAGTATCCATATCTCCCATGCTCTGGAGTTTGGTGTTTCATTCGATTTATGTACATTTATACTATATTACAGTTGTTTAATTTTCATATAATGTGCTAAACGCGTACCCGGCCACAAGAAATTTCTCTGTATTTGAAAGCATGGATTTAGCTATTCAACAACTGCAAATTTAAGCACTCACTAAATACTCCATTAACTCTAAAATTGTGAAAATATAGTGAAACCTGTCTATAGTGGCCACCCAAGGAAAACAAAAATTGTGGCCACTTTAGACAGGTGGCCACTAAGACAGTTTTGACTGTAGCTGTTTCCTTCCAGGTCTATTGACCTGTGGTTTCTTTTTCACAAATTCCAATATCGTGCTTATCTGGTTTGTGTTATCTTTAGAAGTGAACAACTCAAGTCAATGAAAGAAGTAGTGGAAAAGGATTATACACTCAAATTTATCTGTAAACGCTACAGAAGGTAAACATCAAGAAAGGTCCTTATAGACAGGTGGTTCTTAAACACAGGTGCATTTACAAGCAAATTGCTCTGACGGGATTCAAGTACAATGGTCTACATGGACTGGAGGTCTATGCAGACTGCTGTGAATGTATTTAAATGACAAATGTTGTTTTTCTCTCTCCATGACTCAGTCCCACTGGCCAAACACCCCTCCCTTGGTCCCTTCGCACATAGACCCATTCCTAGTCAGCAGTGAGCTGGAACTTCAACTCAGGCTTCTCACTACTGAACACAGAAAGGTGAGTCGAACAGTGCTTGAAAGTCTCTGCCAGTTCCATACCTTAGTATATACGTATATTACGCTGCCTCATTCTCTAGTTTAATATCTTCTCAAACCCAGTATCATACGTATATCCTTTCCTGTAATTCAATTCAGAATCCCTTTCCTCAAATTTACACATTATTCTTCAGGGATTTATATAAGAATTACGGAGAACTCTTTTGGAGGTGTTATGTGACGATTTTGATAAACCTACATTCTGAAGCACATGCATACTCCTACAAATTTTGCTAAGTTGTGAGAACAAATAAAAGACTATGTGAAAGAAATCATCTCTTATTCTAGATTTGAACTATTTGTTATATGTTTGTTTTTTCCTTCCCAATCCCCATCCCCCCCTCACCTCCCCTTCACACTCCTTGTTCATTACTACCCTTGTCCACTGCCTCTCATTTTTCCCAATATCCAAATTCCTCTCAATCTTCCTCCCCATCCCCCTCTCCCCACCTCCTCTCCCCCATCCCACACAGGACATGGGCCTCACCAGTCTGTGGGACGAAGACCTCTCCTACCTTCTCAACCCCGCTCTGGCAGCGTATGAACTGGAGAGGGCGACAGGACTGTCGTCTGGCAACGAGGAGTTTCAGCAGGCCATCCGAAGAGCTGTGCCCGATGGCCATACATTCAAGGGTTTCCCTATCCAGTTTGTGCATCACAATGCCCGCAGGGTGTTTGCTATGTGTCTCAGGTGAGCTGTCTGCTGCTCATCTTTCCTTCGTTCTCTTTCTCTTTCTCTTTCTTTTTTCTTTCTTTCTTGCCTAATGGCCATACCTTTTTCATCCAGTTTGTCATAATAAATGTCATCATAGGGAATCAATTTTCAGAGTCAAAGCTCTGGCTTAGAATCTCAATTACTAATGCGGCGAAAACAAAATACATCAACGAAAAGAGATATTGAAAAGGAATTGAACAATTTAACAAAAGCTGGAGAATTTTGATTATTTGTTCTTCATTACTCTCTGTAAATTCCAGGTCGCCCGTGTGTGAGGAAATCATCTGTTGCCGTGGAGACCATGTGAGGTTGGCAGTGAGGGTACGGGCGTTCACATACCCAGAGTCAGCATGCGCAGTGTGGGTCATGTTTGCCTGCAAGTATAAGTCTGTGCTCTGAAGAGCATGCCTAGAAGAAATGTGGGGAATGGCAGGGAGCTTTGGCTGTTGTGTGCTCCTTCTTGAAGATGTCAGTGAGGAGAACCGTGCCTGCCTTCCCTCCTTCTCACTTGGGAGGCCATGGGCACTTGCCAGCACTGATTTCATGCCATGCGCACCATTTGAAGGCAGTATAGAGCTACGTACAATATTTTAGACAACTGGCATTCGTGTGCCAACATTACACCATTACACCCACACCAACACGTCAACAATTTTGTCAACTCAAATTTTACTGACTACTATAAGAACTTGGTGGATTTTTGCAGATGCTTTTCCATGAAGCTGCCTTTGAGTGAACTTTACATCATTTCAATATTGGAGTATAATACCAGAGAGCTTTTGATGGAATTTGAACAATTTGATAGAAATCATTCATCCTATGCACTTGGGGTAAATAACACTTTTATGGAGTAATCAGTTCCAGTCTATTATTGAGAATTGATTTGTCCAATGTTTGTGTTCACCGGACATCCCGTTGTTTGACTGCATCCTGTTCCTCCATAGGACAGACTCACGCTCTTTGACAGCAGAGGGCTATTGCCCTGATCTAATAGTACAACACTTGAGAATGTCAGGGCCTCGTATCACAAAGAATTGCAATAGAACTCAATCAGAAAGTCTAGTGCATATTGATTGCAACCTACATGAATATATCATGACCACATGTATATTATTGATTACAGAAATTGAAATTGTCTAGGGCTTAAAATATATAGCAGTGGTGGTTCATGGAAGATTACAATAATTTACAAAACTAATTCTTCATGGCAGATGGCCCAGGTTGCTTTTATTGGGGTCATTTTCAGGACTTTGGTGAAGACTATGCAATCTTGGTCTTCCTCTAGGGTATTTGTTGTGTTCTGTCCATGTTGAAGACAAGACAAATCACAGAATGTGGCTTGTTACCTGAATTTCTTCTGTGGCAGTTAAATCCTGTCTCTGTAATTTGTGTTTGTGTCAGTGGTGCACAGAGGCAAGACTAGCTGGTCAAGAATTAAGTAGCATTCTCCGGGAGAGGGATTTTGAAATGTTTTCAAGCTGAAGCATAAAGATAGTCGAGCTGTGATGTTCTTCACCTGGGGCCATATTCATGAAACCTTACTAAGCCTAGATTGTCGCTAATGTGCATTCAGCTGTATGCATTTGTAGTAGCTAACTAGGCTAGTAAGGTGTCATGAATATGGCCCCTGGACTGTATGCTTTTCTTGTTATTCCTAGATGTACAGGAGCTGAATAGTTTCTTTTGCATAATTTCCCATCTTTGTTATGTTAGCAGTTACGTCACTGCCATGGTTTGTCTCACTTCCCTGCTATGGTTTGTCCTTGGCAACCATTTGTTCCCCCTCCCTCATTAAAAGTATGATTGTCAATGCCAAATGAAATATTTGTTTTTGAATTGCATATTTTGTTTTCATTGTGCATCTTGCTTGTACATGTATTTGAATATACATATGTGTGTAACTTATTTTCAAACTCGTTATTTTGTCGAAAAAATGTAATACATATATAGTGTATATAGATATTAAATCATACTGTCATCAATAACTTTGTGAAGATGTTTCCTAAATTCCACCTTCATTTTTGTCTCGCCCACCGGAGGTGAAGGCGAGACTAAGGGATCCAAATGGCGTCCGTCCGTCGTCCGTCCGTCGTCCGTCCGTCGTCCGTCGTCCGTCACAAATGTTAAAGTTTACCTGCAAGACTCTCTTATGATCCATAACTTCACATGGGTTGCTTGGATTACAACCTAACTTGGGTCATAGATGCACTGGGGGTACCTTCATGTTATGGTGGCGTTGGAGGTCACAGGATAAGGTCAAAGGTCATTTGAGGTCATACGTTAAAGTTTACCTGCAAGACTCTCTTTTGACAAATTACTTCACATAGGTTGCTTGGATTACAACCTAACTTGGGTCATAGATGCACTGGGGGTACCTTCATGTTATGGTACCGTTGGAGGTCACAGGATAAGGTCAAAGGTCATTTGAGGTCATACGTTAAAGTTTACCTGCAAGACTCTCTTTTGACAAATAACTTCACATGGGTTGCTTGGATTACAACCTAACTTGGGTCATAGATGCACTGGGGGTACCTTCATGTTATGGTGCCGTTGGAGGTCACAGGATAAGGTCAAAGGTCATTTGAGGTCATACGTTAAAGTTTACCTGCAAGACTCTCTTTTGACAAATAACTTCACATAGGTTGCTTGGATTACAACCTAACTTGGGTCATAGATGCACTGGGGGTACCTTCATGTTATGGTGCTGTTGGAGGTCACAGGATAAGGTCAAAGGTCATTTGAGGTCATACGTTAAAGTTTACCTGCAAGACTCTCTTTTGACAAATTACTTCACATGGGTTGCTTGGATTACAACCTAACTTGGGTCATAGATGCACTGGGGGTACCTACATGTTATGGTGCTGTTGGAGGTCACAGGATAAGGTCAAAGGTCATTTGAGGTCATACGTTAAAGTTTACCTGCAAGACTCTCTTTTGACAAATAACTTCACATAGGTTGCTTGGATTACAACCTAACTTAGGTCATAGATGCACTGGGGGTACCTTCATGTTATGGTACCGTTGAAGGTCACAGGATAAGGTCAAAGGTCATTTGAGGTCATACATTAAAGTTTACTTGCAAGACTCTTGATGAAGGCTTCCTAACTTGTGCACAGAATTGTGTGAGCATGTGTGAGCATTACTGATGTAGATTTAGGCAAACATTACTCATGCACATTTATGCAAATTTATTCATAGTCACTATTTTGCACCTGATTTTGATGTTGTCTGTTTAAAGTTGCTTATTTGTTTGTTTCAGTTTTCTTTTGCGTAGCAACGGAGATCGCGATATTTCTGGTTATTTTCGCAAGTGGGCGAGACACAATATTGCTAATGCCTTGTGTTTTAAAGGAATGTGTGTGATTGTGTTCATATGAAGGTATGAAAATAGTTATTCTCCATCTTTCTCTCACTTTTTGTCTCGCCCACCAGAGGTGAAGGCGAGACTAAGGGATCCAAATGGCGTCCGTCCGTCGTCCGTCGTCGTCCGTCCGTCCGTCGTCCGTCCGTCGTCCGTCGTCCGTCACAAATGTTAAAGTTTACCTGCAAGACTCTCTTATGATCCATAACTTGGCAACTGTTACAGCAATGGCAGCCACACTTGGTTGATAGAAGCACTATGGGTATCTTCATGTTATGGTGTTGTCAGAGGTCATGTGATGATGTCAAAGGTCATTTGAGGTCATATATTAAAGAGTATGTGCAAGACTCTCTTTTTCTATGTTAAAGTTTACCTGCAAGACTCTCTTTTGACAAATAACTTCACATAGGTTGCTTGGATTACAACCTAACTTGGGTCATAGATGCACTGGGGGCACCTTCATGTTATGGTACCGTTGGAGGTCACAGGATAAGGTCAAAGGTCATTTGAGGTCATACGTTAAAGTTTACCTGCAAGACTCTCTTTTGACAAATAACTTCACATGGGTTGCTTGGATTACAACCTAACTTGGGTCATAGATGCACTGGGGGTACCTTCATGTTATGGTACCGTTGGAGGTCACAGGATAAGGTCAAAGGTCATTTGAGGTCATACGTTAAAGTTTACCTGCAAGACTCTCTTTTGACAAATAACTTCACATGGGTTGCTTGGATTACAACCTAACTTGGGTCATAGATGCACTGGGGGTACCTTCATGTTATGGTGCTGTTGGAGGTCACAGGATAAGGTCAAAGGTCATTTGAGGTCATATGTTAAAGTTTACCTGCAAGACTCTCTTTTGACAAATAACTTCACATGGGTTGCTTGGGGGTACCTGGGGGTACCTGGGGGTACCTTCATGTTATGGTGCCGTTGGAGGTCACAGGATAAGGTCAAAGGTCATTTGAGGTCATACGTTAAAGTTTACCTGCAAGACTCTCTTTTGACAAATAACTTCACATAGGTTGCTTGGATTACAACCTAACTTGGGTCATAGATGCACTGGGGGTACCTTCATGTAATGGTACCGTTGGAGGTCACAAGATAAGGTCAAAGGTCATTTGAGGTCATACGTTAAAGTTTACTTGCAAGACTCTTATCACACATAACTCATCACATGTTGCTACAATGGCAATCAAACTTGGATGATGGATGCACTGGGGGCACCTGCATGTTATTGTGCTGTAAGAGGTCACATGATAAGGTCAAAGGTCATTTGAGGTCATACATTAAAGTTTACTTGCAAGACTCTTGCTGAAGGCTTCCTGACTTGTGCACAGAATTATCAGCCAGGGATACAATTCTTTTGCGTAGCAACGGAGATCGCGATATTTCTGGTTATTTTCGCAAGTGGGTGAGACACAATATTGCTAATGCCTTGTTTTAAGATAGTTGTGAAAATATTGTGATATTCATGTGCAAGAGCCTGACATTCCAGTAATAAAGTTGAAGCGCAATGGCTATCCAAATTGTTGTGATTATTATAACAAGTCGTGCAATGGGCCAGAAATATTTGTGTGGTGGGGGGGGGGGGAGCTTCTAACAGCAGACCAATAAATTGTGCAATTGTAGGAAAAGCAGCCAAGCTGTAATTGCTACAAATAGCTTGATGGTGGGGCCTCAAAGTGACATGTGAGGACAGGTTTTCATGTCCTATTCAGCCAGAGTGACGCTCTCATCAAAAGGGTACAAAAGTCAAGTCAGGATAATGGATGATGATGAATAGGAACCGGGGTTGGGTTTTTGTCTGTGTCGTGTGATGGGGCAGCAGGTGGCTCCTTTCATGTCGCCCAATGATCGAGTGTCCTTCCTTGTTATACGAGCAAATAGAAAGAAAGGATTTTGATCTTTCTCTCTGCAAACAATAGCCCTGCTATTAGCCCCACACTCTTGTCAGCCAGGGAATATGCCTATAGATAGATCTTTCTCCTTTGTCATCTCCCTGAGTTTGGTATGAGCCGGTCAGCTGGCTGGCGGCATGCAGTCAATGACTCCAAGAAAAAACTTTTTTATTTGTAGACCGCAACAATAGATGTTAGTTTCTCTGTCTAATTCCATCAGTTACTATTACCACATATGTATGTTATCCATTTCATCCATTTTGTAAGGTGTGATAATCCTGCTGTCAAAGACGGATTAAAGGTGGATTAAAGGCGGATTATAGATGGATTAGCTGGAGGTTGCCATGACTCGTAATTTGGTCATAATTTGTGTATTTTCTTCATCTAGGGATTAATGCATTTTCCTTTTATACCATAATTTTAACTGAAATTTGATATGGTTTTATCAGCGTTAGAATCCATTCTGTGCTACCATTGTTAGTGCAGCACTAGCTTCTAAGCAAACATGGAAGTCTATGTTTGAAAAGGTTAATGTGATGGTTGAGTTTGTTGGCTTGTGACAAGTACAAACATGCTGGTGGGCGGAATTCATGCACAGAAATATAAAACAATCCATACTTAAGGTTGTGTTTCCAGCAAAAGAGATATTTGATATCGTGTTGTACTCTTGTCTGTTTGTCTCTCTTTGTCTCAGACTTGCTTTCTCATTCGTTGTGTTTCTCTCTCTCTCTCTTTCTCTTTCTTTCTCTCTCTTCTATCACACATACAGACACTCTATATATTTGTATGTCACCTCTGCTTTATCATTATAGGTCTTTTATCTTTCCTCCTACCCCCATTGTCATCTCTCTCTCTCTCTCTCTCTCTCTTTCTCTCTCTTTCTCTCTCTTCTATCACACACACACTCTCTATATATATATTTGTATGTCACCTCTGCTTTATCATTATAGGTCTCTTATCTTTCTCTCCTCCTACCCCCATTGTCATCTCTCTCTCTCTCTCTCTCTCTCTCTCTCTCTGTCTCTCTGTCTCTGTCTGTCTCTGTCTCTCTCTCTCTCTCTCTCTCTATCCCTTTTTCACACAAGGAATACACACACATGCACACTCATCCTCCATATCTCTTTCACTCCCTTACTATCTATCTCTCATTCACACATTCATTCTCTCTTTCTTTCCATTTTTGTCTCGCCCACCGGAGGTGAAGGCGAGACTAAGGGATCCAAATGGCGCCCGTCCGTCGTCCGTCCGTCGTCCGTCGTCCGTCCGTCGTCCGTCCGTCGTCCGTCACAAATGTTAAAGTTTACCTGCAAGACTCTCTTTTGACAAATAACTTCACATGGGTTGCTTGGATTACAACCTAACTTGGGTCATAGATGCACTGGGGGTACCTTCATGTTATGGTACCGTTGGAGGTCACAGGATAAGGTCAAAGGTAATTTGAGGTCATACGTTAAAGTTTACCTGCAAGACTCTCTTTTGACAAATAACTTCACATAGGTTGCTTGGATTACAACCTAACTTGGGTCATAGATGCACTGGGGGTACCTTCATGTTATGGTACCGTTGGTGGTCACAGGATAGGGTCAAAGGTCATTTGAGGTCATACGTTAAAGTTTACCTGCAAGACTCTCTTTTGACAAATAACTTCACATGGGTTGCTTGGATTACAACCTAACTTGGGTCACAGATGCACTGGGGGTACCTTCATGTTATGGTACCGTTGGAGGTCACAGGATAAGGTCAAAGGTCATTTGAGGTCATACGTTAAAGTTTACCTGCAAGACTCTCTTTTGACAAATAACTTCACATAGGTTGCTTGGATTACAACCTAACTTGGGTCATAGATGCACTGGGGGTACCTTCATGTTATGGTACCGTTGGAGGTCACAGGATAAGGTCAAAGGTCATTTGAGGTCAGGGATACAATTCTTTTGCGTAGCAACGGAGATCGCGATATTTCTGGTTATTTTCGCAAGTGGGCGAGACACAATATTGCTAATGCCTTGTTGTAAGTCTCCACTCTTCCACTTCTCACGTCAAAGCATTTCTTCTTAAGACCAACTCAAGACCATCAATTCAAACAAAAACTTCACCACTATCTGTTTTTATAAGTTCTGTATTTGATTTTAAAGTTTTAAAACGATTTCTCTAGAGCATATAAATAGGTATATGAAAGTCTAGTACTGATTCTTTCAAGAAGGAAGAACTGTCAACAATTCAACAAATACAACATATACTGTACTAAAAAGTATAAAACCTTTCTTATTTCAATGATGATCATGACCTCTTGATCCATAATACAAGCTAGAAATGCTTGGCGAGTTGCGCGGCCGAGCACATGTATCCCCCGAACCCACCACATCATCCATCATGGCGAATTACCCCCACCACAAATGATAGGCATCTTCGCTTTACCTTCTAATATTGCTTCTGTGTGCCAACTGTTATGACAAACTAGAAAAAAAAACAGAAATGTGACATGGCATCCTATAAAAGTTGGAACAATGAGGGCGCTGCCATTGAAAACTATGTGGCCGATAGATCATATACAAGTAATGTGACATCAGCACCCAAGTCGGAGGGCGCCATCACCGAATACTTATGTGGCCTTCATGTAGAATGACCACCCATACACCTATACAACAAGTTTGAATAAAATCCTTTGGGTAACAACTAAGTAATTGAAAAAAAAAACGATTTTGCAAATTAAGACCTATATCAGGTTGACCTTTGACCCTATAAATAGTGAAAGATTGGGGGCAGCATCATCAGAAGTTATAGGTTTGATTATAGGTTATGATACACTTACACACCAAATTTGAAAAAAAAAATATGTTGAGAAAATTGGCCAGTATCGTGCACACAAGCAGACCCTGAAAAAAGTACCTTTTTGTGTACAAAGACAGACCAAGCGAGGGCGCCACCACCAAAAAAAAATAGGCATCTTCGCTTCACCAATTTGAAGATGATGTGAAAGGACCTGCAGCCAGTAGAGCGCTCACAAGAAAATCTCTCAGGCGGTGGACGCGGCTCGGCGGCGCAACGATATCAAATCCATATTATCCTCTGAACTCTGTTCAGGGGATACAATAAGTGACTGATCTCCCTATCTCAAGTCTCATCTTCTCTTTCCATGAATTCTTCAATTTCTTGAGGTAAAATATGGAAGCACTGTTAATCTACACCAAGAAAATAGAAATACTGCAAATGTACAATAACAGAGTGCATAGTTACAACAAAATCATTAGCACTGTGATTTCTGAATACTGATTGGATACATCTATAAAACACTGAATATCAATTAATTCATTGCCTGATGGTGTGATTTAGAATAGTTCTCTTGGGTTCAATAGTTACAGTCATACTCTGTATTCTGCTTTAAAAAAAAAACTGGTAATCAATCGTTCAATAATATAAATATGAAAACATGATATTCAACTCGTTAAACAAACATTTGCTGTTGGTGGGTAAATATTCAATGGCCTGACCATGGTCATATTGCTTATAAGTGTCCAATAATAACTTAATCGATTGTTATCCTAATCATGAAAACCACTCCTAAGCATTAACATCATTTAATCATAAATTAATGTGCACAATAATACACTCATTGATTAATATCCCCAAACAGCTTTGCAAATGCCATATTTGTTTTACTGCAATGCCAGTATGAACGATTGACTTTTTAGGTGCCAGTGATATTAACACATTTTGTAGAACAGCCATTCATCTAGCGCTGAAAGGGCTGAAAGGGCTGAGTTATAGAGCTATTAAACTTAATCATAATCTTTATCTCTGTGATAAAACAGAGGTTGTCTTTATTTGATTGCCAACTCCTACCTTTAAGAAGAAATTATACAAGTACAGTTGGAATAATACAATATTTGTCACTAAAAAAAATAACTTTCTTATGAATTTGAGCACGATGTATCATGCCCACTGTGTAATACTTTACATAATCAATGAACTGAGATATCACTAGATTTGAGAACAAGAAGTTCAGTGAAAGTGTCGTGTTTAAAATACATCAAACAAGGTTCTTGCTATTGAACTAGTCCAATATTAGAACATGAAGCCACATAACTTAATTCCTTCCTATCCTGACAAAAAACATTGTTTTTTATTTTTAAAAATTGTAAAAGACAGGATTATTGAAAGGTTTTTGTGGAAACTGACTTGAAAATACAAGTCCACAGTATATCCATACTTTATCAAGGTTATGGTATGTATCAGCCTCATCGATTTAAGTGTAACTCATATTCAGCCTTGCTATGTGGCATCCAGATACTACTACTTTCAAGCCTGATATCACAAAACAAACTCCCTGAAACATAATAATGTGCAATAATGTGTCATTTTTTTTTTTTGTTATTTGGGGAGCGCATTGTGCTATTGCCAGAGATAATCGCTCTGGGCTCAAGTTTTATGCTTGTCTCTGGAAGGCCATCCTAGCCATTGAGGGGGAGTAATCCCAGTGGTAACCCCCTCCCCCATCATCCCCCTTCCTCCTCCCCCCCACCCCAACCTCTACCGATATTGATCTGTGTGCTCATCTCTGGAAGGCCAACCTAGCCATGGAGGGGGAGTAATCCCGGTGGTCAGCCCCTCCCCCATCAGGCCCTGCCCCCTTGCCGGTGTTGATCTGTGTGATGGCTGTAAGGATCTGGCTCCTGGGCTCCTTGTGCTGGATCCCCATCTCCTTCAGGTCGGAGTCATTCAGGGCTAGAAACGCCTCCATGTCCACCTAGCAGAACAGGCAGAAAAGAACATTAGACATCTCCTGGTCATTCATCAGGTGTGAAGGGGCTCCTGAAATTATGTCCTCTTATATAAAGTCACATGCTTGCCTCCAGAACACTGTCCTGATATTCATGTAGATTTATTGTGTTCTATAATGAATTTGTCTTTCAGACATGAATCCTGAAAATACCATATGTTACATGTACAGATATTTTGGTAAATTCAGACTGGACAGACTATATTGCATAAATGGATAAATTCCCTGTGAATTCCATAGTGTACAGCGATGTCTTACCCTTAAAGGGAAGGCTTATATAATTCATAATGCAGAGGTAATATGCAGGCATGTGCAATTCGATTAGCACAAATAAACCACATGCAACTGACTACGTGTAGTTGGGGGTGTCATTACTGCATTTGCAAAACTGGTGAAAATTATGCAACTGCTATATGACAGCACACCGCTAAAAATCAAGTTCAGGAGGTTTACCATTCCGCTTATGTGATCTACTACAGCATAGCTGCTACCCCCCAAGCTAGAAATTCAAAATAAGTTTAATAAGCAACCTTTGCAAAACTTATGTATTTTGTACACTTTTGTCATTGTATGTAATGGGAAAAGGGATGAAGTGATCAAAAGATGAGGTGAGACGACCCCCCAAAAAGAAACACCATTCCTCAAAAACTTGAAAAGTTGGCAGAAATAGTACAGGAGTGGGCTCAAGATACAGTTGAATACGAACCTCTTGTTCCTCAAAGATGGGTGCATACTTCTCTAAAGACAGCTTCCTCAGCAAGTGTGACAGCTCATCTGGATAAAGCACGACAATAACAACCAGAGAAATAGATTCAATAGATTCAATTCAATTCAATTCAATTCTTTATTCATTTAACAAACAAAAATAAACAACTTTCATGAACAATGAATATAAGGCATCACCAGAAAGTCAATGGCTTGTGAGGTGAACTCAATGCAGAAAAGAACAATGTCATATTTATCAATGAATTTTGCAGAAGAATGTCAAATCAAAATCATCAAACATTAGGATGACAAGGGAGAGAATATCAAATATCACAAATTGGAGTCTACTTGGGTCTTTCTTCTAAAACCTCATCCTCCGTTTAGTGCTGTTTTTCCTACCCCCGTAGTTCTGGTAAAACCTTTCAACCAATTGATAGCCACATTAGGATAATAACAAGTATTAAGAATTCAACAAGTTATGCTTATTCATCCACGACAGCACTGACTGCAAGAAACTATCTCAATCTAGTAGTTCTGCCTGTATTGCAATAGATACTTTGAGCAAGATCAGTTGAGAGAAAGTACAACCAATCGCATATTAATACATGCATTAACTTAACCTTTGAATAAAGTATTTGAACATAAAAAGAGGCATGTGATGCAAGTACTAAGACCCAAGTTGGTTGTAATTTGAGTTGAAATATTTTTGCAGGAGCAACAAGTTAAACAAAATGTTACTAGATAGACACTAAGATGGATATTAAGAATTTGGGCTGCTAGGTGTCCCTTTGAATAACCATTGAGCACATGAGCAATTTAAAGAGATTAGAGTTTACCTTCTTCACTGATGCTGCTACTCCCTGCACTGGTCTTCCGAGTCAGCCCTTCTCTTCCACCTCCTGCTCTTCCTCCCAGCCCTATCCCATCCCCCTCGCTGTGAATGGACCCCCTGCCGCTGCTGCCACCCCGCCCCCTACCCCCCAGGGGGGTGGGGGATGGGGAAGGGGTCAGGGTGGAGGAGGTACTTCCTTTGGTGGAGGCACTCCCGCTGTGGGACCGCGGCCCCTCTCGTGGGCGTGTCAGCGAGGAGCTGGACCCCGATGAGAGGGTTGCCGCACGGAGCATCACTGATTGTGGCTCTTCTCTCTCTGTGGGTGTAGTTGATTTGTCACTGAAAGAGGCTCCCCGGGGTCTTGAGACAGGAGAGGATGGAATCCTAGCGACAAGAAAGAAAATTATATTAGGTTCAAATTCGGGTTACGCCATTTCCTGACCTACTTTATCTGACCCATTCTTTCTGACCCACTTTTTTTGCCATTCATTTTGTACACGAGGCAGTTTTCATGAGACGGCCTCTGTTATTGGCTACTGTGCTAATGAATATTCAAGACTATATGGCTTGTCGAAATTCTACACCCGGGTGCGTTCTCATTCACTGCATGCACGGCACAATGCACAGTATGAAGTATGCTGGCATATGCATACATGTATCTGTGTGTGTACAGTGTGTGTGTGTGTGTGTGCAGTTAGCGAGCTAGCTGCTCGCTCATTCACTTTCCTAGTATAGTATAGGTTAGCTGAGTGAAACTGTAGGGATTACTTTCCTCTCCGTTGCTTTCCTGTTTTTAGCCCTCTTTTGTGTCACCTTTTCCTCTGACTGCAATTTTTTCCGTGTGTGGATATATTGTGACGGTTCTGACAGCTGGATGTGGCATTTTGTTGAGTTTGTGGTGAGTTTCGGGCTGGTTTAGAATGCTTGGTATATGACTGTTGTGTGATGACTGAGGTGTGACTGCCGTTTGTTTTTGCTCGCCGTGAACGCATTGCGTGTGTGTAAGACTGGGCTGTAGCGCGAGCAATACGATAATAGGTAGACATAGATCCGAGGTTTTTTTTTTTCAGTCGCATTTCAGTTCTAATTTGGTTCACAATCCTGACCAGCACTGTTTTAGTTATCGTGTAGCTTTCATCAGTATACCTCTAAACAGTTTTTTTTTTTGCAGTTTAAATCAGGTGTGTTCTCAACACTTCAAATTTTATCGCAGACCCAGTCCCAAACACTTGTTTTGCTGTGATCGTGTTGTGGCTGTTGTGCAGAGAGAATGGCTGTTGTCCTCTTTTATTCTCTAGTTGCTTTCTTCCACAGGTTCTGCAAGCAGCTTGTCACAGTTTACCCCCTTTTGATGATATGTATATATGTATATCTTGTATAATAAAGAGAGCCTGCTCAGCAGGTGTTTCATTCTTCCTTTCTTCATCTTTCTAGTTCTCTGAACCACAAATGATGAACAAAAAATGTGTATGTTTGGTGGGCAATGTACCATTGCTCCGATGTGAAATTAAAATATCACATTCTGTTTTTTCAAGTTTAGCCAAGTTTGGCAATGTTCATTGACTTTTGACCTCTTACCTCTATGCCTTCCAATCTAACCAGTCTGTCTAAATCCATCCTTGTATCAAGTTTGTTTAAAATTAGCCAATTTTGGGTGAAGTTCATTGACCTTTCAGGAATTTTACCCAAACTTCACCAGTCTACCTCCATGAAGTGATACATCTCTGTACTATGTTTGGTTTGAATTGAATCATTAGTATTGGATTCAATGTGAAAAATATCTATTTGCGAGCAATTTCAAGCCAATTTTGGCAAAGTTCATTGACCTTTGATCCCTGACCTTTGAGAAATTTCACCAAAAATGTCATCAGTCTAGTAGTGATCCATCTTTGCACCTTGTTTGGTTGGTATTGCTCCATTGGATTTTGATATTTTTTTAAAATTATCACTTTGAGGGCAATTTTTAGCTAATTTTTGGCAAAGTTCATTGACCTTTGACCTTTGAACTCTCCAGCAATTTCACCAACAAGGTCACCAGTCTACCCAAAAGTAGTGATCCATCGTTTCACTAAGTTTGGTTGGAATTGCACCATTGGATTTGGATTTATTGTGAAAAATTAAGGGTTTGGGGCAATTTCTAGCCGATTTTGGCAAAGTTCATTGAACTTTGACCTCTGAACTTTCAGGAATTTTAACAAAAATGTCACCAATCTATCCCCAAGTAGTGATCTATCTTTGTACCATGTTTAATAAGAATTGCATTCTTGGATTTGGATTTATTGTGAAAAAGGTCAATTTTTGGCAAATTTTCACAAATTTCATTGACCTTTGACCTGTGACCTTTCAGGAATTTTACCAAAAATGTCACCAGTCTATCCCCAATGACGATCCATCTTTGTACCATGTTTAATGAGAATAGCATCCTTGGATTTGGATTTATTGTGGAAAAGGTCATTTTGGGGCAATTTTTACAAGGTTCATTGACCTTTGACCTCGATCAGATTTGACCCCAATTTTACACCCCATTAGTTTTATGCAATACATACATGTACCAAGTTTGAGGCAAATCTGCCGAATGGTTCTCAAGATATTGCCTAAACGAATTCGGGACGGACGGACGTACAGACGGATGGACGTATGTACGGACGGACGGACGGACGGACAACCCGAAAACATAATGCCTCCGGCCACTTCGTGGCGGAGGCATAAAAAATCCACAATAACTATGTAAAGAAACAAAAATAATCACACTTTTTTCTTTTTCACTTCCAACACATCTGTTTCTATGTACCTTTTTTTCCCTCCATGATGCATGTTCTAAAACTGTACTCCTCAGAGGGCAATGATTATATCAATGTAGTAACTAAATTCCTGTAAATTGTTTCAAGAAAACCACATGCAACTTTTCTTCACTTGAGGTAAATGTTGTTTATCATGGCAAAAATACCATCAAAGTTTGAGGTGTAAGAACACTCCCTGAAAGAACATGGAGAAAAATGAATACTTAACATCACATTCGCATTCCTTTGCAAAATGTAGACATCACATGCCTGTCTGGAAGGTCATAATACTTAATAGTTTGAGAACTTCCCCCAAGACAAGCCTGCAATGTTTACATTTTGCAAAAGAATGTGTTGATGCATAGTGTAGCGTCCAGACTACGAAGGTCACTCGTAGGACGTTGATAGTCTACACTCTAAAACTTTTTGTTCTCCTCTTGTTATAAACATGCTCTTATCTCTTGACTACCAATGCTACCAATGCTAACAAAATCTTGCTTCCGTGATAAAATCAAACATTTTTCTTTATTTGTTGGTTATCTTATTGTGATACTTGCGCTTCTTTTGGATCGTGCCTTATCAAAATTCTCGGAGTATAAATATTCATTGTGTCTAGGAACGTAAGCCTATCAGTTGTTTCTAATATCAGCTCGCACTCTAAAGCTTTCTCACTGACATCCCATTCGCAACCGCTCTCTGATTACACTCTCGGAGTCACGTGGCTTAGTCCACGCGGGAATTGCCGGCACCGGACTGCTCCATGCACTACAGAAAAAGGGGACGGTGCTCTCAGAAAGAAAATATAATGTAAAAAACACTGGATTTTTGTGGGACAATAAGATAAAAGTGAGTTTGTTTATCCTTGTTGTATTATTGAAGAATACATCATCTCATGAAAATGTTATTGAATGATTGAATAAGGAATATTTTTGATAGAAATTTATTATGCACCCCTATCAAACAGTCGATGACTCCAATATTTTTTTCTCTAGCGAGATTTGGGGAAAAAGAGACGGAAGATTCCATTTTGTTCTAGGGGATTTAGAGCATCATGTCGAGAGGGACAGATAAAAAAATAATAAATAGTCTGATAAAACCTAGCAAACATGAAATAATTATAACACAAACACATATCTATTTACTCAACTTTTTATCACAACATGTCATTTGTGCACAGTAATAGGTTTTCTAGTGTCCTTATATCAACTCATTACCCACATACAATGGTACAAAGGAATAGCTGATATCGGCATGAGCGTGCGCTCGCAGGCTGTGGCCGATTGCAGAGAGCAAGGATTTCTGTCACAGCTGTGAAAAGCTCTGGTGTCTATGAGCTAGCGTGTAAAAAAAAATTGCGCCTCCTGGCCGCCTCTTTGGCCGCGCCGGCGCGAATGTTCGAAAAAATTGCGCCTCCTGGCCGCCTCTTTGGCCGCGCCGGCGCGAATGTTCGACAAGCCATACCATAGTCTTGAATATTCATTAGCACAGTAGCCAATGACAGAGGCTGTACTGAGTGAATGGCAAACTAGAGCAATTCGACTGCCACGCAGTCGATAAATATGCCTCCGCCTCTTTGCTATTCTCAGAAAATGTGTATGTTTGGTGGGCAATGTACCATTGCTCCTATGTGAAATGAAAATATCACATTTTCTTTTTTCAAGTTTAGCTAAGTTTGGCAATGTTCATTGACTTTTGACCTCTTATTTCTTTGACTTCCAATCTAACCACTCTGTCTAAATCCATCCTTGCATCAAGTTTATTTGAAATTAGCCAATTTGGGGTGAAGTTTATTGACCTTTGACCTTTCAGGAATTTTACCTAAACTTCACCAGTCTACCTCCATAAAGTGATACATCTCTGTAACTAGGTTTGGTTTGAATTGAATCATCAGTATTGGATTCAATCTGAAAAAAAAAAATTTGGCGGCAATTTTTAGCCAATTTTACCAAAGTTTATTGACCTTTGATCCCCGACCTTTGAGAAATTTCACCAAAAATGTCATCAGTCTAGCAGTGATCCATCTTTGCACCATGTTTGGTTGGTATTGCTCCATTGGATTTGGATATATTTCAAAAATTATCACTTTGGGGGCAATTTTTAGCTAATTTTTGGCAAAGTTCATGGACCTTTGACCTTTGAACTCTCAGGAGTTTTACCTAAACTTTCACCAGTCTACCTCCATGAAGTGATACATCTCTGTACCATGTTTAGTTAGAATTGTGACATTGGATTTGGATTTGGAATTATTGTGAAAAATATCAATTTTTGCAAAGTTCATTGACCTTTGACCTCTGACCTTCCAGGAATTTCACCAACAATGTCACCAGTCTACCCCCAAGTAGTGATCCATCGTTTCACTATGTTTGGTTGGAATTGCACCATTGGATTTGGATTTATTGTGAAAAATTTAAAGTTTGGGGCAATTTCTAGCCAATTTTGGCAAAGTTCATTAACCTTTGACCTCTGAACTTTCAGGAATTTTACCAAAAATGTCACCAGTCTATCCACTAGTAGTGATCTATCTTTGTACCATGTTTAATGACAATTGCATCCTTGGATTTGGATTTACTGTGAAAAAGGTCAATTTTTTGCAAATTTTCACAAATTTCATTGACCTTTGACCTCTGACCTTTCAGGAATTTTACCAAAAGTGTCACCAGTCTATCCCCAAGTAGTGATCAATATTTGTACCATGTTTAATGACAATTGCATCATTGGATTTGGATTTATTGTGGAAAAGGTCATTTTTGGGCAATTTTTACAAAGTTCATTGACCTTTGACCTTTGACCTCAATCAGATTTGACCCCAATTTTACACACTTCATTAGTTTTATGCAATACATACATGAACCAAGTTTGAAGCAAATCTGCTCGACGGTTCTCAAGATATTGCCTAAACGGATTCGGGACGGACGGACGGACGGACGGACAACCCGAAAACATAATGCCTCCGGCCACTTCGTGGCGGAGGCATAAAAAAGTGGGTCAGAAAAGAGTGGGTCAGATAAAGTAGGTCAGGAAATGTCGTAACCCTTCAAATTCCTTGGTTCCTTGGGAAGCAGTCTTTGTGACTAGGACTACTCTGGTTGAATAAAATATGAAATTAAATGAAACAAAAATAACACACTTTGGTCTATTAAAGGGTTACTAAATTAGAAAAATAAGTTCCTACTATTTTATGTAAAATTATCCACTAAAAACAAATTTCACATTCGTGTGCCGCAATAAAGTCTCATTTTGGACGAAAATTTGAAAAAAAACACGCCTCCAGTGACGTATGAGAAGTCAAAATGCCATAAATGCCAACGGCGTAAATAAAATGTTTTATTCACGCCATTCAAACAATACGTTACCAATGGGAACCCCAAAGCCCCTCCGAAGTTTGTCTGAGTAGCAACAACTAATATATTCAAAGTGCATTCCATCCATTGAATCTGAATAACAAGATACAGGTGAACGCAATAACGCGTTACTACGCAGTTAGGGGGAAAGTTGTGAATACATTACAAAAATTGTCTATTGTTGACTTCTGTACAATCTATGGAATTTTGACTTCTCATACGTCACTGGAGGCGTGTGGGTTTTTTTTCAAATTTTGGTCAAAATGAGACTTAATTGCGGCAAACGAATGTGAAATTCGTTTTTAGTGGATAATTTTACCTAGATTAGAGGGAACTTATTTTTCTAATTTAGTAACCCTTAAATGAAATATTTGTATGAATGGGAAACAAAATCCAAAGTTTATTTCAATGAAAGCAGCAAAAAAATAGGAATCTGAAAAGGGATACATTTCTTAAATATCTTTTCACTTCTTCTCTTCTTCTACATTTTCGTTCAATTAGAAGTTTCAAGATGTCTTACTGAGCAAGCGAAGGGACTGATGATGCAGAGGGATATCTCTTCCTGTGAGTCCTCAAATCACCACCAGCACTGCCAGATACTAAACCATCTGTGGGGAAAACATAGCAAAACAAACATCAAATTGAATTTCCGAATGGTGCAGCTATCATAACAAAAGCTAAAGAGCACATTTGCAGTCGGATTGAATGCTTCTCTATCTGTCAAAATGCTGCTACATAGGATGATTCGTGTATCATTTGTGAGAAAAAAAAGAGTGGCACATAAAGAGTAAAACCCCTCACCCCTCATCTGACCATTGCTGTTGATCAGCCTACCGCTGGCCGAGTGCCTGCTGCTGGCTGCCGCAGCAGACGAGAGGAGTCCCCGGCTTAGCGCCGAGGCCTCACCAGACGAGCTGGGGCTGATGGTGTGGATGGAGGAGAAGTGGGCCGAGTTGGAGGGGCTGATACCAGAGCTCATGCTGCCTGTGGTGCCCCGGCGGGCCGTGAACATGGGCCGGTGGTGGTGATGGGGGTGCTGGGAGCGGTGGGATGAGGCAGTGGTGGTGGTGGTATTGTTGTTTATGGGTGTGGTACTACCAGTGCTGGTAACAGTGGTATTGGTGGTGGTCAATGTGATGGTGTTCTGGGTGCTTGGTCTTCCTGGCCCCATTCCCTGCAAATGGTGCAAATGATAGGTTTTTGGCTAGTTTAGTTCCCGGTTTGTTATTAAAACCTTGCCATATACAAAGGAAAGTGAGGCCTGTCCACTAAAGTCTGACAGTGCACAGCGGTTGGATCAAACACATATGAGGATTGTGGGATAGATAAATGGGACATCCCTGCTTGAGAAAAAGGGGGTTGAAGACCTTCTGTTGACCATAGGAGTGACAAGAAGAACAGAAGGAAAGAGACCCATTGACTGATACAGGTTTGAGACCCAGAAGCAGGCCACAGAGGCATGAGAAAATAGCAAAATAACTCAGACTGCCAAACCTTGCCATCATGGATGTCACAAATCAGACTGTGTGGAATAGGGCTATAAAGGAAAGACAACGTTCCAAATCCCGTAGCATGAGAATATAGACGCTAGACGGAAATGATTATAATGATGAAAGGACATTTATCTTTGCTACTTCACTCAAACCACAATGTGCTTTGTGTGGAATTTTTCACCAAGAGCGCTTGGTCAATGGAAAGGATTATGAAGTGTTTAAACCTCTTTAATCCACTTGGGATTAGCTTTGTAGGAGGTTATAAGAAAGCAAGTTGCTTAAAGAAAATCCCCCAGCATTCACCACCCAAGCGGACTTCATGCTTTGTTTGTTGGGCTACTAGTGGTTTTCATCAATAAAAATTAAAGAATAATAACACTTGATAACTTGATAACAGTTTGTTGTTTTAATCAGTTAGAAGCACTTTCCCTGAAACTGAACAGTAAGCCAAACATCAACATAATTTTACATGAATCAATCTCAAACTAAAAGTTCTGTGCTTTATGGAGGTTATAAGGGAGATGGGGATGACATACACTGTAAAGGGATGCAATGAGTTGATAAAGTTGCACAAGAGCACAGTGTTAAAGGGAATCTATTGTACTAGGAAGACAAAAAGCCTTCAAATGTGATCGTGAGCAATCTTCTTGCCAATGGTCTTAAATTCATGTAATGTCCATTTGAGAAACGTGCTGAAAGTTATTTGCCCTCAAATGGTCCACATTTGGAGTAATTAGTCAATTAAATCACAAATCACGAAAGTTCAGCCCGAACATTTTGAGGATCTTTAATTTAATCATTCATTACTCCAAATGTGGATCATTTGAGGGCAAAAAACTTTCAGTATGTTTCTAAAAATGGACAATACATGAACGTAAGACCATTGGAAAGGAGATTGCTCACGATCACCTTTTTGAAGGTTTCTTGTCTTCCCAGTACAGTATATTCCCTTTAACTACACTTACCTGAGCTTTTGAGTGAGACCGTCTGGACTTGTCTGCATTGTGAAGCTGGAAGCTGGGAGGGGGCAGGAATGGGGGGATGACGGGGAGGAGCTTGTCATGGAACTTGGACTGAGGAGACTGCACATCCTGGCAACAAATGGATAGAAAAGGGTATTAGATACAGGATATTCCTTCACTAAAAAAGCAAATAATCTGCTCATTGCTCTACATTTCTTACATTTTTCTCAGCCGCTCTTGTTGGTGGTATTCCTGAAGACCAGATAGTCCTTCTCAGGGCCATGTTGCATATAAATGTTCAATTATTGTAACTAAGCATTAATCTGTTGCATGGCAACAGCTAATGAATTTTTACTTTTGCACCTGTTTCCATGGTAGTTACCATTAATAGTAAGTTACAATAAGTGAAAACCCATATGCAACATGCCCCAGGACTACATATGGTTTACCATGCAATCTCAGCAAGGAAATAGATCAGAGTAGCATTTTGTGAATACTTTGAAAGAAAGGTCACATGCAGAAATGCATTATTTTATCACTTTCACTGAAACAGGCTACCCACTATTCTTAAACTGTAAATTACTATAAAGTATGCATATATTCATCATTTGTAATTGTTCTGATGAAAATCAAAGTAACAATTTAAATACAGTAGCAATGAAAATTTTACACTTACCAGAGTTTGAACAACATCAACTGGTGCTTCTGAAACATAACACAAATCAAAGGAAAGGGTTGTGATGAGATTTTAGTTTTATATCATAAAATCATGCAATATTTAAGTCTTGTTATTGTTGGAATTACAAGGTTTGAATGTAAAGCTACCAAATAAATTTTAAACTACACCAATTGGAATGCCACGCAGTCGATAAATATGCCTCCGTCTTGATGTTATTGTCACCTAACATGACTTGATACTTTGCTGTGCTCAGAAAACTTGTGTGTTTTATAGAAATTGGACCATTGAATTCCTAATTATTGCCAAAGTTCATTGATCATTGACATCTGAGTGATTCAACCTCAGATCTCCAGAAATTAAACAATTTAATTTCAAGTTAGCGCAAAAACTATTACATTTTATCCAGTTTTAGCCTATACTTGCAAAGTTCATTATAAACCTTTGATCTGTAATGAATTTGATCTCTCATATCACATGGGCGCAAGGTATTATTGAGCAATGTACATAGAAGTTGCCGGAAAGTCGATTGCGAAAAGAAAACTCGTCTGTGACTGCATCAGCCACAAAAATATCTTACACAAAAATATTGGCTTAAACAATTTCACCTAGGCATGAAAAGGTAGAGCATGCCTCTTTATCAATCTAAAAATCCAGAAGACAAGACCAAAGTATTATAGTGCTTGAGGCTGAATTAATGCTGTTAAAACTGTTATTTCATCTGCACAATTCCAAGGATACATTTGTCACACTCACTTATGCTTGATTTGGTAAATGAGACACGGGACCCCTCCTTTGATTTCTTCCTCTGATGGTTCTTCCCCCCAGCGGTACCATCGTTTCCCAAGGTTGTCTGCTGCCCTCCATTGATATACGTGCTGCTGCCACTCTTACCCACACTCCTCAGCGTCTCGTCCGGCCGGGCTGAATCGTCCTCAAACGGGGTCAGCTTAGTGACCCCTAGAGACCCTCTCAGGGTGCGGGTAAGTTTCAGGTTGCGGAAGCGGTTGGACATCCGTGACCACCATGCCTTCAAATACAGAAAAACAACCAACACCAATTAGCTCTTTGTGTACCATGGTTGCATTGATTCATGAATTAGGTTGCGTTCATGCGACCATCGTCAGAATCGCATTTTGAATCATGATTCAAATTGTGATTCAAAACGCAAACATGAATCACGATAACGGCAGAATCAGCGTCCCGACGACCTTCTCTCCAATCACGTTTCTACTCGTTTTCAGGCCGATCCAGTTCGCATCGCAGTGCGCAGTTTGATCCAGGAAGTATAGGTCAACTTATACATGCGCGTTTTCTGACTTCTACGTGGGCTGCTTGACTAGCACCGGAAATAGGCCGACACAATGACTTCATAGAATCATGATTCAAAACGTGGTTGCATTCAAGCGACCTTTTTCTAACATGATTCTGCAGAAACGCGTTTCCAAACACGTTTCATGTTTGCGTTTTGAATCACGTTTATATTCAATTGCGTCTGAACGAAACCGTGATTCTGCAGAAACGCATTTTCAATCATGATTCTCGCGCGAAAAAGTGTCCCATGAACGCAACCTTTGACACATATAACCTATGGACCAGCTTTTTGTCTGGTACAAAAAGGGACAAAATCCTTTAATAGGCTGATGCTGACAACAAATAACATCTCAGCTGCTTCCAACATCTCTTACAATGGCTCTACAGATTAATGCCCTACTCTGACAAAAGGAAGCAACTAACAAAAGAGACTTTCCTTGTAGATGAGTAAAATACATGTGTATGTCACTTGCATTGGCATCAGTGCAACACCACATCATGTTAGATTAAATATCTTGCAGCAAGATTAATATTTCTGGGCCAGATTTTGGCTGTACGTAGGGAATGCTGGGTACAATATAAGAATACCAATAACCCAGATTTGAGTGATTTGTCACTTACTTCCTTTTGTCAGAGTAGGGCAGATTATCCAATATATATCATACAATATACATTATACAATATACAATATACATTCAATATACATTTCAGATACTAAGTTTCTGGTATAGCATCAAAAAGCTCTATACATTTTGGAATTACTGCTGAATTCCAACTGAAGATTGTAACAGCATTTTTTTATACTATGATCTATGGAACTTTCTTTTTATATATATTCTTGTCAGCAAACTAGAATTTTTATCAAAATTCAAGAAAGCTTATTATTTAGTGTGATGATTTATTGTCACTGATTTTAACCACATCTATTCTTCCTAAATTTAACTCTATATGTGCCATTGCTGCAATTTTGCATGAGTACTGTACACTAATCCTATACGCCAGGATTTTTGGTTGGGAGTGCAGGGCCCCATAGGATAAAACATAACAGTAACTCTGTCATCAATCGTAACTACCATGGCAACATCGCTGAACAGCCAATCAAGTTCCAGGTTTCCATAGAAGTTGCCATTGATAGCAGAGTTACCATCTATGGTAAGTAATATGCAACAGGACCAGTGAGTTCATACCTTGAGACCCGAGCGCTTGGCTGCCTCCTCATCCGCCATCTGGTCTAGGCTGCTGGTCCTCGTCGACCACATCTGGGAGTTGCCCTGACCTTTGACCTGTGACCGGGGAGGGCCCCCCACTGACGTTGGCATGGTGACGGGGGCTAGTAAGCGGATGAGCTCACTCCCACCCTTGTCCGTTTCCTCTGCAATCAAAGGGGGTTACAAGATCAATATCAACCAGGGCCCAGTCTTATAAAGAGTTGCGATTGGTCTTAATCGATCGCAAATCAAATTCCCTATATCTAACGTACAGGGTGAAGTCAAGTTGCAATCACTTGTAAATCTTTATACGACAGGGCCTAGGTTTCAAGTGACTACAAACTGGCTAACTGTCTCTAGCTAAAATTCTAATAGTGTACTATGTACACAGTCTTTTAATTTCCATAAATTTCAAGAATTATCCTCTCACAGCAAATATAAGAACACACAAGACTTTTGTTGATTGTTTACTACTGAATTGTTATATCCTGCCCTGCACGCATATGCATCATCACCATCAGCAACGACACTCAACAGTACATACTTATACTTAGTATACTTAGTACAGTTCATTTTTATTTTTCAGACTTGTGTTATATTATTCATTTGTAGGCCTGTGTGTCGGTCCTAGCGACGATCAGTCACCCGCATGCAAAATGAAGTGCCTGTGCAATGGTCATGGTTATTCCATGTCATAAAAATGTCTGTTCTCAAAATATAATACCTTTACAGTACTGAGACTGTTCCCAAAATGCATCAAACTCCGTAATCCAACCATGCATGTATTTTTCTTTTCATGGGGTTTACATTATCAAACCAAGCTAAGGCTGACACTTTTGTTAACTTTATGACAGTTTACTGTATACGCCATATATTTCGCGAGTCTAATTTATCGCGAATCAGGACTTCTCAACAGTTTTGCGAGTGGTTAAATTCGTATTTAGTAATAGTATGTGTGCTCATGCATGTCGTATTTATGTTTTCACGTATTATTAAATTCGCGAATAGCATCCGACTCGCAACATTCGCGAAAATAAAAACCTGGGGGAAATATAGGGCATATACAGTACACAAGACAAACTGAGGAAACTTACCAGAGACAATGACCAAGGCCAGATCCAGAGCTTTGCACCCATCTCTGGCCTGGATGTTCAGGTCAGCGCCTGCTTGGATTAGGTACTTCACAACCTCCTTTCTCCTGAGATACAACAACCGCAGTGAGAATAATCAAGTGGTCTTGTCATTGTATTCACAACCAAGAGGGAAACATTCTCCTTCTTCTTTGAAATCTGATTAGACTGCCAATGATATGCTATTAACCTTTCCTGTGCCAAATAACATGTTGCTCTATGGGATTTGTGTCTATTACTTGTGAAGAAAAGCACATGTGGCCTTAAAGAGTTAAGTGCTACGAAATGAAAAGGGGAAGTTCAACCTGAAATTATTTTGGTTTCAATAAAAATAAACAAATGAAAGAAACATATGTGTGAAGGTTTGACGAAAATCAGTCAAAGGAAAAGAAAGTTATTTGAATTTAAAGTTTTGATTTTGTGATGTCACGTGTGAGGTGCTCCCCCATATGTTGTGTACAAAATAAGTCGATAAATCACTTTTTTTTTCTGTTTTTGATAACGGAATGATTTTTTTCGTACAGGTATGTGTTAAAACGTATTTCTAATAAAGTATCAAATGCACAAATAAAAGGATGCATATCTTTGTGAGAAAATGCACATTTTTGAAAAAAAATTGTACACAACATATGGGAGTGCAACTCGCATGTGACGTCACAAAATAAAAACTTAAAAATCAAATAACTTTCTTTTCCTTTGACTAATTTTCTTCAACCTTTCACTCAAATATTTCTTTTATTTGTCTGTTTTTATTGAAACCAAAATAATTTCAGGGTGAACTTCCCCTCTAAAGGTAAGGGATAGAAGTTGTTTAGACTATTGGGGCTGTAATCAATGGAGTGCTACTCTGCCATGAGCATGACAAATACATGATGGTAGGCATCCCTTCTTCTCCCCTCTCCACCTTGTATGTGAGGCTGAGAAGGGTGGATAGTCTGTGTGTCCAGCCTTAGTAATGTGAACGAAGCAGCGCACAGCCAGCCTGGCCTTCACACAGTTGGACATTTCAGGACCCCGTTGCATAAAACTTACCATTCATGGTAACTCTGCCATCAATGGTAATTACCATGGTAACATCACTTGACGGCCAATCAAATTCAAGGTTTACATAGAGGTTGCCATTGGTAGCAAAGTTACCATCAATGATAAGTTTTTTGCAACAGGGCCAAACTGTCCTTTTTGGTATATATAGTTAGTCTCAGATGTGGAATATAAAGCAAATAATCAACTTTTGCTTTCAGGCAATGAGACAAACTATCACCTTCACCAACATTGATTATTTGCTTACTAAACTGGAGTAGCCACTTAGTAACCAAACCACTTACCTGTGGAAGGTAGCCTGCATGAGGGCAGTCCATCCGCTCTTACCATCCCGGCGGTTGACCTCGGCCCCACGTTGCACCAGCAGTTCAGCAATGTCACGGTGCCCCAGCATGGCCGCCACCATCAGTGGCGTGGCACCGTCTGCAGAGAGCCGGTTGCTCTGGGCGGGGTCCTGGTCCAGAATGCGCTGAACTTGTCGGATGTCACCTGTATGGTTGGAAGAGGATAAAGGAGAATAAGTGAAAGAGGAACAGAATAACGTATACACATTACCAATCCATCTCTAAATATAGAGACTCACAATTTAAATTAACGTCATATACTTATAAAATGTTAAATAGCCAATTTTGTAGGGCTGACTAATTTATTTTTCGGGGGGGGGGGGGTTGCTCCTTTCATCATTTGGTTTAAAATTTCCTTTCATTATTTATCATTATTTGCCTTTCTCTTTCGTTCTGTACTTTTAGATTTGTTTCTTATAGACGTGTATGTAAAATGAATGTGTATCACCAAACACTTAATTCATTGAACAAATTGAAACCAAATACACCACAAACACAAAAGACAAACATATGGATCAACAACTTCAATTACTTGCAGATAACAGTATGCTCAGATATCTATGAGGGATTGTTGTGGCTGCTGTGGCAAATAACACATACATGTACAGCTATACATGTAGTACTTAAATTGAGGTAGCTCTGCTGTGTAATATGAATTCAACATGAATTTTGTGTACATTTGTGTCTCAAAACAGCTCAGAAAATGTATGGTTCTCACCTTGCTCAGTTGCTTCGATGACCTTTGATTCACTGTTCTTATCACCTACAAAAAAAATGCAGAAAACAAGCGATAACACAGTAATACATATGGACATTGCACAACTCTCAAATATTGGACAATGTACAATAGATATTTGATGATGAAGAACACAGCATATACATGTAAACAATTTGTTTATACTATTATGAAGGCATGCTGTGCTTTTTATGAAGATGTTCAATTAAAGGCAGAGTAACCCTGAGAGTAAGTTAAATAACAGTTTTATAAAGTTTATCATACAATGTCTGATTTTCCTCATCAATTCCCTGCTTATTGTTTTAAGTTTTCTACTTTTCACTCAGTTCAAATTATCATAAATCTTGTATTGCCTTTGGATTCACTATATCCTAACAAAGAAATACATGGTCACAGAAGTCAATAAGTCATACATGTGCATGATAACTCAAGAAAAAAAGGAGGAAAATATTATTTTTTAAATGGAGATTGATATTAATATGGTTGCAAGTAGCTACTTGTTGTAACTCCAAATGTAATCAATGTACTACTAGTTTACAAAATATGTGATTGAATGAAACAGAGCTTGCATTTTAAAAGTTAAAGAAAATTACGATTAGAAGTCTGCAATCGGAATGTATATACTGTAGGTTAGTCAATAGGATTTTTTTTAATTTAAGGTTCTATCCTCTGTAATTAGAGCTTTGTTCATTTTAGATTTCTTGCTAATCACTGTGATATATTTGTTACATTACATAACAGTAAACTTAAGTGATTTCTGTTTTACTTGTTGTTGGTCTGTTGGATGTCTTCTTTTCCAGGAGCTCCTTCACTTTCCTCTTCTTAGAGACAGCAGCAATGTCAAACGCTGTTGAGTTGTTGATGTTGATAGCGTTGGGATCGCAGCCTGAATCTATCAAACACTGGGCTGCCTCATTGTGGCCTCCTAATGCAGCCATCATGAGCAACGTCCAACCAGTGCCAGAATCTGTGAAGGACTCATCACTGCCTCGTTCCAGTAGCTGCCTCAGAATATTGGTGTGTCCATTCACCAGCGCAGCCACCATGGGTGTGATGGTCTGTTGTGCTGAGACACCGTCGCTCATCCGGTCATTCTCGTCCAAGCCAGATATATCAAGGAACACATTCAGAAGCTCAGTGTGTCCATCATACGCGGCGAGCGTGAGCGCAGTTGCCCCCATCTTATTCCGGAGCATTGGGTCTGCCTTGTTCTGAAGGAGGAGTACAGCAATTGCAGTGTTGCCATGGAAACTGGCTTGCATGAGTGCTGTCCAACCGTATCCATTCTGTGCATCCAGCCTTGCCCCACGCATTAACAAGAGGCGTGCCAGGCCCTCATGCCCATGAGCCGCAGCGACCTGGAGAGGGGTGACACCCTCCCCAAGGTCACAGTCGACGCTGATCGTGGAGTCCTCATCATCCAGGAGCTGTTGTACAGCCTCGAGGTCACCACATTCGCAAGCAGCACGGAGCTGCCTTGGCAGGTCATCGTAGTCTCCATCCATTATCTAGGTTTGGGTAAGCAACAGCTCCATAGTTGAAAGTGAATTTTTGCTGCGAGGCAAGTTTTAAGGCCATCAAAGTATGGGGTTGCACCACATCATGTTGTATCCTCACTCACTATTTCATTGCAGCAGCTTATGTCATTTTCCTGTTTAGATGAGATGTAAAATATAAGATATAAGCATGTCATCACGTCGTATTACACAGTCTAGTCTAAATGCTATAAATTTATAGCATGAAATATTTTCACATACATCTAGATAAAATTTGTTCCAATCCATCAAACTTGTCCAAAGCTAATGAAAAAAACTGAATTTGTGTAGCTAAAATATTGACATTGTCTTGTTTTATAGCCTATAATGGTTTCTTTATTACCTTAATTATCGGATATACTGGAAAAAAAAAACCTTCGTGAGCAGTCTGGTTTCCAGGTCAAGGAAAAAAACATGGGTCTTTTACACTGAAAAATATGGTATTGATCACACATTCAATTTGCTCCTCCTTAGAAATAGCTTAAAAGTGTGACCCCTTGTAGTTCCGATGGTTACTGGCAGCCGAGAAGAACAGATCCTCACCGACTCTGTCAATGCCATGCCCATGGGTGATTTTTTTGTCAATGCCATGGATGATTTTGATTTTCTTAAGATTGGAGACTTAACTTCAGTTTAAAACAAAGTTATCTTGACACAGCTTTTTAACTTATGACAGTTCATACATCTAACTGGTTAGATCCATACCGGGGGGGGGGGGGGGGGGGGGGGGGGGGGGGGGTATTTTGGGGTATTCCAAAAACGAACTTCTGAAGTAAAAATTTTATTGTATCTTAGGGACTTAGGAAATATTTTATCTTTTGGTATTACGAAAAGGCAACTTAGGAAAAAAGATAACATTTTTATTCAAATGAGAAAGAGTTAACATTTTTATGTAAATGAGCCTCAGAGATACAATTTTTATTGAGCTCAAACGCACTAAGGAAAAAAAAAGTTAGGATAAAAGATGAAACTGTTCCCAAGCAATTTTATCTCCAGACGCACACGCGTCGGCCCATAGCATTACATGCAAAAATAATTTGCGCATTCAACTTTTTGCACATGAGCGCTTCAAATGCAATAAGGCGCGCTGATAGACATTGATGAGTAATGTTTATTACTGGCTGCCTCTGGGATAGGAGCACAGGGGGGGGGGGTATTCTGAAAATCCACAGAGATAAAAATTTTATCTCCCCTAAAATATTATGTCCTAAAAATATTTTTTCTTTGGTATTCTGAAAATTATCTGAGGAAGATTTCAACCAATATTAATGAGCGCTTGCCCTGCGCTCCTATCACAGAGGCAGCCAGTAATAAATGTCCTTTCATGACTTTTGCATACATCAACACCAACAAGCTGATGGTGTGATGTCAGGAAACTGAAAGGGACATTGCGCATAGATCAGCGCGCATTATTGCATTGGATGTGCCCATGTGCAAAAAGTTGAATGCGCAAATTATTTTTGCACGTAATGCTATGGGCCTAGGCGCATGCGTCTAGAGATAAAATTGCTTGGGAGCAATTTTATCTTTTATCCTATTTTTAGTCAGTGCATTTTGGAATTAGGCAGCTTGTCAAAAGTCCCTGCCGCGTCTTTTGCTGTCAAAACCCCATGCGTCTTTTCAATGCGGCTTTCCTGATCAGCGTTCTTTTGTGTTGAAAGGAACGGTGGAGTTCAAAGGCTTATTCATACCAGCGTTCTTTTGTCCGTCTTTCCGGGCACTCCTATTTTGTATTCTCAGAGCGAATGATCAATTCTAAATAGCTCCCTCTACGACCAAAAAATAATCTTTCCTCAAATGGACGGGGATTAATTCATTCTGTCTCATATGATAAAAGTATTTCTACATGTAATTTGGTTTCCTCGCAATTTTTTACTATTTGCATGCAGGCTTTATTTATTTGCTACGTTTATGTCCCTATCAGAGATATAGGATGGGGTGACTATAACTTGCGCATATTTTAAAGATGATATATGATGGTGATATTAAATCAAAGATTTACTCTCAATTCACCAAAGAAAATTGTCTAAATTCATAAATACCAAATGGACGGCAAGATACTAAAGTCCATTTGCTCGACAAGCTAACAATTCGTTCAAACGTTTTCGAAGGTATCGCCATCTCAAAATTCTATGCCGATCGGCAAATGCACGCTACAGGCTAAAGAAAGTCATGAAAAAAATAATTTTGACCTCATTTCACGCACGATAATTGTGCAAAGAAAGTCAGGCAGATAGAGGTGAGATATTCATGTGTGGATGCAGGTTAAAACGCCATATAATCGGTTGAAACTGTTAACTCATCGTAAGTTCATGTAAAGAAACCGGCAGTTTTCTGTAACTATTGGCTAAGCCCGCTTAATAAACTGCGATTTATCATGACTATTAATAATTTCCGACCCGCCCGGCCTTGACAAGAACTCCCGGTTAATCGTAACTATTGATAGAGACCGCCCATATCATTTTAAGAAACTATTCATTCGTCGTAACTTCCAAACCGGCATTTTACCGTAAGCCGTATCACTACTAAACTACCGATTTTTCATGACTATTGATTATTTCCGACCCGCCCTTGATATGAACTCCCGGTTTATCGTGATGGTTAATAGTCAAATACCCGTCCTTTTGATTGAGAAACGGCTATAACTAATAAACACCCAACACGCTCTTCACGGGGACTACAAGTATATCGTAATTATTGATAATGCCGGGCTCGTCTTTCGAAACCGGCAATCAATCGGAGCTTTTTTTAGGCAGACCTAACCTTTGAATAAGTTACCGGTTTTCGTTACTTTTGAGGAAAAAAAACGCGAAATCTTTAAGCAATAGAAACTGCCGTTTTTATTGATAAAACCCGCGCCATTTTAAACAAACTGGTGATTAATTTTTTTTTGTACTTATTTCCCAACCCGTCCTTGAAATAAAATGTACCGTTTTCCCATAATATGTATCATTAAAACCCGGCCTGTCATTAAACCGACGGTCAATAGGAGGTATTTATAAAGGCTCGCCCTTTTAAGAAAATACCAATTTATCGAAATGATTATGGAACTAGCACGCAATCGTAAAAAGCAAGACCAAACCTTTTCAATACATTCCTGTTTTATTTTAACTTTTAGGCCCGCCCTTTAAAGAAACTACCAGTTTATCGTATTCACAGGCCTAATTAAACCAGGCCCAGAGCTAATGGTAAGGCAGTGCCAAACCTTTTGAAGAAACTACATTTCATTTTACTGTAACTCCCGATTAACTTTTGGTTTACCGTAATTCTTAAAGCCCGCACTAAATTGACGATCTACCCTAACTACATTGTGGTGTATCATTCCGAGCAACCATTTAAGAGACGGTCATGCCTACTTCATCGCAACTTGGCTATTAGAAAGCACTCACCATCTTTGATAATTAATTACTGCTGATGGCATGTTCACAAATGTAAAATAAAGCCAGACCAGCCCTTGAAATAAAACTACCGGTTTATCGTAATGATTAATAGAGCCAATCGGCCCGTCCTTTAAGAAACTGTCATTCCTTGAAATAACCCCAAACACTCTCTTTGAAGAAACTATACCAGTTTCCATAACTATTGATAAAGCCAGGCTCGTGTTTTGAGACCGTAAGCAATCGTAGATCTTCAAAACGCAGGCCCACCCGTTGGATAATCTACCCATTTTCGGAACTACAGAACCGCGTCATTGTTAATAAACTGATTGTTTTATTGTAACTATTACTAATTCGCGACCGGCCTTGAAATAAACTACGAGTCCATCGTAATTATCGATAAGGCCAGGCCCATCTTTTAAAGACGGCAATCAATCCAATAGCTACATAATAAAACAAGGCCTGACATTTAAATTTATCTTAATCATTTTATTAAGGCTCGACCCGACCTACTACCCTTTTAGTCCCATAGGCGATACACTGTATTGTAATTGACATGGGATTACCACTGCTTGGTACTAACGGGGTTAAACAAAAAAATATCGCAACTACTGATAATTCCTGACCCGTCCGTGAAAGAAACAACCAGCTTATCTAACTTTTAAGCCAGGTTCGTCTTTTGAAACCGATAACCAATCCTAGCTTATAAAGCCAGGCTCGTCCTTTAAATAAACTACTATCGTAACTATTAGCGAAGCCCACATTAAACTGCCCATGTATTGTAACTAGATCACAGACCCTCCCTTGAAAGCAACTACCAGTTTATCGTCACAATTGGCAAAGCCGATCCATCGTATCTCCGCCCTACAAATGGTACATGTAATGCATACGTCCTACCCACATTGCATTGTGGCGAGTACCAAAACAAAGATTATACCATCTATTTTCTCTCCCCCACTTGAATTTAACAAAAAGGATGGCAAAAATATTGGCAAAAATGGAGTGGCATTTGAAACGTGTATGCAGTCCATCGCCCTTTAACCCTAATACTCCCGGGGTATTTCAAAGCTTGTTATTACCGGGGGGGGGGGGGGGGGGGGGGCCATTATGGCCCCCCCCTGAGATCTCGGCCATGGGTCGCCCGATTGCCTCAAAATTTTGCACAAGGGTAAAGAATTATGTAATGTACAAAGTTGTATAGCTAAATTTACGAAAGTCATTTTATTTTTTTTTAAATAATTAATTTATGCTAATTTATGAGAGAAATCATAGATTTTTGTATTTCTCACTAAATAAAGCCTCAGGAATAGCAATTTTTGGTACAAATGTCTTTCATAACTCCCTCATCAATTCTTGAAAGAAAAAGATAGGTTGTGGTAATTATTTCTTATGTATTTTATTGTTTTTCAATTTTCTTATGTATTTCTTTATTTTTCGTTGTGATTCAGATGCGTATGCGTGGGTGTGGGTGTGTGGGTGTGTGTGTGGGTGTGTGTTTGTGTGTGTGTGTGCGTGTGTGGTAATTATTTACACTATTTGAAACAATGATAACACTTATTAGAAAAGTATTTACATAAATTGGAAAAGCTGATTTTATCCATAGGGTTATACACAGTCACATAGAGAAATAGCGAAATTTCAGTGACATGTGTTCGGTAAACGTAATCTGACACCCACACGATAGGTCCGATCGCCATAAATTTGGTATCAAAATGTGCGGGAAGGATCAGAGAAAAAAGTCAAGAAATTTCGTTTCGAAATATTGAGGCGTTAGGAAGTACCGACAAAACTTCGACCCCCCCCCGGGAGTATTAGGGTTAAAGAAAATACTAGTTTATCGTAATATTGACAGGCCTAATTAAACCATACCCGCCTATGAAATAGATGTACTGTCGGGTTATCGCAATTATTAAAAGAGCCAAGTCCGCCTTATGGAACAGGCATTCAATCGTAGCTAATAGTAAAGCAAGGCCAGACCCCACAAATAAATCCTGTTTTGACGTTTTAAACGTTTGGTTTACCCTAATTCTTTAAGCCCGTAATGCATTATGTATAATTGAGCTGCTGACCTATCCTGACTACATCGTAGTGTATAAATAATCCCAAACCTCCCTTTAAGAAACGGTTATGCCTACTTCATCACAACTAGGCTATCAGAAAGCACGCACCGTTTTTTTTTATAACAAATTACTGCTGATTGCATGGTCGTGGCTGTAAATATATCCAGACTCGCCCTTGAAAGAAAACTACAGTTGTATCGTAAAATTAACATATAATAATAATAAAATCGATCCATCGTATATCAGCCCTTCACACAAAACTAGTCATGCAAAATTAGCAGCATGTACTGCACTCTTTTCATTGTGCAGAGTACCAAAACATAGACTATGCAGTTTTTCTCTCCCCCTCTTGAATTTAACAAAAAAGGATGGCAAAAATAGTGCGTTGAGACGCTACTTGTAGTTGCCCGATTACATGAGCCTGAAATATGAAAGAAAAAGAAAGTTACTCAACCATGCGCATGACGTCACCTTCGGGGCTCTTAGATGTAACACTTACAATGTGCATTCTATTCAGTAGGAAGGGGACTCTTTTGTAAATCAGAGAGATCATTAATGCTATCGCATCCTGCATCTTACCCGATAGACAATGACCACGAAGTCCAACTGGGGAGTATTCCGGAGTATGCGCTAACTCTTTGCGCATGTTGAAAATAGGGCGATAGGCCTACTCATCTCTTTGGAGATAATCACCAATGAATGTGCTGCGCTTCTAGCCGGATTTGCCGTTTATTATACTCATCATGAATAACAAGGCATTAGCAATATTGTGTCTCGCCCACTTGCGAAAATAACCAGAAATATCGCGATCTCCGTTGCTACGCAAAAGAATTGTATCCCTGGCTGATTGTGAAATATCTGCCATAGAATGTAACATTCCATAAATGAGAAGGGCTTTTTCACGCAATGCTACTTCCTCTATCTACTCCCCCTCCCCCACCTTCCCCCTTCTTTGAGATGGAATAAAAAGCCTCCACCAAGTTCTATTAGATTAGACAAAGACAAAACAGGATGATAATCAGTTGCACAATAGAGGCGAGGTAAACTTTGTCTCTGGGGGGCATAGAAATGTAAAAAGGTTAAAATTAGTGCTGCAGTTGAAAACTGAACATGGAATAAAGTTTCTAAAATTGATACGTTTATATAAGAAAGTTTGTCAACAGACATGAACAATGCTGAACATTATGATTGTAATAAGGCATAACTTTAACGTATGACCTCAAATGACCTTTGACCTTATCCTGTGACCTCCAACGGTACCATAACATGAAGGTACCCCCAGTGCATCTATGACCCAAGTTAGGTTGTAATCCAAGCAACCTATGTGAAGTTATTTGTCAAAAGAGAGTCTTGCAGGTAAACTTTAACGTATGACCTCAAATGACCTTTGACCTTATCCTGTGACCTCCAACAGCACCATAACATGAAGGTACCCCAGTGCATCTATGACCCAAGTTAGGTTGTAATCCAAGCAACCTATGTGAAGTTATTTGTCAAAAGAGAGTCTTGCAGGTAAACTTTAACGTATGACCTCAAATGACCTTTGACCTTATCCTGTGACCTCCAACGGTACCATAACATGAAGGTACTCCCAGTGCATCTATGACCCAAGTTAGGTTGTAATCCAAGCAACCCATGTGAAGTTATTTGTCAAAAGAGAGTCTTGCAGGTAAACTTTAACGTATGACCTCAAATGACCTTTGACCTTATCCTGTGACCTCCAACGGTACCATAACATGAAGGTACCCCCAGTGCATCTATGACCCAAGTTAGGTTGTAATCCAAGCAACCTATGTGAAGTTATTTGTCAAAAGAGAGTCTTGCAGGTAAACTAACATTTGTGACGGACGACGGACGACGGACGGACGACGGACGACGGACGGACGGACGACGGACGGACGACGGACGGACGCCATTTGGATCCCTTAGTCTCGCCTTCACCTCCGGTGGGCGAGACAATAAAGTTAGGAATAAAATACGGCAATTCCGTAAGGGGCCAACTAAGTTTAGGGCGCATAACTGAGAATACGACACGGAATGCACAGACAACGGCAACCTTCAAGTGTACCGTGTGTGGCCGGTACAAACAAGAATGGAGGGATAGATAATAAAAAAGTCTTATTTGAATTCACGAAAGTCTTATTTTCATTCATGAAAAAATAAGATTAAACAATTTGATATTCATGCCTTTACCTTTCGGTTTAACCGTATATTTAGCAAATCTTTTCTGCACATTATTGATACTAGTGATATCAACAAGAAAAAGTTAAAAATTGCCCATACAGCTATGACACAATATAAATGTTATTGACAACATTGCGGGATTTGCCTAGCATGAACACTCATCGAAGCACGAGGAGTTATTCCGATACCAGTCGTGTTCATGTATAATGATACGATTGTGAAACCATTAGTAACGCATTGGGTGAACGACGATTAAGCATGTACTTTAAATACTAAACGAAAATGGTCGACCTTTCTCTCTCTATAGATATATTTACATATGATTTCTTATTATAATCAGAACATTTCCATTGAAGTGCCCATAATTTATTGTCACAGGTCTGGTTGATTTTAGTAGATGTTGTTGTTGTTGTTATGTCGTAGTGTATTAGTTGCAGTAGAATTGCTAGAAGCATCAAGTGCATTGTGTTGAATCATTTCAAAATCATTGTTAATGTTAAGTTGTTGTTTCTTTTAAAGTATACAATATTAACTTCAAATATATGACAACTTATCAAAGTTATGCATTGTCAATCGATATTCATTCACTGTAATGATTAAGAAATCTCAAGCCGATGTTACTGAAAGTAAGACAATACACAACTTTTGTGTGGTGAAAGAAACCTTCTGGAACGATCATTTTTTATATAATAGAATGTAGAAAGCAAAGAGAAAGAAAGATTGCAATCAGGCAAATGAATGATATCTAAATTAACATACGTTTGCTTCGAGATCTATTGAGATTAATGTTACAATAACGAATGTGTTTCTAGTTAGTATAACCATTACATTGACGGGAAATATCATTAAATTAGATTCTGTCTGCTTTTTATTACGATTAAATGTTTATTTTTGCTAGTGCAACGCCAATTTCAGTTAAATATCGTAGAGAATGAGACGTTATGGAAATATCAACCCGGAAGTGTACACAGGATAACGTCGCGTTAGCACGTTGTCAGGATTTCTGTTTATTGCGAGTGATTGTCACAATGATAAAGGTGCATGATGACGGTGGTGATTGTCATCGTACTTATGATCATGGCGATCATGACGGTGGTCACAGTGATGTTCATAATGATCATTACGATGGTCACCGGCGATGATGATGATCATCATTGTTACAATAGGCACCGCGAGAGGCTTGGATAGATGATCAGTGAGCGAAGGCTATTCTTTCGGTCATCTGGAAAAATCCGACACCTATTTGGAGTTACATACATGTACTCTGAATTAAATAAAAAAAACTTTCACATCGCGGTACAAACTTTTGAGAATTACAAGTCTTTTCAAAGAGCTAACAAACGAGCAGGATGCAAGATCATCTCCATTCCGGTGTGGATTTCTTAAAAAGGAAAGAACGAACGCTAAATCACGCACCGTCGATTAGCAGGCAATTAAAAATAACAATGGGCGGATTTGAAGGCGGCTTGAGCAATGCAATGTGAGGCGGGGGCGCTGTATGCAGGTACATATTCAGCGGCATTGAACGGATGGTCATGATGATGATGGTGATGATGAGGAGGATTATGATGCTCATCACTACAGTTACGACCATGACGATAGATTATTACGATGATCACGGTAATGGTGATTATTATCATAGTTATGAACATGGCGATGATTGTGGGCGGATTTGAAAACCCATGAGAGACGTTGGAGGTGATTTGCTTATGGTACCGATCACTTGCCTCACCCTATGGCAATAATAATGATCACGATTTTTATTAAACGTAACCAATTAAGTGTTCGAATAAGCAATATTTTGCTGTCAAAGTTTTTAACTGAAGTAGCGAAAAATAGATCTCTGTTGAGCTCTGATGTACGTAGTAGAAAGAGCTCCAGTTTCAAATGGATCCGGGTCACTCGTTCATTGATTAACCGACCACAACCCACACAGCAATGCATACAACGCACATTCTACGCCGCACCACCACGCCGATCCCCTTAGAAATCGGTGCCTCACACAATCACTCGTACATGCCGCGAAAAACAAGCCAATGAACGACGAGCGGTAACGAAGGGGGCGGAGCTCAGACCACTATCCAGGCAGGTCTTCGCATCGCTCGCTCGGGAGGCGAACGCAAAACGCACAACTGGCATAAACATGACTTCAGAAAAACGATAAAATTTCATATTTAGATTTATTCTTTTGGTCTGAAATTTTGGCATATGATAGATTAAACTATGGAGAATCTTAGAAGACAAAAATTCAAAAAGTTGATTTTTTTTCGTTTGATGAGTTAAATGTCAATTTTCTCGGTTCGAGCATGCGCGAACCTGGCACCCATTTTGGGCTGTCGGGTCTCATGTGTTTATTGCAATAGAATGCAACCATCCCTTGTGGAAATGGTTACAAACAGATGGATGGAGCAAGAGAAAATTTCAGGATGAAATAGAATAACAGGTTCATGTTTGTTTTTATACATTACATTTTTTAAAATACCCCTCCCGCAACCAAGCGCATGGGATGTCCCCCGTATATTATTTTACCATCCTTTTGAATGTCACTTCACTCTTAGTTTTCTTTTTTCAGGTTCATGATTTATTTCAAGTAGAGAAATGAAAATTAAAAGGAAAATAACCATGGAAGCCGATAATATTTCTCAAATGGTTAATTTTTAGGTAATATTTATAAAAAAAAAAATCACCTCGCGCTTCGCTTGCATCGAGTCCTTACAAAGTACCTAGCCTTGTAGAAATAAAGCTAACATTCTTAAGACTTCAGTCTAAGAACTGCTCTGCCCCCCCCCCCCCCCCCACCTTCCCACTTGCATAGGGACATGGGGCTTGGGGGCCATGGATCCCCGACCAAAAAAAAGTTTCACACCCAAGAAAGAAGGAGAAAAGGAAATAAGGAAGAAAGAAAAGGGTCTTTTTTGCGCGCTCGCTTTGCTCACTCGCACCTTTTGAAAAATAATTTTGCCCCTCCCCTGAAAACTAAAAGAAAAAAAATCCATCACAGAGAACAATATTTGTGTCAGTCTCCCCCCCCCCCCCCTGTCACGTGAGAATTAACCAGATTTACATGTGTATACAAAGACGCCCTCTGTTGACGAGGCTTTGGAAATAAATCGCTCTCTTCGAGCAGGACTCAAAACCAGTTTGGTAACCTTGTCATTTTTCTGTGACATTTTTATGGCGACCCTGCTAGGACTGTGTTTTGAGTCCACGGGCTATTAACCAAACGATAGACTACATGTATATAGTATAGCTCACGTGTGTTAATAGATTAAGGCAAAATAGAGACGGATGTTCGCGAGAAAAGTGTTTTTCTCCGGGGTGGCAGGTCTCTAGCCACGATGTTATTGCGTCGTTCACTCCTTACACGGTAACATACACGGAGGGAATGCGAGGTGTGTTCACGGGATTTCCGTTGTGCGTGTATGTGTGTATTCGTGAGCGGTAGCATATACGGAGGGAATGCAAGGTGTGTTCACGAGACTCCGTCGTGCGTGTATGTGTGTATTCGTGCACGGTAACATACACGGAGGGAATGCGAGGTGTGTTCACGGGATTTCCGTTGTGCGTGTATTCGTGTATTCGTGCACGGTAACATACACAGAGGAAATGCGTGGCGTGTTCACAGGATTTCCGTTGTGCGTATATTCGTGTATTCGTGTACGGTAACATACATGGAGGGAATGCGGGTTGTTTTCACGGGTAATTGATACAGCAGGGTACTGGTTTGTACAAGGGCTGTATAATCGTGAGGGAATGTGCGGGTAATTAATGGTCGGGTTTATGGCTGTTAATTAGGTAGTGTACATTAATTGAAGTCGCATTTCCGTGGTACTTTGTGCTGTGAGTGCACAGGTGAAATAATACATTGTCGGTAGACTGTAGAAATTGTATTTTTCACGGTAAGGCTGTAATAAAGCCGGAGGAAAATCTAAGCACTAGATTTCAGAATTAATTCCTGGAGAGCCACATCATGGCAGGAGTTGAGGAAATAAAACAGATTTCAGCGCTCGGTAGAGAGAGTGGTCTTACCGGAGCTGAGTTGAATAGTTTCATGAATGCAAGACTAGCTCAGATTGCGCAAGAACGCGAGCGTGCGTTTGAATTAGAGAAACAGCGGATGGCTGATGAAAAGGAAGTGAGACTGGCAGAGATAGCTGCAAGGCAGGCCAGTGAACGTGCGAGTACTGATTTTAACCTAGGGTTAAAGGTAGACCTAGGTAAATTTGACCCGACAAAAGACAGCTTCGATGATTACCTAAGCAAGTTTGAGATGGTGGTCGATCATCAAAAAGTACCAAAGAGGTTGAGAGCTATGGTTCTAATAGCAAATTTGACAGGGAAATCACTGGAAGTTGTAACTAGACTTAGTGCTGAAGACAGGAGTAGCTACAATGTAGTGAAAAATGAGCTGTTAGAACATTTTCAGCTTACTGAAGATGGATACCGGAGACGGTTTAGAACTCTAAAACCCGAGAGGAATGAGAGTCCTAGACAATTTGCAGGACGATTAAAGGGTCACTTGCAGAAGTGGATAGAGCTGTCGGGTGTTGGAGAAGACTATGAGTCTCTTGTAGAGTTGATGTTGAGGGAGCAATTTATGAATTCATGCTCCAAGGGAGTAGAGACATTCGTGAAGGAGGGGCAATGTGGCAGTATGGAAGAGGTAATTGATCGCACTACTGTGTATGTAAGTGCACATGGACTGCACACCTTCAGTGCATCCAATAGCCATAGATCGGGGGATTCAATCCTACAGCATCGGCTAAGGTTAGCAACAAGGACAAAGATCATGAGCCCCGTAGTAGTGACACAGGCAAGAAAACACGTGAGGCAGGCAAACGGTTTGGTGTAGGAGTTAGAGGTTGCTACACATGTGGTGGCCAAGGACACTTTAAACGTGATTGCCCTGTGCGCAAACAGTCTCATACAGCTCAGGGAATGATGTCGGCAGAGGGAGTGAATTCTATCGATGAAAACATTTGTGAGTTGAGAGATGAAGTTGATGGAAGTGATGCAATTGTGTCAATTGATAGTTCCAGGGATCATGGTGATAAGTTGGGGATGGCGTACAATGAGTTAGGCGCTATGATGAAGAATATGCCAGTAGTTTCGGGTAGACTGCGGAATGGGAACAAAGCTGTATCAGTGTTGAGGGATACATGGTGCAGTACTTGTGTAGTAAAATCATCATTGGTTGATGGGGAACAGTTGACTGATGTGCAGCGGTCAGTCACATTAATTGATGGTACTGTAAGGACTTTTCCGGTTGCGAAGGTGCAAGTGTCTTCTCCGTATTACATAGGTGAGATTGAGGCTTTGTGTATGCCAAACTCGTCGTGTGATGTTGTTATTGGCAATATTGTCGGAGCCCGAGAGCCGAGTGATCCAGATCATCAATGGGTGCCTGATGTATACAGAGCAGAGTGTGTTGACAGTGTGAAAGGGGTCGAAAACCATTCTGGTGTGGAAGAGGGGGATCCGACGATGACTGGTGTTGATGCAGGAAAGGTTGAAAACCATTCTGGTGTGAAAGAGGATGATCCACCTGTGATGGCGGTCGAGACAAGGTCTCAGAAGGAGGTCAAGGTCAAACCACTCAAGGGGTTAAAGGTGGGTGACACTAGTTCCTGTGTTGAGCCAGCGGTGTTTGCTTGTAAGCAAAGGGAAGACCCCTCGTTACGGTGGTTGTGGAATAAAGTAGGTAGGGACGAGAAATCCAAGTACCGATTTGTGTCGGAAGGGGACTGTCTGTATAGGCAAAAGAGAGATGAACACAATCCTAAGCTTGGTGTAGGACCCCGATATTTGGTCTTACCTAGATCGGAGAGAGAAAAGGTCATGAAAATTGCACATGCGACATCTGTCAGAGGACGATGAGTAAGGGTAGAGTACCCAAGACAACGCTTGGCAGAATGCCGATCATAGGTGTACCGTTTCAGAGGATAGCTATAGATCTAGCCGGACCGTTGAGTAGGTCAGCGCAGGGCCATACTCACATTCTGACGGTGGTAGACTACGCAACTAGATATGTAGAGGCAATACAGCTTACTCTCGATATAACGAGGTCGTCGGGACCAGAGGTTTTTCCTCGTTATAACGAAACCTCGTTATATCCAAACAGCATAAAAAACAATAAAAAACATTGAAATATGTGTGCTTGTGTGTTCTTTGTGTTTTACTATGTTTTGATATCTATAGCCGCCTCGGAAACATGCGTCATCAAACGGGAAAAGGGGGATTGGAAACATGCGTTTTCAAATGGAAAAGACGATATATTTTTGCCCAACACATCATCCGACCTCGTTATACTGTCGCCGTTTAAATAGCTAATTGCATTACATGACATGAATCTGACTTTCAAACCACATGCTTTCAATGTACGTACTCTGTGCGAAGGAGTATGCTCCCGTATGTGTGCAGTGTATTACGAGACACGTGTGTCTGGCTCCATGCGTTACCGATGCAAACATGTGCTTTCAATATACATGTACGTACGCTATGCGAAGGAGTACATGCTTGCGTTGTGTGTACAGTGTATTACGAGGCTCCATGCGTGGCCGATGCAAGACATGTGCTTCCAATGTACATGTGCGTACGCTATGCGAAGGAGTACATGCCTGCGTTGTGTGTACAGTGTACAGGTATTACGAGGTGTGTGTCTGGCTCCATGCGTTGCCGATGCAATACATACGTGCTTTCAATGTACATAAGCCATGCGAAGGAGTACATGCTCGCGTTGTGTGTACAGTGTATTACGAGGCTCCATGCGTTGCCGATGCAAGACATGTGCGTACGCTATGCGAAGGAGTGCATGCCTGCGTTGTGTGTACAGTGTACATGTATTACGAGGTGCGTGTCTGGCTCCATGCGTTGCCGATGCAATACATGTGTTTTCAATGTACATAAGCCATGCGAAGGAGTACATGCTCGCGTTGTGTGTACAGTGTATTACGAGGTGTGTGTCTGGCTAGCTCCGAGCTCCACGCGTTGCCAAAGCAATACGTGTGTAAGAAGATTGCTTTCAGCCCGCTCGCCCTCAATTTTTCGTTCCTCGTTGTAACGGACACATTTGTTATGTTTTTCTTTGTCTTGGGGTCAACATGAAAAGCTCGTTATAACGAAATCTCGTTATAACCGTGCTCGTTGTAAGCGGCGTAGTGCACCATAGGTTTGCATGTAGACAATTTTGGGCCCGAGATATTTCCCTCGTTATAACGAAACCTCGTTATATCCGTGCTCGTTGTATCGAGAGTAAGCTGTACCGTTAAAATCAGTCACAACGGTGGAAGTGGCCGAGGCACTTCTGGGCATCTACAGAAGGGTAGGGATACCCAGTGAAGTCATGTCGGATTTGGGACCGCAGTTTGTTTCAAGTCTGATGAAGGAGGTATCGAGACTGTTGTCAATTCATCAGATAACCAGCTCCAGATACCACCCTATGTGCAATGGGTTAGTGGAGCGTTACAATGGGTTAGTGAAGACGGCACTGCGACGGCTTTGCGCCGATGAACCACGGGAGTGGGACAGGTATTTGCCTGCATTGTTGTTTGCACTATGTGAGACGCCTAGTTCTAGTCTAGGATACTCACCCTTCAAACTGTTGTATGGGAGGCATGTTCGTGGTCCTCTGGACGTCCTCAGGGAGTTGTGGACAAATGGTGATGTTTCACCAGAGCTGAAGGACGAGTACGAATATGTGATAGATCTCCGAGAGAGACTGGTGAAGTCCTGGGAGTTGGCACAGGAGTCGCTGAAGGGATCAGCGGAACGGTACAAGAAGTACTACGACAGAAATGCTAGGAAAAGGAAGTTGAATGTTGGAGATCAGGTGCTGATCTTGCTTCCAACAGAGGAAAACAAGCTGTTGTTGAAATGGAAGGGTCCTTTACTGGTGGTCGGAACCAAGTATGATTTTGACTACGTTGTAGATGTAGATGGGGTTCCAAAGACATACCACATCAATCTCCTCAAGAAGTATCTCCCGAGGCAAGAGGTTAGCGCTTCAATGGCTGGATGTTTTGATTCATGTGAAGGTGGTCTAGAGACAGTCAATGAATATGCTGGGTTGACGGAAATGAGTGTTGGTGAGGTTGAGGTCGAAGTAGATGTGGATGTGACACCGATGCCGTCGATGAACCAGAAAGAGTTCATAGAAGATGTCATGGTGAATGAGGCACTGAATGAGAGTCGTAGGAAGGAGTTGTTCCAGTTGCTGTGCGAGTATCAGGATGTCTTCACTGATGTGCCCAAGAAGACATCAGCTGCAGAATGTAAGCTAGATTTGACTAGTGATGATCCGATTCGTTCGCCTCCATACAAAGTTCCACAGGCGCTGAAAGAATCTCTAGATAGGGAGGTAGAAACCATGCTGCGAATGGGGATAGTCGAACCGGCAGATTCACCTTACGGTCACCCAGTAGTAATGGTGAAAAAGCCGGACGGGTCAAACAGATTCTGTATCGATTTTCGCCGGTTGAATGGTATCACTGTTTTCAACCCCGAACCCATGCCTGACCCGAAGGATTTGTTTGGTAGTGTCGCAAATAGCAAGGTGTTTAGTAAACTAGATATGACCAAAGGGTACTGGCAGATTCCCATGAGGGAATGTGACAAGGACAAAACTGCCTTTCTAACTCCAAGCGGGCAGTATCAGTTCAAGTATATGCCCTTTGGACTAGTAACGGCTGGTGCTCAGTTCACCAGGATGATGCGCAATGTGTTGCGAGGCATTCCAAATGTTGTGCATTACATAGACGATGTTCTGATTCATACAGAAACGTGGGAAGAACATGTAGAAACCCTCAGGATGGTACTGCAACAGTTGCGGGGGGTAAATCTAGCAGCACGACCTACCAAGTGTGCGCTAGGGTTCGACACTATTGAGTTCCTAGGTCATACGTTCAGTGAGGGTACCATCCATACCAGCCCTAGACTAGTTGAAAAGATCGCAGAGGCACCAAGACCTCAAACCAAGAAGCAGGTGCGATCCCTTCTAGGATTGACTGGATACTACAGGGATTACATCCCTAACTACGCAGACATAGCCGGGCCTTTGACCGAGTTGACGCGCAAGGGGAAGCCGACGCAGGTAGAATGGGGAGAGCGCGAGGAGAAGTCGTTCCGGAAGCTGAAAGAATGCTTAGCGAATCCTCCAATACTCCGCCTTCCTCGCTTTGATCAGCTTTTTATGTTGAAGGTAGACGCATCTGACCAGGGGGTAGGGGCAGTGCTCATGCAGGAGCATGCGGGTGAAGAGTTTCCTATCGCGTATGCAAGCAAAACACTATTACCTCGTGAGCAGAACTACTCCACAATAGAGAAGGAGTGCTTAACAATAGTTTGGGCGGTAAAGAAGTTCGACTATTACTTGTACGGTCGATCGTTCGAAATACACACAGACCACAAACCATTGGTCTACATTCAGACGAAAAAGTTTGAGAACAAACGGATCATGCGATGGAGCATGATACTCCAAGATTACAGGTTTAGACTTGTGTCAGTAAGGGGGAAGGGCAACACTGCTGCAGATTTTATGAGCAGAATGTAAACAGATACGCAGTGTGTTTGATTTATGCATTAAGTAACCAACTTCATAAGGTATGATGTGATAACAAGAATTAATATGTCCATGTGTTTCAACGTAGGTGAAAAACTAAGGTGCTCAAGTACTGCGGTTTTTTATTATTACAAAATGCGGGAAAAGTTGCTATTTGATGAGCACAGGAATTGGATCAACACGCTGTTAATTGAACAAAGGTGTACATGTATTAAACTACAATTATAAAAGTGGCATAACAGCGTATTTGACTGGTGATGATTGTTTTGCTGTGTTGTAAACGTATAGTACCGGGTACATAACAGGATGTCGAGGATGTATACCACATTATGAATAATTCATAGTGGTTGTTAAAGGTTCACAAGTAATGTTGAGCAAGTTAATAGAGTATGATTGCTGTTTACATGTATATGTATACATATGGTATGTAACCAAATATTTGTGTTAACGTAAAATCTGAACGCATTTGTCCAGTCAAGGATTGGAAGGATAACAATTCATAGAAATGTTCATGTAATGCTTGTATTTGTGGTGAAATTTAGGTTGTTTATCAGTGACAGGAAGGAATACAGACAGAGACATTAGATTTTTTCTGCCCACTGTCGCGGTGAATGAATAATCCGCTAGAAAGAGAGCAGTAGGGATATGATGTACTTTAATATATTTGAGGTTATTCAGGTGAAGCACATATCTGATATTGGTTGTGGAGTAACAGAAAATGAACATATTGATTGGTTTGAGCTACATTTCAATAATTAAACAGCATCAGGAAATAATCCCATTGGTACACAATCGTGAAAGTGCAAGGGATTTATTAGTTTCCAAATCTACGTGGTTATTGAGAACACACGTTTTTCAGGTTTCAAGTCCGAGATTTGTTTTGATCATTGATGTAGATTTGGATCAGAGATAAAATGTTATAATGTACATTGTAATTCAGTCGCAAGGTTGTCAAAACTAATTAGCACATGTGGTACGGCTAATGGTGGATGTGATACATGAGTATTAAGATGACACATTATTGTACAAGTATACATACAAGATGTTGGCTTAAAAGTATGTGAGTCATAGATATTTGTCTGTTACACGGTTATGAATATGCCTTAGGTAGTAAAAGGTGATAGCGGAAGGTCGTCTTATCTGTCATAATAATGTTGAGGTTACAAAGCAGTTCTCTAGTTCATCATATTATGTATTACTATGTACAGTATAGGCATAGTAAATGCATGTGGGGTATTATATACCAGGCTTACTCATGACAATATGGATCAAGTCATGCATAGGTATTATTTTCAGCATATTAGAAAGTTAGTTGAATTGCATGCATGATATTGTGGCATTTTAGTGTAATAGGCAGTCTTGTGTGCTACTTTTATGTTGGGTTGATATGTGCGGCAAAGACAACAGGCTTAGAAAATTGTGTATGTTAACAGGTTATGGTCAGGTCAAGGAAGACCAAATAATGTACCGAAACTACTTATTTACAGAACGTGAAAGTAATCATGATTAGTTGAGTATATGTATGTTATTATTCATGTTTCCAGGACAGGAATTCGTACTGTTAAAGGAAGTACTCTGCTAAATGAACAGGAGTTCAGAAGTAAAATGTTAAGTAGTGTCCAGTAGCAACAAAACAAAAGGCTTCTCGCTCGGGAATTCAAGTTTATTGGAATTGTAGCAAAAGTAGTACTTTACATCATACAGTATGTAGACATGGGGGCCTTCGGAAAAAAGTCTGAAGTAGTGAATTCGGGGATAAAAAGTACGCCTGAAGTTAATATTTCTATTTCAGAAAAATTCGCCTTCTAATTCAGCTTTGTCGAATCACTGCTTAACACTATTGAACAGGCTTTTTTTATTAATATTATTGTCCCCATGGGAAATGAAATCTGTGCAGTCACAATGAAAATGAATAGATTTTATTTTCGAACGCGAATGTATTTTAACATTTATTTGTTTCATTTTCTTATCCTAGTTTTGTATGAAAAAAAGAAAGAAATTGGACTCAGTCTGATTTGTTTAAAATATTCTTATCAGCGAGAACATTATTTATTTTTTAATCAACATTTCTAGAACAGTAGGTCTATATCCTTCAACTTGAAACAACATGTTGGTCATGGTATCAAGCGACATGGCGATGCTTGTCTCAAAAAGATTAAAAGGAACGCGTGCGGCTTTCCCGCAAAAGTGGACGCTCGCGGCGTGAATGGAAAGGGCACTCACGCGTGGTAGAGAATAATAGCAAAGGAACGCTATTCGGCGTTCCCGCTGAATACGCGGCGTCGCCGGCGCAGACTAATGACAAGGTGCCTTACCCCTACCCCCCCCCCCCCCCCCCCGACATGCGCCAACCCTAACCCTAACCCATATACTTCGGCACTTTTTTTTTATGAATTTGAACCCCAAACCTAACCCTGTCCCTAACTTCTTTGCCGTTGAATTCGTCCAAGAAAGTGATTTCTAGGTCTGCATTAGATTAATGCCCATTTACTTTATAGCTACAGTAGGCCCTAGCCTAGCCGGCCTAGTCCTGGGACTGATATGCGGCTAGCTACCCGTGACTCGTCGCATAGGCTGCCATGGATACACTAATGAACTAGCCGCTAGCGCCCTCACTGATATTGGTTAAAATCTTCCTCAGATCATTTTCGAAATACCAAAGATAAAATATTTTAAGGACATTGTAAGGGACGCCCATGTGTCACTAGATGGCGCTTTGCACGTAAGTGCGAAACGGAATGGCAAAATGGTGGGCGCAGTTTGTGAGATGCGTGATCTGTTCGGGTAGCGGCCTTCCGATGTAGAATGTTATCGAAGTAAATTAATGGGTTGAGATTTTAAGCTCGACAACCCTGTGAGTTCTTCTTTCATTTGCAACAAAAAGTTTTTGAAAAGCTGCGATGACCGAGTGAGATCGAAGCATTTTGTGGTAATTTTTTGAAAATCCATTTCACTTTTTTGTGAATCATGGTGAAAACGGAAATATTCCGTTATGTGGATCAATTCGAAACAAGAATATTGTCAAGAGTAAATACTGAGTTTCTATTTGGCTTTTGTTTTATAACGTTTTACAAAGGCGCAGTTGTGCCGCAAAATGGTTTTATGAGCCCATGTTTAGATCTATGAATATGCAGTGTTGATAAATTTTATGAAATTCCGGAGGGGGCAACGACAATCATCGCGCAATTCTAAGCCTGGCTTGTAGGATGCTATGGTAGCTCCGGGTACCCGCGCACGGCCGCCACAGTCGGCCACCCGTTACTCGCTAAACCCAAACCACTCGGATCGGCGCTATATATAGCTGACCGTGATGCGTGGCTTGCGCGGACACGGCGTCCCGCACACGCACTATACTACATGTATATATCGGAACATGTATCGGCAGTGCTGCGCCGTTCGCATGCGCCCACCGCACGCTTGCAGTTAAGTCCGATTGCCAATATGCATGTATGCCTGATGTAACAATAGGCTGGCTGATCCCGTGTGGATTCAGCAACCCGCCGGAATATACGCTAAGCGAGTACCGGCAGAGCATTAATTAATATTAGCAAATACACGAATTTTGTGTACGGCAAGAGTTCCATATGCACCCCCCCCCCCCCCCCCATAAAAATTAAAAAAAAATATATAGATCTACATAATTTGATATATATCATCATAATATAGCATAATTAGGAGAGGGAAGTGACAAAAATTAGGTTTAGGGTTAGTTTTAGGGTTAGGTTTAGGGTTAAACATCACGGGTAGCTAGCCGCATAGACTCCCGGGGCTAGGCCGGCACGGCTCGGGGCTAGGGCCTAGCTAATGACGGGTGCTAATGCAGACCTAGAAATCACTTTTTTGGACGAATTTAACGGCTAAGGAATTGACTAGGGTTAGGGTTAGGGTTAGGGTCAGGGTTAGGTTTAGGTTTAGGGTTAGGGTCAGGGTTAGGTTTAGAGTTCAAATTCATAAAATATGTGCCAAAGCATTTTACTTACCGAGGCCGACCGTCTGAGTGATCATGATAACGCCCTCTACGACACTAAAGAATTAATACATACAATAAATGCCTAATAGCTTACAACACCTTTAGCTCTCAATTCGTCTACGTAGTATAGTGGAGAAGCTAATGGACTGATAACTCGACGATCAAGGATCAATGCTCACTCACCAGCCGACTTTTGCAAGGTAAGGAAATATTTATGATTCGTATGTGAGTATAATCGGAATATTATGTGAATTGTTAGCAGCGGAGAGAGAGGTGGAGAAAGAAAGAGAGAGAGAGAGAGAGAGAGAGAGAGAGAGTGAGAGAGAACTGAATAATGAAATTTTTATTTAAAAAAAAAAAATATATATTTCTTTTACACTTTTAACCCCCCAAAAATACCTCGCCCCATTTTTTACTCATCCCCCATCAAAAGAATCGCCCTCTTTTAGACAGTAGGCTATTCCAAAAAAAAAAATATGGGGGGGTGCATATGGAACTCTTTCCTTGTGTACAGTGTAACGGCATTATCTGTGACTCGGAGACAATGCTAAAATCTTGTTTAAATAAATACTTTTCTTGATATTTTGCCAAAATTAATGATGGATTATCAATAGTGCAAACAAGCATATATGATGAGCATTTGTATTTTGAAGTTGTTTTAATATTTTGTGGGCGTCCCTAACATTGTAACTAGTTTAGAATTTCAGGGGAGAAAATAGCGCAAATAGTTAATTGAACTTTTGCACTGATAACCCTGCAGTACTTGTCTGACAACTCTGTCTTGTAGATACAAGACAGAGTTGACAAGGCTACTGCAGGGTTATCAGTGCAAAAGTTCAATTAACTATTTGCGCTATTTTCTCCCCTGAAATCAATATTAGTTTCTTAAGTTCTGGTATGTCACAATATTTGCCCTAACCCAACAATGCAATGGAATTACTGTAGCGGTGGTCAAGGCACGCCACGAAAGGCACTATGTTTTCCCCTGCCCTGTCGCGCCGCCTAGCCTGGCCTAGTGCACTCCCTCGCTCTTCGCCACCAAATACCAGAACCGCCACGCAATTACCGTAAAACAGTGGGTCTTGGCAATATCGAGAAAAGAAATTACGTTAAGATCACACCGAAGTAACGTGCACTTAAATACATTACGCTCCCAAATCGTACAAGAAAGGTGGATTAACTCACTTTCCTCAGCTCAGCGTTGTCATCAGTGCGTGTTGATGCCTGATGGTGATGTGGTAATGGCGCAGTAAATGGCGTCGTGTGGATAAGGCCAGGGATCACCAAATCGTTGTTGTTGTTGTTGCTGGTTGATTTTAGGCACGTATTCAACCGCGTACGGTATTGTCAAATATTCTCACCGCGTCAGATGACCAGATTTTTGTACGTTACGTTATCTATTCCTCAGATTTATTTTAGGTGGTCTGCCATGAATGGCAGATCACCTCTTAATTTCTTCCGAATTTTCTTTCTTTGTTATTATTTATTTATTTTTATTCCATGGTTCTATTTTTTGTGGCATTGATATATCTCAACAATGCCAAGTAGTTTTGAGCATGTGGATTTTTATTGGCAGTTTGCACTGAATATTGATTGTGGACATACGTTAATCATTTTGTATTTTAAGACATCAATTACATTATAACATGTTAATGAAAAAATAAATTTTCCGAAGCTTAGTATTAATAAATCATTTATAAAAAAAGGAAATGACTTCATCTTGCATAAGATTTTTTTTTTCATTTACATTTCTTTATTCATTTCATCCCAAGATATGAAGTACAATTTGAAATCTTGCACTAATTTTAATTTATCTGTTTATAGAAGTTTATAGAAATAGTAGAAGTTTCATTTAATGTAGGATTTTGCACATAATGTAAATAAGCCAACAAAATTGAATGTGCATAATATGCTTAAAGATTGTCCGTCCCTTTTGCAAGCTTAAAATTTGAAATCGTCTATCACGATCGTAAATTGAAGAAAGTGTGATTCAAGACCATTTCTAAGAATATAGCATGTTGAAGCTTTCTGTATATGTAAAAAAATTCAGCCGTTAAATTTCAAACCGACTTTTTTCGTACTACGAAAAAAGTATTAGTATTTGTTACAGTATCTATGTGGTTATTATGCGTGTGTGAAATCCTAATTTTATGAGTAACTACCAATTTTTGGAGATGATTCCTTCCAGAGAACATTTTTTTTCATAATGCGTTTTATAATTTAATAAACAGATTTATCAATAAAGCAGATATTTCAACACAAACTGCTATGAGCCTGAGGTAAAGACTATTAACCAGACGTTGTTTACGTGCATTATTTGAATTTTACACTACGTATCAGTTTCAAATTGTGAATAGAGCTTGCTAACACTTATCTATATGTTTTGCCAATGTTTCGATGGTTTTGTGGTGATCTGAAAAAGGGACTGGCTGTCTTTAAATCAATCTGGCCAAGTAGTTTTGACTGAGGTGTGTATCGAGTTCTATTAGCAGTTTGCACTGAATATTGATTGTGTCCATACGTTAGTCATTTTATCTTTTAAGACATCAAATATTGAATTAAAGTACTACTACCTGTACTATCATTAGGCCTGTAATTATACATAGTTAGATTTTGGTACGGCATATTGATTCAAACAACCACCCCCCCCCCCCCTCACCCCAAAAAAGAAAAGAAATAATGATAATAATAGTAATAATAACAATAATAATAATAATAATAATAATAATAATAATAATAATAATAATAATAATAATAATCAAAATGATAAGCTCACCAACAAAGTGGCAAACAAGGAAACTGCCCTTATAGTGCACAGTTATTTATGTTATTGTACTATAACGAGGGACCAAACTATTTTTTATTCTGTTTTTTTTTTCGTTTTGGTTGGTTATTCATTGATTTATTATCATCATTATTTTTCTTTCATTTTTCCAAAATAATGCCAATATGACCACATCAAAATGGATAATTGCTAGTTGACCAACAAAATTGCATGATAGAAAAGTTAGTTTCTACATTGATAAACTCTTTTATGTAGTACTCATTTCTAAACATGAGAAAAACAGTGAACGAATACAGAAGAGAGACAGTGCAAGGCCGCTGAAAACATTGAATCTTTGCAAACATTGTATTACAGGCCCTACACTTCAGGGGGGCGGAAAATGCAGAAAGAGGCAAGAAGAACATGCAAGAAAAGCAACACCAATTTATTATAATTATTTTCAACTATGAATGTTCAAAAAAGAAGCTGTTCAGAATTTCATTACAGAGGCACAAAATTCGGAGATGTTGGAAGAATTTATTACGTGAAGATCAAAGCTCTCGAGCTTTAGAAGATTTTGCACGGTAACCCCATCAAACTGTATTTGAAATGCATTAACATTGCTTGCTAGTATTTTCTCATCCTCAAATTCTTTTTACTAGGAAGGGGCGCAAATTTTAACGTCAAAGAACTACATAACGGAGCGTGACATTTCAACCCAATGATATAAAGCAAATTAAAAGAAAATAATCTAGAGCAACACAAACAGCAACACAAACACAAAATACCAAAGAATTGAGTTAAATACGTGGCAAGTTCATTTAAAAAAATGCATTACATAAATAATGACAATGATACTTTTGCTTCAAGGTGGGTGCTGCATAAAAAAAAACCCTCGTTCGATGACGCATTTGACCTACAATATTTTTGGATAACAAATGTGTTTAACGCAATTCAAAAAAAATGTCTTGCACATGCCCTTCCCCGAAAAAAAAAATGAAAAGGATTAGTCGCTCCATATGTCGGGAAATGGCCTGACCATATTATATTAAAAAGATATCATAATATCCGTTGCTGAGCGCTTCGGTCAGCAATAATCTCCCTCGGCCTGGCATGCCTGGAGTTTCCCGAAGTCGACGGAGGCGAGGTACCGCATGGCCGTCACCAGGGGCGGAGGGTGCGAACACCCCCTCCAGACCACAATTTTTATTTAAAAATTAGAAGGGGGCGAATGACTTTTTTTTTGTACAAAAAAGAAAATGTTATTTAGGGTACTGATGTGCTCACCAAAATTGAACGAAGTTGTAACTGAAGATGCCACAGTATCTATAAATTCTGTGGCTTTATAAAATTGATACAGACAAAAGTGTTGAAATTTCACAGTTGCACCCTGTAGTGTGAACATATGTCAGGTGATTAAAATTGCTCAGTGGAAAGAAAAATTAAAACTAAAAATCTTAAAATTTCACATTTCAATTATTTCATTGTGTTATTTGTGGCTACACCTGTATCGAAGTCCCGCCGCCCCCCCCCCCCACTCAGTGTTATTTAGGCTATGCCTATGCTAGTTCCCTCCCTTTGAAATCACCCCCCCCCCCCTCCTCCCCCTATCTCAGGGCTGCCAACATTTCTGAACCCCCCTTTCGCGTGTTTTTCGCAGGCTTTTCCTGCCTTAAGTGGAGACCCCCCTAAACCAGGAACACTGCTAAATGTGCTCCCCCTATCTCAGGTGAGCTCTCATGCCAACCCCCAAAGGGCAGATCCAGATCTTGAAGGTTTGCCAGCTGAAACCATGGAGGAAAGATAAAAATCATATAAATTTGCAAACATTGTACATCTCTTTCCTTTCTCCTCACCTTACTTTATGCTCTTTAGTTACATTTTCCATACTTTTTGATTCCCTTTCTCTTTCTCTCCTGCTCTTGCTGTTGTTGTTTTTTTTTTTACCTCAAACTATTAATTGAAATGGCTGTGTTATCATTAATGGAATCTTGATAATTGTTAGGCAATTTTAAAAATTTCTACCACAATTATTATTATCATCACTCAAAAATTTGTGATCTTAACACCAGTGATAAATTAATCTTATAGGCATACATTTTGAGAAAGTGACTGAATTGACACTATGCCTGTAGACTGTGTAGTTAAAAAAATGTGACCTCTTGCCCATTTATCAGACCAGTGATAAGCCTAGGTACTAGGCTGTGAGGTGCATGGACACAACCCAGTCTGTTAACAACTATGTACCGGGTAACACAGACTATGCCCTAATGACGTCATAGCTCCTCAGGCTTCTTAGAGGAGGAGCAAGGATGGGATTGGGACATAGTCTGTCTTAATCCCCATAACATGTAGCTAAGATTTTTTTAAAAGTTTGTATAGTCCACATTTCTTTGTCTACTGCATATACATGTATCTGTTATATCCATACATATGATTTACTATTTAATAATTAATATAACACTGTAAATTTAATAATTAATATAACACTGTAAATCTTGACTTTTACGAAGACGCTGCAGTGCTCATCCGGATGATGATAGTGTCAATTGTAAATAACTTGAAAACATGAGAAATCAAATCAGTCATTTTTGAGAAAGTCACTGATTTGAGTCTATGTATGCATGCAGACTTGAACACATGAGAAATATGACTGTCAAATGACTATTTAAAATGAAGGGGGCGCATTTTCCGTCTCCCTTCAGAGACATACTATATTCCCGTCCGGAGCCATCTATAAACAGAGTTTGGCCAACTCGGTTTTATTCGGTGACAACATATTCTTTTGCTATTCGCTTGCCCAACAAAGCAACACGCACCATGTTGTTACCTATATAGTTGGCCAAACTCTGTTTATAGATGGCTCTGCTCCCGTCTAGAGCCCTTTTTACAGAGAGTCTGGCCAACTCGGTTTCAATACATAGCAACATGGCGCGTACGTATTGCTTTGTTGGGCAAGCAGTTAAGAAAAAAAGAATATGCGCCATGTTGCCTCTTTTGAAAAAAAAAATCTCGAACCGAGTTGGCCTAGCTCTGTGTATAAAGGGCTCTTGTTTCATTCAGAGTTATCTATCACTGATCGAGTGATGGTCTTATTTCTGTGTCGACTGAGCCATATAAAACCCACATGGGGCCCACATGGGTTTTTCCCACCTTGAAACTACATGATAACTGAGATGCCCATGAAAATTAATGCATGCATTAGGCCTATTGACTTTTGTCATATTTTTGTACATTTGAATAGATTACCGGCATGTAACTAGATAAAAGGACTATTTCAGCATACATTCCAATAACAATTTTATTTTTTAAAAAAAAATGCCACTTATTGAGTCCAGACAACAATAATTACAACAAAATGTTCATCTTTAATTACACTTAATTTCCGTAGTACTATATATATGAAAGTGAGTGTACTGAGGAATACGATAGGATCGAGTAGGATAGGAAAGGATAGGAGAAGATAGGATCGAGTAGGATAGGAAAGGATAGGGGAAGATAGGAAAGGGTACGTGGTCGTATGTAGCATATGCAAGTATGATTAGTAATGTGAAATATCATCCCTCCATTTTATTATTTCTTTTTGCCCATTTGGCCCATATGGCTCCCAAAATATAGATGGGTCCCAGGTGAGCCAAATGGGGCCTTTAACATTTTTGTAAAAGACCAACAGGAAAATAATACATATGGACTCTACATGTGGTATTACTCAAGGACTATTTGTACCAAGTTTGGTCACAATATTGATCCCGGGCAATTGATGCAGAAATGAAGACACGGGAGCAAGTTAAAGGGCTACTAAATTAGAAAAAAAAGTTAGAAGTTCCCACTTATCTATGTGAAACTATCCACTAAAAACAAATTTCACATTTGCCGCAAAAAAGTCTCAGTTTGACAAAAATTTGAAAAAAAAAACACGCACGCCTCCAGTGACGTCAGAGAAGTCAAAATGCCATAGATTGTACGGAAGTCAACAATAGACCATTTTCGTAATGTATTCACAACTTTCCCCCTAACTGCGTAGTAACGCGTTATTGCATTCACCTGCATCTTGTCATTCAGATTTAATGAATGGAATGCACTTTGAATCTATTAGTTGTGATACTCGGAAAAACCTCGGACAAGCTTTGTTTGGTAATGTATTGTTTGAACGGCGTGAATAAAATATGTGTATTTATGGAATTTATGGCATTTTGACATCTCTGACGTCAATGGAGACGTGCGGTTTTTTTTCTTCAAATTTTCGTCAAAATGAGTCTTTATTGCGCCAAACGATTTTACATAGATCAGTGGGAACTTATTTTTCTAATTTAGTAACCCTTTAAACTAAAACATTTTTGTAACAGATCAACAGGAAAAGTGATTACATGTATTCGATAAGTATCAAATGAAATGAAGCAAACGTTGATTGTCATAAGTCGACACATTCTTAGATAAAATAGCCCTATATATGTCCTTAAAATAATAAGGTTTCCTTACAATTATATTGTAAATCGTTTATTAAGTGTTTCATCTCCATTTAACCTCAATTTTGTGTCCGGAGGTGTCCGAAAAAGTTACGGACCGAATTCTTTTTACAATTTCATCAAAATTTCCCTTCGCTCATCCCCAAACTAACAGATCATTTTTATTATAATCATATTTCATTCACGTCGTTCAAACCCCAAAGCTTGTCCGAGGTTTGTCCGCGTAGCAAAGACTAATTAGATTCAGAGTGCGTTCCCTCTATTGAAACTGAATTACGAAATACATGTAAATGTAATAACCGTCATCAGACAGTAAGGGGGGGGGGGGGGGGGGATTGTGAGTACGTTACGAAAATGGATTACTCACAGCATGGACCTATCATGGATGGACTGTGCTCGGATAGACTTGCTTTGATCTATGAGGTCCGCCGCCTCATAAAAATTCAAGACATTCAGGTGTTTTAAACAATTAGCTGTATTTCTAATTAGGTAGTGCCTTCTCTGAATAACAAAAGAAAATCTGTTTTGAGAAGTACGTCAACCGTTCAGCCTTCGCTGGGAGCTCGTAGCTGATCTTTTATCACGCACTGTGAATTAGTTTTGGGGTGAGCGAAGGGAAATTTTGAAAAAATTGTAGAAAGAATTTGATCTGTTACTTTTTCGGACACCTCCGCACACGAAATTGAGGTTGTTTCCATGAAAGATGAAACATTCAATAAACGATTTACAAGATATTTTTAAGGAAATATGATTCGGAAATGTGCGATATGGAGGCATTTCTCTGGTATGTTTTCTACAGTATTCTCCTTTTATCACAAAAACGAAGAAACAATACAATCTGAAATTCACACAATCGTATCTTTATAACATGTAATACTACTGCACATGCACTTCAGTTCATGAAGTGGTTCTGAAATCTTCTGCGCATACAGAATATATATTCCTCAAAATGCATCCTACAGTTTTCATGCTTGTTTGGCGGCGGATCTCCCTCGATCAAAAAGCCAAACGCGTCAAATATTCCATTGTGATATCAATGCACGCGACTGCTGTCGGAATAAATTACACTTCGTGCTGACTCCATTCCTTACACCTCTCTGCTCACAGTGTGTGCATCAAAGGGAATCAAGATCAGCTATGCACTCCCAGCGAAGACTGCACGGTTGACATATTTCTCAAAACAGATGTTATTTGGTTATTCAGAGAAAGGCATTGCCTAATCAGAATTTAGAAATACAGCGTATTGTTTAAAACACCTGAAAATCTGGTAGTTTGATGAGGCTTGTGTCATCATAGACCAAAGGAAAGTCCATTCATAATAGGTTAATTCTTTAATAGACCATTTTCTTAATGAATGCACATCCCCACACTAAGAGACCATTTTCATGTAATGAAATGTTATTTTCGTCGCTCAAACAATACGTTTCTAATGGTAACCTCAAAGCTTGTTCGAGGTTTGTCCGAGTAGCAAAAACCAATAGATTAAGATAGCGTCCCATCCATTGAAACATAATCACGAAACACCATGAATATAGGTGAATGTATTTACGCGTTACAAGGCAGTATAAAGAGGGAAAGTTGTGAATACATAACGGAAATAGGTAATTGGCAAGGCCAGGGTTGATGTTAATGTTACCAGACAAGTGCAGCAAAAGCAAGCTTAGGTGTTTAGTTCGAGACCGCTTAAAACTCATAATTACAAAGATCTTCTCGATCCTGCAAGAAGAGTGGTAGAATATATGGAACAAGCTCAACGGCATACAGCATGAAGGTTCAAACCCGTTGCACAGAAAGTCACACATGACCAGTTTACTTAATTGAAAAAGGCGTGCGAAACGACTCTTAAGGTGGTGGATAGCGGGAAAGTTAATGAGTAGCATCAACTAATATGCATTCAACCAATTCAAACTGAAGCACCAGATACAGGCGAACATCTTAGCGTCATAGGGATGAAGTTATGAATACATTGCGAAAACTGCTTATTCTAAAGCCCTGTACGATTGCATAATATATGCAACACTAACATCCACCGTATATCGTCGTACAATTGAGACAACGTTAAACCAGCGATAATATATTAAGCTACATATTAAACTTAGCATGTACTTCTGAATACATACGGTCATGACTCTGTGTGTACCGAGGGTCTGTGTGTATTACTGACACTACGGACACGATCTTTTGTTATGCGGACAAAATTTCAAAGGGTCTTTTTGAAATGTCCGCATAACAAAAGACCATGCTCATTAGTGTATGAACAATTTCGGGCACGATACATTCACAGCTTAGGGTCGCTAAAACGTTCATCGTGGAGGGATGCAAACATAAACATAAACATAAACACCATGTAGCGGCTAAATTCTCCCGGTTGAGCACTGACGCTATTATGGCCGAGATGTCTAATACGCCGGCAGTAAGCTCACACTCGTGCTCCTCGCACGGGTTCGAATCTCGTCTGACGCTAATACAGGTTCAAGGATTTTTGCGGTTTGGCACCGCGTGATTGGGATCAGCCTTGTTTCCTCCCCTAAATCGTCAGGGCCTCGGCTAGAGTTCTAGGAGTTTACGAAGAGACATACTTTGGACCAATCGCCATATCAGAAGGGCACTAATATGGTAGTCGGTAAAAGGTCATTGATTTGGCCCCTAAATCACGACACCTGAACGCCTGGCAACCATTGCGTAATCTTTCGATTTTTTTTAAAAATTTGTTTTGATTAGTTGTTTTCCCTCTATCTCTCTATATGAGGCAACCTGTAACATTTCCTCCTCCACCCTTGTTTTTGTTTTTCTTTTTGAAATTAACTTTAATTTCTTGTCTATCGTTATCTAACAATAAGCTTGGATGATGCGAATCAAAATCAAACAACAGCATATCACTAATTACAGGCCCAGCCCGTAAAATTGACTAAAACGTATACCATTAAAATATATGATTACAGCTCGATATTCCGGAGGTTCGTTTATTCCGAAGGTTCGTTATTTCGAATGTTCGTAATTTCGAAACACATCCGAAAACGAAAAGGGGCTCGGTAATTCGAGCATTTGTAGCGCAACATTCGGAAATAACAAATCTTCGGAATAACGAGTTCTTCCCTAAAATATAGGCCTTCGACCAATAGCACATTTAGAAGTATAATGCGCACTCACCCTCATGCTTTGCCGAGAGTTGAAAAAAAAAACAAGCCAAAAAAAATCCAGTGATTGGAAGAAACTAGTAATTGGAACCCAGATAGCAAAGTATCTGGGGCAAATATGGGAATCATGCGGGTCTACTGGGGCCCATATGTACCATGTTCAACCCATATGGGACCCATATCGTTTGTGCCACCTAGAACCCGAATAATAAAACCACATGGGCCCCAAGTAGTATGTATATGGGTAATGTGGTCTTATTTCTGTGTCGACTGAGCCATATTAAACCCATATGGGGCCCATATCGGATTTTACACTTTGAATTACCCACATGATAACTGAGATGCTTATGAATATTCATGCATGCATTAGGCCTATTCACTTGTGTCACATTTTTGTTCCTTTGAATAGATAACCGGTATATTACTATACAGAAGGAACATTTAAGCACGAATTACGATAACTGTTTTATTTAAAGATAAATAAATGCCACCTTATGGAATCCAGACAACAATAGTTACATCAAAATGTTCATATCTTTCATTGTACTAACCGATATTTTTTGAAGTAAATTTCCGTAGTGCTATATATATGAAAGTGAGTGTACTGAGGAACACGATAGGATCGAGTAAGATAGGCCGATGAGGTTAGGATAAGGATTATGAGTTCGTAAGTTGCCTATACAAGTATGATATATCATCCCTCAATTCGCTTTATCCCATCTGGCCCGTATGGGCCCCAGATGGGGTGTACGGTGCAAAATATAGATGGGTCAAAGATGGGCCAAAATGGGGCTTATGTGGGCCCAGGTGCTCCCCATATGGGCAGCCCATATGGAGCAACCCATATCTAGCCCATATGGGACCCAGAGATTTTGCTATCTGGGATGTAACAACATGGCACGTGTTGCTTTGTTGTGCCATGTTGTTACCTATTGTTACCATGTTGTGACATTTTAAAATTGAGTTGGCCAAGCTTTACTAATTTCTTCATCTCTTTTAATAATCGTACAATTTTGAAAGTTGCAAGGCGTACACCATGTAGTGATATGTATGCATATTTTATTCACGCTGTTCAAACAATACGTTATTAATGGTTATCCAGTGCTTGACCGATGTTTGTCCCAGTAGCAACAACTAATAGATTCGGAGTGCGTTCTACCCATTGAAACTGAATCACGAAGTAGAGTAAATATATTTACGCGTTACTACATAGTTAGCAAACGGCTTATTGAATGGCGGATATAAGGTGAAGGAAATATAGGCCTAAGTATGATTCAGACAGATTGAAGACACTACGATGTGGTGGTTGATATGCAGGTACAGTCCTCTGGCAGTGAGTCTGAAATGGTAGACTAGCTATCATATGTTTGCTCGTGCCTCCCAACATGAGATACAACGGGCGAATCAATCTCGCAGACACACATTTTGAGAAAGTGACTGAATTTGAGTCGATGCATGCATGCAGACTGCGCGCAGTTGGGAACACGTGACCCCTACCCTTTCATCCGACTATTGTCACGTGATCAATTGTGTAAGCTTCTTACGTGAGCTTGATATGAATGGAAGAACCCGTATCAAATTTGTTTGTGATTGAAGAATAAAATCAGCTTGAGGACAACAATTGTATTATTGCCCCATAGATTGACTCCCTCATTACCATTGGCATGGAATTGTCTTGTAAAGCCGGTAGAGTTTTAAAAGTCTGGTAAAGAAAGGGTGCTAAGCAGGAGGATGGAAATGTTTCACTGAACTTGCAGCTCCCTGGCCCAACGATTCAAGTGTGTGAGTGTGTATGTGACATGTTGAATGGGAATGGCAATGTATCCAGAGCCCTTTATACATGTACATAAGGGCTCTGAATGTATCCGTCTCTCTCGTTATACATGTATAATAATATAAACAAACATGCACTCCCTACTCATTACGATACCTTTGTAATGCTGCTGAAGAAATCTTCAAGGAAAAATATCCCACGAGGATGCCTTACAACCTATACTCCTGGCTTGACATATAAATCGAAAGTGTTGTACGATGAATATGTCAGGCGCTTTGAGAATGATCCCTATGGCGCTGATACCAGTGGCGTAGACAGGTTCGTACACCTGGGGGATGACTGGGGTGCCAACGCCCGAGCGAGGGAGCGAATTAGCGACCGAGCCGGAGGGAGGGTGTGGGAGGGGGTGTCCCCTCTCCCACAGTAGGGAGCTTTTGTAATTTTGAACTTGAAATCGTGCAATCTGATGCATACTTAATGAGGTAAAAGAGCACACACAAGCGTGCACGTACACACACGCATACATGCACACACACACACACACACACACACACACACATACACACACACACACATACTACGCCTTAAATGGACAGTCATAGTTTCGACAAGATCTACACACCGTGGCATACGAGTACAGAATGAACTGACACATATTGCATGGATCGAGGGTTCGTAATGGATCCCGGGGTAGTTTGGGTACCATTTGGCTTGAAACATAATTTTCTGCGGTTAAGTTTCTAGTACTGGAATGGAAAAAGTTAATTTTTGGGGGTGATTGGGGCTAACCCAGTCGTCAAAAAAGTCGTCATCACTTTCATCATCATTTTTCGCCTCAGATGCTCCATCACCCTCAACGGCACTTTCTTCTGGTTGAACTTCCCAAAGAACAGGCCTTTCTCCGACATCATCCGATTTTGACGTAGACGGCTGTTCGTCATCATGTTCTTCTTTCTCATTATGCTTGAAAAAGAAGTGATCTTTGATGTTTTCAACTTCTATATTATAAGCCATCCTAGAATCCGAAAATCAATTCACGCTGTGAATTATGTTTTTGGGCAAAACAGTTTGCAGGATTGTTCCTTAACTTATTGACTAACCTCTGTGTGAAAATGACATTAATCCAATTAGTCATGCATGAGTGAGCAAATTTTAAAGGCAAAAATGTAAGTCACAAGGGTAATTATTTAAGCCGTTTCAACAGTACATGTTAGCATTTCTTGTGCGATTTTTAAAGTGTATTCACTCAACCATGACACGGAAATGACTTCTAATGTTTACATAACAGGTCATGTTACATCTTTGTCAAAATATCCAGTTGCATCTTTTCAAAAAAATAAAGGGTTTTTAAAAGTTTAAAACCCAAGATGGATGAACATTTTTTAAACGGTGCTCACTCAACCAGATCAATAGGTTAAATGTCGGGATATGTGTAGGTGCATCGAGAGATGGATGATAAACAATGAAAGGACATAAGTTATGGACCAGAAATGGAATTCATCCAAAATTCATATGACAGAAACCCAAAATTACCCTTGTGACTTTTGAAAATTTGAAATTTTTGCCTCTTAATTTTGCCCACTCACGGAAGACTTATTGGATTAATGTGATATTCACACATAAGTTCGTTGATAAGGTGAAAAACAATCCTGCCAATTTATTTTGCCCAAAACCTCTTTGATAAAAAGTTATGTCATTTTGCTTAGTGAGGACAAGCCACAAGATAACCACAAAACACTTGTAAGATTTTCTTTTTTTTTACCGTCTGAATTGGCTTTCACCGTGTGAATGCAGCTAATAACAATAAATACAATTACAATAATGATGAGGATTATTCTCATCATCATCATCATAATAATGATTATTAATACTATAATTGTTATCATTATTATTTGTACTATTATTATCATCATTATGACATTATAGTAAGCAAATATCATTCCCCCAAACCGGGGGGGGGGGGGGATGATTGTACATGCCATCCCCCCCCCACCTTGTGAGGTCTGTCTACGCCCCTGGCTGATACCCTTGAATGTGGGGAACACCTGACTACTGCCATCATGGATAGGAGGAAGAGAAACTGGCAGGAATTCATCGAATCAATGGATATGACCCACAGCAGCAGAAAAGCCTGGAAAACAATTCGGATCCTTGGAAATGACTAAACGAAGTCTCAACCCAGGCCACAAGTTACCGGGAACCAAGTGGCCCACCAGCTTCTCGTGAACAGTCAAGGTAACCCTTATCATCGCCCGCGAAGAGCTATCTCCCTCAAGGTGAAGGGTCGGCCTCCCAAGAGTCATCTGAATTCACAAGACCTTTCAACATAAACGACCTGCGCAATGCTATCAAAGCAATGAAAAGCAACAAGGAAGCTGGAGTAGACGATATCCTCTGTGAACAGATCAAACACCTTGGACCTCTTGCTCTGCAATGGCTGCTTGACATGCTAACGGTCTGAGGAAAAACACAATGCCAACAAAATGGAGAAATCGAGGGTAGTCGTCTTACTCAAACCAGGAATACATCCAGCCAGCCCACAGAATTACAGACCCATCTCTCTGCTCTGTCACACATACAAGCTCTTTGAAAGTCTCTTACTCAGCCGTATTGCTCCCTTTGTGGATGAGCTCCTCATCCCGGAACAGGCAAGATTCAGGCCAGGAAAATCCTGTACTAGTCAACTGCTGAATCTGACACAGTACATCGAAGACGGCCTTGAGGAAGGACTGATAACTGGTGCAGCCTTTGTCGACCTCTCCGCAGCTTATGAGACAGTCAATCATAGGATACTAACAAGGAAAGTCTTTGAGATGACAAAGGACGTCAAGCTCACACCACACAGCTTATTCAGAACATGCTCTCAAATCGGGGGTTCTGTGACTCTATATGGCTCAAGTAGCAGATGGCGGAGGCAGAAAAAATGGTCTCCCACAAGGAAGCGTTCTTGCCCCACTTCTCTTCAACATCTATACGAATGACCAACCGATCCACCCAGGCACCGCAAGAGCTACCTGTATGCTGACGACCTCTGTATTGCCTCGCAGAAGCAGTCCTTTGAAGATGTGGAAAAGGCACTCAGCGATGCTCTGGCTGGCCTGACTCCTTACTATGCTGCAAACCATCTACGGACGAATCCAGAAAAAAAACCCAACTCAGCGTCTTCCACCTGAAGAACAGAGCTGCAGACAGGCAAGTGAGAGTCAGATGGTATGGACAATGGCTGAAACACACCAGCAAGCCAGTTTACCTCGGCGTCACCCTAGACCATTCCCTCACAACATGTTGCCAAGACAAAGGCAAAAGCAAGGAATAGCATCCTGAAGAAGCTTGCCATCTCGAGATGGGGAACAGATGCCAAAACCATCCGTACGACCGCTCTTGCTCGATGATATTTGTTGAGTACACAGCCCCCGTCTGATGCAGGTCATCCCATGCTGCAAAGATAGACCCAGTCCTGAATGCTGCTTGCACAGCAATCACTGGCTGCCTGCGACCATCAAGAGTAGATGATCTCTACCTACTGAGTGGTATTGCCCCGACACACTTCAGAAGAGAGGTATCAGCTCGGACGGAAAAAAAAAACAAGCAAGAAGATAACCCTCTCCATCCACTCTTTAACTTCGAACCTGCCCAAAAGAGACTCAAATCAAGACGCAGTTTCCTCCACTGGACTGATCCCTTGATGGCTCCGCGCACCGTGAAAGGATCACCCTATGGTCCAACCACCTCCAGTCTGTGACGCTCCAGGTCTCCATCGGTCCTAGTGAATCACTACCCCCAGGTTCAAGTCAGAAATGGCCAACCTGGCTATGTATCAATCGCCTGCGGTCTGGTATAGGACAGCTGTGTAAAGTCCTTATGCAGAAATGGGGGTACAACAGGGATGGAGACACAATATGTGACTGTGGAGAGGATCAGACGATGCAACACCTTTTGGTCTACCCTCTCCTACCAGAGCCTCTCTCTCCCCCCCCCCCCCCCCCCGCTCTCTCTCTCTCTCTCTCTCTCTCTCTCTCGCCATAGGAGTGTATCCCTCTCCCTCTCGCTATGAGTATATCCAGGAGTTACAGTTACAGTATATCCCAGCACACTCACAAAACACATATTATAAAGCTTGGAAATAATAAGTACAAATCATCTTTTAATATACATGTACTACTTATAAAATAAAAAAGAATGAACAACACATTAGTGCATTAGACCATTATGTGCATGGCATGTATTACAAGTCAAGAATGTTTTGTATTTTGCCCAGCTTGAGCTAATGAAGACGCCCCTGTTGTGATACGGATCCCGGGAAAATTATTGACTTGATAAAGATACAGTTAAGGAAAAAAGGAAGTAAGTGACCACTCCAACATCTGAGGTAAATAAAGAAACAAACTGTCGTGTCTGTCAATCGCATAAGTACATTCATCAATGATAGAAGACAATATTTGAGTTTGAGCATCCTCAAAGAGGATTGAGATTTCCCTATGAATCGTTCTTTCAAGTTTGCCACACGTCTGCAATCCTGGCATGCACTTCTGAAAAGGCTTTCCTGGAATTTTACCTCATATTTTGCAGTCTTCTTTGTTTTTATATCTCACTCTCTGTCTCTCAATTTCTGCACTTTCACCCCCTTCCTCTGTGTCTCTCCATTGACATGTCAGCTGTGGTCTTAATAGCCCCGTTCATATACCATAACCATGATAATACCGCTATTATTACTGGTGCTCGTCGATAAGCAAGTTTCCAGCGAGCCGCCAAAAGCACCGTTATATTATTCAGCTCAGTAAAACGAACGGTGCGAGCGATTAGCGACCCACGTGCCAAAGCGCGATGCACAATGCGCAACATTTACGGTTATTTTGCGGACGCAGTTTATAAGATTCGCTTACCGCAATATTGCGGTATTATTACTAGGTTTCGATCCGCGAAAAAGCCGCAAAATAAGCGCAAAAAAGGAAGAAGCAAATACACTGTATTGCATTATTTGAGTGATTCCCATTCATATAAACGGGTATCGGTAATACATAAACAAAATTGCAGCGAATGTTGCGCCTTTTTTGCGGATAGGCGGTGTATATGAACGGGGTTATAGAGTCTCAAAAAAGAAGAAGAGATTGCATGAGAAAGCACACATTTTTTTGTCATACCTTCATTGTTCTGTTATTAAATTCTAAAAGGAGTGGTTAGAGTTGTTGTAGAGATGTGTTCCCACTCTTTGCATGCGTTATTCAGTGTTCGAGACGAACCCTGAAACAGATAAAACTCTTGAGTTATTTAGTGTTTGCTTGAAGTGAAAGCTTTCTGAAAACAAACAATTAAACCAACATCTCAAACTTGTTTCACACCTAAAAACTTTTTAAAATGATGGGGTTCAACATTATTTCAAAAATATTTAATAAATTATGCAAATGAGAATACACCATGTGTGGACTCTCAAGCATCAGCGCATCAACATCATTCAAACTCAGTCCATCCTCGAAACAATGGGAAATTCATAACCGAAAACAAACAATTTTTGCAACATTTCATTTTTAACATTGCTGCCTATTTTATCAGGACTGCGCATTCCACGACTACATAAGCATTAAGAAAGACAGATAATTATAGAAAAGATCAACGCTTCCAAATGATACAATGTGTACATATGAAGAGCAATAAGAAATGTATCACCTCTCAAACTTTTTGAGAGAATTCATTGAGATTTGTTCAAACAATGGTAGCCCTAAGCTTGTCGGAGGTTTCTCCGAGTAGCAACAGCTGAATCACGGAAACCAGGTGAATGTAATAACGCGTTTCTACGAAATTAGGGGGAAGATGTCAATATATAATGAAAACGGCTTATTCCAACACTATATACGACTTCCTTCTTTTTCTCACTTAAAATTTGACTGACAATGTTCCTCTCGTCGCATTTCTAAGTGGTACTCTCAGAATCACCAAGGAACATCAGTTGGAAGTTGAAGGTGAAAGTCTGAAATCCTTGTTAGTGTTTAGCTGGCAGAGCTCCAACCTCGAGCTTAAAAAGACGATTGGTTAGGCTAATTTCGCTGACTCAGTACGGTTAAACTTATTGTCGATTCGAATAGTCATTTACCAGTTTACTGGGTTTTAAAAGTGCAAGCAAGCTATGCTCACTTTTGAAAAGATATCGACCTTCTTTTCCCCTTTGGCATGTGCATGATGCTTGAAAGATCGTTTGATATGCTCTTGCATTTTCAGCCTCGTACCATATATCCGTGTAGCGGGCTTTACTCATGCAAGTATGATGACAGACCACTAGAGTTCGTTGTAAGCAAATTTGGAGTCTCCAAGAAGTTGCCCGAGTCTGAGATTGTAAGGCCGGTAGAAGTCAGTTAGAGCTTCCCTTGTCGAGTTCGACATGCTGGGCTCTTTCGCTTTGGCCGCATTCACGTTTACGCGTTTCCTTGCTAGTACGATTTGTATCTCGGCGGAAGTCAGCTTCCCTGTTCAACGAAATGAAGGAAGACACAAAGTGCAAATTACACATCAACTTTCCTCCATTGGCCTCACTCCGAAAAAACAGCCTCGTTTTGCACAATCTTGAATAAACCAGGGAAAGAGACAGAACAAGAGACTTCTTAGACAGAATATCACATGCACCGGTTTATGTAAGAAGCGACTACGTAATGTACATCTATTCAACGTTACCATATCACCTGTCTTATATGGAATCGTTATGTAATTATCGAATTCCCCTTTGCTTACACGTATAAACATTCCAAAGAAACTTTGGAATTGTGTCAAAATGTGTTATTCCTTTTTTTATGACGAACAGTGTTTTGTACTGTATTTCGGTGTTAGACATATGTTTTTAGCTCAGTTAACATTATTAACCTCAACCATATCATATCAGAGAACTCGTAACCATGGTAACATTCGATATCGGTCGCTGCCGCCACCACCATTACAACCATAAGCGATTACCGACAAGGATAATGGAGACGACAGTGATGATGATTGTGATCGAACTCACGGTACCATCGCTCATCACCATCGTCATCAGCAGCATGACAATTATTACAGCTTTCATAAATAATACCAGTGGCAATCACAATCTCCATCCCTCTTAAAATCAACACTATTATCCTTGGTCACATGATCAAATTATCAATGAAGATAAAATATTGTAACTATAGAACAGTATTGATGCACACACAATCTGCTCTATACTCATAATCAAAGTATGAAAAATATATGATAAATATCTAATCAATTCTTTTGGCACTTTTGATGCATGTTTGATACTAATTATAGACTGAACAGTTTTCCGTGGTAAACCATGAGGGGTCGGCATTTCTCACCCGTTGTCCAGTAAAGGAATACTGTCCACTCAACCAGGTTTTCACCCTGCTCTCAATCGAGAAGTGAAGTAGGATTTTTAATGTGCATACAATGTGGGGCTCCTATACACGGGGCTTCCGCTTATTTTCCCATCCGAGGGACGTTTACAAATTAATGGATAGAAATGAACTTACGTAGTCCGAGAAAACTGATGATTTTTTGATACTCCTCAGCTGCGTTTGTTTGCCAGTCTTCTAACCTCATCACATGTACACCTTCCTTCCCGTAGACATCTATCCAGTCTTTCAGATATACAGCATAGAGACTCGCCGACACATTCTAGAACAGTAATAAAGAAACGACATGAAAACGTGCAAAATGTGTCTCTGGTAGATCAATTCTTCTATACTCTCTGTTATGTCAATGAAAGATAGACAGAGTGACAGATCAAAACGGGATGAGGAAGATGATGAACGGCCGTCGCACAGAGACTTTCCTCATGAAAAGGTGGTTTCGCGGACAGACACAGTGCAATGCATAATTATAAATTACGTATACCAGAACGCTCACTGATTGGCTGTTGATTCACTTGCGGGGCAGATAGAGAACGGACGTGATTTCTACCATGGACCGTTGTAGAACTCGAGAGCAGTTCGATGTTGCTATATTAACTTCTCGATTTTTGCATACGGACAGCAGATTTTCCGTTTTAGATCAACGGGCGTCGGACAGTGAAAACTCTCTAGTACCCCTCCAAGCGGCCATGAAATAGCCCAGGATGGTTTTGTTAAGTTTTACACTCACGCATTTCTGAAGGTACGTGCAGTACCGTTCTGAGAATTGTAGCAGACACTCCGTGAAACAGGCCACCCTCTTGACAGCCAGGCGGTTGAAGTCATCAGCACTTCCTTCGTTGTTGTAGCGATGCTCAGAAAAATCTCTGGGAAACACAGCAAAAATATCAAAACGCAGATATTTCTTACAAATGCGAAGCTCGAGTTTGTATACGCTTCATATTACATCGAATGCGTTCCAACGCCCAATGGGCATGAAGGCCATCGGCAGTGATCAAGGTGATAAGGCATAATGTTACTTGTAGTTTCAGTTCTCCTCGTCATGTGTTTTTGTTTGTTGTTGGCCAAAGATCTATATAGCTCTGTGTTGTAGGCCTAACTTTCTATTGAAGATCAATGAAAATTTTACATTGAGAATTCACATGAAGCTCCAAAACATTAATTTTTTATCCATCTAACTTCATTTGGTAGTCAACAAAAGAAGACGTAATTAAAGAACCGTTAAACAAACAAGTCCGTGTGGCCCTAACGGGAATACCTAACACGTTATGAGATACCTGAACACTAATCTCTATACCGCATATGAGGTAAAGTCGTCCCATGATGCACCGCACAGCCATAATTATTTGGATTTTGTTTGCAGTCATGCTCTCTTCCGGTCTATAGTGTACTAGTGTATGAGACATGAAGTGACATTACTGCAAACAAAAATAACCCTGCGCAGTGAATTATGGGACTTTTTTTCTTACATGCGCTATGGAGAATTACAATTCCCTTGTGTACATCTGCATGATCTATGTTTCGTTCTGGTTTGTTCGAGCGCTGACCTTTCTGCCGGATTCCTGACAACCATGATGATTTTGGCACCTGGTTGCACGGCGTGCAGAAGTTGGGCGTTGGTATAGTTCCCCATTTCTCCGTGCCACTGCAAAGTCACGTCAAACGCTGTAGTGGCGGATGCATCTCCTACACAATATATATTCAGATGATCTGTTTTAAACTTATGATAAAGCCATTTTGATCTAGTTAATTTCATAGCAATTTTTGTTCATTATCTTAACGTATCTCTTGCATTTACCGTAATTTCGTTCCTACGTTATATACGTCAATTATTGTGAATGTATTTTGTTGTCAGTCCATCCAATTGCACATCTCAAAATCATGTGTGAATGCATGTTTTGTTCATTCTATCAAATTTTGTATTTCATCCTAATCATATTGTTTTTATGTAGATGTGTGGAAAGGCTTCCCTGAAAAGCAGCTGACAAACTGAGGGGATTATCATGGATAATGAAGACGGAATTAATGAAATAATAATCATAAAGATAATCAAAGGTTATAGTTGAGATAAATTTCGACCCATTTTTGCGCCATATATGCCTTCGTCCTACAAACTTCACTCAAACTCACCAAAGACCATGGGGTATATTCGCTTTCCCTCCTCGTTGATCGTCTGTCTCGACCGCAGCTTTTGCAGCCCGAAAGCTCTGAACCAGTTTAAGTACCACTCAAAGGAGGAGTCGTCTTTTCCTCTCGTCAACCTCCGAATGTAACCAACTGTAAGATGGCGCATTTTGGGACAACAAAAGATGGTTCAAATTACTAATAATGGGAAACTGGTTGATCTATGTAAGTAGACAAATCAGAGGAGCGGACTGCGATAACCGCGTGAAACTAAAAAGAGAAAAAGGGCGGTTGGTATTTGGTAGCATCCATCAAAAAGAATTTCAATTGGGAATGCGTTATGTAAAGGTGTAATTCCTCCGTGGACTATATTGCGTGGCAGCGTATGTGCGTTAAAAGTGTTTTTTCTTTTACACTTTTGAAAAAAGTACAACTTTTGCAACTTGAACAAAGCTGAAAAAAAAATCGTAATTTAAAGGATGGCCACATATTATCGGTGGGAGCAGGATTGGTGACACTTAATCAATCAACATTTTTGTGATAATCTTCTATATACACGTATTTGATTAGGTTTTCATTCGACAAAATCAGGTCCAAAGTTTAAGTGTATCAGTTAATCAATTCAGAACACAACAATACCCATTGTGTATCACACCTATTTATCCACGAGCAACTGACTTAACAGTGTTATTAATAATTCCAATTGCTTCTAGCAAAAAAAATCTTGAGGATTGACATGTGTGATGCACACTGGTCATTGCGGTTATCTGAATAAATTATCTTTTATCAATTGTAAGAAAGAAATAAAAAGGCTATTGTTTTATTCATTCATTCATTTTGATCGAGAACATAGACTTATGATTGTTTATAGGGATAACCTTCGGCAGGATGAATGGACGTGTCCGTCCAGCCGAGTCTTCTACGGGCCCACCAGTGGGGTTCCTTGGGCATCTGCGCCACCACATCGGGGTGGGTCGTTATCTTATCCCATAGGTCTGAGGTACCACATCTCTGCGAGCCGATCAGGTAGAAATGCGGCAAGCAGTAGAGTTTCCGAGATTTCCCGTACCAGCATGGATTTTTGTAGTTCGCCTCGAACTTGTGTGGAACCTTGTTAAAGACCTAGACATATTTCCAAAAAGTAACAAATCACAGATAAAGAGGAGAGGCAAGACATAATCTAATAAGACATTAAAGATTGAGTAGTAAGATAATCATATTAGGCCTACGTAATTGTGACACACAACGTGTTGAGTTGTTGTGATAAAGTAGTTAGACATGAATAAATTCGTTGGTTGCAAAGCTTATTAGAAGTACTTGACTTGTATTTTGATTTGGTGAATAAAATTAATGAAGACTAATTCAAAAAAGAGTTTCTCACATTTGTAATAGCCGGATCCGTTTCGAACGAGAACCCGCAGACTGTGTACATACAAAGCAAATTTACGTTCAACGGGAAGCGGTTTGCCATTTACGTCTGCCGTAATGCCACTCTCTTGCACGTATTTCAAACAATTTCTCGCCTCTGGCTCTGGCGTCAAACCGCAAGAGGCAAGCGGCAGCGGAAAAACCTCTTCGAAGTAAACATAGCTTTATATAACGCCCCTCGTCAAGATGGCCGTGGAGGAGTAACAATGAGATAGAGTTGGGATGAATTACCTCTGGAGCATATTGGATCAGTTCCAATGGAACATCGCTCCATTTCTCATTAAGCTCGTGGGGATCGTACGTTTCCTCTTGCTCCTTCCCCTCCTCCTTCTCTAACTCCAACTCGTCCATCTGAAAGTCGTCCCCCAGACGCCGCCGTCGTTTTCTGGTTAACCCTCCGGCACCTGTTATGTCAGGGGGCCCAATCCTCACCCACGCCGGACCCTCGACCAAGATTCTTCCCCTCTTACCACGACTGGACCGCAGCCAACGCACTACGTGGAAAGCACCGTCTCTCCGTATGTCACCATCATGACCATCGCCGCCTCCCAGGCTTGGCTCTTCAACGGGGTGATGCCACAAGGCCGCAATGCCTTTCAGCTGTGCGTATGAGTTTTTTTCTTGAGCCCCTTTCCGTTTTGTAACTGGAATACTTGAAGAAGACTGACTGCATCCACTCCTCTTCCATTGCAATTTTAGCTGGGAACTGAGGGAGACGAATCCGACTGATAATACCCCAATCAGTATAACGGCATTTGTTATCTGCATGACATTTAAAGAATGTGTAAAGAAGGAATAGACAATGGAATATCGGCTAAATAGCACAGTCAACCTGCAAAGAAATACTGCTCAATAGAGACAAGATATTTGGTCTTAATGAGCAGGTTGATTGCATGTAAAAGTTGGTTTAACAGAATGGACAGAAATGTCTAAGGGAAACAACAAATCTGGGGCCGTATTCATGAAACCTTTCCCAAAACCAAGTCTCGTTAGTTACTAAAGTGCATCGAAATGCGTGTATTGTAGTAACGTACATCTAGGCTAGTAAGCTTTCACGAATATGGCCCCTGGTCTTTGAAAGCAGGCGCTCTTTGTATACATGTGGCCACTAAAGCAGGTTTGACTGTAATGTGTTACTGCATCGGTTACACTTAGTTTGCACTCAAGTGGGCTGTTCATGTCCGCCTACCGGAAACACCTCATTTGCTTTCGATGGCGTTGTCATATTAATCATGAAATTGTCTAAACTGTTCCTTCCTGCAGTTTGAGTTACGCACTTACATTTCTTTGCTCTCGTTCACTTCCTCTCTCTCATTGCTGCCCTCTTGGACACTCAAATCTCTGACAGTAGTGTAACCAGCTTTCTATATTGGGGTTAATTTGGGGAGGGGTGGGAGTGTTTGGGGAGGGGCGGGGTGTTTGGAGAGGGGTGGAGGTGTTTGGGTGAGGGGTGGGGGTGTTTGGGGAGGGGTAGGGTTAAGGGTGCTTGTACACTGCCTACCCAAACAAATGTGCCGAAACTTTACCTCTATCAGGTACATATTACCCCGCATATTACACATACGCACACACTCACACACACACACACACACACACACACACACACACACACACACACACACACACACACACACACACACACACACACACACACACACACACACACACACACACACACAACTATCTAAACACAACAAAAAAGTACCCCCCCCCCCCCTAAGCAAAATAGCATAACTTTTTATTGAAGAGGATTTGAGAAACATTAGTTGGCAGGATTGTTTCTTTAACTATTGACTAACTTCCGTGTGAAAATCACATTAATCCATTCAGTCATGCATGATTGAGCACACATTAAATGAAAGTTATTTTTTGGATTCTGTCATATAATTTTTGTAATGAATTCCATTCCTGGTGCATAATGAATGTCCTTTCGTTGTTTATCATGTAACATGACCTGTAATATGAAAATAAGAAGTAATTTCCGTGTCATGCTTGAGTGAATGCACTTTAAAAATCGCATAAAAAATGCCAAAATGTACTGTTAAACAGCATAAACAATCACCCTTGTGAATTTTGAAAAGTCACATTTTTGTCTTTAACGTTTGCTCACTCATGCATGACTGTACTGATCAATATCATTTTCACATGATTGTTAGCCAATGAGTGTAGCAACACCCCTGCCAAAATATTTTGTCCGGAACCTCCTGGTTAAAAAGTTATGCGGTTGAGAAAAAGTGGGACTTACTTTTTTATTGTGTTTATATAACGTCTTATTCAGGTGCAGGTCGAGCACTTATAGTTAAACCAAAAAGTTTCTCGTGGGGTAAGATGGAAGAAACTTCATACGTATACGTATTTTGGCGTGTGTGTATATAATAAAGGAGAAAGTGTTTAGGTTTTCTTTGTGTGTATGTGTGTGTGTGTGTGTGTGTGTGCGTGTGTGTGTGTGTGTGTGCGTGCGCATGTGTATGTGTGTGTGTGCAAGAGAAGGAAGAGAGAGAGAGAGAGGGCGCGGGGTCCCTCATCTGCTTGTCCTCTCTTACTCCTTGTCTTTATTTTCTTCTTCTTCTGCCTTGGCTCAAAAGTTGGTCTTTTTCCCGTCTCGGGGTCTCATCCCTGAAAGTTTTACATGTTCATTTTTCTGCTTCTTATTACTTTTACACTGCCTTTTTATTTTTTGTACCATCCATTATTTGTTTTAATCTTGCAAATCATTTGTAAATATTGTGACTTTGTTGATTCATTTAATAACTACTTAAATATTAAAATGAAAAACGGAATGGGAAAGAAAGATATGAACGTGAGACGTTGCAGACGGTTAGACCTATACAGACAGAACAACTGATGGAGAGGCGAGAGAACGAGGGTCAGTGACATTAGAAGGTAGTGACAAGCAGGGGCCCGGGGAACTGGCTAGTGTCATAGCATAAGTTCTAGGTGTTAAACATACCTCTTAAATCTTAGCAAATGATTGTAAAAAAAATAACAAGTCGCAACAAGCTGAAATTGACACACAATAACGTCAAAGGGTGTTCTTTTTCGAAGCAGGTTTCGTGACATTTCATCAATGATTATTCTTGTTATAAACTTTGGAATATTTAATAAGATTTTCACTTTTTGACAAATTTGGACCTCAGAAGTTGTGTGTATCAGATAATTTATTTTGAACACAACAATGACCATTGTGTTTTTACACCTGTCGATCCACGACATTTCCCCTGACAATATCTGATGGGAGGTAGCAACCCCCTCCTGTGCCAGGCCAACGAAAGTGCCCCTCTTGCAAAGTTGAATGTGCATGTTATTTGGATGATAAAGTGCTCCTCCGAAATAGGTTGGTCTCGATGAGTATGTGCCGTCGTGACGTGGGCGATTTAACTCCTTAGAGCATGCCTCGCAATTTTAATGAAGTAATGAATTATGTTATGTCTGAAATAAATTGACGATTATGATGTTTTTCTCCCCCTACATTTCTAGAGCTGTTTGGTCGAAAAAACATTAATAATAACAGTACGCACAACGGCAAAAGAAACTGTAACTTTTCACTATTTGTACACTCGAGGTGTACAAACTTCGATTATCGCAACCTAAGAAAAGTATAATTTTTAAAAAAGGATCTTGCTCAGTTCTCTCGCTCGCAAACAGATGAGCGTTATAAGGAACACTATGAGAAAAACAACGGATAAAGCTCGACACGTCTATGAGTGACGTATTATCCGTGTATGTGCGTATGCGTATACGTGTGCGTGCGTGTGTGTGTGTGTGTGTGTGTATGCGTGTATGTGTGTGTGAGAGAAAGGGGGGGGGGGGTAGCGTTAGAAAGCGAGATATATAATTGGGCGTTGGTTAATACGTCATCTCGCATTGGTGATCTACACAATATGTTCAAACTATCTTGAAAAGTTGTTTAGTTTCGTGATATTCCATCGAAAAGGTGTTTAGAACATTTTGTGTGCGCGTGTGTGTGTCTTTGTACACTTCGATTAGGGTAGTTTTAGTTAGGTGTATGGGGTGGGGCTGATGAGCAAGAATAAAATATATTTTGATAAACTTATTTACTTTTTTAAAATTTGGAATGATAGTATAACATCGAGTAGGTAAATTTGTTTTCAATTCATCGATGACTGTATACTTCATTTGAAGGCTATGATCTATATCATACTTGTGTTAGAATGAATAAATAAAGATTACTAAAAACAGTATTTGAGTGTGTGTATGCATTTGTGTGAGTGCATATATGAGTGTATACATACGTCTGTATACGTCTGTGTGTGAGAAGGGGGGGGGGGGGGGTAGGGTGGCGTATACATTTCAAAATAATAGAAACACACGCACGCACTCGTTAACACAGAAATAAATTACGACGTACGTCTCTTCTTTAGGTTTATTCTTACATCCCATTTAATTACTGTCATTCATGTAAACACACGATAGCACAAGTACACTGGAAGAATTGCACCATCACCATTTAAATGTTTACGACTTTAGCCCGTCTTATGCCCTAAAATACGGCATATACACTGCAGCTCAAATGAATTGGCGGAGGGAAAGGGAAAGGGAAAGGGAAAGGGAAGAAAGGGAAGGAGCCGCAGTTTTAAACCGCGGTATATTTTGTCCAGTTCAGCATGAAACATGATGCTTTTTAGGCTAATGCACCATGTTTCATGCTGAACTGGACAAAATATACCGCGGTTTAAAGCTGCAGGTCCTTCCCTTTCTTCCCTTTCCCTATGCCAATTCCTTTGAGCTGTAGTGTATGGGCTTCATGGGCATTACTAGTGAAACAATACACACAGGACACTCAAAGAGTTTAAGGTTACTCGGTTACGGGACCCGTAATCATGGCAGCATCGCTATGCAGTGATCACAGCTAGGTCCCATTCTTGTGTGTCCAGGGGTGTTTCACCAAGCTTTTCTTCAGCTTGACTTTTACGCACGACTGGTTACCATTTCTACTGCTAAATCAGATTCTCAATGATTTTGATTCCCATCAGCTAAAGTTGTAATCTGATCTTTGTAGATTAAAATTCTTGTTGTTAACAAGTGTCTGAATACAAGCGTCTGAAATTAACAACCACTATGTTAAAACAGGAAACATATTGGTTTATCTCATTTAGCAGAAGGAGAGGTCATCATTCGCGCACGTAAGCATGGTAAGGTAGTTCTTAGCTTGGTGGAACATCCCCAGGATCTCTGGCAGGAATCCTCTCACACCGATTCAGACTCGTGATGACTGACATAACGACTCGTGATCATGGATCCCGCAATCTTTACTTCTGATATCCCTTACATTTAAAGGAGAATGAAACCATGAACATGAATTGAGTAAAAGCGGAACAATTGGAGAAACCGATTGGGAAAAGTTTGAGGAAACTTACACATACAAGGAAGTTGTGATATTTTTAAAAGCGATTACTAGCACTAATTCCCGATTACTAACCCTTCTGTATGTCCTAGGCAACTCTGTTGGTCCGAACTGACGTATTGTACGGAATTGTCATTATGTCATGCGTAAAGGGGACAACATCCAGAACATCATCCAGAACATCCTACCTTCGACTTGGAGAGCAAATATAACACAGGTTATTGATTAATATCTTTAAACACAATTAACTTCCTTACTGTGCCTCTAAATTTCTTCATACGTTTGTTTATCTGTTTCTCTAACTTCTCTGTTTTTATTCAAGTTAACTTATCATTCATAGGGGCTTCATTCCCCTTTTAACGAAATTGTCTTTCCCATCCCAATAGACCATTTTCGTTATGTATGCAAATTTTATTCACTTCATTCAAACAATACGTTACTAATGGCAACCCCAAAGCTTGTCGAGGTTTGTCGAGTAGCAGCAACTAATAAGATTCAAAGTGCACTGCATCATATACAGGTGAATGCAATAATGCGTTGCTACCCAGTTAGGGGGAGGGGGTCGTGAATACATTACGAAAACGGTTTATTATTGGATAAGGAAATAATCAAGACAATTCAATATGATTTCGCTTACCTTTCCCCTCATCATCCTGCGAGCTAGACGGCACACAAACATCGCAACCATTGATAGCAAGTCTTCCGTGAAATATACCATGAACACGTTATTCCATCTTACGATGCCTACACACGTACATCCCGGATTCAGCTCCCAAGCTTAGATTTGAAGGTCTTTGAATGCGCGGGTATAACCGCGAGAGATCAACACTATTTTCTGCACTTCCCATTCTGTCTTAGTCATGTTTAAAGTCATTCAATGAGCCTTACGAATATTTTTGTACTTGAACCGGTGAAAGAATGCGCTGGCTTTAGTGGAAACTTCCGCTAACTTAAACGTGTCCTCATAAAATAACCACATTGTCGCGATTGTGGGGTGAACAGTCATCTATATACATATTTAGACAAATAGAGGAGGTACCGACCGTCAGATTTGACAGTATGGGGGGGGGGGGGGGGGGGGTGCAGATTGCAGTTTTTTTTATTTTTTAAGTCACATATTTTTTCAATTACCAGACGCGCAGATATCTTATTTGCATAATCACAACATGAAATAAATAAATGTATGCAATTCTCAGCATTTTGGTATTTAGCTTGATTTACATCAGCTGACCTGCTGGATACTTCATGTTGAGTGTGTGATTCTAAAAAAAAAAAAACGGGGGGGGGGGGGGGCGCCTCATGCGCCCCCGCCTGGATCCGCCACTGTGTTTTGGCTGTGAAATAGCAGACCACGTACGGCCTGAGCTGACGTGCGATGTCATGCGGAGGTTAACATACTGAACCTAATCTTTGACGTATGAATAACTCAATGCATTTGGCCATGCCAATAGTATTTGGGGAGAGATAAAGACTTTGATTAAGTCTATGTCTCTCAAACAAAGCCCTGCTCTATGGGATCTAAATGCATTAGTGGTAGCAGAAAGGCCTCAGAGGCACTTAGAGGGGTAATAGACACGCCCATTGAGGAACTAGACACCGAAATGTTCATAGCGCATCACGCTAGCTCAAGCCAACGGAAATTGAATATTAGATGACCCAATGTTAACGACATTTTACTCCTCTACCAACATGACATGTGATTCCGAAGTGATCAAATTCATTTCACAATGACGACGTGTTAAAAGAGGAAAATGCAAACATGAAGCATCCGGCAGGCCAGCTACTCATGTTGTGAGCAAGTACTAAACTGCTGACATATTCATGTTATTTTATAATCATGCAAATTATTTTTTTTCTGCCGGGCTAATATTTTGAATACTCTGAATAATCTGAAGTACAAAATTAAATAGCTCTGTTAATGTGCAATATATGTTTTATACAACACGGCTAGCAAAATTGGATCAATGCCAAATCAAGGTGAGGGTGTAAATGCTATCAGGAGATGCCCCCTCCGTCACCCTGTCATAGTTTTGGATATTTCCCCCCATCAGCCCTATATGAGTGGCAATCTCTCACAAGATCGATTTTATTGAAATCACGCTCGCTATCGAGCGAAAATCCATAACACAAAGAAGTTGCAATAGAAATCAATCGGAAATTGCTTATACTGTGTACCACTATGATTGTTATTATTTCGCATGACATTAACGCTTGTCTGATACCGTTTGAAGGCTTACAAGCCTTCTGGGGTGAACCACTTGTTTTCCGCCCCAACAGTTTCCCCCCTGCTCTTACTCGAGAAGTAAAATGGGATATTAAATGAGCATAGAGTGTGTCTCTTCAATACACGGGACCTCCATGATTGATCGCAAAGAGTAAATATTGGATGGGACTTCAAATAAAAAGCAGTGATTGTTTTCTGATACGATGAATTTGGGATTAATTGATGCACGGCCCAATCATGACAATTTTGACAATGATGATTCACAGACTGGAACGTCTGGGCAATCAAGGGAGTTGGTGGATTTCAAAATATGAACGACATTGATAAGAGGAAACATGAGTATCGCCCCTGCCAGTACGCCCATTTGGGCGACAATCCCGCTGCCAATCATGTGCTTCCTGCTGTTTGGAGTGTGTCGTAGAATCCAGGCGATGGCTGCCTTGCAGTAATTCATGAACAATCCCTCGCACAGCCACGCCGCCACCTACGTGCAAAAAGAGTAAGTGCAAGAATCGTAACGAGAATGCATAGATAGCCTCATTACCTGTTTTAGTGGCCATTAGCAATGATGCAAGGTACGAACTTTTGAAACTGTTTAACTAAGATTTAAAATTGTTGTTGTTTTAAATACTATGGTACCTTGTAAATGATGATTTAACATCTATCACGGAGAATGGTGTGTGAAACAAGTTTAATGTTTTTATCATAAAAACATCTACGAGAGAAAATATCATTAACTTACTATTAGTGCTTTTCCAATCGCCTGTCCTTGGAATGGCGGGTTTGGGCTCATGATCGCAACAGCCAAGCAATAGATCCCAGCGATTGATCCAACAAGAAATGTTACGGCAGTGACTGGGAAACTGTACACGGGTCTGCATAGGAAGAGGAAAAACGCGACTACCTTCACAATTTCACGTAGGGCGACGATCAGGGTGTAAATCCTGTGACCGTAGGCACTGGCTGAAAAGCTCTGCACGGAGGAGAAGATACCGTACATCAGGAAGAAGTCGAGGAACATCAGGGTGTAGAGATATGCGAACTGTAATCGCGAGAGACTTCGGCCTTGGGATTGTTCATCGCCCCACGGCGTGTCGTCAACGTGATCGTGATCGAGTGGCGACTGGAGGGCGTGATATTGGCTCTCGAGTGCGGTGAGGTTCAGCGTTTCGCCCTCGTCCTCTAGGGGGCCGTCGCACAGTCCTCCGCAGGCGTCGTGTCGTAGGCGGCGTTCTTCCGAGTCTGTCGCGTACTCGCTCTTGGCACAGGGCAGTGTGTTGAGGCCTATAAACGAGAGATGACAGAGCACCGCTATGACAAAGAGGCATCCGAAGAACGCTTTAGGTCCAAAGAGCTCATTCGTGCCCCTTTGCTCCCACGTCGTACAGTTCTGCCAGAAGGTTTCGTTTCCGATCACGGTCTCGGTCATGAACGTGTAGTTTGCCACGCAGATCATATCACTCCCTGAGTTTTGTATCAAGGACAGCAAACCGGGTATCAGTGCGCTGGAGCCCTGGCCGACCCAGAACCAGTTGAGGTACTTGGGCTTCAGGAGAGACATGAATGCGACGAACGTCACATTGGACATGATGTCTACGAACGAAATGCAGAGTGTCAGCAGCAGGAAGGCAGTGGCATGCAAATGGCCGTCCACGGACCACACCGAGTAGGAATCCCAGAAGAACATGAGCAGGAACGTCCCTAACAGGGAGCAGGCGGTGATGGCGTAATTTGCCGGGATCTCGGGCCGGTAGAAGCGCCTCGGTGCAAAGAAGTTCACGGCCAAGAACACGACGATTCCCACAAAGCCCAGGTTGATAACGGCCACTAAGTATGAGTTCAACCTGTATTCCTCGGGGATTCCGTGCGCGATGAGAACGGGGACCTCGGTCCAAATACCGGCGATAGTGATCCACGAGCCCGTACCGAACAGGACGACGAGCAGGGTGACAAACGCACTTCCGCATCCTTCCCGGTTCGGCTTCATCGTTTAAGAATGACGACACAGTACAGGTCGAAAAGAGTCGGGTGTTTCCAGACAACTGCAAAAACAATTCAAAATACTGAATCGTGAATCAACGATGATGGATCAGAGTATACGTCATAAACATTAAAATGCACCAGTAATGATAGCATAACATTTTCCTTTCAGAAATATCAAGTGATGATATTTTGTCCCGTTTGATTACATGTTGCTAACGCGAGGACCCATTTTATATCAATGCATACATGTGAAAAGATATTGCTATCAAAAATATGAGTAAAAACATAATCTGCGAAACAAAATGTCAGTCAACAAAACGCACGCATTAATAGCAGGAGAGTGCGCATGTGATGTTATGACATGCAGATTACTCGTCATAGTCATAATCGTAGCACTCTAAAGCTCTATTATACCAATCAGACAATGTGTTTGTCGTTTATGAACCTGTCCATAAGAGTATTGCAGACAATGCAAGCGTGACTCTTAGCATGACAATAACGCACCATGAACATGGTCTTTTGTTATGCGGACATTTCATGCCAATGGTGGCGATGTGCATCAACACAATTGAACGACATTTCTGTTCTTACCGAAAAGCTTCGTATCAAAACATGCATAGAATACCAAAGTGTGACGTCATTTGAGTATTATTGTCAAGACAACTGGTTCTAAACAATGCGGGTAGAGCAAGCAGCGGTGATCACAACGGGGACAGTAACTGGGAATGCCCGACACTAGCCCAATAGACAATATTGGACCGCTAAACCTCTCACTGGAGCGAGTTTGTTTAGAGCCAATTGTCTAGACAACATGATCACATGACGACACCACTTCGGTACTCTATTAAACCAATCAGGAGTGCGGAACAGCACAGGTTACCAGTCAAATCCCTTTAAGCCCATTTATATGCCAAATGGGATTTAATCACAAGAAATACATATAAATCCCATAGAGATACATTTTATCCGACGCACAAAAATGCTCCCAATAATCCTAATAATAATAAACAACCAATTCGAGCAATATAATACCTACAGTAAGTCACACTTATCAAACGGGTAAATTAGGAACAACATGTGTGTTGCAATGAAGATAAGAGCCAGATCGAAGTTGCCGCAATATGCGCATGAGCAGATTATTACTGGTAGAAAACGACCTCAGGCATGTCAGGAAATTCATTAGATATTTGATCAATTCAACTTATTATCATGGCAACAGCTATTCAACTCTGAGAAGGTAGTGAAAGAACATTCCACCATATACACCTGCTTCTGTTGTTGTTCCAGGCACACTGTAAAATGTATTTCCATTATCCAACACAGCTTCGTGAGCAAATCCCAGTCTGCAGTCTATTAGTATTTATTCAGTGGAATGTCCGACCATGGTGTAATTATGAAGTAGTCTATTAGTCATACTAGTGATGTACGAATTAATTACCTTATACACACAAACTGATTGAATATTCAAAGGATTATTGCGGGCATATTGTGTATGGCATGCGAGTGTGAATGGCTTGACATGATGTGATCTTTTTCGACTTCGTCTTTTCACATGGAAATTATGATAAATGTGATATACTGCAAACAAGCTTCTCAAATACACTTATGTTTTTAAAACCAATGAAATATCAGTAAAAGTGTACTTTAAGTCATGGATATATATATAACATTCTTTTTTGTGTGTGCAAAATTTGCTGTTTAAAATTACGAAAGAAATCACATGCCGGCTCCATCTTACCATTTGTATTGCTATATATCATTTGTTGATTGGTAGATAATGGGTCGATCGATTGATTAGCTGAAAATTACTCTAGTGGATTTTCACAAGTACTTCGTTTCTTAATAATTAATAAAAACAATTGTTTTGTTTTATTCAAGTAACATGCATAGAGTTGACAAATCTTTCTTATTTCGGATGATCCTCTCACAATCTTTGGTGCTATTGCAGTTGATGCTTTGTGGTATGTATGCACAAAATGTGAATATTGTTAGTTATCAAGGCTACCAAAACGATTTTTTCAGACGCAGCCATATTTAAGCAGACCAAAGTAATACGATTTGTACTAGGTATTCAATGAACTTTTTTGTAAAGTAATTAAAAATCAGTTTCAATTCAAATCAAGCTGAAATTGACACATCATATAAAGTCACAGGATGTCAGATGTTTGTAGACAGGTTGTGTGACATTTCATCGATGAATTTTCTTTTAATAATCCTTGGTTTGGAATATTTAATGAGATTTTTACTTTTGGACAAATTTGGACCTCAAAATGTGTATGTATGAGGTAATCAATTTAGAACACAATAAATATTGTGTTTTTGTACATTCATTTACAGGATGGAGCTCGCTATCCTTACTGGGTGTATGCCTCAAATTTCTTTATAAATTGAAATTACCCCAGAAAGCCCTTTCACTAAAATAACTATTGTGTATCACACTAATCCACTAGCAACTACCATCACAGTGTCATATAATGCATGACGCTTCTGGCAGAAAATAAGTTGTCGTATCGCATGCGTGATGAACAATGGCCATTGCTATGTTTACATTTTCAGATCCAATTTTGTCCAAAAGAAAAAAAAATCATTAAGTATTCCAAGAATTATTCAAAAAAAATAATCTATGAAATGTCACAGAACCTGTCTCTAACAATTTGACATCCTTTGACTTAATAATGTGTCAATTTTAGCTTGATGTGATACTTGAAAGTGATTTTAATTATGTTTCAAAAGTGTTAAGTTTTGTTTAACATCTAGTATAAGTCGACGTAACAGGTGGACGGCTCTACTTTCCAGACAAGCGGTTGCTTGTGGATTACTGTTACTAAAACGTGACAGGGAGAAACAAAGGGGTAATCTAAGAGATGAATCAGAGAAGTGGTAGAGAATCTGTCGTGAAAGGGAGTACTTACCTTTACTTAATCTCTGCTTGCCTTTCGTAGGGAAGTTTGAATCGCCGGATCATCCATATAGCTTAGGAATGAACCACAACACTCTTGGACTACAGTTGTTCACAGATCGAGACAGCTCTCATGCATATAACGGTATGTATCGTCGCTAGCTGAAACGTTTACACTGCAATGGCGTTATCATTATATCATAGCGCCATGCTCATACACAGCATTACGTTCCAAATATCCCAGGCGTGGCAGCCGACACGGAATTAGGCAGAGTACCATGAGTTGTAAAACCATTCCTTGCCTACTGAATTAAAGCACGTACTGCACCGTCACAGCTTGTGCACTCCCACAACGGACTGAGGCTATCCGACTGTGTCACCTTGGTGTAACTAAACTACCACATTCCTGGCACAATATGTAATACTATTGTGAGTGTTTTTCAATGCATAATCTGGCAGTGTCTAAACTGTAGTCTGTAGCTCTATATATACTCATGTTGTGCAGCTTTGAAAACAAATATGTTATGCTTAGGTAATGCAGTAAAGACAAACGTGTATAAGGTGGGCTCATATTAATTATGAAACGGCTTGGGTCAGTTTATTCCTCATCTATCTGACTTTCTCTTTTTTCTCTCTCTATAACATTTCTCTTTCCCTCCAATGAAGAGTTAATTAAACGTGAACAAATAAGAGACACATGCAGCAAAGTAACAAGTTATGACGTTTTTAAATGTAAACAATCCGCCGTTTTGTGTAATTTTCGACGTGCTCATATAGTAACGCGTTATTTTTATGACATTAACCTGTATTTCGTGATTCCCTTGTTATCGGTGAAATGCACCCTGTCAAAGCTGTTAGTTGTTTGTCGGATAAACCTCGGGCAAGCTTCGGGGTTACTACTAGTAACGTAGTATTTGTAAGACGTGCATAAATTGTTCACACATAATTAAACTGATGCATTGGAAAGTTAGTGTTTTTTTTTTTTTTGCTTTACAAATATTATTTTTGTGGATAATTTGATAGAATGAATAAATGAAAAATAAAGCTATGGTTGAGACAAGCAGCATACACAATCCATGTAAATGACCATAACGTCTTCATTACTTTCCTTCTTGTTTGGCTAAAATTTGCAATTATCTGCTTATGTGATTTTTCGTATTACTTTCTAAAGAGCAACCTCCAGTATGATGAGCTTCCGCTTTCCTTTCATACACTGAAAATGTGCAAAGTACGTGGCAGGTAAAACCGTTGGCCAAGAAAAGACTTTGTTCTATCATGCCAGTGCTTTGTAGCAGTGAATCAATAATAATTTCAGTATGTGCAGTCATGCTAACAAATATTACAATTGTAATTATATCAGCATGAAGCCTAACGAGCAGGGTGGTGTTTCACCAAGCTGTTCGTAAGTTACGAACGACTTTACGAGCGACTGGTGATCCCTTCTTGTGCTAAATCAGATTCTCAATGAACAAAGCGTGATATCGCATTTAGCACAAGAAGGGATAACCAGTCGCTCGTAAAGTCGTTCGTAACTTACGAACAGCTTGGTGAAACACCCCCCAGGTTTGTCGAAACAGTATCTAGGCACGTTTTCATTTTCACTCATGCAAAGCGAAACGTGGAAGATTAGCCTGACCTGATCTGACCTGTTCTAGGGAGCAGACGTGTATTTGTTTCGCTCCAATTATTGAGTGGATGTGGCCGGTTGTGAATGGAAGTGACTGTTGAATTTTGCATCAGATGAAAGCGGATTGAACTGCGAACCTGGGGCGGTATTCCGAAAACGAACTTAGGAAAAATTTTATTGTATCTCAGGGACTTAGGAAAAATTTTATCTTTTGGTATTCCGAAAAGCCAACTTACAATAAAAGATAAAATTTTTATTCAAATGAGCTAGAGATAAAATTTTTATGTAGATGAGCCTCCGAGATAAAAATTTTTATGCAAATGAGCTAAATCGGTATTCTGAAACGCACTTAGGAAAAAAAGTTAGGATAAAAGATAAAACTGCTCCCAAGCAATTTTATCTCCAGACGTACGCGCCTAGGCCCATAGCATTACGTGCAAAAATAATTTGCGCATTCAACTTTTTCCACATGGGCGCATCAAATGCAATAAGGCGCGCTGATAGACATTGATGCGCAATGTCCCTTTCAGTTTCATGACATCACACCATCAGCTTAATGGTATTAATGTATGCAAAAGACATGAAAGGAAGTTTATTACTGGCTGTCTCTGGGATAGGGGCGCAGTGCGTGCGCTCATTAATATTGGTTAAAATCTTCCTAAAATGTTTTTCGGAATACCAAAGATAAAATATTTTAAGGACATTGTATCTTCGGGGAGATAAAATTTTTATCTCTGTGGATTTTCGGAATACCGCCCCTGGTGAATTGCATACTATTGTTTTTATGTGGGAGGCTACGACGAGCTTGCCGTTATAAAGAACAAATTTCGTCAAATTTTAGACTCGGATCTATTTGAAAATCAACACCTGGGGTGGTATTCTGAGCATCGTTTTATCTCTGTTTTAACTTTCTGTTTTATCTCTGTTGTAAGTCAGTGAGTTACAACAGCGCTAAAACAGTTGTTAAACGGTATTCTGAACACCGTTTTAACGGTGTTGTAAGTCAGGAAAACCACGCCTACCGCCACAACTATAACCAATAGGAAATGTTGTTAGAGGTAGCAAATGAAAAGTTTTAACCAATCCGATTGCTCCCTTGGGCAAAAGCGCGAGAAACGCGCCTTGTTTTATTTATGCGCGTTTTAGCGCTTTATTTTGCGCTTAATATATTGCGTTGGCTTTTTTGTTTGTGTTAATGTTGTGTGCATGTTATGCGAGAGAATTTAAAAAAAAAACAACATTTGCTGAAGATAGTCATGGCAAAGTTTCGAAGAGGTGTGGATTTTCTCGCAGAAGAGGTTGCGCGATTAGTTCTTGAAGTTTTAGCGATAAAGATTTCCGCCATGACATAATTATACAAAGTTAAAACACCATCCACCCTGTTTTATCTCACAGGCATATATTTGCACATGGTCAGAGTTACAACAGAAGAGAAAACAGTCGTCAGAATACCGTGTTACAGAGATGGTTTTACTGTTTGCGCCAAAAGTTACGCGCGTGCGCACAAACTATGAAAATGGCATGCGCTATATGCGCGGGCAAAGGGAGAGAGATAAAACAAACGTTAAAACAGAGTTAAAACAATAGTTACAACATAGATAAAACGGTGTTCAGTAGGGCATTTCATGAACGTTGTCAGCACTGACCAAATGGTCAGTGCTGACAACTTCAGTGAAATCCTCGTTTTTGATTGGCTGAGAGGCACTAGCCTCTGACTGTTACTATGGTAACTGTCGGAAAAAGACAGCGTGTCAGACGAAAAATGTTCATGAAACGCCCTCCAGAATACCGATTAGTTACAACAGACTTAAAACAGAGATAAAACGGTCTCAGAATACCACCCCGGGCGTAAGAGACCACGCGCAAGAGACAAACGCGCATCCCAGAGGACGCAAGGACTTTGCGCTGGAAGGCATCTCTAAGGCGCGCCAAGCATCCATCTCCATCATCTCCACCTTCTTGAATAATTGGGGCGGGTCAGTCCTACGTCATCATTTCCTTATTGTTTTAGTTGACGAACATGCCTCCTAAGAAGAACCATACCATCACTTACGACGATTATCTGGATATTAAGCCTGCACTACATCAGTTAAATGAAACGCTAACCTCGCAACTGGCAGAGATTAAATCTGGTCAAGATGAGTTAAACAGGTCTGTCGAGTTCTTCAGCGGAAAACTTGATGATCTAACAAACGATGTAAAAAGGTTGAATGACGATAACAAGAGTCTGAAAAGAGAAAACGCGGAACTGAAACACAAGATGACGGCACTCGAATGTCAAGTGAACGATCTAGACCAGTACCATTGAAGAGTCAACCTTGAAGTGGCATGTGTGCCTGAGCAGGAAGGGGAAAATGTGAGGGAGTCAGTATTGAAAGTCATGAAGGTGGTAGCTCCAGAAATCAACAACGCCCACATAGACGTGACCCATCGCCTAGGTCAAAGGAAGGAAGGTGTACTCACTCCACGACCAATCATCGTGAGATTCACGACGAGGAGGATGAGAGATGCAGTCTACGTTGCCCGAAAGAAGCTGCGGGAGACAACTACTCGGAAGCTGGGCTTCTCGCGAGATGAGAGGAGGATCTTCATCAACGAAAATCTTGCCCCCGCTACGAAGGCACTACTGAGGAAGGTGAACGAGGAAACGAAGAAGGCTGGATGGAAATTCCTCTGGACTGTGAATGGCACCATCCTGGTAAGGAAGAACCACAATGTTCCGCCCACAGCCATCCATCGAGAAGAGGATCTCAACAAAATTAAGTAGTATGCTTTTTTTTTTCTTCTACATAATTATCTGTAAATAAGGATTGACATTGTCAATGACGAACATTTCCCATGATCCTGGTAAAGTTACACAGGATATTTGCGCTAATAATGATGAATTGAAATGTGAATTGGATCCAAATGATATTGCTTCGGGTCTCATTTCCTCAAACTATTATACTAAGACCTCAACAAAAAATATTTTCAAAAGTTTACCTGATTCTTGCCTGTCTATATTGCATCTAAATATTTGAAGTCTCACAAGAATTATGAACAATTTCGGTTGTTTCTAGATAACACAGGAGTTTCCCAAAATACAGTATTAGGTGTAACTGAGACGTGGCTTGCAGAAAGAAACAATACGTTGTTTTCCATCCCTGGATATGATATACTTACAAATAATCGTAAAGATAAAATAGGTGGAGGTGTGCATTCTTTGTTCCAAGTCTGTTTGAATATGCTATAATTGAAGAAATGAGTTTATGACACTGCAGAAACCTTGTTTATTGAGATTACTGATCGCAATAAAAGAAAAACTATTTTGGGAGTTGTTTACAAGCCACCTCAGAGTAACCATACTGATTTTCTGAACACATTGGATAATTTATTACACGTTCACTTCATTCAAAACAAAAAGCGTATCATTATGGGAGATTTTAACTATAATCTTTTATCCAGTGATGCTAATATTCCTGCACATGATTTTTAGAGACATTCCTCTCTGCCTCTTTTTTGCCACTTATTTCTAGACCCACTAGAATAACCAATACTTCGGCAACTCTTATTGACAACTTTTTTTTCAAATGTACGTTCTGAATTTAAAGCTGGCATTGTCCTGTCAGATATTTCTGACCATTTTCCGATTTTTGTGTATTATTCTGAACGGTTTCAGGCAAATGACTCTTCTAGTCATGTACGTAAAAGACGTATATATAATGACGAAAATCTGTGTCGATTGAAATTAAGTCTTGAAGAAGAATCTTGGGATGACGTGTTTAATACAGAAGATGTTAATCAGTCATATGAAATATTTGTAGAAACCTTTATGTCACATGTAAATCGAAATATTCCTTTTTCTAAACCTAAGTCTAAAAATTATAAAAAATCACCCAGACTACCTTGGATAACCAACTCAATTCTACGTTCAATAAATCGGAGAAATAAACTATACTATAAATATATATCTAAACTTACTGATGAAACAAGGTTTCATTATAGCAATTATAAGAATGTACTTACAGGGGTGACCCGTACTGCTAAAAAAGAGTATTATCATGATCAATTCAATCGTTACAAAAATGATCTTAAGAGAACATGGAATATCATAAATTCTACCATCAATAATAGACCAAAGCATTCTAAGATAAGTAAGCTTAGACATAATGATACTGTTGTCGAGGATGAAGCTCACATGGCAGATATTTTCAATGATTATTTTTCCAAAGTTGGTTTTAACCTTGCCAGGCGCATACCATCAACACATCGTTCATTTCACCACTACCTGGGGGACAGAAATGAAAGTTCCATATTTTTCTCTCCTACGTACCCGCAAGAAGTAATTGAAATTATTTCTGGCCTAAAATTAAATAAGAGTGCAGGATTTGATGAAATTGATAACAATCTTTTACAGAAAACTATGAATTATATAGTTGATCCTCTTGTACATATATTCTATGTGTCATTACTGTCTGGACATATTCCAGAATCAATGAAAATTTCGAAGATAATCCCAATTTTCAAAAAGGGTGACAATGCACTAACAAGTAATTACAGACCCATCTCACTGCTTACAACATTATCAAAAATCCTTGAAAAGTTGGTTCCTATACGAACAATAAAATTCTTTAAAAAGCACAACATCCTTTCTGATACTCAATTTGGCTCCCGGGAAAAGAGTAGCACTACCCATGCAATACTTTCTTTAGTTCAAACAGTTTCCAAAGCTACTGATCAGTCTTCAAATACGGTTGGTTTGTTCATGGATTTTTCTAAAGCATTTCATACATTTGATCATGACATTCTACTTTACAAACTTTCTCACTATGGAATTCGAGGAAAACCGTTGACGTGGTTCAAGAATTATCTTAAAGGGCGCTCCCAGTTCGTTTCACTGAACGATCATTTCTCTGAACCTAAACCTGTCCTTTGTGGAGTTCCGCAGGGCAGTATTCTTGGCCCACTTTTGTTCATTATTTATATAAATGACATTGAGAAGTCATCTGGTCTGCTTAAATCTATACTTTTTTTCTGACGACTCGAATATATTTTTGTCACATAGCGATCCAGATCAATTGACGCAAATTTTAAATAACGAACTTAAAAGTGTTACAAATTGGATAAAAGCAAACAAACTGTCGCTTGATTTAGACAAAACTAGTTACATGCTATTTAGTAATAAGCTTGCGACCTTGCCAAATGATATCATTTTTGATGGTACTCTCATTCAAAGGGTCCGATCAACTAAATTTTTGGGGCTAATCATTGATGAAAAATTATCTTGGAAAGCACACATTGACAATATCTGCAAAATCATTGCTCGCAACACTGGTATTCTTAGCAAATTAAGACAATTTCTTCCTAAGTATATTATGTTATCCTTGTATTCCACGTTAATTCTTCCTTACTTGAATTACGGACTTATCGCCTGGGGCAGTGCAGCAACTTCCCAAATTAACAGACTCTTTATATTACAAAAAAGAGCAATTCGTATTATTAATAATGCAGATTTCCGGGCACATACGAATAATCTTTTTCTGAATTATAAGACTGAAAATTAAAGACTTGTATATTTTTCAGCTTGGACAGCTAATGTACAAGCTCAGCACTAAACAATCACATATGCCTCTCAATGATATGTTTGTAAAGAATGATTCGATTCACAGTTACTTCACTCGCCAGGCGAGCTCCTTCCATCTGCCACTAAATAGAACATCGTTTGCTCAAAAGAAATTCGTTTATACAGGTTCAAAACTCTGGAATTCTCTTCCAAATGACATTATACAATGCAATTCAATACAAATTTTCAAAAGGAGACTTAGAAGCTTTCTTCTGCATAGCTACTAGGTAATTGCATTTCCCATTTGAATATAATTTGTAGCGTGCAACTTTGATGTTTGTGTACATTTCGTATTTTATGTATATAATTTCATTGTTTTGCGTATTAAAATGATTTTGTAATTATTTAATCAGTTGTTATTGTTGTTTTTTTTTTTCATAAAGTAATAGTTCATGAAATTAATAGGGGGGCCTACACCCTACAAGCTTTGCTTTTTAGTCGGCCCTCCTTCCCTTTCAATTTGTATTATCTTATTCATTGTATTATGCAAGTTCATTTATATGTATATTAATCTGTGAAGTTAACTATACCATCATTGTAAAAATTGAAAGAGGAGAAATAAATGAATTGAATTGAATTGAATTGAATGTGCAGTCTAACGAATGCAAATAGTATACACGTAAACGACTGGCTGTGTTATGATTGTGAGTGTAGTATGATCAAGTATGCAGACTATATACCGTGCTTACTGGTGCTTACTGGTGCTTTCTGATGCAATGGCGCCTTTTGCCATGGAACGTTGTTATGATCATGATGACAGAGGAGAATGTAGAATGGTGTGATGATGACTGCTTCATGAAACTAAATTTAGACGGGAAAAAAGGAGATACTTGATTATCAACGAAGCCGGTCTTCTGGACCCTGTTGCATAATATATACGTTCAATTGTTGTAATTTACCATTAAAGGGTCCCTGCAATCAAAATGCATGTTGACTTATGTTGATTCAACTTAATATGCATATCACAAAATCAGTAACGGCTTAATGGAAATATGTGTCCTTTATTTTAAAATAATTTTTCTATATTTTTTTCTCAGCACTGATAAGCCCCGCCTCCAAAAATATCCTCCAACTCAAGATTCTTGTTGTGACATCATCACAGGTATAAATTAGCAAGAAAATAAACATAATTTATGCACAAACTAAACATTGCAATGTCTACCTGCAAGTGTTTATAATGTCATCGCATGTTTATACAATGTATTTCCCCCCTTGGCATATATCAAGCACATTTCTGACATAAGGAAACGATTATTCCCACATGAAAGGTTGTTAGGTTGTATTGTGTGAAGACATGTGATGCTCTTGTGGGCAGGTGGGGGTAGTCATTGCAATGTATAATTTGTGCATAATTCTGTCTATTATCCTGCTAATTTTTAACTTTGATGACGTCACAACAAGAATCTTGAGTTGGAGGAAATTTTTGGAGGCGGGGCTTATCAGTGCTGAGAAAAATATAGAAAAAAATATTTTAAAATATAGGACACATAATTCCATTGAACAGTTAGTGATTTTGTTCAATACATGTTAAGTTGCATCAACTGACATCAACATACATTTTGATTACAGGGGACCTTTAATGGTCACTACCATGATAGCAGCCAATGGATTTTCAGCTTTACTGCTATTGCTATGGCAGTTACCATCGATAGTAAGTTACATAATTAGTTGAAAACATATATGTAAAATAGCCCTAATTATACTTCGACCTCGATCGATACATGATATCATTTGAGAATACGTAAGATGATATCGATATCTGAATGCTATTGTCTTCAACTCTCTTGGTTTCTCATGGAATAAAGTGAACCTGTGATCCCATATTTTCTATTACAAGTGCTTCCTAACTACCCATCCATGCTTGACAGTTAACAAGGATCACTTTCTTAACATGGGAGAAGATTATGTTGCCTATCCCAGATTATCACCTGTACTGTACTGTATCTCCAACCAGAGAGGTGTAAGGAATGGAGTTAGCACGAAGTGTTATATTCCTACAGCAGTCGCGTGCATTGATATCATATTTATTTCACGTGTTTGGCTTTTTGATCGATGGAGATCCGCCGCCAAACAAGCGTGACAAATTTTGACGCATTTCGAGGAATATATATTCTGTATGCGCAGAAGATTTAAGAACCACTTCATGTGCAGAAGTGCATGTGCAGTAGTAGAACATCGTATAATGATACGATTCTGTGAATTTCAGATTATATTGTTGCCTTTTTGTGTGTGTTCTTTTTATAAATCGAGAATACTGTCGAAAACATGTTAGAGAAACGCCTCCATATCGCACATTTGGGCAATCATATTTCCTTACAAATATCTTGTCAATCGTTTGAGTGTTTCACTTACCGCGCTGCTTGCTCTACCTGCATAGTTGAGAACCAGTTGTCTTTAATAACGATTTGCTCAAATGACGCCACACTTCGGTACTCTATTGGTCATAAAAAGTGTTGCCTGAATTCCATGAGTTCATATACACTCATTCTAGGTGTTAAAGAAAACTCTTGACACTCAAGTTATAAATCAAATGTACCTCAAATTTTCACAACGTAAAGTCAAGGAATGTCAAATATTTTAGAAGCAGGCTTTGTGACATTTCTTCAATTACTTTTCTTGTAATGATCCTGTGAATATTTAATTATTTCATTTTCACTTTTGGCCAAATTTGGGTCGAAAAATGTGTGTGTATCAGAGAATCAATTCAGAGCACAACAATGGTCATTGTGCATCACACATGTCAAACCACAACTTATTTTCTGCCAGGACCATCATGCATTATTAATGACATTGTGATGGAAGTTGCTAGTGGATTGACAGGTGTGATACACAATGGTCATTGTTGTGTTCTGAATTAATTATCCAATATACATGTACAAAAATGTTCTCTAAATTTGTCAAAAACTGAAAATCTCAATAATTCTTCAAAGGACTACTTAAAGGAGAAGAATTTATGAAATGTGACGGAAAAGATTGACATCCGTTAAATTTAGGCCTTTGAGGTGTAGATTTCAGCTTCATTCGTGTTGTAACTAATTTTCAATCATTTTTATCAAAAGCCTTTTTCACACCTAGAATGTACACTCACTCGCGAGCTCTAGCACACACACACACACACACAAAGACACACAAACACACACAAACACACGCCCACACTCATACACACATATACGTCATTCAAGTGTATCTGTCTCTTTGGAGTGAATTTTCTGGATCAAATGTCCTTCAAGGCGCATTTCTTCTGTTTAGCACCACCAGCCACCCTAACCGCACACACACACACACGCACACACATACACACACATACCGTACACACGTACCGCCAGACTTGCTTTCGTTTCTGCACGGCCCATTGTGCCTGTCTCTCCATTCTACCAGGGATGCAGTCTGAACACACATACTATCCTCTCGGCCACAAGAGGGTAGAAGCAATCTCATTTCAGTCACCTATCTTCACACAGAAACAAAGGCAAACAACATTGTTTCTTATATTTGTAATCAATTTGTTTAATAACGGGTTTACACTTGGGAGAGTGCGGTCACCGACACCTCTACAACAAATCATTCTCAACAAAAATAATGACACCTTGAAGACATACAAAATAACAGCTGGCATCTTCAGCGTACTCTAGCTGGCATACTGACATGAATAACTGAGACTAGTCATAGTCATTCTGAAGAACATTACTCTCATGTATACACGTGTAATTCTTGCGTATTCAAGAAACACCGATATTGAAGGCTTTAGTCGCATATCAAATGCACTGACCGATCACGTGTGAATTCCTTTGTAATTAGAATTGTGATACGATAATTAGAATAATATTGATTTAATGATTTTTTTTTTTGAAGTTACCATTCAATCTAGGTAAATACACGATTTTGCTTGCATAAACAAGCAGAATCCTGGACCTTGAGATAGGCGAAAACAGAGCTAACCCTATCAAGGAAAATTCTCTGAAATTCCTATCTGACCCCGTTAAGGCGATCGAGCGGACCAAGAAAATAGCTCCAAGGTCAACCTACAACGTGTACTAACCCAATCCGTCATCTGAACGGAAAATAACTGTTTGACACCATAACAAAAAGAGTTTATAAACCTCTGCGATCATAAGAAGGTTGCAGGGAAGAAAAAATATGCTAGTGGTCTGTATGGTGTGGTGACCGCGAATGAAAACTAACCCGCAAGCTCCCTTCCAGCTCACGTAGCAACAATAACTTGTTGCGTAATCACATGCAAATCAACATTCCCCCTCAAATGAGATAACAATTCTCTTTCTATACAATGCTAAGAGAATTTTACAATCTCATTTCAGTCACCTATCTTCACACAGAAACAAAGGCAAACAACATTGTTTCTTATATTTGTAATCAATTTGTTTAATAACGGGTTTACACTTGGGAGAGTGCGGTCACCGACACCTCTACAACAAATAGCGCGAGGTAAAAGTTCGGATGGAATCAGGATGAGTAATTATATTAGTATTGATATATGGTGTGCCAATGTACTTCCGTACTATTAAAAGTACAACCGTCAAAGTATTTCCGCTTTGTCTATATGAATAGACAAAAAACTAGAAAGAGAAGACATGAAGAAATAAGATATATTACCATTTTCAAAACAGAGATAAGAGAGAAAACACCGTAATTATCTTGAGTGAAGCCCCTGGATCACTAAACATTTGATTGAAACATAAATTCAGAGATTCATTGCCCTTGTGACGGATAATTTACTGGAAATTATATCTTGCATGTACATGTCCTTTGAAGATATGGACTTCCAGCCGCCTTGCCGTGCGATACATCTCTCGTTAACCGAGCTTGAAGCGGCTTCTGATGCTCAGCCAGCTCTTAAACTGTGCGTTCCGAGTGTAGAAGGATCCTTGTACGATGAGAGACCATTGACTATGATGTCTCTAACGGTCGTGTAGGACAAGGGTTTGCATGTAGGTTTGAGACCATGACGTTTCGTACGCTTGAAACCACAGACAAGGGGGTGAGATGGCTTATCAGAAATACCCAACATGGCAATATATCTCTCTGACATAGCTACTGGGCAAGTAGGATTTCCTGACCTAGCAATGAACTCTGTGTGACCTTGGCGGTACTTATCATTTTTCCTCCTTGGAAGTACAAAGCCATATGGTCATGGAAGAAAGATATATCTCTCGTACGAACAGAAATAATCTCGTCACACCTCAACATACCAGCGAAAGCTACAAAGCAAAAGAATAGAAGACGAATATCGAGAACAGAAGCATGTGCCAAGTCTGAAGATGATATTGGCTCTTTTGGCGACTTTGGTCTAGCGAGACTTCGACGCGATCCTTCAACGGCTGATTTAACGATAGGGCTATCAGTAGGAGATGGTGAGATATCAGCCAGAGAGTGTGCCCAACGAAAACTATAAACGGCGGTGTCGATCGGAGAAATGCTTGCGGCGGAATTCGCTAAGTGCCGAATGTATAGGGCAAGATGAGCTGGCTTCGCAGGAAAAGCCTGTAGATCATGCTGGGCTGCGAATATCTTCCAACGTTTCCAGCCACCCAAGTATTTATCCATTGTAGCAGGTGCCTCAGACCTCAAAACGGTGTCTTGTAGAGAGGACATTAAGCCGAGAAGATATTTGTTGGTTGTAATCTTTGTGTCTGAAGAGAAGTCAGCCCATGTTCCAGAGATGAGAACATCTGAAAAAGAAAAGGCAGTAAATGAACTGCAAATCGAGATAGCGGCTTTCTTACAGGACTAAATTCTGTGTGTGTACAAACAGAAATCGTTGTTTTCTTTGATATCATCAAAACGTTCTACACCGCTTATCTTACACTTAAAGGTTGAAAATATTGCAGCACTCGCTGTCCGAAAATCAAAGAATGCTCATGATGTATCTCAAAATTTAAGAAACAATGAAACTTATCCTCAGTTAACCTTTAGCTCTGAATATCAGCATATAGAGTATATAATATATCAGAATAATAATCCAAGTATGATTGTCACTTCATCAATTTTTGTATAAGCAAAAACCGGCCGCCCATGGGCTATTTCATAAATGGCTGTCATGGAATAATCCATATCTGCCTCACGTGGACAAAACCATGTGGGCTAAACCATAACTGCCTCCTGTGGGCTAAACCATAACTGCCTCCTGTGGGCTAAACCAAAACTGCCTCCTAAGGGCTAAAACATTACTGCCTCCTGAGGGCTAAACCATACTGCCTCCTGAGGGCTAAACCATAACTGCCTCTTGAGGGCTAAACCATAACTGCCTGTTGAGGGCTAAACCATAACTGCCTCCTGAGGGCTAAAGCATAACTGCCTGTTGAGGGCTAAAGCATAACTGCCTCCTGAGGGCTAAACCATAACTGCCTCCTGAGGGCTAAACCAAAACTGCCTCCTGAGGGCTAAACCATAACTGCCTCCTGAGGGCTAAACCATACTGCCTCCTGAGGGCTAAACCATAACTGCCTCCTGTGGGCTAAACCAAAACTGCCTCCTGTGGGCTAAACCAAAACTGCCTCCTGAGGGCTAAACCATAACTGCCTCCTGTGGGCTAAACCAAAACTGCCTCCTGTGGGCTAAACCAAAACTGCCTCCTGAGGGCTAAACCATAACTGCCTCCTGTGGGCTAAACCAAAAGGGCTAAATTCCAGGAGCTTCTCTCATGAACTGGAGCACTTCGAGTGCAAGTTATTAGTATATATGAAATTCACATCATTACGAATACCAAACATATATATTGTTTAATTCTGTCTGTCATGGGTTCAAAACTTACAAAAAGTTTAAACATGTGATACAATCGCAAGTTTTTCTGTCTGAACCTTCAGAAATGAATTCAAATGAACGTATTATCATCCGTGGACATGAAGGGGGGGGGGGGTCATGCCGTTCGAAAGTCATACCTCAAAGCGATTAGTTTGAAAGGAAGTGCAGCGTCAAACAAACGCTTGCCTGGCTTGTACACAATAGCCTGCCCTCTGCCTGATATGCATAAATCTTGAATGGTAGGCAACACGATGTGTGTTGACAAGAATTTCCGAATATGACCTATGTCTGGCGAAAGAACCGGCCAAAAGGCAGCCGAGGGCCATTGGGTACTATACCGTACCGATTGCTTTACACGTCATCATGTGTTTTACAGCATTTGATACAAAAGACACCGGTGGGCATACCCAATTGTTCTCCCCAGCCCAGTCTTGAGTAAAACAATCGGCGGCTTCGCAACCGGGATTCCAGTACCGTGAATTGAAACGCGGTAGTTGTGAATTATAATGTGATGCGAACCGATCTACTGTGTGCGGACCGAAACATCTATCGAGCATGAGGAACACCTTACGATTTAAAGACCAATCATCTGGGTCAATGATACTACTTAATTCATCTGCCCGCTGGTTTGAATCGCGCGGAAGCCATCCTGGCTCGATAGTAACGTTGAATTCCAGACATGCGTTGTATAATTAAATACCCAATTCATGCAAGGAAGAATTAGTGCTACCAACCGAAATTATTCTGCAGGTGTTTCGGCTGTCAGAATACCATTTCAACTTGTCACCAACTAGCTTTGGCCCTAAGGACCTTAAAACGTAAAGAAGTTCACGGTTCGTCGAACTTTCCTTTTGTTCTGAATCGGACCAAAGACTAGAACAGATTGAATCGTTAAATTCCACTGCGAAAACCCCCGTAACCCGAATCACTGGCATCTGAATATACTGCTGACGTGGCAGAACGAAAGGGCATTATGGGTTGCCCATTAACGGAAGACAAATTCTTGTGCCAAAATTCAAGCTCGAATTTGGTACCTTCTGACAAAAGAACTCTACTTGACCAAGAATCACGTTACTCTAAAGCCGTACATATGCCTTGTGAAGAGCCTTGTGAGGGGCCCGACGGCTTCGAATGCTGAAATGATTAAACCAGTAGTGCGTGCAATTTTTCGAACAGAAACAAATTCAGTGGGGGAGGTCAAAAGAAGACTGATGGAATCTTGAATTTTCTGTATCTTTTTCTCTGGTAGAGAGAATTGCATAGAAATTGTATCAATCAACAAACCTAGCCATTGACCCGATTGTTGGGGGGGGCGAAACAGCTTTTAGACTCGCTGACTTTAAGCCCTGACAAAGCCAAATCCCTTCGAACAAATTCACTTGCAGCGAGAGCAGATACCCTATCAGCATGACCTGAAATTCCGTCGTCGATGTAAAGAATTGCGCTATGGCCCATTGAACGCCATCTTGTAACCAATGGCCTAAGCACTTTCGTGAAACAATGACTGGCTTTATTAAGCCCGAATGGTAAAACGGAAAAGGTAAAGTAACGGGTGCTAGACTCCCCGAAGTTCCAGCTAAATCCTAAAAACCTTTGATGTGGTTCAAATATATCTATATGGCGATAACCAGATTCCAAATCGAAAGTGAAGAAAAAGAAATTACGTGAAAAGATATCCGCCAAAGTACGAAGACCCTCGTACTTGAACTTAGTAACGTTAGTGAACTGATTTACGTGTCTCAAGTCTAGCACTAGTCGAAGTTTCTTTCCTTCCGATACCGTTAACGGATTAACAACACATGGTGGAGACAAATGCTCCTTTATACTTCCTGTTTCCAAGAGCTTTTCGATGGCTTTTTCAACAAAATCAGGATGATCTAGGCTAGATCTGTTATTTTTCAAATATGCCATAGGTGGTAGGCTACTGAACGGGATAACGTAACCGTGATTCAAGATGTCTTTCACAAATGTCGGAGGATTAAAGTTATCATACCAGTATTGTTTACATCGATTCAAACGGCCTACCTCTCCGAGAGTCTCAGAGTTCAACATAGAAGATGTAATCTCGTAATCTTTTTCAAATGAAACACAAGTATTTTCGGTACTTATCTTTTCACTCTTAGGGCTTGTTTCCTCCCTGGGAGGCTCCTCCGCTTCTCTGAGGACATTGAAACTGAAGATGCCCGAACTGTCCGCAAGCCCAACAGGTTTGGTAGCCGAGATGAGGTCGGGTGTTGGGGCGCTTCGGAAAGTATGTCCTTTGCCTTGAACTGAAGCTTTCCGGTGTCGATAGATTTGGTGGCTTCCTCAAATTTTCCACACACGTCTTCGTTGTGATCAAATTGGAGCTGACAGGATTTCTTCTTGAATGATTTTGAGCTTTCCTAGCGCGTTTCACGGCCGCCTCGAGCTGCGGATTGGATTCTTCGGTTAATTCGCGTTTCAGTTTTTCGAGTTTAGAATCTAAAACTGTGGCGACAAAGTGTTGATCCGCCAGTGTTGCATTGGGGTTGGAGTTGCTGCACTCGGTTTGCACGTTGGTATCCGTAGTCTTAAGTGTATGTAGCTGTGAGCGAAAAATATGCTAGTGGTCTGTATGGTGTGGTGACCGCGAATGAAAACTAACCCGCAAGCTCCCTTCCAGCTCACGTAGCAACAATAACTTGTTGCGTAATCACATGCAAATCAACATTCCCCCTCAAATGAGATAACAATTCTCTTTCTATACAATGCTAAGAGAATTTTACAGGAAGGTGTAAGAACTGGAGTCAGCACGAAGAGTAATTTATTCCCACACCACTTTGCGTTCATTGATAGCACAATAGAATATTTGAAGCGTTTGGTTCTTTGATCGAGGGAGATCCGCCACCAAATATGCAATACAAATTTTGTATGCATTTAGAGGATATATGTAATGTATGCGCAGAAGATTTCAGAAACACTTCATGTACTGAAGTGCATGTGCAGTAGTAGAACCAGGGATGTGTTATGGAAGGATGTGAATTCTTTGAACCCATGCGTGGCACCGCCGAAAAAAATGTCTTCTCAGCATGTGCTTTTCAGGTGTTTTGATAATAACGAACAGGATTGCGTAGCAACGGTTTCTCAGATAGAACAAAAGAAACGTAACGTCTTATTTCGCTTGTCCAGTTCTGTTGGGTTGCATCAATACTTTTGTGAGGAAAAGAGATATCAGCGAACAAAAATAAACAGTTTTTTTTTCATATATGTTATGTGGATATTACCCATTCAGCACATTTATGCCAAAACAAAGTTAGGACTCACCCATTCAGCACATTTATGCCAAAACAAAGTTATCAATCTGTCAAGCCCATGAGGTCATTAAACAGACCCCCCTCTCTTTTGGGCAAGCCCCACCGAGGTCATGATAACAGACCCCCCTCTTTGGAGAGGACATTAAGAGTCTCTCTGTTTATCATCAGTCACCTTATTAAGGTCACGAAGGGAAAGTCGCTGGGGTGTAAAAGGAAACAACTCAGTAGACCAGGGGGCTTTTTAGCTGCTGCTCTCTGAGCTGAGCAGACAGGTTTTCTGAAGCAATCTTGTCTTCAATATATAGTTATTGCTCCTGTTCTTGATTATCTCGGTGCTGTACTACATGTATGCATTGTACTACAACAGAGCTACATAATAAAGTCTGAGGAACTTACATGAACAACTCTCCTATTCTGTTTCATTGAGTAATGCAACTTCATGTATACTGCTGGACTATATTCACCACCCATGATCCCAACACAACATGGTGGAGAATTAACCCGGTCTTCTTGTTGATGGAGCAACATGAAGCTGTTTTGGAAGTGGTGATATTCATACAGATCGAGGGACACGTGTAATTGGCCGTGACTAGCAGCGGAATTCAAGAAAGCACTTTATGGATATACATATATATCGATCGACGATCTGAGTTTCCAGCCCATTCTATATTGCAAGCATGCAGACAACTCCATTTAGCACTTCTTTTTGGAGACTGGACCAGTTACGTACGAACTGCTTGGAAACCATCATACTTCACCATCCTCTGCCTTGGGTGCCTGTTCAACCTCGACATCGGCCTACACCTCGATTGACGAGTACGCCGTACCTGTGCCCAACCGGTGTGACGTCGGCTGACTAGACTACCGGCATGCAGAAGAAGGGAGCGCGGAGCTTTTCCCTACCACTGAACGCAGACGGGAATGATCGAGTAGCCGTGCAGCGACGCCAGCCCAAGATGACCGCACAGACGCAGCTGACTGAACAGACGCTCTACCATCGGCCATGTTTCAAGATTAATCTATTTTGACATTTCATTGACTATCGGGCTCTTACGAACACAGCCATCAATTCAACGGACATGTTGAACTCGGAAACTGTGATTTCATAGGACATAAGTGTACAGTTTGGAATTTTTTTATAAGCTTTTTTTAATGCTTGGTTCAGTGTACATGTATACTTTTGTTATCGGCCGAGTCATGATGATTGGATCACTGGGATAAGTGAAATACACTTTATATCATTCCTTGTTGGGAGCGTGCGTGAGAGATCGTGTTGAAGATATATGCATCACAATGTATTGTATATACTCTTGTACAGTTGTATATTGTACGTATGACACTGTATGACTAGGCATTGGTATGTGATATATTTTGTTATATATTTTCTTTTCACGTACTCGACATAACTCGACAAGATGACTACTTCATCATCGACACCAGCACTTCGACAGACGGACTTCTTGCCCAGTAGATTTTCTGGCGACACAATTGACAGAGACTTATGCACCGCCCATCTCTTGTCTTTTGAAGACTACTTAGACGCGCACAACTATGACTCGGCAGATGCATCGTCCTTTGCTGCTATCGTGCAAGCATTTAAAAGAAGCTTGCAAGGCCAGGCTAGGCTATGGATTGAGGGCAAAACCTTCACAAAATATGCAGACCTGAAATCGGCATTCATAGGTCGTTTCAGTGGCACTAGGAGTTCGTATGCTCATGTGCAGGAGTTCAATGCCATCTCGTTTACACAGGGCGACTCAGCAGAAATTCATTTGCAGAAAATACGACAGGCTGCCACACGAATCGGCTACGGTGAGAGGCAGGTAAGGGACAAATTCCTCAGTACTGTTCCCCTAAATGCCGCGCTGCCATCCTTATGTCAGCACTAGAAACTGATAACAGCGACGCCCTTGCCAAACGCGCACAGTGCTACTTGGACCTCGAGCCAGAAATACCCAGCACTACTAGCCATACACACGGGGTTGTGTTTTCGGCCCAAACGGACGAAATTAATTCCCTCAAAGAGGAGATCCGCTCCTTGAAACTTGGCAATGCCAATAGGCAGCGCTCGCACTCGCGCGGACGCAGCCCAACTCGGCACCCACGCCCACAGCCAAGATGGGATAGCGCGAGCAGAGGCCGCAATTATGACCGCGACGGCAGCCGAGGGCGTAGTCCCTATCGGCGATCCACGGGGCAACGGCAAAAGCCCGTTTGCCACTACTTTCTGATCCCAGGGCACATGTGGAGGCAGTGTCGCAAGCGTGCTAAGGATATCGAGGCACAGCAATCACGGCCTCATGACTATCAGTCCCACCGACCTAGCTATAATCCGGATTTTTAGAGCGGGAGCATGACGGTAGCGCTCATCGTTCATACTCCCGAGAGCGACAAGAAACACAGGCCAATATCTCCACTCACATAGACGAAGGTTTAGAGGAGGTGGACATACAGTTGGATAACAGGAACTTTGTGAAAGGTAAATTGCCGGACAATAAGAACATTCTTACTTTGTTTGACAGTGGGGCATCCAAGACTATAATTTCAGGCAACTTCGTAAGATCAAGTCGATATTTGTCCAAATTACACACAGAAAAGGTCCCACAGATTAGGTTTCGACTCGGGAATGGTCAGTTTATGGTTGCTGATTCCGTTGTAAAATTTCAAATGAACATGCAAGGTCATAAGTTTCAGATTGCAGCTTTGATTGTCGATAATCTTGTGGGTGTAGACCTCATACTAGGGACAAACACACTCTCAGAGTTAGATGGAGCTTTGAACTTCAAGGAGCACACCTTTAAAATCAAAGCAAAGAAGATCCAGTTCGCCCCTACAAATAGAGTTTTGTTGAAACCAGGTGAAACAAAGTATATACATTTGCTGGGTAAGACACCATCATGCGTCAAGAATTCTGAAGTGGTCATTAGTGCGAACAGATACTTGTCTAAATGCTGTCCATCAACAATGCTAGTTTCACTACACAGGGGTAGGACGAACATTGCTGTGACAAACACAGGAGAAAAACCTGTTCATTTTTCTAAGGGTAGACCAATCGCCTGCCTTAATGTAGGTCAACTCGTCACCTTCACACAAGAACTCCCTGTAGATGACATTATGATGACAATGGGACCCGAAACTACACACAGTCACAATGTGACAGCTGAGACTCTGAGCCAGCGTACTGGTAGTGCAGGTACGCGAGCTGAAAACCTGCGACGATACCCTCACTTAGATCCACATGATCCATTGGCGAACATGACAGAGGAAGAAATTATACGGGAACAAATCGATCTCACTGATAGCATTTTGACACAGGATGAAAAGGAAGAATTGCATAACACACTGACAGAAAATAGACAGGCATTTTCACTCTATGGGGAACTTTCCAGTTGTCCCAACTTTGAAGTTTCGATTGAATTAACAAATGATGACCCATTCTTCATTCGGCCATACTTTTCGACGGAAACGGACAAACGAACAATTGAAAGAGAACTTGATAAGCTAGTCAAATTGGGAATCCTTGGAATAGGACATCAAGCTTACACCTCACCAGTTTTGTTGATAGCAAAGAAAGGTACGTCAGAGAAAAGGGTTGTGACCGATTTCCGTTACTTGAATTCTCGAATCAAGCGCATAAATCACCCGTTTCCATTACTAGCGGAGACATTGAAGAAGCTAGGCAATGCTGATGCAAGAGTTATGAGTGTGATTGATCTTAAATCCGCATTTCATTGTATTCCACTAGCAAAGGAGGCACAAAAGTACACCGGCATGGCCTCATTCCACGGAGGGAAGCACTATTATTACAAACGCTTAGCACAAGGTTTAAACGTGTCACCGGGCCTATTTCAAGCAAAAATCGACGACATATTGGGCACTATTCCCAACTCCAGGGAGTTTTGCATCGCCCATCATGACGATATCATATTGTTCAGTTGTAACAAATCCATGCACAAACAACACTTGGAAAGCGTGCTTCATGCCCTCACCCGAAATGGTCTGAAGATTAGCCCCAGAAAGTGCAAACTCTTCAGAAATGATGTTAATTACATGGGACACAGAATCACGATCAATCAAACGGGTCATGCATGCATCCAACCTATGAATGACAGATGTTCTGGAATTAGAAACATTCCAAAACCGAAGACGCCGAAACAAGTAAGGAGACTTGTGGGAGCAGTTAATTATGTGTCTAGTTTCTTTCCTAACATTCAGGCTGTTTTGCAACCACTCCACAAGCTCACCAGAAAGAGTAGTAAGTTCAAGTGGACCGACGAGCATGACAAGGCCTTTAACAAGATTAAAGACTTGATGGCGAATCCTCCAGTATTACACATGCCACAAAAACGGGGACGATTCACTTTGTATAGTGACACATCCAGGACTGCTACTGGATCATATTTGACCCAAACGATTAACGGCAAAGAGCACATTTTAGGATATAATTATTCTAAAGTGTTACCCAATGCTTGCCAACGATACAGTGTGACCGAATTAGAACTATTTGGACTTCTCATTAATATTTCAGCGTTCAAACATTTGCTAAAGGGTTGCGAATTTTATGCATTTGTGGATCACAGCGCGATAGTTCAGATACTGAAATCTAAGGAGGAGCCATGCACACAGCGACTACAGAAGCTTATCTTGAGGTTGTCGGAATACACCTTCAAAATAGGTTACAAGAAGGGATCTGATCTAGTTTTGGCAGATTTTCTGTCGCGTGCACCACGCGAGGACGATTCAGAAATGGACAGGGTAATTCCTATTGCATGTGGTCTTTTCACAGACCAAGATCTAGTAGCAGAGGAAACATTAAATCCTGTAGCACAGCCAGTAGAACGCAGGGTAACAAGAGCGTATGCCAAGCAAATGGGAATTAAAGTCCCAGACCTATTCACATCAAAACCTACAGACGACAATCCAAAAAACAAATCTGGCGATAATTCTTCAATGCGCGATGTGCATCTTCCCGCCCCGCCTCCCGCCCGTATGTCAGATTACACACCCCCATTGCGATCTGAAAACAGACCCGGCACGCCCCTTTCAGAATTTAATACGCCACGCGTGCAGGCCCAGGGGACCACTAACTCGCCAGGCAGTAATAAATCCGAACCGAGACTAGTTGATAACACGTCCAGTAAGGCCAATTCTGATCAAAACTATAGAGACGTTCCTCCGGAGCTCTACACTCCTCCAAAACCTCTTACCACGAAGATACAGAACGTAGTTGCAAGCCATATTCCCAAACAACAGGATTTGGATAGACTAATGAACGTGATCAAAAGGAAGATTATACGGGATTATAATCTACCAATAGATATGAGACAACTGAAAGCCGAGCAAGAAACTTTGCCTTTCTTTAAACCTGTGTACGACTATCTGGCATATGACATTTTGCCAGGGGACAAGAAAGCTGCTAAATCTATCCAAGTAAAAGCTGAAGGTACATCTTGTGTGACGGAATTTTGTTTCGTTTGCTTCTCAATGACAAAGATGAAGATGTCAAACTGCAGCTCGCAATACCAGAAAGTTTGGCAGAAACAATAATTTCCCAATACCATGATAGCCTTCTCAGTAACCATCAGGGCACTGTTCGAACGTACTTGACCATGAGGCGCAACTTTTACATGCCGAACATGTTTGAGAGAATAAGCAGTTATGTGAAAGCATGCCTCAGATGTCAACAGTTCCGCAGTAAACCAGACAAGATGAGACCATTTCATGATCGTGTACCTGATGCATACCAACCATTTCATCGCATTAGCTTAGATTTTAAGTCTATGCCAGCCTCCGTGACAGGCTTCAAACACCTGATGGTCGTGTGCGACGAGATTACGAGATTTGTAGTTTGTGTGCCATTGAAATCCTTAGATGCTGAAACGATTTGTGAAGCCTTAATTCAAAAGGTGTTCAGTATATTTGGACCACCATCCTGTCTGATTACAGACGCAGCCGCCTCATTGACTGGCAAACTGCTGACTTTACTTTGTGACACACTCCACATAGACAAGAAAGTGATAAGTGTTGAGAATCATGGCAGTTTGCATGTTGAAAGACACATTCGCACTCTTTCAGAATTTCTGAAGGTGAATTTGAACCAGTATGGAAATGACTGGCCTCGTTATGTCTCAACAGCTTGCTATGCCTATAATTCTTTCTCGTCTAACTCTCTAGGCAACCACAGCCCCTATGAGCTAGTGTTTGGACGTGAACCGCCAAATCTGACCAACTTGACCGTGAACCCCATGACAGGACTGTCACAAACGTACGAGGAATATGTTGAACACCTCAAAAAGAAATTTCAGCATATTTCGAGAACTATGCTGAAACTGCAAAGACAGAAACAGGACAAGCAGAATGCTGACATCTCACAGAAGCTGAGTAAGAATCCAATTTACTCGGTAGGTCAGCTGGTCTACTTGTACAAACCAACTAGTTCCTCCCTGACGGCAAACTCGAAGAAAATTGCTGCTGAATGGTGTGGACCATTAGTAGTTCACGATGTGCTAGACCGAACACACTACATTCTAGCAACCCTCAAGGGAGAGATACTCAGAGATGTGTTCAATTTCAATAGGCTCAAACCTTGTTTCGTGAGATCAGGCGACGTGAAAAACATCACACACATACAAAAACTAAAGGAAGCACTAGGCAAGAATGACGACAAACCCCAACCCGACATCGACGAAGCACTGCTTTACACTGACGAAAACGATGAACGAGTGCCCATGTTTGACGACGACCAAATCCTGAACTTACGAAAGGTTGAACCAATAGATCCCGAGATCTATAAATCAGTGATTCATACTAACCAAGGTATTGCAGTACCCAAATCGTTGACACAAGCCGAACTAGAAAAACAATTCAAACTAATCATGAACGCTCCAAATGACAAGACTATGACCATGCATAGAGCAAGATTCAAAACAGGGAGCTTGCAAATTCTGGTTTCATATATGAAACCACAGACAGAAGACAAGATGCCTAGGGAAATCAGATTTTGGTGGAATGTTGACCGGTACTCTGAGAATGAGACATTGATTGAGCAAGTCTTACTGCAGAAGTCATTAATTGCCAGTGTGTGGTTCGCCTAGAACCATTACCCAGAGATTATTCATGTAGGCTAATTATGTATCGACATGCATAATTTAATCGATATAGATTATGTTTGAAGAAATCGATGATGTTCATGTGTTATTCTTGTGATACTATTGATCACAAACTGTTCGTACTCTAGATGTATGATATCGACATGACATGTGTTTGATTCAGGAGTCAAACTGAAAACCCGAAATTTAACGAGTTCATAAATACTTGTGCAAATAAGTCTTAAGGGACATTTTTTAGGAGACAGACATTGAACGGGTAAGACCAAAATGTGCAGATATATGTGTTCACACTTTGGGTGTCTACACTCAAGGTTTAATTGGCCAAATTCAACACAGTTTGCATGTTGCAGTGTCTTGAGCGCACCTGTTCTCCTTCAGATGATTGATATATTGGGTTTATGAACGAGTACATTGAGGCAGATTAAATCTTTACGAGCCTACACCAACCTACACGTCTACGTCAAATTATGATAATCATTGGACTGTACAATTTGGCGACAATTGATTTTATTTGAGACATTATGTTGTGTTGGGATCATGGGTGGTGAATATAGTCCAGCAGTATACATGAAGTTGCATTACTCAATGAAACAGAATAGGAGAGTTGTTCATGTAAGTTCCTCAGACTTTATTATGTAGCTCTGTTGTAGTACAATGCATACATGTAGTACAGCACCAATCATACAATATGAGATAATCAAGAACAGGAGCAATAACTATATATTGAAGACAAGATTGCTTCAGAAAACCTGTCTGCTCAGCTCAGAGAGCAGCAGCTAAAAAGCCCCCTGGTCTTCTGAGTTGTTTCCTTTTACACCCCAGCGACTTTCCCTTCGTGACCTTAATAAGGTGACTGATGATAAACAGAGAGACTCTTAATGTCCTCTCCAAAGAGGGGGGTCTGTTATCATGACCTCGGTGGGGCTTGCCCAAAAGAGAGGGGGGTCTGTTTAATGACCTCATGGGCTTGACAGATTGATAACTTTGTTTTGGCATAAATGTGCTGAATGGGTGAGTCCTAACTTTGTTTTGGCATAAATGTGCTGAATGGGTAATATCCACATAACAATATCTCAGTTGCACGCAAATGCACGCAAACGCTGTGAATGAAAATAAACAGCTTAAGATATAATTTTGATAATGATTGAATCCCACATTTCCGGAAATCTGCGGAAAGTGAAGAAATTTGTTAATGTAGAGATATTGTATTTTCCAGTTGATAGGGTTATACAGGACTCAAGTTAGTAGAGTAATGAGAGCTAGGTCACACAGGCTTCCATGCTGGTTTCAGAGTGTACTTTATTCACACACACAGAGTCATGCTGTGTGTGTACAGATATCACTATGCACAGTGTGTATGAGTGTGTGCAGTGCACATTCATGTATGCCACAGCACATGGCTTGTTGTGGCCATACACTTCAGCAGACACTAGTCTTGTGTCAAGCCACTACATCTCTCTTTCTTTGGAGTTGCTTGCATTATCCTTTCCAGTTTTATATTGTGAGTTGGTGCTTTTAACTTTTCTTTACCTTTGCGTTACTTTCATGTATCATTATTAATGAGGTAGGGTTTGATAGGTTTTTAACAGTATTTTCAACACCTAAACATTATGAGCTTGTAACAAGAAACTCTCAACTATCTAAAACAACTCGAACTAACTGTTATATAGTTCAGTTAACATGTAATATACAAATCACATTATACTATGGGAGTGCTACTGACTTGTGGCACCTCTTCCTGTGCTGCATACCTGCTTAGTCTATAGTAAACAAGAAAATTAGATATTTATCACTGAATTGTGACAACTCTTGGATTATGTCTGAACTATCTATCCTCTGCATGTTTTTTCTTTACATGAATTGTAAATCACTGTTTCCTCTTATCGTATCTCAACTCCTGTGTTTATCGAGACTTAATTCTCTTCCATTTTAGACACAACATAATCAACAAGGTATGGCAATTGATGAAATGAACCTAATATTAACTAACATTTACTGTATGCTTCTGCTTATCTTTGCAAACTAGCATCTTTACAATACATGAATTCTACATACACATGAATCCTACATGTGTGTGTGTTTTTTTTTTTTTTACAGTAACATGAATAATTGTGACAGAGTGTTATCATGCATAGATGCAGAATTCAACGGTTCCCTTGTTCTCATGGCTTATTTACAAAGTAGAGGGGAGAGGTTCCAGAACATACACCCTCGAACTGGGTCTTTACCACCCAGGTCCCTGAATTAATACCTGTACTGTTATCATGGTTATAACTTATGAGCACAAACATGCGAATGGAGTATGATGAATCCTTGCAATTATTTACTACTAAGAACTAGAAGGGAGAGGTTCAAGAACGTGCACCCTCAACCAGGTCTTTACCACCTGGGTCCCTAATTCTCGTTACAGTTGGTAGTCAACAAACCGTCTTGGTGGTTGGGTATGCCGTTTCGGGCGCGTAGATGGTGTGCTCGGAGTTGTGCGTGCTGGTGTTGTGGTGTTGACCGGTGACGATGGGCGCTCAGCGGTGTTGACATGAGTCTGGGGTGCCTGGCTAGCTGGTGTGATCGCAGGCGGGTTGACATCAGTGGTGCTGGCGGCTTCAGCGTATGTCATCGCGGAGGCGCCAGGGGTTCGGCAGGAGCCATCCGGTCTGATGTGTTGGCGGTTGCGTCGGAACAACCTGCCGTTGGAGCTGGGGAGTACGTACGATCGAGGCTCTGCGGATCGTGCGTGTATCGTTGCGGGCTCCCAGCGTTTTGTTATTGGGTTTTGCACTCGAACTGCCTGCCCTGTGTACAGTGGGGGCAGATCGCATGACCTTGCGCGTTGATCGTAGGACGTCTTTTGCTGCTGCTGCCTCCTCTGTAGCTGGGTGAGCACGTGGTCGGCATTGGGTGATGTGTTGGTGACCTGGGAGGGTAGGTCACCTCGCAGCTTCCGGCCCATCAGTAGCTCCGCAGGGCTGGGCAGAGTGTCGTCGATCGGCGTCATTCTCCAATGGAGCAAAGCGAGCTGCAGGTTTGCCGATTTCTTCATTATGTTCTTTGTAGTTCTCACCTGCCTCTCGATGAACCCGTTTCCCTGTGGGCGTCGGGGCGACGATGTTACGTGGTCAAATTTCCAGAGTCGGGCGAACTCCTGGAACTGGTAGCTGGAGAAGTGTGGGCCATTGTCGCTGACGACGGCTCGAGGGATCCCGTGTTCGGCGAAAACCTGTGTCATTGCCGCTATCACGGCACTGCTTGGGGCTGGGTCTGGCAGCTTCCGTATGATCGGGTATTTGCTGTAGTAGTCAGCGATGATCAGGTACTGCCTGCTGTTGTATTCAAACAAGTCCGTGCCTAGCACGTCCCAAGGCTTGAGGGGGACTTCATGCTGAAGCAGGGGTTCTGGTTGTTGTGTTGGCTGATGTAGCTGGCAGATCCTACAAGACTGGACCAGTTTGTCGATGTCACTGTTGATGTTGTTCCAATATACAGAGCTCCTGGCCAAGAGCTTCGTCTTTTGCTGCCCCTGATGGCTGGCATGGAGTTGCTGCAGGATCTCAGACTGCATGGTGGTTGGAATCACGACCCTGCCACCTTTCATAACGATACCGTTGCAGACCGTCAGCTCATCTCTAAAGCTCCAATATGGCCGTAGTGCAGTAGGGAGCTCCTTGATCGTTTCTGGCCATGCTGTGATGATGATCTCGGTCAAGTGGCTCAGTACTGGATCCTGCCTTGTCATTTCTTGGAGGTCCTGCGTTTTCTTCGTTGAGAACTGCACCAGGTCTACTCTGATGTCCAGGTCGACCGTTGTGTTGTCCTTGGTTGGGAGGCGTGACAGGCCGTCGGCAAGGACGTTCTCCTTTCCTGGCTGGTATGTCACATCAAAGTTGTACCCTTGCAGTCGGATCAGCATGCGTTGTAGCCTTGGCGGTGCTGCGATGAGCGGTTTGGCTGTGATCATCGTGAGGGGTTTGTGGTCTGTGATGATGTGGAATGCTCGTCCATACAGGTATGTATGAAATCTCTCAACACCAAAGACTATGGCTAGCATTTCAAGTTCGATGCACGAGTACCTCTGCTCTGTCGCCGATAGTGTTTTGCTGGCAAAGGCGATCGGTCGCAGCTGGTGTTTCTTGTCATGCTGGAGGAGTGCTGCACCAAGTCCACGGAGGTTCGCATCACACTGGAGGTAGACCGGGGCTTGGGTATCGTAGTACTGCAGGAGAGAAGCTGCTGAGACCTCATCTTTTAGCTTGTCCAGCGTTTCCTGGTGGTGAGGCTCCCAGATGAAATCAGCATCCTTGCGCAGTAGGTCCCGCAACACAGCCGACTTTGTGCTGAAGTCTTTGATGAAGCATGAGAGGTACGTCATCATCCCCAGGAATTGTTGGAGCTCCACCTTGCTTGTTGGGGTGGGGACTGCTTGTAGGTCTAATACCTTCTGTGGGTCGGGCCTGATGCCATCCCTGGAGTACACGTTGCCGAAGAACGTGATGCTGCTCTCTTTGATATGGCACTTGGATGAGTTCAGGGTCAGGCCACGTTCTCTAGCTGTGTTCATGAAGTGGAGCAAGTTTTGATCATGTTCCTGCTCTGTTGCACCGTACACGACGACGTCATCTGCGATGCACACGGTACCGGGACATCCCTGCAACACCCTGTCCATCTCAAGCTGGAAGATATCCTGGCTGACGTTAAGCCCGAATGGTAGGCGGCGAAATGCGTACCGGCCGAAAGGAGTCTGGAATGTTGTTAGCAACTGGCTTGCCTCGTCGAGCTTGACCGACCAATATCCAGATTTTGCATCAAGTTTTGAGAAAAACTGGGCGTTGTGGAATTTGTGGTTCAGTTCGTCTAAGGTCTGATGCCTGTAGTGTGGGCGTATGAGTGCCCTGTTCAGATGCCGAGGGTCAAGACACACGCGGATGCTGCCATCCTTCTTTGTGACGTAAGTAAGGGAGCTCACCCATTCTGTCGGCTCTGTGATCTGTCGGATGACCCCCTGCTCTTCCATCTTGTCAAGCTCCTGCTTGACCTTGTCCTTTAGGGCGATGGGCATTTTCCTGGGTGCGTCCCTCCGGCTAGGGATGTTTGGATCCACTACCAGGTGCTGCACACCGTGGAACTCACCGATGTTGTCGAATTGGTCAGGAAAGGCGTTCTTGAGGGTGTTGACATCCTTGACCGGTAACGTCTGGTCAACGGGACAGTGGAATGTGACCAGCTGGAAGGTAAGGGAGGACTGCAAGCCAATGATCACTGGCCCATCAGAGTCTACCACAAAAAATTGCGTCTCTGTCCATGGACTGTTTGCATGCTGACACATGATGCCGATCTTACCGTGTTGTGTGATGGGTGTGCCGTTGTATGCTGTCAACACGGATCCACATCGCGTGAGGTGTTGAGGGTCAGGAGTCCCGTCTGCCCTGACGTTATCTGGGAACATCTGCCGATATGTCCGTACAGGTAGTGTGTTGGCCTGTGCACCCGTGTCTACCTTGGCCGTGAGTTTGTGTGTCCCCGGCCGATTGGCTAATCGGATGTTGAGGTGGGCTAGGACGTCGCCTCTGTTCCCGTGGTCGATGGCGTCGAACGCCAGCTCGTTGAAGTCCTCATACATCTCCTGTTGAAGGCTGTGTACTGCTGATCTGGATCGGTCTGGTTGTCCGTATCTGCGATGTTCTGGGTGATGCTGTTGATGACTAGCCCACTGTGTAGTCTTGCCTGGTTTTGCCTGTGGCTGTGGTGGTTTACGTCTGGTGTTGTTGCCCAGCTTTGTTGTTAGGCACAGCTTAGCGTAGTGTCCGAGCTTGCCGCATGAGTGGCAGGTTACATCTGCTGCTGGACAGTGTTCTTTACCTCTGGCATGGTCTCCACCACAATTCCTGCATGATTTCGAGCTAAGCCTAGACCGAGACCGTTCTGCCTGCTTGTGGACTACTGCTGCTACCGTCTGAGGTTGAGCGTCCGTTGTGCATAATGACTGCAGCTCTTGAATGTGAGCCTGGGATGCCTCATACATTCTCCCCAGCTGCAGGGCCTGGTTTAGCGTGTACTTCTTGTCCTTGGTCAGCAATTCTTTTTGAAACTCATGCATAGGGGTACTCACAATGATTTGTTCGATCATCCGCTCATCCCTCTCTGCTGCGGTGAACTCGCACTTTGTCGCAACAACGCGGCATCGGTTCACAAAGTCATCGAGTGTTTCTCCTTGTTTCTGCATTAGTTTGGACAGCTTCAGTCTGCATACTCTAAAGTTCTCAGATGGTTCTAGCTGCTCTTCAAACTTCTGAAAAAGGGTGGCTGCCACTGGCTGGACTTGCCTTCTCTTCTTCTGTTAATGTCCAGCAGTTGAATCGCCGCAATCCTTCCTCGCCTACCGCGAGGAGCAGTGTTGGGGCCTGGTCCGGCTTTGCAACATGTTTAACTGCAAAGTATAGTTGCAGCCTCTGCTTGAACTTCCTGAAGCTTTCTGCTGGATTTGGGTCCCCCCAATCCATCTTTGGGATGTGTTCCACCATGATGCAGGTTCTATGATAGTCCCTTCAGGCTGCCACCATGTAGAGATATTGTATTCTCCAGTTGATAGGGTTATACAGGACTCAAGTTAGTAGAGTAATGACAGCTAGGTCACACAGGCTTCCATGCTGGTTTCAGAGTGTACTTTATTCACACACACAGAGTCATGCTGTGTGTGTACAGATATCACTATGCACAGTGTGTATGAGTGTGTGCAGTGCACATTCATGTATGCCACAGCACATGGCTTGTTGTGGCCATACACTTCAGCAGACACTAGTCTTGTGTCAAGCCACTACAGTTAATTGTTTAAGTAAGAATATTTTCTTATATCTCCGTTTGTGCATCATTCAGCAATTATTTACAAGAAAACCGAGTACAAGATCTTTAGCGGTGTTGCCCGTAACTTTCTTGAAAATTGCACAAAAATGTGAAAAGAAACATAGATTCCAGAGACAAAACAGTGAATTAAAGATATTGCTTTCCAAGTTGACAGCAGCTAAATGTTGGTGCCGCGCCAGGGACATCAAAGCATTGCAGTGATTGTGGAATGCTTTTGACATTCATTAGCACGCTTTAGTGTCCATACAGAAGTTTGAATATATTATGCTCGAGTTGTTTCTCCTTCCTAACACATCCCTGGTAGAACATCGTATTTTATTTTATTGGGGGGGGGGGGGGGGACTTACTTTCTTGTGTGTTGGATAATGAACAGGTCTTATTGATATTAGGTGGGCCTCAATACCTTATCATTATGCCTACGAACACATTCTAGGCCTTGTTTCGTTAACCAGCTCTTGTACGTACATATCGGTTTTACTTCAAGTCTTTCTGAAAGATTAACCGAAGTACGACCTAATGAGCAAACGGCTACCTGAACTTACAATCATCACTTCCCCGAGGAAGGCGCCCTCCAGAGGGGGAGAGGGGCTCATGACGGCCACGACCAGACAGTACGCTGCGGCCGCAACCCCGATGCAGAAACTCGCCAGGATCGCCCTCATGCTGTACACAGGTTTGAGCAGGAAGACCAGGAAGGGAACGGGAACCATCATCTGCCGGAGTGGCACGATCCATAGGTAGGCAGCTGACCCGTACGCCCCGGCCGAGTAGCTCTCCACGGGGCTGAGGACACCAAAGGCGATAAACGACGTCAGGAAGTAGATGAAATATAGTGTGGAAACGCGCGATTGTCGAAGCTGTCCGCGAGGGTGTGGCGATGAGGATACCTCATATCCGGTTTCCGGTTCTTCCGCCGTAGACAGAGGAGCATAGTTAGAGTAGCTAGAGATTGACCGGAGCGGATGGCTACGCTGTTGGGGTAATGGTTCCCCACATGTTTTCTTATGTTGGTCGTTGTATTCGAATTTCACCAATGGGAGCGAGTTGAGGAAAAAGTACGAAATTTGGCACATGATTGCCATTGTCAGAACGATACAAAAATATTGTTCCGGATTGAAGGTAAATGCAGCGTGAGTTGTCTGATTGCTACAGTTCCCATCAGGCAGAATTTCTTGTGCATCGCTAGAAAGTGTACGATGAAATGGTCGTTGAGGATTACGTCCCATGGCTTGGAGAATGACGAGTTGGGCGGGTATAAAAACACCCAGACCCTGGCCAACCCAGTACCAGTGGAGATAAGTTTCTTTAAGAATGGACAAGAAGTCGACAAGCGTAACATCCAACATGGTACTGACGAGAGCCAGAATCAAGACGAGTGCAAAGAACGATGTTCTGTGGAGGGATTTATCAAGCCACCAGCATGTGCGACGATCCCACATGAATATCAGCAGCAGAGACGCCAAAGACGCCACCAACATAAGGACATAGTTGATGAACTTACTGCAGAAAGCCGATCGCACGGTTTGGCCGGACTGCGCGAAGCACTTGGTGGTGAGGAATGGGATTGGTCCGAGAACTGCAAGGTGGATGATGACCGCGAGGAATGAGTTGAGGTGGAAGTGCTCCGGAATGCCCTGGTGAATGAGGACAGGGACTTCCGCGATGATGCCGGCCACGGGCGCCGAAGACCCTATTCCTAGGAAGACGACCAGCAGCGCCACGAAGCACTCCCTCTGCCTACATGGCCTGCTGGGTACGCTTTTTATGAACATCCCGGACTCTGCCATGGACCATCTGTTGGGGAAAAAATGAGATGAGTAGACCTAATCAAGAGAGTTACAAGGATGTCTCTTAAATTCTCTATACTGTATTGAGGGGAAAGTACTCCCACTATGCCACATTCTCATTTTGTTTGTAGTCATGTCTGAAAACGAAATTCGGCTGTCGCTATGCAGTAAAGGACGACTTTCACCTAGAAAATTAATATGTGTGTGTGCGTGTGTGTGTACGTTTACCCCCCCCCCCCCCTTATCGTTTCATCTCTTCTTTACCCCAAATGAATATAATCTAACTCAAGGCAATTCATGTTAAATGTTCGACACACAAGATTGAATGCTGATTAAACTTTAAAATAAATATAATAGTGACACTGGTAATATATAGATATTGAATACAGACGTAGAAATACTGATTATTATCATTCTCATCATCATTTTATCGGTGATGGTAAGAGGCTGAATACTCACTGGACAGTAATGTGACACAACGAAAACCTGACCCTGCTTGTACGTTAAACCTTCGCCGATTTCCAACTAGTCCAGGTTCTATCAACTAGACGTATTATATCAGCCCGAATTTGAGTGCATAATGCTTTACGAAATTGAGCGCACAGAGTTGAGCGATGGCGCCGATCCCAGAGAATTGCCAGTCCAGAAGTCTACGGTCTTGACTAAAATGTTCAACTTCCGCAGTCGCTTCTTGCATTAGCCTAGGTCCATCAGTTCTAACAACAATTTTTGATTTAAAAGGGTACAAAACCATGACGATAAAGTGAATCGAATTTTCTTAGCATAATCAGAAAAGCCCATTCTTTGATTTGTCTGCTTTTGCTCAATTTAACTTATATTATCAACTTGTTTTCACGAGGAGTACACAATAATCTCACAGAACTGAAGTTTATCTGGCACACAAAGGATTAGAGAGAATTACCTTGCTAAAAACATCATCAATTTAATCATGCATTCCTGCCAGGAAACGGCAAAGTATATTAAAACTTCAAATGTGAAGTCGGGTTTTGGAGACAATGGATCTACCGCTATGATAACATAACTTGTTTTTCAAATACATGTATTTTGCGTGTTTCATTTATATGTGTCATGTGTTCATTTTTACACATAAACCCCATAGAGTAGCAATTAATATGGAACAGGAAGATTTAATGGAATACTAGGTAATCATTATTGTAATGAGCCAGTTTGTAATTGCAATCTACGCATGAGCAGTTCATTGCTGGTATTTTAATGACCTCACGTAAATGAAACTACTCATAGAGTAAAATGGAAATTCAATAGATAGTCAACACATTTCAACTTATTATCATGCAGATATGGCAACAGCTATTCAGCGCTGAGAAGGTAGTGAAGAATTTCATTCCACCACGCGCACCTGCTTCTATTGTTTTTCCGGGCACACTGTAAAATGCCTTTACATACAAAGTCATCATCCAACACAGCTTTATGAGAAAAAAAAATCCAGTTAGCAGTGTAGTCATATTTATTTAGTGGATTATCCGACCATAGCGTTCGCATTCATCATGTTCACCAATACAGCAAGCGAAACGTTTCGTTTATTAACTCTTTGTGCGCCGGGTAAACGTGATCTTTATCATCATTATGGGATTTGTGTGTATTCACAGTGAAAAACTACACGTGTAACACATAAAATCTTGAGTTCACGGTGGAATATTAGAAGACCTTTACCGTATGAATAAATAGCGGGTCGGGTTAGCATTATATTCAAATTGATAACAATAATTGTATCATGTGCTCAGTATGGAAATTATGTGAATCTAGTTTGAATGAAAATAAGTTCCAACATACCATGGCAGGCCCAATTATTATGCAAGCATTAGTGCGAGCCCACAAATTCACTAATCACTGATGTACAACTACCATGACATCTGTATGTCGTCGACCTACGTGCATTGGACTTGATGGACACTAACATGACATGAAAGTATAACACACGGAGATGAACAGGTAGAAAAGCATGTTCATGGTGGTGATGATGATGATGATGATGATGATGATGATAATGATGATGATGTTGATGAAGATTGAGATGATGAAGATGATGATGAAGATGATGATGATGATGATGATGATGATAATGATGATGAAGATGATGATGAAGATGATGCATGACGATGATGATGATGATGAAGGAGAATATGGTGGTGATGATGATAATGAAAATGGTGGTGGTGGTACATGGTACTGACAACGAGTAAACTACTAGAATTGTGTGTGTTACCTATATGCAAGAGTGCATATGAATGGCAGACAAGGGGTTCAGACCTGTATTCACAATGATGATTTATCTTAAAGGTTACTAAATTAGAAAAAAAGTTCCCACTGATATATGTAAAATCATCCACTCAAAAAGAATTTCACATTTGTTTGCCGCAAAAAAAAGTCTCATTTTGACGAAAATTTGAAAAAAAAGCACACCTCCAGTGACGTCAGAAAAGTAAAAATGCCATCAATGCCAACGGCGTGAATAAAATATTTTACTCACGTCGTTCAAACAATACGTTACCAATGGGAGCCCCAAAGCTTGTCCGAGGTTTGTCCAAGTAGCAACAACTAATAGATTCAAAGTGCACTCCATCCATTGAATATGCATGACAAGATACAAGTGAATGCAATAACGCGTTACTACGCCATTGGCATTTATGGAATTTTTCTGACGTCACTGGAGGTGTGTGGGTTTTTTAAATTTTCGTCAAAATAAGACTTTATTGCGGCAAACAAATGTGAAATTCGTTTTCAGTGGATAATTTTACATAGATTAGTAGGAACTTATTTAGTAACCATTTAATACGTACTGTACTACACCTGATATAACGTCATAATTTATACAACACGAAACATTAGTATTTATTCAATATAATTGATTTCGCCATATGGTCATAGAGTTTTTCCACAAAGCCATTACAGCGAATTTATTGAAATCACCCTTTTAATTGATTTTGTGAGAGAATCAGATGCGCCCCATAAAGTAGGGATGTGTTATGGAAGGATATGAAGCAACTTTCTTTCTTTGAACCCATGTGCCAAGCCGCTGAAAAGTTATGGTGTTCTCAACAGGTGCTGTTCAGGTGTTTGAACAATTATGAACATGACTGTGTGGCAACGGCTTCACAGAGAGAACAAAAGAAATGAACATTCTCATTTCGCTTGTCCCGTTCTGTTAATGACATTAATGCTTCCATGAGCACAACAGGTATCAGCAAACACAAATAAACAAATTTTTCAAGTAAAATATCTCTGCTGCACGCAAACACACACAAACGACGTTAATTATAATACACAGCTTAATATATCATTTTGAGAGTGGTTTAATTCCCCTAAATGCGGAGATGTCGGAAAGTGAAGAAATTGGTCAATTTTGTAAGTAATACAAATAGCTTATATGTCCGATTTTTAATGATTCCTCAATACTTTTCAAAACAAAAGCAGAGTAAAAGATCTGTCATTATGTTCCGTTAACTTCCTTGTAGTTTGCAAACGAATTTGTCAAAAACAAAACGTCTACAGACAAATGGGAAATTAAAGAAATTTCTTTTCAAGTTGACATCAGCTAAACGTCGGCTCGGCACATGGAACATCAAAGCATTGTTATGATTATGGAATTCTATTGACATTTATGAGCACGCTTTAGAACCCATACAGATGTTTGAATGTATTATGCTCGAGTTTCTACTCCTTCCTAACACATCCCTGGTTAAACCATCGTTATGAAATATGGGTCAATATGATCTGAATCCATCTCTCCATCCTACAAGGCTTTATGCCTATACTGTATGCCTGAAGCTACCTGTTATTGTCACATGTGGCATCATCAGCAACCCGATTACATCCTGTATAAGGTACAACATTAATGGATATAAAATCGAAAAGCTGAGGCTATATCATAAACTAGTACATACAGCGGTTCGCTTGTGAAGATACACTAAAAGGCCACAACGTGTAAATCTCAAGACACAGTACCCGTACGTATACTGTCCAATAATATACGGTTAGGTATATTGAGATCACAGACACATTACCATACGCTGTGTGTTGTTGATATACAATAATTTTGTCGATACGTTAAAACTATCTCGGGAAGACAAAACTTACCTAGTTTTGTTCCGAAAATGTACAGGCAAGATGGCCGCACAGCACAGATCGAGCTTTGGCTTTTGATCGTGTGTTGTTGCATAATATGAACATGATGGATATTTCACTTATCTTCGAGTAGGCGAGGGTGACAGAGTTTAGTACGAAGCCCCAAACCGGACATTTTTGACAACGAAAAAAAAAAAAAATACTACGTACGTACGTAGTAATATTACGTACGTACGTAGTATTATCACGTACGTACGTAGTATTATCACGTACGTACGTACGTATTATCATCACGTACGTACGTATAGTATTTATTACGTACGTACGTAGTATTTATTACGTACGTACGTAGTATTATTACGTACGTACGTAGTATTTACTACTTATGTAAGAAAATGTAAGCCCCCCCCCCATGCGATTATCAATGTAGAGTTTGTCGACTATGGGTAATTGGGGAGTTTCAAAAACAAGGAGAGTTTTTCACTTTTCGATAATGGTTCATGATCGGAGCTATACGACGGTGATATATTACGATACATTATGGTTAAGGTATATACTTTTGATTCCTGCCGAGTGGATGTCCATCCTCTTCGAATGGGCGACAATGTCTTTATAAAACTGATCTTATAACCATTTTTTATAAACATCTTAATAGGAACTAACTTTTAGGGGATTAAACACGCCCAAGAAGCCTTCATGTAAATCGTTTGAACAGCACCGCGGCGTAATATAGTGAGGATTCTGACATTTGCAACTCCGCATTCATTCATTCATTCATTATCTTAAATTGTCCTCAACTGAAATTCACTTTGTTGGCATGAACTATATATTATATATATGTATATATATATATATATATATATATATATACCAGAACAGCACGGAGCTGTCGAAATTCATCTGGGACCTGAAACGACACGACACGCCCTATTGCATCAAGGGGTCCATTGCCAGCCATGCTCATGCTTACTCAAACATTACAAAGAGATGCGACCTAGCTGTGCCTAACGGAAAAGCTGCTGATTATGAACAGTAATAAGGAAACACTGCTGAACAAGCGGCCAGAACTCATTTCAAAATGCCGCCATCAAAATAAGTTTAAGCTGTATAATCTTAAAGATGCTCTGTAAACACACAGTGACATACACTTTATCTTAATTTCATCATAATTTTCAATTCTGTGGAATTTTCGATTAATCGAAAAACCATTACGGAGTATCGATTATTATCTATTATTTGAAAAGAAACACTTAGCGTAAACTGTTTATGGTATCCTGCGCCCACTTTGTGCCTGACATAGTAACTTATGCCAGTCCCTCCGAAGATGGATAATTTCCAATATACTTGAACGAGTTATGAAGACGCGATTTGCATCTTATTTGTATAGATTAGATGGAATTTTACGAGTATTATTTGTGCAAAAAAAAAAAAAATGCACAAGCGCCGCATGAAGAGTGGTATTGTCATAGGTCTATAGTGATAAAAAATCAATTTAGCATAAACTTATGACCGCGAGGGGACTAATGCGATGAAAGATGAAAGGGGGTTAACAGCCTCGTAATCCTATTCATTAATGGCTGCGTTCTTCTTGTGATTACTTTTTTTTCCAGAAGCACGTAGAATTAAACAAAGTTGTATGGCTTTAGCACACGTACGGAGGCTTACATTACCCCCATTCTTTACACATCAATCAAAATGATTGTGAACGTCACGTTTGCTTCGTGACTTGTCCCACGCGCCCGTCTTATTAAAAGCTGCGGTTGATTTAAATCCATCGCAATTCCAATGCCATATCTCTAATGGACAGATTTATTACGATCTTTACTTATGTATAACTTGAATACAACCGAGAGAACCCACTTCGGCGCGATTTACTTAGATGGCGCCCTTCACAATTTAAGCTACAGACATACTACAGTTAACGAACTGAAGACTATACATTACTATGCAAAAATTACAAGTTGAGCAAGTCTGCGTGAAGTTGGGGCCGCCGCGAGGGGGTTGAGGTTGCTTGCGTGTGACGAAATCACATTGCTCATTCCCCCAAAACACACACACCAACAACAACATCAACAACAAAACAAGAAAAAAAACAAGAAAGAAAGACAAAAGAAAGAAAAAAGCTAGAAGAAGAAGAAGAAGAAGAAGAAGAATAAGAAGAAGAAGAAGACGAAGAATGATGGCGAGACTAATCTTTTCAGTCTAAAGGTGGAGTTGTGATTGTGTTGTTTTGCAATATAAGGCTAAAGAAGGACTATTATAAATCAACATCTATCTTGATGACTTTCTTTCTTGAACATCCTGTACATGATGTTAGGCCTAATCATGATTTCGAGAAGAAAAACAAATCTCCACTCTATACACCATGCTGTTTACATGAAGTCTTCTCTGGCGTGTTTAATCCCCTTAAAATTTAGTTCCTTAAAATGTATCTTTAAAAAATGGTTATAATATCGATTTTGAAGACAGGGTAGCCTATTCGAAGAAGTCATGAAACTCGATCGGCATGGATCAAAAGTGTATATACCTTAACCATAATATCACCGTCGTATAGCTTCATGAACCATTATTGAAAAGTGAAAAACTCTCCATGTTTTTTAAACGCCCCGACCATAGTAGACAAACTCTACATTATCTTATGTGATATAAGTCCTTTTATCACTTCCCCACCCAAATAATGTTCCCACGTTAATGACCACTTTCCAGAAGCCGAATTGCCCTCATTAAGGTTATAGCTGACTTTCGACTAGGGATAGTCTGAATAACATTTACTGTAATTTAGGATGACGTAGGTGTAGGTCCATTTTCTGTGAAATCATCATGCATCCAAGAAACTGACCTTCTGTATGAATTTCACTATAATTATTTACTTCAAAGTTGAGACAGAAGGTGTATTTAGAGAGCTCATCAGAGAGTTCGATGCAGTACGTTATTTCAGGAGTTATTTCCCGAGTTATTTCAGGATCGAGATTCATTCATCCGGGAGTCATCAGAGTTGTTCGAGTATTATACTACAACGTACATACCTCGAGTCCACGAGTCCTATAGCTCCTTCAAGTTCAACTCAGAGAATTAAGCAATCTATAGAATTTATTATGTAGTCGATCCCACACACAACAACCCAACAATTAACAATCGTATGGTCCCTGCATGGACAATTTTGGACGACCCGTCGAGCAAAATTAACCCCTAGCTCGAAATCTAACGATCACTATAAGTTTTTTTTTACTGGTGAAAAATCAGAGAAAGAGAACAGACGAACAGAGAGAGAGAGAGAGGGGGGGGGGGAAGAGAGAGAGAGAGAGAGAGAGAGAGAGAGAGAGAGAGAGAGAGAGAAGAGAGAGAGAGAGAGAGAGAGAGAGAGAGAGAAGAGAGAGAGAGAGAGAGAGAGAGAGAGAGAGAGAGAGAGAGAAAGAGCTGGAGAGGGATGGAGAGGGGGGGGGGGGGCTTGTCTTAATACATGTATACTACGTACGTACGTGATAATACTAGTTACTACGTACGTACGTGATAATACTACGTACGTACATGATAATACTACGTACGTACGTGATAATACTAGTTACTACGTACGTACGTGATAATACTACGTACGTACGTGATAATACTAGTTACTACGTACGTACGTGATAATACCACGTACGTACGTGATAATACCACGTACGTATGTGATAATACCACGTACGTACGTGATAATACCACGTACGTACGTGATAATACCACGTACGTACGTGATAATACCACGTACGTACGTGATAATACTACGTACGTACGTAATATTTTTTTTTTTTTTCGTTGTCGAAAATGTCCGGTTTGGGGCTTCGTAGTATTGAACCATTCGAAGCTATAGCGTTTTGGAGTATTGAACGCAGTACTATATAAGGATACATACGCCTATAATATATCCTTATAATGGCGATGTACAAGTCTATTCTCGAAGGTTTCCAGGAAAATTTGACCTGTGGAATCTGCAACGACAGACTGCAGAACGGGCAATTTCTGAAGTGCTTCCACTCGTTTTGCAAAAAATGTCTGCAAGGGAAGGACGCCGAATCGAGCTCGCAGCGCAGTATGATGGCGAATGTTGCCTCTGGGATGTTTCGCGTTGCTGCCCATATGTTCACGGTGTCGGACGTCAGCGAGGGTGACCTCCAGATCGCCTGTCCCGTTTGCGCTAAGGGAGCGGCCAAGCCGGACGCCTCCAGCTCACGTCAGTACGTCTTTCCGAACATCTTCGCCGACATGAAGTTGGATAACATGGACTTCACGGAGAAGGTGAAGGAGCAGGCAAACCACGAGATCACGGGGTGCGAATCGTGTCAAGAAAACGACTGCAAGATCAACTCGTACTGTGTGGATTGCGAGCAGTTCATCTGCCAATCGTGCGTTGACGCTCATAGGAAGTTATCTCTCACCCGAGGCCATACCCTGTGTAAGGTGGATGATATCCGCAACGGAGGTACCCTGATCGACGTGAAGCGGGAGAAGGCTAACCCGCCCTGCCCGGTCCACCCGAGCAGCACAATATCGCAGCTCTGCACCATTTGCCAGATCGCCATCTGCTCCGAGTGTCGGACCAACGACACCCATCGCTTACACCCCGTCGTCGATTTGTCAGAGGGCCTCAAGCCATTCCTAATGGAGGCCCGCGTCCTAGTCGAAAAGTTTGGCCCGGAGAAGTTCGACAAGGCAATCGCGGATTTCCTCCTGCATAAGAAGGATATCGCCGAGACGGCGGACGACCTCCGGAAGCAGGTGAACGAGGACGCGAAGGCTGCGTGTGCGGAGGCCCAGCGGCAGATTGAGGACAGGCGTCTGGCGGTCATGGCGAAGATCACCCGTACCGAGGGCGACGCCAACAAGGCTACAGACGAACTCGTCAGGAAGCTGGAGCTCCTCCGCACCAAAGCTCAGAAGACGGAGTCGTACGTGGAAGTCCTGAACAAGAACGGGACCAACGCTGACATCCTGGCGGCCCGGTCCGGCGGGTTTCTGGACTTCTTGAGGGACCTCGGGTCGGAAGTCAACATCAAAGGCATATCCAAGACAAATGCGACTCTCAAACTCCATACACGATCCTTCCCGTTTCCGAGATACCAATTGAAGTGGTATACGCCACTGTACACTGAATGATTGATATGGATGTGTTTACGCTTTATACTGTCCTGACTTACTTGGCGAAAATTCAATTGAATTTTTGAATGTCTTTATATTTACATAAAATATACAAGACCATGGAAATAACAACTTTGCATAAATGAATTAAAAGTGATGGTGATAATCAAAATGAGTATGATGCTCAACAAACATTAATTACAAAGATCATGTACATTTGTATTGTACACTGTAGTCAATATATATGGTGGGAGCCAATAAAATAAGGCGACGCGTGTGGGGTATATGGGCTCAAACTTTTCAGGATTGGTGATATACTAATAGATACAGTTGTCAAACGTTGTCAAACGTTGTCAAACGTTGTCAAACTTCAGTGATGTAATTATATGTGTTTTAATCACTGGCCTACGTTGTATATTTTTGTGGAGAAACAAAATCAGGCGCAAGTCTGCAAAGTTCAGAATATTCAGACCAACATTGTATTGTTTAAAAAATGTTTATACCTCAAGCCAGGACTATAACCATTGAAGCGCTTGGGTCAATTAGGTAATCAGTTGGTAACCTGGGGCCATATTCCTATATAGCCTAGTTGGTTGATACAATGCATGCATTTTGGTGCACTTTAGTAACTAGGCTTAGTGAGGTGACGTGAATGTGGCCCCAGCTCTATAAAAGAAACTACTGTATATCATTTATCAATCACATTATACATATTGTATTTGCTTTGTGGATAGACTTTTTGCATTTCACAGAATTAACAATTAAAATATGAACCAATGTCATTTAGATTGAATCAATCAATGTAAGCTTGAAAGTATTCTCGTACATTTTTCATATTAAACACAAAAGGAAGGAACATGGTTAATACCGAAATTCTCCCCCTCAATGGTAAAAAGTGTGATTTTCTAATTCGGAGCTCATTCAAATTCTGATTTGATTTGCAATTGTACTTAGAGTACTGATGTCACGGCAGCCTTAGAGTACTGATGTCACGGCAGCTGATAATATTATTGCCGTGATCTTTTGATTCCTTGTTGACCATACATTGCGAGACAAACGATTATCACAGGCGATTTATCCGAAATGAGTAACATATTTCGCAATGTTATTGTTTATCGCGAGAATCGAATAGCAAATGTATTTGATATGTATATACATGTTGTATTACAAAAGAATGTACAGTGTACTATACTTTTTTGCTAGCAGTACTAACTACTTCATAGCAGATCTTACATAAGCATAAGTGCATAACTCTTTATCACCCTATCGCCCTTTAAAGGGGAATAAAACCGTATCATACTGAATAAAAACAGAGAGAGAGACAGACAGACAGACAGAGAGAGACAGATAGAGAAAAGATTTATGAGACATAATCATAAGGACGTTATTCGTGTTCATAAATCTCTATCACTGGCCCTGTATCTTGTTCACCAAACATGCCAAACTGAAGATCTATATAGACAAGTCAATGAAAACGTTATTCACACAACGTACACACAAACAATGAAAACGACATGGAGTACGCGGTAACAACCAAAGCAGGCTGACCGTGCTTTAAAGAATATTCACAACTACCTTTATAAGTTATTTTCTCAACCTTTTGCGACTCTGTGCTTCTGTTTGTTCTACTTTTATTCAATTCAACTTGATATTAGGCTTGCATTTCCCTGTAATGGTACCTTGTTGGCCAGTTTACTTTGATACATATATTGGCATTTATCGTATATGTAGTAATCATTCCTTTGTAACAAATCTACGGGCAATTAAAGCGTTTACTAATTTTCTATTACCATGCAAATATATTTAATGTACAGTAATACATGCTTATGGCGTTTACTTTGCCATAGTTTAGATGTGTGATTGGCCCACACAATAATTGAAAATACGACGTCGATCATTCCGTTATACACTGTACATGTATCACCATAATTACAGGCCTAAATACCTCATACTGGTTGTTTTATTGTCAAATAAATGGGTCATTATTTTCCAAAGTATTTGTTGTGATGTCGACTCCATTATAGTGAGTGTTGTGTCGAATACAATGGTATACTCATCATGGCCCTTTTTCTCCATTCATGTTGGGCATCCACAACGGGATGACCGGTGGGGTTCTATATAAACTGATCGCAACGAATGATTACTTATTTGTTGATACGTGATGTGCACAACGTTCTTTCAGATACAGCCTTGTTATAAATCCGTGTTGTATCTACCACGTTGTGTGAATGACCACGAAGGAGGCGTTTGACTGGAATTCAGCTTCCTTTAACCCTTTATGTGTCAGACCTAAATGCTTCTCTATGGGATTTGTGTGTATATATGGTGAAATAATTCACAAATGGTACGTTAAGGGTTAATGTCCTTAGCCTTGGTCCAAGTTCGGAAATCAAGCACTTCAGTAGTGGCCACGGGTGCAGAATTCAACAATTGTGTTTGCTTCCTTCATTTTACTTTGTCAAAATGAAGAAATCGTGATCAACCTTGTTGCAGTAGACCTACTGTTGATGAACAGTCATGTGCGATTTTATCAACATGAGAGTTCTGTATTCAAATCACTGAACTATACCACTACATGTACTATAGTTCAGTGATTCAAATACAAGTTAGGGTATAAGTTAGTCTCTGGTCAAGTCTATGTGTAGTGAAGTTAGTCTGTGTTCAAGTATGCCCAAATAATTTGAATAATAAGTTCACGTTCAACAGACATAATTAAAATAAAGAAAATGTCATATCATGACAGGCCTCATTAAGCTTTAAATTCCTACTTCAGTACCTGAATCCGATCAACATGACCAAGATGTGAATGAAAAAAGAAAATAACGAGCAGTTTAGTTCCCAGTAGCACCAAACCGAATTCATCGATTTACACTGTGCGATGTCGTGCATTTTCGAAACGAGGGTCTCAAAATAGGAGTAGGTTCTGGGTTGTGGAATCGATTTATTTCTGATGCGCTGACATTGAAACCACACCAAAGTCTAGACATGACCTACTTAAAGGGATTGTCTAGTTTAACATTTAGTTGATGATAAAGGCAGAAAGAAAAATAATTATTTTAGTGAAGGTTTGACGAAAATCCGTCAAAGGATAACCTTCACTATGTGTTCCTGTCATGTTTCTGATTTTATTAAAACCAGCTAACTTCAGGGTGGAACATCCCTTTTATATCGCTTCTTTCGTTGAGATCTCCCTCCGTCCACCTTCCTCTGCTATCGATTCTTCCCCAGAATTAGCCTAACTGTCCAAACTACCCCACCCCCTTCTCTCCTCACCCCACCCCATCCCACAGACATAATCCCACCCCTATTATAGTTCATCGTGGTTGGATACAGCAGTGGAGTTCAGACAGAATCCAGAATCCAGAGTTCACAGTCTAAAGGTCTAGAGCTTAAGTTATAATCAAGAAAGGTAGATATGTTATTCCCTTATACTTTGAAGTATATCAGGGGGGCATTTCATCAAAGGACTTGTCGGATATTTTATCCGACAAGTTTGCTCTCGGCCAATAAGATGCAAGGATTTCAGTAGCTTATAACAGTTTGTCGGATAAAACGTCCGACAAGTCCTTTGATGAAATGCCCCCCAGATGTTCTGCACAACGCGTGTTTTGCTTGTTTTTTTTTGTTTTTTTTTAATTAACAAGCATAATTTTGGTAAGGAGAATGTTTTCCGCCAGAGCGGGGTTGTTTTTCTGCGTGTTCAAAAGTAAGAAGTGAATGGTAGAGCGAGAACTTATTTACGTTTACCATGCAGTCACGCTAGGATTCGAGCTCGGCAGGACTTCTCCGAATGATGATTTACATGTATTTGTTTCTTTTGTTGTGGCGAGTCGTGGTGCTTTGCATGTATAATGTAATGCGCAGTGTACGGTTCTCATTGGAGAATACATCAAGGACGTCCATCGTCCAAGCATGAATACACAATAAGCGCGCATTATAGCAAATGGGAACTATACCAAATGGGAACTCGCAGGGGGAATCCCTCATTACGTAATCATGGAGACGGAATGTGTATCACATGACGTCAATATGGAGACGGAGCTTGCAGACACATACGTTTGACAGTCGAATCGTCCAGGAAAACTCTTCATGGACGACTGATACAATTGCCCCCCCCCACCCTACCCCCGCCGGACTATGCATACTGGACATTATACCACCCTCCGTTGTATACCCCTTCGCGAACAACAATACATGTATCCCACCATTCTATAGGACAACGATGACAACTACCACAATATTATTCCCTGTAGTGATAGGCCTACAAAATAACTTCCCCCTAGGATGACAATTACCCCACTATATTTTATATAGGACAGATATCTGCCCTTTTGCTAGCTATTAGACACACACCACAAGGACAATAACTCCCTTGGAGAACATACAGGGCAACTATCCCATATAACAACTACCCACAATGATTGACAGCACCCCTCTTGGACAATTTGCTCCTAGGACAACTATTTTTTTTTTTTTAAATGAAAGGTCGATAGAGGTGCACTATTTTGCAGGTGAACTGTCCCTCACGTATGACGATCCCAACCCCTGCATTCAGTGGAATGGATGAGTCTATAAACTGGGTGACAACGCCCTGTTGTGAGTCTTACTGCTCAAACCATGGACCATGCTCAGACAGACCTGAAATGTTCTTTTCTGCGAGAGGTTACTTCTCAACTTCACGTCAAGGATTTAGAGGGATAGTCCATCCTTAAGTTAGTGTCAATAAAAGAAATATACATGAAACACATTAGTGAAGGTTTAACGAGAATCCATCAAAGGATAAGAAAGGTGTGATCTCTTGAAATGTCAATTTTATGACTTCACGTGCGAGGGGCTCCCCCATTTCATGTGCTGTATATGATGTCATAAATTGCTCTTTTTCTACTTTTGGTGGAGGAATATATTTTGTCATATAGGTTCGTTATTAAAAACTTTTCATTTAATGCCATGTATCAAATACACAGGTAAACTTGTGCATATCCTTTTGACATTTCCAAAACAAATTGTACACAACATTGTCGGAGAGCACCTCACACGTGACGTCACGAAATCAGAACTTTAAAAGATCACAACTTCCTTATCCTTTCACGGATTTTCGTAAGACCTTAATTCCTTTTGCGTTTCTGCTTTAATATCAAAACCAACTTAATTTCAGGGTGAACAGCCAGACGGCTTTTTACTCTGAATGGGGTAAAAAGTTTCAGTTTTCTTTGCGGCTGCATAGCCAGTGTGATAACTATATCAAGTTAGACAAAATTATTGTAGTTCTGAGTGAAATGGTCTTATTCGCGCATTTGAAAATCACTAAAAATATTTTTGGTGAAAACGACTAGTTTATGTTTTTTCTGTGGCAAATTGTTTGAGTCTTTAATACCATTTACGGTGAAATTTTGGTACAAAAATTGCATTCACAGTAGTCTAGTATTTGATGTTTACTAACCCTTTACATGTGCCACGACGGTGTGCATTTTTTTTATTACAAGTAATACAGAAAAGTCCTATAAAAGCATTATTTCGACAGTAATCCTGCATGTGACATCATATAGCTTCGTGACTGAGTTGTCAGTTTGAATCTTTGAATCACAACACCATTTATAGCTTTCGTATTCGTTGTCCGAAATTGCTCAACCCACTTTTTGGGGGCTCTCAGCCAAGTTCTAGAAAAAAAAAATATTTTTTTTAATAAAAAAAAAGTGTTGTCTGGAAGGGGTGCGTTCGCATCCACCCCCCCCCCCCCTTCCGGTGACGGTGATGGTGTGTGTGTGTGTGTGTGTGTGTGTGTGTGTGTGTGTGTGTATGGGGATCGAGGGGGTCACCAACTAGGTTTTCCAGGTTATGAGAAAAAATATTGTTTGAAAGGATAATTGCGTGATTTTATAATTACTCTAGTCTCTAGGGGGCGCGTTTCTCGACATGACAACTCTATAACCTCAGCTCTAACTCCGATAGTTAGCACTGAGGTGATTCTCGAAGCTATAAACATTTCTAACCTCAGCTCTAAATGCTGGAACTGCTCGGACCCTGTCGCATCTGTTGTTCTAGATCGGACGATCCTTCAGAACAATATTAGCTAAGTTATAGAAAGCTGAGTCGCGTAATTAGGACTGTGAAAAGAGTCTAGATTTGCATTACGCGTTCTATGATAACATTTCTGCTGCATTTTGTCAGCATCAAATCAGCTATGGCTGAATTGATTCAACAGAAGAAAATGAAAGATTGATAGAACACCAATCTTCATGAAAATGATGCGTTATACATCAAGCCGTGGACTAATCAACGTTTTAAATAATACTTCGCCACATTTTTAACAAAATCATAATCATTTCAACCTGATATTTTATCAATTATTGCGGAGTTTCGTGAGAAAGGCTATCAATTTGTCTGAAAATTCCGATACTGTATCGATACACGAGATGTGACCATATCCGACTTGGCATTCTCTTCGAGAATCGGTTTAGCATCATTAGCGCTAACGTCACGCGAGTTCTAAATCAGATGTCGATGCAGAAACAGGCCCTAGGCCTCTGACATGTGCGTGGATATTCCCAAGTACCAACAATACTCAACCCAGCTGAGATGAATCGAGGACTCGGTGGAATCTATATTTGTCATTTGTTAAAACCAGAATACCAGACCAAAATTGATCAAAGGGATCATTTTGTGAAATTGTATCAACCTTAATTGGTCGATGCCATTTATTGAGCTTTCCATAACAAATTATTTTTTGGCTTTCCATAGATATGACATAGCAAAAGCCGAGTGGAAGAGTGTGCCGTCATACTTGAGCTGCGGCCAGAATTTGCCGCTGATAACTATTTAGTTTATCTCATTTTGTGTGTGTTGCAGGCCATTTTGATGAAACTCATGGAAGTACAGGTAATGTTTAGCGGAATTATGTTTGTTTTGAAATTGAAGTGTGTATATAGGACATCAAGCTCAAAATCTATTACTTTCGTCATGTTCGCTGCTGTTGCCAGCTATTCGCGTACGCCGGAGCCAGTAGCTCCCCGGGCTGTGCACCCGCACACCCGCTGTACTGCCACTGTTGTGGGTAGCCCTAGGAGGAACCCTAGCCCCGGGACTGCCCGCTCACTGCGTGAGCGGGCTGGTCGCAGTAAGGAGGAACCCCAGGCCCCACGACATGGTATGTGCGGATACGCCGGCGTGGGGTTCCTGAACTTGTACTTTGTACTTGTAGGGCGGCTAGGCCGCGGGTTAAGTGGAACATAGGTCATAGCTATAGCTACTAGCTGACTTACTGCGACCAGCCCGCTCACGCAGTGAGCGGGCTGCTCCCGCTGCGCGGGAGCAGTCCCGGGGCTACTAGCTGACTAGACCAAAAAAAATCAGTCTCCGTAGGACGTTGGATCCGCTGAGATTGCATATGCATCTGGCTCCTCTGAACGTCGGGGGTATGTCCAAAAATGTAATTTTGATTAAAGAATGCCCCAATTGGTTCTAGCTAAACTATCTAGGCTTCTATCTAGTAGAAGCCTAGATAGTTTCCCCCATCCGTCCCTCTTATTTACATTCAAAGAGCAGCGCTAATGCACTTTGGTATCCCACTTGTCCAAAAAAAAGCGTAACCTAGCCCTGAGACTGCTCCCGCGCTCCTGCGTGAGCAGGCTGGTTGCAGTAAAACCTAACCCTGGGCCCTGACCCTAACCGGAGACAAACTTTTAGCTGTTTAATTTGTCCAAAAAAATGATTTCTAGGAAGAGTTGTGTACCAAGATGATTGCTTAGCTCGATTATTTAAATCTCATTGATATGTTGAGGAAATGATGTTGTTAAATCAAATAAGCTTCCGTCAATCATGTCTGTTTTACAGAGAGGGTGTCCATGTCGCATTTTTGGCGCTAGTTCATAAATGTATCCACCATGTCCACGGCAGCTTACGCGACTAGTCACGGGTAGCTAGCCGCGTAGCAGTCCCGGGGCTGGGCCAGCTAGGCTAAGGCCTAGCTAAAGTAAACGGACGCTAATACAGACCTAGAAATCACTATTTTAGAGAATTCAATGGCAAAGAACTTGTCTAGGGTTAGGATAAGGGTTCAAATTCATAAAATAAGTGCCAAAGTATATGGATACACAAGTACTAGCGCCAAATTTTTTTGGTAAAAAACCTGGAAAATATCAAGTTCCTTCCCAAAAATAGAAATGGAAACTGACTTTGCAAAATTATAGCGATCGCTATGCACCGTGGTCTGCTTCACAATGTATATCACTATATGTGTTCAATGGGAGCAATGCCCGCATCGCGGGCTGACAGGGACAATTATAATTTTGAATGTAATCTATGGTCGGAGCGTTTCAAATGTAAACAAGGATAGTTTCCACTTTTCCTGAAAAAGGTTTGTGAAGCTTTGACTGCGATATTTCATACACATTATTGTTGTACTATATAGCTGATTCCTGCTGATTTTGTTTGCAAATGGAACACCCTGTCTTTAAAAATTCAGTTAGGAGATACGGTAGTCTACTCCACTCTTGCTCTATTAGGGCTAGGTCTACATTAACATTAAAATCGTACTTTGGTTTATATTTTTAGAACTACTTTCCCCAATTTTTAGGAAGGAGATCCGCAGGCGATGCTGCATGAATTCTATGGCCTGCAAGAGGAGAGGATACAGGTTTACAGGAGATTGGATGAGTAAGTTTGTGTGATATTAATCATGCATTTTCATTTAATGTATCAAAGAAGCTACAGGAGGTTTCTAACTCTAAATAAATAATGGTTTATGGTCACTGTGGTAAGCATTGGTATAATTCTTGATGACATTATGAGTCACTTTTCATAGAGCCTAGAGTACATTCTATCGCTTCATATCTTAGTGGTATGTAGACTGGTGCATATTTGTGACTTCCCAACTATTATGTTCATAGCCTTTTTTTATGATTGATAGAGAAATATCTTTGTAAATGTGTGTCGTAGAGGGCATCAGGCTTATCTGCAGACGTCGCCGGACTATGACTTCACAACATACCGCCAAGTGGTGCACGACAGCACCAAGGATTTCAACAGGATCTCTCAGAGAGTTATCGCCATGGCTACAGCATTCCGCAGTAAGCACAACGAGGGCAGTATAGCAGACTGTCTTGAGGCGCTACAGAAGGCGGAGCAAGACAAACTGGAAAAGGTACAAGGGGAAAATATTTACACAGTAGCTCAGGGCCAACTTATAGCTCCCGCAAAGTCAAAGAGAGCGGCCGTGAAAAAAAAGCCCCAGTGAAACAAACTCTCCTAGGGTATAAAGACAGGGTGTCCCATTTGCATAATTCATGAAACTCGGCAGGAATCAACAGCATAACCTATATAATGATACATGAAACTTGTATGAAATCTCACTGTCACAGCTTCACAAACATTTTCAGGAAAAGTGGAAATCTCTCCTTGTTTACATTTGAACCACAGCGAGCCTAGTCTACATTCTTCATCATATTGACCCTCTCACTGTCTCAGTGCATGATGCACGTGTTGTTCCCATTGAACGCATGCACCGTGGAGCGGACCATGGCGCACAGCGGTCTCCTTTTCTAGGCTGTAGGTTTCGGATGACTTGCCCAAAACCTCCTCAAAATCTACTGATCACTATAATTTCGCCTTAAGTCAGTTTCCAGTTATCTCATCCGGAGGGAAGTTCGAAGGTAGTATCTTTCATTTTCGTATTTGTTTTTTTGACCTGCAAAAGGGACACCCTATCTTTAATGCACAACATTGTACAAGGTATCTGTTCCATGACACCGGGTTTTAATTCCCATTTGGTCTACCATTACTCCAGTTTTGTTGAATTTCCATTTTGTTTACTAGTTTACACAACTTTGAAACTTCCCTTCAATATAAATCAAACTACGAAAAACCCTAACCCTAAGTCCTAATGCATTAGTTTTAGCTTCAACCCTAAACTCGTTAATCTTGACAAGGGTTCGCAGACAAATTGG